>CAWUFW010003150.1:0-1200000 GCA_963921515.1 Calotriton arnoldi | reverse complement strand
CAGATGTCTTGAGCATTTGGATCCACTCTGGTGGTGTGATGCTCCTTAGATGTTCTTGGTGATGATGCACCTGGATGATGAATAAGTGCATTTTTGTTTATTTTACACTTGGGCAACAGGCGGCGATCTCTAGCTTTAGGTGACCTCATGGAGTGAGGAGGACTGGAGGGACTTCGTGACAACTTACGGTTGTCTTCTGGCAGGTGCACTTGCTAGATGTGGTGCCATCGATGCCAAGCAGCCGGTGACAGGTGAGTAAACGGTCGCACTGTGAAGCATGGGGCCTGGACGCAGATCGCGCTTGCTAGCAGCTTACGGTTGGTCCTCCTGCGAAGCTGTCTCCAGTGACGTCTCTGCACCTAGGTGGCTGGCTTGTGCTGATGAACACCTTCTCCAGTGCTGGCACGAGTCCTCTGTCCTGTCGCTCTCTACTTTCCTTCTTGCGTGCCTGTGGTGGTTGTTTGCCCTGTGGCATCGTGTCACTCTCCTTTCCTTCTCGCGGAGTGGCGTCCTACCACGACACTTGGTGCTGTCTTTTGGCCCACTGTGGGGTTTCGCTGGTGCAGTGGAGATGTGGAGGCTCTCTCTGCTATCTTTAGCATTGCTTCTTCTCTGTGGCGCCTGCCTGTCCTGTCAGGTTCACGGGTGCGGGCTTCTGTGCACCTCTGGCTTTGTGAGCTCCGTCCTCTTCTTGGGCGCCCTCTTCTGGCGTGCTTGCTCTTCTTTCTGACTTGCGGTGGCGTCAGACAGCCACTGAGGGTTGCACACGCAGCGCACATTTTCCTTGCGCCTTTATGGGGCTTGGCTCCTTTCAGTCCTCTTGCCTTCACTGGACTCCTGGCAGCTTCCTTGGCTTGTTTCTCTCTGTTGAGTGGATGAACACAGTCTCTCTCCCTTCCAACCAGACAGGCAGACATGCAGTCAACGTGTCTTCTACATGTTGTTGCTGCCTAGGGGCAGGGACTCTACAGGCTTCTAATGTGCCTTTCACTTGCAGGGCAGCTGGGTGTAACTAGTGCTCTTGGTCCACTGCCAGCAGGTGGCCACTAGGGAGCGTTGCAGATGTCCACAAGAGGGTGCTCTATGCACTCGCACCTGTCCGGCTTCTCACTCTCCCCTCTGGGTGAGGGTAGTGCTGTATGGATGCCGTGGGAGGCAAAAGCTGCTATCATAGGGTCTGTGTGCATAAGTGCAGCAGGGCTTGTTCTATGTGCTTTATTGTGTACTGGAGATAGGCCGACTCTTACTCATGCCGGGCATCAGGGACGATTATGTAAGTGTCCACTTCTTGGGGTTGTTTGTTTTCAAAACCCTGTTCCTGATTTGGTTGTGGTGCTGCCAATGGCTGCTAGGTGGCACTGTCCTTTCCTCCACCGCGGCAGACTATGTAAAACAGCTGGTTTCGCTGGGTCTGCGCAACGGGGGAGCAGCTTGTCCCTTTTCGACGTGTGAGCCTTCATGTAAACTTTGCTGTCCCCTGGGCTGGGCGTGATGCAGCTAAACACCAGTAGGTGGTGCTGTGGTTGCTCACAATGCAGGCTGCAGCTGCCTCGATGTTGCTTCGGGCTGACGGCATTAGAAACCAATGTGGTGGTCAATCGGAGCGCGCGGCGGCGACAAGATGGCCGCTACTTGAGGAGCTCCGTAACGCCGAGATTTTCTTCTCGCCGAAGGGACCTTTCTCCCGCAGCGCTGCTACTCGTAAAGGGGTGTCATGTTCGTCGGAAACTGCCAGGAATGCTGAGGCAAGTTTTCCAATGGAAATTATGGGCGTTTTGATCCTCTTTTTTCACTTGCCCGGCGCGCCTCAGAGCCTGCAATATTAACGGCCGCCATTTTGGGTTTCTCTCTTCTTACAGCGATCCCGTAAATGGCTGTAACACAGTCTTTTGGATGATTTTTCTCTCAGGAGGTTGTGATTGCTTCTTCTTTAGCATATATCAAATGTATGTTTGTGGCCAGTTCAGCAAAATATTGCAGCATTTTTTTTTTTATATTATGTATTGGAACTTTTTCCTCACACAGTAACTGCGCCACTTCTCTGCATATGCCAAGTATCTCTGCTATACCCTCTTCTGTCAACTGCTGGGTTATCATGGTCATGGTCGTAGTAAAGCCGCCTTTCTTTTGACACGTATGTCTGGCTCTTAGTAGCGCTTTACCAACGCTTTACTTGATTAGAACATTGACTGTACTCGGCCGTCAGGAGGTTTCAACTTGACTGCATGTCTGCTGGTTGCTACATTTTCTTGTATCTGCTACGCAGTGGAGTTCGTCTAGCTGGAAGTCTCTTTTTCTACTGCATCCGCTGTTGTTCTGTGCTTTCAGGCTTTTGTTCTTCACTGGATATTTTTATTGTGGTTTTTCGCCTCTATAGTTTGTGCTATTGACTTTGACTCACTTGTCCCCTCACCATGGATCATACTCAGTCTAACAAAGTTCATGGGGCTGCGGGTGCTTCTTGCAGTGGGCGTAAAGACTCAGCATCCACCACCAGTAAACGACCTAAGAAGGATCCCTCCTCTCCATCCAAATCACCTCTCCCCCTCACGTTAAAGGACGTCATGGAAGAGTTGCGCCTTATTCGCCCCTTTATGTCAGATACTTCAGCTACACTCCAGAGAATAGAGGACAAGTGGTCCGGCCTTGATTTGAGACTTTCTGATGTCGAGCAGAAGATAAGCGACGCACAGGATGTTATTACTAGAGTCAACGGCTTAACCAAAGAAGTCGCCCAGCTCAAGAAGACTGCAGAGGACTTAGAAAACCGCAACCGGCGTAATAACCTACGCATTTATGGAATTCCAGAAAACTCTGAAGGTTCTGACATGATTTCCTTCTTGAAAACTCAAGTTTTGCAGATCGTTGGTCTTTCAAAGTCAATGGACTTTAACATCCAGAGAGCGCATAGATTGGGTCCTCAGTCTGCATCCTCTCCCACCAAACCAAGAGGTATCATTGCCTACTTCCTGTTGTATTCTGACCTTATGGCAATCCTTAATGCTGCTAAACAGCACAAACAGATGTTCTGGTCTGGCCATAAAATCTTTTTCAGTCAGGATGTATCTAAGCCAACAGCTAGCAGACGAAAAGAATTCCTCGAACTCAGACCAGCCTTGAAATCCATGAATGCTCGTTATGGCCTCATACATCCCTGCTACTTCAAAGTGACTTATAAGGATAGAACATTTTCTTTCGACGACCCAGCCGACCTCCGGAAGTTCATTCATGATCATCGTGGAGAACTCATGGAACTTAGCAAACATTGATTGTCATGTCTTTGTTGTCTTCATTACTCTGTAACACATGTGTATTCTGTACGTAGATGTTAATTGTTTCCTTGTTTGTTCTTATTTGTATCTTTTAGATCCTTACTACGTCGATTTGTTGGCGAGGATTCATGTCCACTTCACCCATGTGTTTATAATGTCTGACTCACTCCGTTGCTTTGTCCCCTAATGTATGGTAAGTTCCCTTCCTTCTTGTTTCAACTGTCTAAGTGCTTGTTCTTGGAGTTCTTTTGTGCTCCCTTTCCCTTGTATCGTTATGGCATGACAGTTTGTTTTCTCTCGGTGTTGCTCCGTCTGGGGTGGCCGTCTTGGTTTTTGCCGCTCCCCCGTTATTGTTCTTTGTATTTTTGACTGTTATGGCTAAAGCTACTTGGTTTTTGGTCATCTTTTCTTTCCTATCCCTCCCATGGCGATTGGGTTCCCCTCTTCTACCTTCCCTTTTCCCTTTCCTTTCCTTTCTCTCTCCCTTCCCTTGCTTTCTCTTCCTGCTATACATACTTTTATATCTCCATCATCTCATTCCCTGCTTTTGGTACTCTATTGTTCACTCATTCTTATCTTTATTTGGTCTCACTGCACAAGTTTTTCTTCTCTATTACGCCTTATGTTATCTTCTATTTTTCACCCTCTCTTTGCAGGTATTTCCTCCTCTCCTCTCTCTTCTTGGTATGCTTTCATTTTCTTCTCTATATTTATTTAAAAACTACTGATGACTGGTTTTCGTGTCATCTCATGGAACGTCAAGGGTATTCGTAATCCTGTCAAAAAGCAACGTGTTTTATCCCATCTAGCAAGACTGAAATGTCATATTGCACTGCTGCAAGAAACACACCTAAGGTTGCAAGATTTGTCTTCACTGCGTAAACAATGGGTGGGAGAAGTTTTCTGCTCCCCGGCAGTGAATAACAAAAATGGTGTTGTTATTTTATTTCATAAGTCTCTAAGTGTTCAGATATTAAATGAGTCTCATGATGATAATGGTAGATGGCTGTTTCTAAATACTAATGTTAATAACACCCAACTTTCCTTCTGTAATATTTATGGTCCCACTGGTATCGATTTAAACTCTTGGAAAGATTTTTCGACTTTCCTTTCCACACATGCTGTAGATGATTTGATCGTGGGTGGAGATTGTAATCAGCTTATGGACCCCTTTTTGGATCGGAAATCACAAGCCAAATATGTTCCTAATAAGATGCAGAAAGCTTTTCACAAAGCCATTACTCTCAGAGGTTTAGCAGATTCATGGAGAACCTCCCACCCTGATACACTAGAATTCTCTTTTTTTTCCCGTCCATAAATCTCACTCCCGTATTGATTACATCTTTCTCACTCACCATGCCCTGCAATTTATGACTAATTCAGAAATCGGCTCTATTCTTATATCAGATCACGCTCCTGTTATCTTAGATATGGAATTCCCTTCACCCTCTCCTAAATCCCGTCGTTGGCGCTTTAACAATTCTCTTCTCTTAGATTCCCAATTTGTTGACCAATTTACGCTTTTCATTGATGAATTGTTTCATAATAACCTTCCCTCATCTTCTTAATTTCACTTTATCTGGGATGCCTTCAAAGCCTCTGCTAGAGGCTTTATTATTGATTTTGTTTCTCGTAAGAAGAAAAAAGCTCTTCTAGACTCTTATCTTATCCTTAAACAAATTAAAGTTCTTGAGCACCAATACTTCACCTCTAACTCCACAAATTTCCTATCCTCTCTTATCAAAGCAAAAATGCAATATAACAAAAACTCCTGGGATTCTGCATGCAATAATCTCCTCAAATTTAATGCCAAGATATATGGTGGACGCAATAAAGCAGGCAAATCTCTTGCCAATTATCTTAAAATCAAAAAGCAGAGATCCAAAATCGTAGCCATTACCGATAATTTCGGAGTTCGGCATACCACAGATGAAAAGATTCTTGATTGTTTTGTCCAATACTACACTACCCTTTATACTCCAGAGTCCACCCCTCCCTCTGCACAAATTGACTCCTTCTTTAATTCTATTCCGAAGCCCCCTGATCATCTTAAGGACCTCACATCCCTTGGCGCTCCTATCTTGGAAAATGAAATAATTAGGGGCATATTATCAAGAACGGCGTTAAAAATTATCGCCGGGTTAGCGGCAGAAAACTGCCGCTAAACCGGCGATAATGGGATTGATAATATGCCCTTGAGACGACCAATAGAAGTCCATGTTCTGGTGTGAACATGGGCTTCTATTGGAATTCTCCAGGGCATATTATCAAGCCCATTATCGCCGCTTTAGCGGCAGTTTTCTGCCGCTAAACCGGCAATAATTTTAACGCCGTTCTTGATAATATGCCCCAAAATGCTCTCAATTTTCTGCCCAAAGATAAAACGCCTGGCCCCGATGGTTTCACTGTGCGATTTTTTCTTCACTTCAAAAACATTTTAATACCTCATTTATTCTCATTAATCAATTATTTTCTTAACACAGGTGAATCGAAGGGATCCTTCACCCAGGCAATGTTATGCTTGATCCCCAAGAAGGACAAAGACCCCTGCTCCTGTAAGAACTATAGGCCCATTTCTCTAATTAACACTGACTGTAAGATCTTTGCTAAAATACTTGCCCTTCGCATTAATAAAGTTATCCCTGACCTCATTAATATTTATCAATCTGGGTTTATCAAAGGCAGATCAATCACTGATAATTCACGAACTTTTCTCAACATCATCCACCTTGCTTCTAAAATGGATTCTCCGGTGGCTGCCATTACACTGGACGCTGAAAAAGCATTCGATAGGGTTAGCTGGGATTTTATGTTTGGGGCATTGAGATGGCATGGTTTTGGTCCCCCTATTATCCAATATATCCAATTGTTATATTCAGCACCCTCTACCTCTATCTGGGCAAACGGATGTCAATCTAAATATTTCCCTCTTTATAGAGGTACTAGACAAGGTTGTCCCCTTTCCCCGCTTCTTTTTATACTTGCTTTAGAGCCCTTTCTGGAAAAAATCAGGCGCTCCTCTTCCTACACAGGATTACAATTTCATGATATTGACATTAAATTTACCGCTTATGCTGATGATATTTTACTTTACATCTCCAATCCGTCCACTTCCCTGCCTTCTCTTTTCTCGTTACTACAAGAATATTCCCTCGTTTCTGGCTATAAGCTGAACATTGATAAGTCTGAAGTGTTACCCTTAAATAAATTTTGCCTTTCTCATATGTTTCACGGCTCCGGCTTCGAATGGAATCCCAGAAATATCAAGTGTTTAGGTATTCTTTATGCCAATACCATTAGAGAAACAATTCGAATTAACCATGCCGAAATACTTAAAAAGCTCTCTGTCCTTATTGAGGGTTGGTCTACCCTTTTTGTCCTGGTGGGGTAGACTAGCTACTATTAAAATGATGCTTCTCCCCATTATCAATTTTTACCTCTCAATGCTTCCTGTTTCCCTTCCGCTCTCCTTTTTTAGCACCATTAATCGTTCTCTAACAAAATATTTATGGAATAATCGTAAAGCTAGGATCTCTCTTTCCCGCCTTCAACATCCCAAAGACTCGGGTGGAGTTAACTTCCCTAACCATAGCCGATATCATTCTGCTTTCACGTTGAAGCAAATATGGCCTTTTTAATCGATTCCTCTCTTCCTCCCTTAACGGCATGGAGTTCTTTAGAACATGCACAACTCCTACCCTTTTCCTTTTCAACAGCGACTCGCTTATCTCAACCTCCAAAGCGTTTCTCTACCCCTATTTTCAATCATTCTAAAGCCCTTGCTCTTTTTTTGTTTCGTTCCCATCTTTCTTTTGACGATTTTTTCTCACAAACTCCCATCTGGTACAACAAATCCTTAAAGATCAATAATAAAGCGCTTTTTGGAAGGAGTGGATGGACAAAGGTATCATTACGTTTAATCATATATTGACAGACAAGTCCCCGAGGGACTTTTTTGATATTCGTGAAGCGTTTGGTATCTCAAACACGTATTCTCTCAAATACCCCTTATTGAAGGCCTCTTTGTCACATATTCTTGTTCAGAGGAGCCCTTCAGCAACCCTGGTTCCGGCTTCTTCCTCCTCACTCGATTTTTCTATCCTCCATAAAGCTGCTGTCATTTATAAACTTCTCACCCGTCCTTTAGTAGATAGATCTAAGTCTAAAGTAGAACTCTTATGGGAACGCGATATTGCCCAGGAGTTCTCGTTCCAGACTTGGGACTCTATTTGGTCCAAAATACACACCTCTTCACGCTCCGCTAGCACCACACAGACTCTATATTTTTTCTACAACAGACTTTTTTTTACCCCTGCTGAACTCTACAAATTTAGATTACTAGAGACCAAAAAATGTTGGTCTTGTTCTGCTGTGGACAGTGATTTCATTCACATGTTTTTTCATTGCCCGAGGGTTAAAACTCTGTGGACTCGTATCTGGTCTAAATTAAATGATATCCTATCTACAGACTTCCCCTTTGATATTGTCCATATATTTTGGGAGGCTCCTCACCTTTATGTGAGGTTCAGAGCAATGTGCGTAAATTTATAGACCTCTTTTTGCCATTTCACTGCAGATCATCACAACTAACTGGAAGGATACATCAAAAATGTTATATTATGCATGGTGGAACCTATTGTATCATCACCACAGGCTTGATCGTGCCTTTGCCACTTCGGTTCCTCTGCTAATCAAAAAGGATTTGATATGGTTACCTTTAACCACTTTTCTTTCCAGACTAGCTTCCTGAGTTGCCCCTTTCCTCTCCGAGAGTACCAAATGTTATTTTATTACTGGTTTATTTCTAATTGTTTATAGAAGTAATTGTCATTTGTAAATGTTTTTCATGCCCTTCCCTCCCTACCCCTCTCCTTCTCTCTCCTTTTTCCCTTCTTTCCCCTTCCTCCTTGAAAATTTAAAAGGCATTTTTTCTTAGGTATAGTTTTTATTTCCCTCTTTTGGGATATTGCATTTTCTTCCATCCTATTTTCCATTTAAGTGCATATGTTTTTGTACTAATGTTTTACTATGTTTACTAATTTCAATAAAGCTTTCTAAACTCAAAAAAGAAACCAATGTGGTGCTTCCTAGGGTGCTGGAGCGGACTCTGGCAGTGTTCTGCCACTCTGCTGGCGGTGAAGGTGAATTGAGGTGCTGGATGTCACCATCCTCTTGCCGCCGGTCAGTGCAGGTACAAGTTATTTTATCAGCAGGGTTTCTTCCTAAACGGCAGGGTCTGTTGTGCACTTGTAATGGGTTTGCCACTCACCAGGGGGGCAGCAGGCATCATGTCAACGTGGCAAGCCGTCTGTCACTCAAGCCGCAACACTGCTTCACTGGCCCTGCGCGGGGCCCCATTAGTGGGTGGCGGTGTTCTTGCCCACTCTGGAAATGTAGGTGCAGGGTTGCCATAGGCAAATCACTTGGTGGTGGTGCATCCCCTTCTGCTACGGGGCCATGGTAATCTTCTCTCCGGTGCTGTGGGTGCTGCAGGCACGCCCGGTCTTCGTTTACCACCGATGACAACAGTGGACCGCACAGCCTCTCAGGGCCTGTGCTGATTTCACGGGTCGCGTTTCCAGCGTGTAGGCGCCTCGCTGGGGTTTTATTTCCTTGTACACACCTTGTTGAGAGTACACCGCTCTCACCTCACTTCCTCGGGCCAAGTATGGATGCCTCACCAGGTTGGGCAGTACCGGCGTGGGTAATTCCCTGCAGGGGGCGGCCCTGGGCCTTGAGCCTCTCAGCTGCAGGTGGGTGCTGTTTGGCTAGTCGTATACCAGTCGGAACACTTCTTGTCGGGGCACTGATGGCACTGTGGAAACGGCGTATGAGGCAGGTCAGTGTCCGATTCTTCTCACAAACTCGGGCCAAAGTCTCCCCCTTTACATCACACTGTGGAGTAATCCCTGAGCGGGACACGGCCGCCTCGTGGATGCAGCATTCTTACGCCTTCCCAGCGCTGTACCTTGTGCACTCCTTATTTGCAGCACTGACCGCTTCAGGCCTTGTGCTGCAGCCAGGCTTGTGCAGGTGATGGCCTTGACACCTGGAGCTGCGGAGTGGCTGGGAATACTCCTCTTCGTCGAGACAGTACTTCTCCCTTCTCCTTACAGGATTGATGGCAGCCTGTTCGGGGACCATGCGGGTGCTTCACGTGGTATGGTGCATAGCCAAGTCAGGCCCTGGCATACTTTGCAGTCCCCGTCCCTCACCGGCGTCTTGATACTGGCACTGCTTTCTCCTCCAGTATCGGTCTTGTTGGCAGCTGGTGCGTGGGCGAATCAGGCTATTCTTCCTCCCCCCACGAGCGGAGTCATTGCCTGCAAACACGCGGGGTCAGGACCCCCTCGTCGCCATTGTAGTGTTGTGGGCCCTAGGCCCACATGCTACCAAAAGGGATGACAGAGACACCTGATGTATGGTTTGTAAACTGGCCCAGGGCACGTGCGCCCGGACCTTTTTATTAGCAGGGTCACCTGACTGGTGACGCCTGTGATGGTGGGTGTACAGTGTGGGTGGAACACTAGAACGTCCAGCAGGACACTACAGGAGAGAGGAGCAAATGACAAGAGGCTGCTTATGTGGCATGGTCAGCAGCACGAGTGAAGCTGCTGCGACACCAGTACAAGTGGCTGCTGAGCCACCCAGTAGCAACCTGGTGCACCGATCCCGGGACTCTACGTGATTTTTTTTTTTTTTTTAATTTTTTCAAAACCTTTATTGAACATAGTCAGCATTACCAACATACATGTTGCATCAAGTCAAAACACTGAGCGCATAAGACCATCTACGAAGCACCTCAAGAATAGGGGAATATTACAGACAAAAAATAAACAGTGTAATATGCAGCATGACAAAGCACCCTTGAGCAACAAATATCTGAAATGTGTGGGGGCAGCACTGCAGAGGGGGCATTAGGTCCGGTCAGGAGGGAGGGAGAGGGAATGGGCGGGAGAGGGCCAGCAACCAACACCGGCGGCCGCCGCGGGCGGAGAGCCGGCGGGGAGCGCGGGAGAGGCAGTCTGACCAGAATGTGATCGGGTGTGGAGGTATGTCACAAGGGGGCCCCATATGTCAATCGGGCGAGATCTGGCAGGCACAAGGTCCCAGAATTCAGACAGAAGAGTTTGGCATCTCGATGCGTCTTCCAGCCAGTGAGCGAACTGAGGCGCCGGCCTGCGCCCCCAGCACATGGACACCCTGCGCCGCGCGAGGACAAGCAGCATTGCGACCAATCGGCGAGAGGCATCCGGACAGAACTTAACAAAGCCGAGCAAGCACAACGGTGGGTCGGGCTGGACCGGTGCGGAAACGATCTCGGTGAGGGCGGCGCAGACCTCCCGCCAAAACTCCGACACCTTTGGGCACAACCAGGCCAGATGAGCGAAATCCGCAGCAGGGGCAGAGCAACGCAAGCACCTGTCGGTGGGAACTAGTCCCATTTTATGTAGCAGAACGGGGGTTCGGTAAAGCCTGTGCAGGTATTTGAAGTGTATGAGGCGGAGGCGGTAATTGGGAGAGAGTTTCTTCGTCTGGCTACAGCAATAAAGCCAGTCGGCTTGGGAAATGTCCATACCAAGGTCCTCGCCCCACGCCACGCGTGCGCGATCAGTGGAAACGACGGAGGTTGATAACGTAAGGGCGTATAATTTGGACACCAGCTTCCGGGGGGAGGTGGAAGAATATATAAAATCAAGCGCGCGCATCGAAGGTGGAGGTTGTGGGAACGTGGGGTGTAAGTCCTTACAAATAGCCCGCAGCTGATAATAGAGCAATGTGTCCATAGGGCCAGAGGCAACAGGAAGAGAATAGAAGGTGTTTCCAGGGTAGAGATCCGCCAGTGTCTCCAGCCCCAAGCGGGCGGCATGCTTAGCCATGCCGGTTGGATGGAAAGGTGGGAAAGCATGGTGGCGCACAATCGGCATAGCATTTGCTGAGAGCAACGGAGCATTGGAGAGGCGACGCAATCCCGACCAGGCCCAGCGTAAAGTCCCGACCGTGTCCACCTCCAGCCCGCGCGCGGTCGTCCGGAGCAAACAAGGCGGTAGCCAGCGGCCAAGGAGCAGCAAGATCAGCTTCGACCGCTGCGTGCGGCTGAAAAGGGGAGGGATGAATCCAGAAGTGAAGGAAACTGGCCTGGGCACTTAAGGCATACAGTTTGAAGTCGGGGCGCCCATGCCTCCAGCCGACATGGGGAGAGTAAGGACATCATAGGCAATCCTGGGCTGCCTGCCAGCCCAAACCAGAGAAATGATCAGGGAGCGAAGCTTACGGAAAAAATGGGCCGTCAGTGGTATGGGAATATTTAAAAAAGGTAGAGAAATTTCGGGAGGACTACCATCTTGGCAATGGCAATACGCCCAGCCAGCGACAAGGGGAGCCGGTTCCAATGGGGTATCCTGGACTCGAGCCAATCCACGGCCCGTCCAAAGTTAGCCTTCCAGAGATCGTCCAGATCCCTACTCAACCAGACACCCAAGTAGCGGGTGGGGCCAGAGGCCCATTTAAAAGGAAAGTCCGGGGTGAATTGTGTGGTGGCATCAGTGAGAGGGAACAGCACTGACTTACTCCAGTTCACCTGTATTCCGGATAATCCACCAAACCGTAGTATCTCACGCACAAGGGGGCTGAGGTTGTCTTGGGGGTGGCGGACGTACAGTGTAATATCATCCGCGTACAGGGAGACCAGGAGGGCGCGGGCCGAGAAGCCAATGCCCCTCTGAGTATGGTGCTGCCGGAGTCTGGCCGCAAGAGGCTCCATCGCAATGGCGAAGAGCATGGGGGAGAGCGGGCACCCCTGTCGAGTGCCACGCTCAATTAGAATAAGGTCAGAAACTTGTCCGTTGAGCCGAAGGCGGGCCGAGGGGCGCGTGTAGAGAAGTTGAATTTTACGAATAAAGACATTGCTGAAGCCGAGGCGCGGCAAGAGATAGAATAAGAAGGGCCACTCCAAGGTGTCGAATGCCTTGGTGGCATCAAGAAGAGCAGCCACTGCGGGGAGGCTAGGATTAATCTGGTGCAAAACGGAGACTATAGCCCGAAGGTTGTGAGATGTTGCGCGGCC
Source organism: Calotriton arnoldi (assembly GCA_963921515.1). NCBI lineage: Eukaryota > Metazoa > Chordata > Amphibia > Caudata > Salamandridae > Calotriton > Calotriton arnoldi. The sequence goes on along the minus strand of CAWUFW010003150.1, from coordinate 1,187,661 downwards.
CGGAATGAACCCGGACTGGTCCGGGAGAGCGATGAGGGGCATGAAGTGAAGAAGACGGGAAGCTATCAGTTTCGCAAAGATCTTATTATCCGTGTTGATTAAAGAAAGGGGACGGTAGGAGTCGCGGCAATCCGGGGGCTTGTCTGGTTTCAGAAGAAGTGTTATGATCGCCTCACGGAGCGATGGCGGGAAGAGGCCACTGTCGAAGGAGTCATTGTACATAGCGGCCAGGTGCGGCACCAGGAGCGGGGCGAATGTCTTATAAAAAGAAGCCGGGAGGCCGTCCGAGCCAGGGGCCTTATCACCGGGCAAACCAGTGATGGCAGCGAGTATTTCTTCCTTAGAAAAAGGCTCGTCTAGGAATTCGCGGTGATGGTCCTCGAGCCAGACGAGTGAGATGGTGTCAAAAAATTGGTCGAAGTCCGCTCGCGAAGGTGTGGGGCCCGCGGCGTAAAGGTGCGTATAATAATCCGAGAACCGTGACTTGATCTCCTCTGGGGAGGTGGTTCTAGCAGGGCCGCCATCCTGAAGTGCCGCAACATACGATGCAGCGCGGGGGGGATGAAGGAGGCCGGCTAGGGTCTTGCCAGGCCGATCGCCCTCGCCGAAACGGCGCGCCCGGGCCTCTCTACCTAGAAAGGAGAGTTCCCTCTCGGCCTCCCTGGCAAATTCTGAGTGCTTTTCGCGCAGGCGAGCAAGTGTCTCGGAGCTGGGGCGAGTTGCCTGAGCAGAGTCCAGGGCCTTAATCTCCAATTCTAATGTTCCTAATGTGGTGCGGATGGAGCGGAGGACTCCGGATTGTTTTGAAATGCACTCACCGCGAATTACAGCCTTAAAACCCTCCCACAGGGTAGACGCGAGTCCACGGAGCCGACATTCAAGTCAAAATAGTTGGAGATCGCAGTTTGGATCTCGGCACAAAAGACCGAGTCGCGAAGAGCGTACGAGGGGAGCCGCCAGGCGAAGGCCCTACGCGGGGAGTCGGGAGGGCGTAAACAGAGCTGGACCGGCGCGTGGTCAGAGAAAGTACGCGCCATATTAGTGACGGATGTAAGCCAAGTGAGGACATCAGGAGAGGTGATCCAAAGATCAATACGAGACCAGCAGCCATGGGTACCGGTGACACAAGTTCCCTCGCGGGCCTCAGGCCACACGTGTCGCCACGCATCATACAGTGAGTTATCGGCCAGCAAGGACTGTAAGAAAGCCGCGGATTGCGGGTGCGACGAGTGGGGGCCCGAGCGGTCAAGGACCGCAGAAAGGGTAACGTTGAAGTCCCCCCCCCAAAGGAGTGCCGCAGGGCCCAGTGTGGATATTAAGTGCCAAACATTAGTGAAAAAGGCAGGGTCGTCCGAGTTGGGACCGTATATAGCAGCAATCGTCATTGGTTGGGAAAGTAAGGAGCCATGGAGAATAACATACCGTCCCTCAGGGTCAGTGAGTACCCGATCAATGTGCCATGGAAGTCCCCTGCGTATCAAAATAGACACACCACGAGAGTAGGAGGAATAGAAAGAGGAGTGTGATTCGCCCCAGTGGCGCGACTGAAGCCTAGCGGCGGTCGCAGGCAACAAGTGAGTCTCCTGTAAGAGACAAATGTCAACTTTATGACGGAGTAGGTGTGAGTGGATGAGCCGGGCCTTGCGGTGGTCATTGAGGCCACGAATATTCCAGGACCAGCATATGGTGTCAGTCATACTGTGTGAGGACGCAATAGGAGGGAGCGCAGGGCCGCGAGTAGGAGCTGCAGTCAAAAGCTAGCATGTGTAGCGGGGAGGTCATACTTGGATAGAACAAGGGCGAGTCAGCTGCTTGAAGTCTGAAATGGAGCCAGCAAGAGCCCGCCTGGGGGAGAGGTGTGACGCCAGAGGGAGCAGCAAGGGTACAAAAACAATGAGGCAGGCAATGACCCCCGTAAGGCACCAGTCGAAGGGAGGGCGCAGTGTCTAGCTCAAACGTGATGCAGTGATCGAGCGCAGCAGTGGTGTAATGCGTACTGAAGGAATACATAAATTGAAAGCATAAATACATTAACTTTTCTAAAAAAAACACAAAAAAACAATCCCAGGAGCCAACCACCCCCACCCCGAACAAACCCACCCCATCGCACCATGATTGAAAGTATAAATCTTGCAATGTGGGAGCAGAGAAAATGCGATGAACCACGAAATAGCCCCAAGAGGCAAACACAACAACCCAACACCCCTCCACCCACAACCCACACCAACCCCCCAATCAGGTCGAGAAACCACCCACACCAACCCCAGGGGACCCCAACCGGGAGGGGGAGAATCAGCAATAGAAGTGGGAATCATCCCGTGGGGGCATGGCGACGCCTAGCGTACCCCCCTGCCAGGAAAGGCAGGGTGGCCAAGCCAGAGCGAACAGCAGACAACACTGGCAGGTGATATAATGCAACCAAGTTAGGGCCTGTAAACCCAGCGGACCAAGAAAAGAGAGAAACCATGAGGGGCTGCAGCCAGTTAAACAGCCAAGGGACAGCCGGGGGAATGAGACCGCAACTGCGCTACACAGTCTTGTACAGAAGGGCCGGGGCCAGAAATAATAAAGAGGTACAGTTCAGTCATTGTCGCTCAAATTGGCTGCAGCAGGGTCTTGAGAGCTGGCTGAAGTGGAGTGGTGAGAGCGGTCCAGCTGTTTGGCAAAGGCGAGGGCTCACTTTGAGTCCGGGAATACCAGGGTTTTGGAGCCCTGTCTGACCCGCAATTTGGCCGGGTAGGCTAGCGAGTAGGACACGTCATGCTTTTGCAAGATGCGTTTAGCGGGCAGAAACTCGCGGCGGGCAGCCTGCACAGCCAGGGTGTAATCGGGATAAAAAGACAAAGTGTTACCTTGGTGGCGGATCACACCTCTTTCCCTGGCAGCCCGGAGGACCGCGTCCCGGTCCCGGAAATTTAGGATCCTCGCAATGATCGGTCGAGCAGGCAAACCAGGGGCAGGCCGAGGGCCGAGGGAGCGGTGCGCTCTCTCCACGACAAAGACCTGGGATAGCACCTCTCCAAACAGTTCTCGCAACAGCTGCTCCACGTAATCCTCCATCCTGGAAATATTGGAGGACTCCGGCACACCAGTGATGCGGAGGTTACTCCTGCGGGAGCGGGCCTCCAAATCTTCATTCTTTGAACGGATGAGGTCGAGGATTTTGTCCATTTGGAGCAATTTTTGGCGGTCTTGGGTGGCGGTGTCCTCCACATCAGACACCCTCGACTCAACGTGGAGCAGGCGGCCATCGTGCGCATCCACTCTGGACTTGACCACATCCAGGCGAGAAGCCAGTTGCTCCAGCTGAGTGGCAATCCCAGACACCGCCGACTTCACCTCCAGCATGATGGCCTTCAAATCATCCTCACGTGCGGCGACCATTTCCGTGGGTGCGGGCAACTCGCCCCCGTCAGCAGTGGCGCCCTCCTGGCGCGTTTGCCTCCGCTGCTCAAAGGTTAGTCGGGGCTGTTTCGGGTCAGCTTTACCCATGGCGGCCTCCTAGAGCAGGGAGCCCCAAAAGGAAGGTGCAGCCGGTAAGGGCACAGGTAGCAGGAAGATGAACAATGGGGGCAAAGAGGATCCCCCTCCACGAGGCAGGTGTGCAGCAGACGTAGGGCCCGGGCCGCGAATGCAGCGTTGGGGGCAGTGTACCCCGATCTCGCAGCCAGCGCGCAGGCCCCCCCACCGAGCCGTTGCCACGCTCCCAAGGTGGCGCAATCCAGGAGGCAGCCGGGGTACCACACAAGAAGGCTCGCTCCGGAGACCGCACCTGGCGCGGAGGTGCGGTAGAGCGCATGCACCGCCACAGTCCCCGGGCCGTGGTGCAATGGGGGGCCCCTGCAGTGCTGGGCGCCGTGAAGAAAGGGAGGACCTGGGTGGAGGGTCGACCCGGCGGTGCGCCCAACTGGCGGAGAGAGCTGGATGATCAGAGGGCCAGGCAGGGGCGCAGACACACGCCAGTGTGCCCCGGAGTCGCCCTGATGAGAAGGCCGGATTGTAGGCCACTGCAGCCAAGTCAGGGAACACCCCGATCGCGGGCTCCCCTCCCAGATCCCCGCCCACCGCCGGTGACCACAAAGGCGGTAGGGGAGGCAGCCGGGACGATCGTGAGCGCAGCGGCAGCAGGTGGAACCCAGCCGGGAGTAGCGAGGGGGCAGCAAACCGCGGCAGGAGGACGCGGGGAGCGCGCCGCCCTCTTCGCCCGGCCCACCAGCGCGGATACCGGAGACGCTCAGGGCGCCTCCTCAGGGTCGGGCTGGGCCGGGCGGTATGGCGAGCGCGATCCCAGGCCCGCCCCGGAGCGCCCCCCCAGCAGCGAGACTCACCGGCGGATTGTCGTGGCCGCAGGGCCAGTGGTGGAAGGTCCGGTGGGCATGCGGAGGAGCACGGGTAGCGCAGGCCGGGTCCCGGGGAGTGAGCAGACGTCTAGGCCCAACTCCTGGAGGCGCCGCAGCCAGTCACAGCCAGGTCGTAGGGCCGCGGTGAACGGCTCCGAGAACGCCGCCGATGCAGGGAAGCTGCGAAGGTAGGGTCACAGGCAGCGATGTGTGGGAAGTCTGCCGGATAGTTGCAGGATTTTAGGCTTGGCCGGCAGAGCCCACTCAAAGTGCGGCCATCTTGCAGCCGGCTAAGCCACGCCCCCGGGACTCTACGTGATTCGGCCTTGACGGGGCTGTGAAAAAAAAATATCATGCAATGGCTCCTGGCAGTATTAAATAGCCTGCAGTGTGCCCCTGCATACCTTTATTTGTGTACAGCAGGCTGCGCAAAAGACTGGGGCCCGATGAGCACAGAGCAAACACCGCTGTACTTACACCCCCAACGGTCGCGAAGGCCACAGCATCAGGGAAGGCTGCCGTGGCTTCGTGAAATGTTTGCAGCGCCACCTGGTGGTCACGGTGCCACACTGCACAGGCCCGAGAGACTACTGATGGACCACCAGTAAAATTAGACCTTTCGTCTCACTGCAGCCCAGTTTACCAAATCCTTTGCCCATTGGCAGCACCAGCAGCCTGGTAGGAGAGAGTAGAGACTGATAGTGAGGCCCAGAGCAGATGACACAAAGGAGGCCAATGCCCAATAAAATACCTACACTGTGAAGGATGTTCAAGGCATAAACAGCAAAGCTGAATTGTAGCCACATTTTCCCACGGACAGACTCACCAGAGGGGCAGTGATCAGCACAGGTCCCAGTCTCCCATGCTGCAAAGGAGACCAGGCGGTACCAGACAACCAGAAAATAACTATCTCTCTCCCTGGAAGGTAGGAGAGCATCATGCGCACCCTAGTGGCAACAGGCCACTACGGCTCTGCCACTAGCCAAGACTGGCCCAGAGAGAAACCTGTGCCGTTCTCCCCCACCAGGCCCAGGTACCTGCAAGCAGTGTCACGGCACCGTGAAGAAAGTCAAAAAAGACCGGCAGAAGAGAATTGCACGTCCCCAAGTGGCAAGGAGTCACCACAGCAACACGGAGAGGAGAATGTGGCACGACACCACATCATGAAAGAAGAAAAGAGTGTCCTCCCCCACACCTCCTCAAGATGGAGTCACCAGTGACCCGAGACAGGCAAGAGGAGAGTCGCACACTCCAAGTGGCAAGCTGCCACCACAGCATGTGCACTACAGACATGCGACACGTGGCCGAACGCCACATCGCACTGCAAGCAAGAAGGAGCATGTCACATGAGGTGACCGACCTTGCCAAGCATGCCTGAGCGGAGGCAGGAGCAAGCTCCACGATGGCACAGGCTTGAGGCGCAAACACTATGCCCTTGAGCGAAGAAGATGGAAGAAGGTGACCCTCCATCCAGGTAGTGGAGCACTGAGAGGACCCCTGAGGAAGGGATCGGACCGGCAAGAGGTTTGCGCAAAGATGAGCGATGGGAGTCTCGCCTGCATGGTCCAGAGTCCATTAAATGTTGATAGGCCCTGTTGGCCTGTTAAGAAGATGGTGCATGCCACTGCACCCGGAGGAAGAACCGATAAGAATAGTAACAATCCTGCCACCATGAAGAACCGGACGAACACAGGTATGCTGGAGAGAACAACAAGGACTCGTACCACCACCAGCCAAGAGTGCACCCGTAGTCCTGAGACAGCCACCAATGCAAAGCGATGTCCCTGGAGACAGCTCAATGGGAGAACCAAAAGTGAGCCGCAGCAAGTGCAAACCGCGCCTCACACCAATGCTTCCCAGTGCGACCGTCAACTCCAGAGCATCGGCAGTCTAAGTCGGATGGCCTCAGCAAAGACACTGAGTTACGTGACTGCGAAGTCTCTCCAGTCAACCTCACTCCAGGCGAATCATCACCACCTGTCGTCCAGGTCCAATGGCAACCACAACATCATTACTATGTGCATCACCCAATCTAGTGAAGGAGCAAATTGTCACCAGGGCGGAGCTTTGCACTTGCAAAGCACCAAAAGACCGAGGCACCCCATTGAAGTGAGAGACCAAGTGTCCAGGGGCTATCTGACAGCCCATGTGCCCCAGTGTCCTGTTGGCAAGCGCACCAACCATGAAGTCACCTACTCTGGCGGTTGCATGCACAACATCGTCGGATCCTGTCAGTGATCCTGCAGTGGCCCTCAGGCGGCCCCAAGCAGCCCTGCACAGTCCATGTGGAATTGTGGCAGCCCCGCATAAGCGCCTCATGGACATTCCTGCACTCAGTGATCCTGGCACGAGGCATGGTCTGGAAGTGGCTCCACCGACAATGTACTGGGAGGCACCAGGGTTTTGGAGGATGACGTCCTAAGAATCATCGCCACTCCACTCCAGTCCTGGCTGGTTGGTCATCATAGTGCCCAAGTGCCCTTAAGAGAAAACTCTGTAGCAGGACTTCACCAACGCTCCTGATGCACCATATTAAGTAGTCTGACACCAACAGCATCACCGCCAGAGCACACCGGTCCAACCAACAGTGCAGTGTGTAAGTGGACATCGATCTGATGGACAGGCTGCCAAGGAATCCGGACTCCATTGACGCATTGTTCGTGCCCAGTAGAAGCTGGTTAAATTATGGACATGTGCCGAGCTGCCCGGGTCCTCCCAGCTGCACCTGTCCACTATTGTCCTGCGGACTGTCTCTCACGACCAAGAGACTAAGTGGTGTCATAGGTGTATAGTTAATTTCCATAGGTTGGACTTTGTTTTGTTTTAATAAAATTTGGAGGAATGTAGTGTTGTGCTGGACTTGTTCTAGTGTCTCAGCAGGCCCTTAGTTTGCCAGCCACTCCCTCGAGGGCTCGACACACTGCCACCCCCACATCCATCCACCACAGGCATCACGAGTGATGTGACCCTGCCAATAAAAGGGCCCGGGTGCACGTGCTCGAGGCCAGTTATAAGTACCATACTGGTGTGTCCATGTACTCATTCACTTAGCATGTGGGTCTAGAGCCCACGACATAACAGGTACAAGAAGACCCAGTGCTTGGCAAAGGGAAATATCCCATCAAACCCTGTTTCCAACAACAAACAGGTTTACGCATATAGGATACCACTTTTCATAATATAGTCTATCACAAATTACATCTGTAACAAAAAGACATTTAGCCGCTTACTTATGCAGTCTCTGAGTCATATTTTACTCCACCTTCCATAAGTAGAATAACTTGATGGAAGGTGGTAATGAGATGTTTCAACATGCTGCCTGCTGATAACTGTGTATTGCAGGGTGGGATTTAAGGGTGATTAAAGACACAGAGGCTGGAAGGAAGGGCAAAGGTATTAGCTTAGCCTTTGGCTATCACTTGTAGGAAAATGCTGCGGTCAGTTGAGGACCTGCTCAGATTTCAGCTCCCCTTGCACACTGTTTACTATAGCAAGCAGGACAGATTTGAGGTACCCGGGTCCTCTTAGGCTCACAACAATCTGTGAGCCACAGAGGACAGGGGAGCTACCAGTTACGCTGGTGCTGTCTTCACAAATGCACCGGAGCAGCTGTTATCTGACCCTGTTTATTACCCCTGTATTTTTTAAAATACATTGAGAAAGACAGATGGTGTATCAAAATCACCCCTGCAATTTGTCACCTCGTTAATTGGATACATATTTGTGATACATTATAAACACATCTGAACAGCACATTACAGTCAGACTGGGCGACATTTCTGGTATACTGCCATATTTTTGTGTAATCGCGCCAATCTTGTGCTACGCCGTTTACGCGAAATTCCCCCAAATTACGCCTTTTCGCCACATCGCCTATTTACATGCACGTTGCAGCAAAACAAAATTAGCACACAGGAACAACATTGGAGCTGAGAATGGCTGTACACCAACAGGCTTAGTGGCATGAAAACAGGCGCTGCACGGCCTTATTCCCTCCATCTAAATGTATTACACATCAAGCAATGTTGACACACTGTCCGTAGCGCAAGTGTCTTAAAAACACAGGGGCATATTAGCAAGAACCTCGTTAAAATTATCGCCGTTTTAGCGGCAGGAAACTGCCGCTAAAGCAGCGATAATGGGCTTGGTAATATGCGTTATGGATTCCAATAGAAGCCCAGGTTAGATGTCCTGCACATCTAACCTGGGCTTCTATTGAATTCCATAACGCATATTACTAGCTTCATTATCGCCGTTTTAGCGGCAGTTTCCTGCCGCTAAAACGGCGATAATTTTAACGAGGTTCTTGCTAATATGCCCCACAGAGCTGCACCATAGAGAGCAGAGTACAATGGTCGAATCAAAATGGCGGCCTTCCGCTCTTTCATATCTGCACCGGCCACTGTGCTCCACGCTGTTTCCACTCCGCGCATACAAAAGGCAGGCAGCACACACTCCCCACTGATCCCTGACATTGTGTGGTAATTAGACTTTGTAGCAAATTAATAGGAGAGTGGGAGCATGATAAAAAGCAGATAATTGCCTGATAGATTAACTTTCTCTCATTCTTTCCTGCCTTTTGCAGAACTTTTGAGAATAAATTGTGGCTAAGTAGGCTTAATTACAGAGGGGGTGTGCAGAGCCGTCGATCACTCTGTCTGCATTGGAGAGATAAAGTGCAGGTGGAGGAGTTCTCTGCGAGAAGGCAGACACTGGCACACATGCACACTGTGAAAGAGGCTGCCAGGCATGGCATTAGCAGTACCTGGAACTTACAGAATGAAGAGGGGAGCTGTGATTTCCAGGGAAGAGCAGTAATGACTTGTTAGAATATGTGCTTGTGAAACAAGATAGGGAAAGCCAGAAGGGGATCAGAAAGTGTGTGGTCGGGAGGGGGGATGACAGTAGGATCTGAAACTAATACAAAACCTTTTTTGCTGGTGTTACACAAAATTACATTAAAACTAAAACCAGAAAACATTTATCGTTCTAATGTACATGGAAATACAAAATCCTAGTGAATATTTACAGCTGATCAGTTACAAATGGTGTCTTCTTGCTCCAAATGCTGACATATGTTTTTTGGGATACTGAAGAAGTGCCATGAAATATACTGCTAACATGCATTAAAAACTGAATGTATAAGATCTCTACTTCAGTGCTTCAAACACAGAGGTCAGACATCTAAGCCAAGAAAACCCTGTCTAACTTTAATTTGGCTGGCCACTTTCTATGTGTTCTCTGCATAAGGTACCAGAATATTGTGCCAGAAATATCGTCTGACAAAAACATCCCTCCATTGGTGTTGATAATGAAAGACACAATATTTTTGCAAATTATATTTTAGACTCAATATTTCTACAAGATGATATTTTTAATATCAATATTCTTGATGTATGACAAACCTTTGCCATCTCCCTATCAACGTTTCTCAGTACTTAATTTGTAAAAAAAGAAGTGCCAGGGCTCTCGTCAGGAGTCCACAGCAGCTTGCACCCACACATTGCCCCTACATGCTGCCACGGATGGTAACAACACAACTACTAACTATTACACCCATACAAGTGTGACAATTCTGACTGTTATAGGCCCCCAAAGCTATAAGAATGACTTGGGCAAAAGGTAAGAGACATTTTTAATGTATATTGGATTAATAATTAACTGTTGTTGTGGTAATCTCTAAATTAGCCAGACAGCGTCACCTTGTGGCAGACTGTCACAAGCGCCGGTGTTGACAATTAAATGCCGAGCACTGGAAGCCACTGTCTCAAATTAAGCACTGACGTTTCTGCAAGTTGGCAGTCTGAGGATACCTTGGCTCTTGCACAATCATCTGAAACTAGACAACAGGGGCCAGATGTATCAAAGGGTTTTACCCATTCTGTGTCTATGGGAAAATGTTCCTCGTACATAAGGCCCCAGGCCCTTTGCACTTGCCGTGTCTTGAGGTCAGGCAGGGTTAAAATGACAGTCATACTAGAGCTAGGACCCCTTTCAGAAGCTTTTCAGCCCTTCAACACAGGAAGTTGTGCCTCCATTTCTCCTACCTCAAATCTACTGAACTCAGAATGTCCTTGCCACCTTTGCTGGCTGAGGAGACAACGGCAAAGGGCGTTTTTTCCTGTTTGACCCTGCTCAGACCAGAGGAGGGCAAGGTTGGCAGGCATTAAGCATAATGTGCTCCAGCACTGACTATCACACTAACAACTCTTCACACTTTGGTTCCAAGTGTATTCCGTAAGATGCATTGATTATTTGTCAAAATCAAAATGTATGCTCCATAAAAACTAAGGGAATGTATTCAGATGGATCACCTCCTTCCTCACCGGAAGAACCCAGAGGATCCACCTCCCACCTTTCACCTCTGAAGCCCAGGAGATCACCTGCGGTGCCACCCAGGGTTAATCTCTCAGCCCCACGCTCTTCAACGCATATATGACCACGCTGACCAACATCATCAGATCCCACAGTCTCAATATAATTTCCTACGCAGACGACACCCAACTCATCCTCTGACTCACCGACGACCCCAGCACCACCAGAACCAACTTTCACAGATGCATGACATATGTCGCCCACTGGATCAAGAACAACTGCCTGCAGCTGAATACAGACAAGACGGAAGCACTGATCTTTGGCAACAGCAGCAACACATGGAACGATTCTTGGTGGCCATCAGACCTAGGATCCACACCCACTACTTCCAACCACGCCAGAAACCTCGGAATCAGCATTGACAACAAGCTCACCATGAAATCACAGATCAACGCCATCTCCTCCGCCTGCTTCCTCACTCTGCGCCAGGGGCGTAGCTAGGCCTTAGGCTGCCCGTGGCGGCCCCTGCGTTTGCCGCCCTCGGCTAAATGATAGAAGAGCGGGGGGTGGTGTTAGCGGCCACGGCCGATTCTTGCGGCCGCAATGGCCGCAGGTAAGAGCGGGTGAAGGGGGGCCGGCTCCCGCCCCAAAACTTGTGCCGCCTGGGGCGGTCCGCCCCCATCGCCCCCCCAGCTACGCCACTGCTCTACACATGCTACGTAAGATCTTCATGTGGCTAGCCCTACACACGAGACGCACCGTGACATAAGCCCTCATCACCAGCTGGCTGGACTACGGCAATGCCCTCTACGTAGTAATCGCCACACCTTTAACAGAGACTTAAGACCATACAGAACTCCACAGCCAGACTCATCCTCGGCCTTCCCCGATGAACCCACATCACACCCCACCTCAGGAAACTCCACTGGCTCCCCGTACAGAAGAGATGCTGACCCACGCCCATACTCCCCACATCTATCGAAGCAGAAGTGGAGGATGCTCCTTCTCCCACATTGCAGCAAAGACCTGGAATAGCCTACCCATGCACCTCAGGACCATCACCTCACTTCCAGAATTCCAAATGGCCCTCAAGACCTGGCTGTTCGAATAAGCCTCCGAGGCCTGCAAGCGCTTGGATACCCTATGGGGTGCTTAACCGCACTTTATAACTCCTGATTGATTGATTGAAAAATAAGATGCTAGCCATATGTATATTCATAACGCTTAACAAAGCATGCTATCTAAGGTGGTACAGAGTCTCAGCATCCATAACAGCAGTATTCCATACTGATTTCAACATTTCAGATTGTAACATGCTATTACCACTCAAAAGCTTATGCACCCAGTTTACAAACTTACTTTTGACAGCTCAATCTGTTGTTCAAATCTAACTATTCTTCTGCTACATTCTTTGGATACCAACATACAAAACTGCCAACTCACGTGCCATCTTGTATGTCTGATGTTAATATCAAAATCATGCATTTTCCTACTACCCTTTGCACTGCGTAAAATTAAGGGTCTATTTTGATAATGTCAATATCTGCTGTTGCACGCTGCCTTTCTACCCCGCCTACCCCCCCACTTTAACCCTCTTATAACAGACAGCCCCACTAAATCACACACTCATCACCTGATGTATCTACTCAGTATTGAACATGTAGTACATTGACCCTACACCTGGTGATTCGCCTACCTCTGTCTCCTTTCGGAATGCTTGATCTGTCTGTAATAGAATGGCATTTACCACTGATCACTTTGATGCTCACAGTTCACTGTCATTAGTGAGACATGGATTGGCCCCAAAGGCTTGCCCAAACCTCTGTGTGCACTGTCCAGATTCCAATCTCTCTGCAGCCTACATGTGGGATCCCATCGCTCCATTGGCCAGGGTTCTTAACTCTCAACTTCCTTGGGCAGATTTGCATGACTCCCTTCTGCTATGAAGCTGGTTGACTATCTACTAAAAAGAGCCATTTACAAACCTTTGATAACTGCATATAAAGTTGTTCACATAATTTCTCAAGACTAACTAAACACCGATTAGGAATCTATGATCTACAAACCAGAACTTGCCTGAATCCTCTATGTGCAGTGTCCAGATTCTGATCTCTCTAACAATACCTGGTGGATTTTGCCAAGTAAAAAGCCTGGTATTACTGTTGGCAAATCAAACTGAATTACAGTACATCAAAATGTTATCCTTTAGCAGCATATTTCCATAGTCAATGCTGTGACTGAATTTAAGCTTGACTATGGCAAATTGATATATCTGGCCCATGCAGACAAAATGGCAAAAACATTACATTACAATTGGTGCAAAAGACAGGTGGCAGACTCCTAAATGAGACCAGGAGAAGACACCATATTACTCCAATGCTTAGATTTATTACTGGCTCCTCTTCAGACTTAATGGCAGCTAACGTTTAGCCTTAAACACTAAAACACACCCTTTGGTTGAAAGGAGAATGGCTACTTCAGATTCCTATGACTAGGACTGTTTCGTTTGGTGATAGACCAATTTCTGTAGGTGCAGCAAAAGCTCGAATCAATCTTCCCCTTAAGTTCCATTCACTTTCCTCCATTCAGGCTTTTCACAAACAACTGAAGTCTCTGCTTTTTAATTATTAAGTAGGTTTTTGAAACCTGCTGCTTTCCTTTTATTCTTTCTCTATTCTGTTATTTTGATTCGACAGAGCCAAGCAGCTTGGGTGTATATAGCTCTTTATAAGTATTAAATAAACTAATATAACATATCATGACAAAAGTGCCAGTATGTGGAAATTACCCTGGAAATCAGAGCAGTTCACCGGTAATTCTCCATTCCATAAAGGACATCCTGTGTTACCAGGTAATTCAACATCACGCAATGAATTTTAGGTGCAAAATTGATATGCCTGTACACCTCAAGTTAGGATGCCGGCTTCAATGTTAGGCCCACAAAGTCTCAGAAGTAAATTCTCAGAAAAACCACCTTGGGCAGCCCCCAATCTCTGTTGTTTTGGCGAAGAGTTACAGAGTTGAAGGGATTTACCTAAGGAGGTGCTGAGTGATGGAGATCTGAAATGACAGAACAAAGGGAGATTAACAGCCATCTTGTTGGTACCCATTCTGTCATGGCGGCATAGGAAAATATTGATAGTAGTTAGCGTGCATACCAGATCTGTGCGATCCAATGGGCATCGATGAACACACACGGTTTGACTAGTTCTAGTTCTATTTAGGAAACAGCACAAATACCAAAAACTGTTAAATGTCAAAATGAGCCTCTGTACTGAAATAGATGCTTCTAAACATGGAGCACAAAATAAGTAGTGGCGATGGGGCTCCCTCTCCGCCAGACTATAAACTGGACCCATATTCTTTAGACGGCCTCATCTACCCATTAGTAGTGCAAGACTGAGACTACTTCAGAGAATGTGAGTTAAGGATCAACAGTACTAACATCACTCAGGAAAGCCCCAAGACTAATCCAGTAAACTAAAAAGTATTTTATGAATAAAATTAGACAAAAAATGCTAAAAAATGCATTCAGTCCCTGCAAAGTTATAGTTTTTCAAAGTAGCAATTCTATTCCACACAGCTTCTGCAAGGACAATGAAAGGTCCTGTGCAGTTCTCACAAGTGGCCACTGATGGCTTCTTCCCATTTCAGTATCACAGCATGACTGCCAGCTCCAGGTGGCCACGTGACTTCAATTAGGCCAAAGAGGCTGAATGAGAGTCATTTGCCTTGTGCAGACAGGCAATGATCACAGCTTCCAAACTTCACAGAGTTCCTTTGAGGTGTCTCAGGTTTGTGTCTCCAGAACAGCCAAAGTCTATTCTGGATTGTTGAGCCAGTAGAACGGACCCCTACTTCTTATTTGCAAACTCCAAACTTGATGTTCACGCCAACATCCTCACCTTCCACTGGAGAGTTCTCATGCCGGATACCAGCTTGCAATGAGTGCAAGTTAGCTCTGTCACTCTCTTCCCAGTTCCAACAAAGAATATTCGCCATTACCAAACCAGTTACAAGTGGTCAACTCGTCTGCTTCACAAGAAGAGTATTTTGATGTCTTGTTGTGTCCATGGGGGCTACCAGGAGATCAGTGACCCCTATCCCTTTGCAGAACATAACTCATGCAGTTCTTGGTCAGAGCGGTCACATCTCATCTACAGCTCAGAAGCCTCTTGTCAGCTTTAAAGTTCTATACTTTTGTAATTCAGCTGTCATATCCACACATTCCGACTTCCAGCTGTGTTCTGTCTATTGGAAGCAATCACAAGGCTGGACTACAGTGGTTAACAAGCCAAATACAACCTCCTACTGATTCCTATTGGTCAGGGGTCTGTTTCCTTGCCTTGCAGGCAACAGACAACAAACATCTTCCAATGCTTCCATCTGAAACACATAAGATATGACACCTAGAGGAATGTCCTCACTCTTACTCCTCCATCTCCATCCACTCCCTAGTTTACTATAGGTTTCTCACTCAAGGCAAAAACTCTTTAAAGTGAGTAGTCAGTTAAAAGATGTTGAATATGTTAACCAGTAACAGTGGAAACATTAGATGCCTTGAATCATCATTTACATTGATTCTTTCCCATGGCAAACCAATGTTGGTCACATTAAACTACTTTTATGACCTCTGATCCTAAGCCTGCCAGTAAAAAGAGACCAGAACTATATATCTCCCCATTCCAGCATCCCAGCTTCAGTAGTCCTTAGAAGCTTCACTGTAGTTGGCCCGTGTACATTTCATCGCCTCTCTGTGCCTACCAGGGGCCCTATAACACATAGGGCGCACATTCCCTGTTTGCGCCATGGCATACCTTAAAACAGGTGTACCGGGTGCAAACAGGGAAAGTGCGCCCTATTACATTGAATGCACTGCCCCCAAGGCAACTGCGAAGTTGTGCTGCCCTGGGGGCAGCACATACAAGTGAAAAATGAATGGCTTTGAAGCAGTAGCTCTGTGTTTCACAGTGGAGGTGGCAACCCGCCTGCTTTTTTAAAGGGGAGAGAGATCCCCTTGCAGGTGGGTGCATTGTGTGACTGCACCTGACTGCAAGGAGATGTCTGGGGCATCCATAGGACCCCCTTTTCCCCCGCCAGAGGCTGCCCTCAAGGGGCGCACTGACATGCAGCAACTTTCTTCTGAAAAGCTTCTTTGCCTCTGCACCTGCGTCTATAATATGACGCAGGCGCAGAGGCAAAGGGATTCCCTCATTTGCATTGGGCCACGCCCCATGCAAATGAGGTAACACCCTCTGGTGATAGTGCTGGTGCTATATGTGTGCCAGTGCTATCTGTATTACAGAAAGGACTACACAAACATCAGCAGCCCTTTCTGTAATACCAAAGTTCCCTGGGGGCGCGCAAAGTGGGTGTACATGCCTGTTGCACCCCCGGGGCACTTTCCATAATATGGCCCCAGCAAGGTATTTTCATCCCATTCTCTAGTTAGAGGCTGCAGAGTCCTGTGGGGTAGAGCAAAGGGAATCATTCCCACCCATTCTGCAGTTCCCTCATGCAAAGAAAGGGCAGGCTGCTCATCTGAGGCAAAAAAATTAAATGCAACGCATTTACATGCAATTACCAGCACCCTTGTAATAGGTCCTAAGAAATCTCTTCATGTTTTAAAGTAAACATATGCCCTATGATATTAGATATTGGTTTCTCAAGGCATATAGTCAAAGTGCCAACAGCCCAGTCTAAAGATACATGCAGGGGACCATGCCAGAGGAGGTGTGATTTCTCACAAATAGTAACTGAATTCTCATAGTAAGGGCCTGATTTCAAGTTTGGTGGTGTGGCGCCGGGTCTTCCCTGCTGCCGCACTGCCAAACCCCTGGTCGGGCCGCCCGCCAGATTACCAGTGTTTTTTGTGTCTGGCAGGTTTTTTTTTACGTTTCCACGGCGGTGCCTCAGAAAATGAACGCGCAATGGGAACGCCAAAAACAGTTCCTGCACGGCATGGACTGTAAAGTTCATGCTGTGCAGGAACTGGGGTGCATGCACACAGGGGGGCACATATTGTGCCCCACTGCTTGCACCCCATGGCCCAGGAGCAACAGGGGGCCCTGAAGGGCCCCCTTTGTTTCCTCTTCACCATGGTTTCCATGGAAGAGGAACCACCATGAAAACCGTGGCCGGCAGGAAACTTGCAATATGCTTGGCGGGACTGTGGCAGTCCCGCCAAGCATATTGCTGCCTCTACACCGATGTACCACCGCCAGGGAACGGCGGCTCCCTATCGGTTGCGGCAGGGCAATGGCAGTCCAACTGCCCTAATTGTAGTAGAGCGGTCGGGAAACCACCACCGCCACGCCCCCCACGAGTTTTGGGGTCTCTGGACTGCCAGACTCATAATCGACCCCTAAAAGTAGTGTTCGAAAACAGACAACGGTAGATACACTGCAGCTAGCAAGGGGTTGAGTGCATAAGTTGCATAGGGCTTAAAAAGTTGGAATTCCCACAAAGCTGTGAAAATCGACCACTGACTACTGTGGTCACCCCCAAGTCTTGCTACTGCACAGCATATGTTGACTCTAGCAGGGGTCTTGAGTCATACTGAATCAACTGATCAGTACCATACTATGCACAGCTAGAACCACTACTTAATTATGGTTAAATCCATCCATGTATAAAAAGTTTTGCTCAAAGTAAATGTTGTATGTGTAACTAATTTATTTAATTCTCATTAATTCTTTTCGCGAAAATTCTTTTGTATCCCAACTATTTCTTCACTGGATGATGACAAGTAAATCATCTTTCCTGAATACATTTCAGGCCCATTTATTACCTACTTCTTCTCAAAATAAGATAGTTTTATTGTCCCTCCGACCTCAGTGTGCTTACTGTTTTATTATAGTGTTGCTCTTGTGTTCCTTCAAATGAATTTTCCATTTCTGCTCAGTTTTGACCAGGTGCACCTTGCCACGCAGGCATTGCAACATGTAGATACAATGACTAATACCACATGTTCCACAATGTTTTCGATGTATTTGCTGTCTGGAGTGCAGGAGTGTGACTTTATTGCATGTGATTTATATTGTTTAAATGTGTCAGGTTGTTCCGGGAATCAAACGAACGTGTCTGTGTGTACTCTTCAACTGATTTGGTCTAAAAAATAATATACTAATTGGTCAGATAAGTATCCAATTTCAGATATGTATTGCTTTTTAATAGCTGATCATGCACCTTTTAATTATATTACAGTGTAGCCAATAGCGACAAGTATGTCTCTTTTGTCTGCCATTTTTATTCTAATCAACGCATTTTGCCAATTTTCCAAGAATGTGTCTCTTTTTTATTGTTAAGGTACTCTTTTTTGAGGGCTGTGTTTTTTTGTTTTTTTTAATTAGGTTTAAAGACAGCCTGAAAAGTATCAAGTACTTTGGGTAAGAATACGAATGGATTGCGATTTGGTAATTGGTTGCAGATAGGTTAGCAACTGGTAAAAGGTAAAAATTTCACTGAAGCAAACCGACTTGCTATTTATGATACTGGAATTTGCGATTACCTATTAGTGATTACCAATTCGCATTTTTTATTTTGGAATGTACTCTTGATTCGCTAGTCAATGTCAATGTCTTCTATTTTATTAGCGTGTCTCTTCAACAATAGAATCTCTTAGTGACTTCATTGTTTCATTTCAATTGTCTATACTATTAATCATAGCAGACATGCCTTCATCCATGTTTCTTGTAACCATGTTGATTGCATCATATTGATTTGTTTGAATGTCTAACAATGCTTTTTCAATTTTCACAAATTCTGATCTAGATGGAGTGGTGCCAGTATCAGCGAGTCTGGTTGGAAACCGTGGTAAGAATCTTTGACTCCTGAGTCGCTGAATAAAAGAGTTTGATCTACATCGTGTAGTTGCCCTGAGATTTCTCTTCGATTTTGGTGTGTCTCTTCTTGTAGGAAAAGTTGTTTCAGATACAATTGCTGTTGGTGTGACCTCCATTACTTCACTCATATCACGGATGTTAGACTCCTGATCCTCTTTGCGATCATCATGTTCTTCTGTAATGTTGTCTTCTGTCTCTGCATATAAAATGTCAAGTAAGTGTAATTAATATGTATGTAATTTTGAATGACGCATAACAACCTATATTGAAGGATAAACCTCTACAGCCTATGATGAAGTCATTTTTTTCTTTCCAGAATCATGATACCATTATTTTATGTTATTGTTTTTAATTACTTAATTACACTGTAACATAATATTTACATTTGGATTCTTTTGAACTGCTAAAACCTCTAAGACTGCCATTAGATTACAAATCCCATAATGCAATTTTTTAAAGATAACACAAGTAGATGGATTGAAAAGTTATATGAGCCCCAAACAAATTGTATCTGTTTTTATATAATTAAATTACAGTTATGATAAAAAAAATTAAGCTCCAACATTTGTATTGTGTTATTTTTTTTTTTTTAAACGTACCTGCCTAATCAATATTAGTGAGCTGCCATACTGACGGTGCTTTCGAAGGCCTCTTCTACTGCTGTTTTGGTGGCTGGGTAAACGATCCCTCTCCAGTGCCAACAGCTTCCTCCTATTAGCCAGGTTCTCCATCATGTGTGAGTGAAGGTCATACCACGACTTGCGAATTTCACAAATACAGCGAGTTGTTAAACCCATAGCAATGATCCTTTTTTGGATACGACTCCAAATCTCCTTCTTTGTTGCTTCAGGCACAGTTAGGGAAGATTTCCAAAAAGGTGGTTTGTTTAGCTACACACTCCTCCATCTATCTCATCATCTGAGAGCTTGTGCTTCCACTATCTAAAGGAGTCTTCTGTCTGCCCTTCCTGAGTTGCCATTTTTCCAAAAGAAAGTAGCTGGGTGTCCAAACAGGTCCTCACTGCAAGCTCCTGTGCTTCAGAATGGCAGTGCCACAATGTATTTCCTGATTATTCATGTCATCATATGTGTCTGCAAAAGACACACAAATGATGGACGGAATGCAAAAGAAATCAAACATTCACCCCCAGTCAAGAGATCTGGGTAAAATCCATTGTTCTTTTGCTCACCATGCCACCCCAATTTAGACCCAGCTATATGCAAATCAGTCTCTACCCTGCTCCTCATGGGAACAGTCCAGCCCAAACTTCCAAGTCAGGTTCTCCCTAGACCAGAAACAAGCATCCTGGGACTGGTTTTGGGGCATCATTCTTCATCAGCCAAGCTAGCTTGAATCCAGTGGCACAGTGAGCCCGGGACCCATGCCTGGGCAACCCAGCGCACTTAGGGCGAGAAAGCAAAAGACACACAAATGATGGATGGAATGCAGAACAAATCAAACATTCACCCCCAGTCAAGAGATCTGGGTTAAATCCATCATTCTTTTGCTCACCATGCCACCCCAGTTTAGACCCAGCTATATGCAAATCAGTCTTGACTCTGTGCATCATGGGAACAGTCCAGCCTGAACTGTCAACCAGGTCCTTCTTAGACCAATAACAAGCATCCTGGGACCAGCTTTGTGGCATCACCCCACATCAGCCAGGCTAGCTTGGCTCCCCCGTTTGCTGACTTCGTTTAGCTGGCTTTAGGACTCCTCACATTTTACCACTGCTAACCAGTACTAAAGTGCTCGTGCTCTCTCCTCAAAACATGGTAGAATTGGCTTATACCCAATAGGCTATTTAAGTCCTTAGTAAGGTAGTGCCTAGGGCCTGTAAGTTAAATGGTACTAGTGGGCTTGCAGTTATGATTGTGCCACTCACTTAGGTAGCACTTTAAACATGTCTTAGGCCTGCAATTGCAGCCTGTGTGTACGTAGTTTTAAACTGCCATTTCGAACTGGCAAAAGAAACCTTTTTCCAGGCTCAAACCTTCCTTTTAAATAAATATAAGTCACCAATAGGGTAGGCTCTGGACAGCCCAGGTTGTACGGTGAAATATATTTAAAAAGTAGGGCATATGCTTTTAAGCTTTACATGTCCTAGTAGTGAAAAACTCTCGAATTCGTTTTTCACTACTGCAAGGTCTATCACTCTCATAGGATAACAATGGAGTTACCTTAATCCATTTAATAAGCTGTAATTTCCTAATGGGAAAAGTTAATCAGTTCATGTTTGGTGTCTCTGTGTCACATGAGTAGGTGTAGTTGACAGTTGGGCTTTACATATTCCTCCTAGACACATTAGTGAGCTTAGGTGTGCCGGGAAGGAGGATCACTGGAAGGATGGGTGGAAGGAGCTTGGCCCAGCCCCACTTACACTTTAATAGGCTGTGTCCTGCCCCCACACAAAGGGCTGCATACCCCATGTAGTTACTCTGGAGCCAGGGACAGGAAGGCAGCTCACCTGTGCACTTCAAAAGCCTGCCTCTAGAAGTTCCTCCCCACCTCAAAGGCACAACTGGGTATAAGTACTGGACCTCAGACACTAACTCTTCAGTACACTTCTGGACCTGCAGATACTCTGCCAGGAAGAAGGACTGCTGTGCTGCTGAAAGAATTGCCACTCAGCTGGACTGCTGCTCTGAAGGACTATTACCTACTGCGCTGATCTGCGGCTTGCTTCTCTCTTGCCTGGATGAGAAGCACTGGACCTGCATCTCTTGAACCAGAACCCCATAGTGACTCCCAGGGCTAGTTGGCTGGGCTCCTGATCTGAAGGCTCAGGGACACAACAGACTTCCAACAACTTTGCACCTGCACCTGGACTCTGTCATCTGTGAGTTTACCCTGCCAAGTGGTGCCACCCCAGTCCTGGACCCTTGGAAGTGGGATTAAGGTGCTTTGTCAGCTGCTGTGGAACCAGTGGAACCAACACATCTCCTCTGCTGCGTGGTGGAACCCTGGGCAAAAGCGACGCATCACTGCTGCTGCGTGGATTGGACCTGTTGCAAAGACCCACATCATCGCCGCAGCCCACCACCTCTTCAAAACTGCTGATGTGCAACACATCCTCTACGCAGACCCTGGCATCCCTCGTCGACAGTAGCCTCGATGATGGACTTCGCATCACAGCCTCGCAGCGCCTCATAACTGACGAATTGCCTCAACTGTACAGTGCATCCTCGATGCTGGACTTCTCATCTTAAGTTCTGATTGACGGGAAGCTTGACGACGATGTGGGACCTTTCATCGCAGCCTCGCCTCACCTCGGAACAGACACATCGCTTTTGGTGCACGATGCATCATCAACGCGGATCCTCGCAACGCTCTGCAAAGCAAGATTTAAGGTACTCTGTTTAGTGGGCCTAATTGGGTCCCTGTAGCCAGCCTGCGCTCCATTGCCGTCGTTGACCTGAAAGTGTGACCTTGACCTTATCCAGTGCGACCACATAGCAATAGTTGGCCCTTTGTGCTTTTTGGCACTATTTTTACAACTCTTTAAACCTGCAATTCTCCTGCTGTACTGGTCGCATTTTGTCATTTTAGTCTTGTTTTATTTATTTATTAAAATGTACTTAATTTTTCTAACTTGGCTGAGGTCCTTTTTGTGTCATGTTTTCACTTTAGTAGTGGTGCACAAATACTTTACACATTGCCTCTGAGTTAAGCCTGAGTGCTCTGTGCCAAGCTACCAGAAGGGTTGAGCACAGGTTAATTTAGGGTTTGGCTTGTGCCTCACCCTGATAAGGATTGTGGTTGCTGCTTGCCCACAGCTAACACCCCAGTCAACCAACAACCCAATTTCTTACAGCTAGATTCTTTGTCAGCGGCCAGACCTTCTGAAGAGCACTGAAACATGGACAACCAGACTTCTTCCCATCTGCAAAACATTTATGTCCTGCTTTCATGTGCAATGGGGTTATATTATGTTATGTTGCATTACGTAACGTCATTGCATTTTTTATGGCCAAAGTATGGCAATGGTAAGGTCTTGTAGTGCTGTTGATTATCTGTTGTTTCGCATGGTCCATTCAAATTTTTCCACAGCAGACCAAAGTCTGAAAATCACTGTTCTGGTGTATGCTGGTCCCCGTATTGTACATTTACAGGATCATTTACTGCCCACTGGATAGATTGGGCGTGAATTGAACTTAATTGGGCTTGAGGGGTATGATGCCGGTGCCAAAGAGAACTGTGATCAAAGGGTTTTACTGATTGCTCCTGAAACAAAGAGATATAGCATGGATGTGATACTGTTATCTGCATGACAGAAGTAGAGTTATAATTTATGGTAGTCACATACATGCCATACCCATACAGCACTGAATGAATTGAGGCAGGCTTTGTTTAATGTGCTGTGATGGGTGCTTTTGTATGATACACCTAGGGTTTAGCATTGTCGAGAGAACCATGCGAGCCAACTATATATTCTATCTGAGTGGTGTTGGACCCGCTCTGACTTGCTGCCTGAATCCTTGGTCCAGGGGGGACCACAACGACCAGCCTGCTTTGCCCACTCGCCCGGCCGCCAGCGCCATCAAGCAGTGCCAGGAGGCGCTTTAAAAACGGCCGCGGGCGGGACCCGCTCTGACTTGCTGCCTGAATCCTTGGTCCAGGGGGGACCACAACGACCAGCCTGCTTTGCCCCCTCGCCCGGCCGCCAGCGCTATCAAGCAGCGCCAGGAGGCGCTTTAAAAACGGCTGCAGGCTCCCGCAGCGTGGGACGCGCGCGGGCGTGACCGGGCCAAGGGCAGGCCCGTCTGCACCTGTCAGAGCCTGGAGGAGGCTGGGCTGGGCCTGCTCTCTTGGTCCTGTAACACAGGCTACTTACAAGCGGTCCTGTGGTGTTATCCTTCGTCTAGATTACAAAGGTCCACATAAGGTAAAGTTATTGCACTAGCTCTTGATTGCCAGTTACTTGAAGGCGTTCTTTCAATACAACATGGGGAAGCGAAAGCCCACCCCGGCCAAGAAAACCACCGATACCACTCTCGACGGCTTCCTGCAAAAGGCGGTGGGAGCTATTAATAAAGAGATAGAGCGTGCGGAACGTAGACTTTCCCTGGCTCCACCATCTGAACTACCGCCTGTTAACCAGCCATTATCTCCCAATAATAACCCCCATATTGGTACAGTAGAAAGTATCTTGGAGGACAGGCCTCAAGTCCCTATTGTTCCCACTGTAATTGTTTTATCACAGGGTGAGACACGAGAACCACGGGATGATGAAGAAAGCCCTTGCATAACATCTACGGAGCATGGCAAATTGTCCACGATAGCAGGAAAGAGGAAGCGAACAGAGAGGGTGGTAACTGCCCGTAAGACGAACAATCAGTCGCCCAAAACTAAAAGATCCAAACAAATTCACACTGCAGGAAAAGTTGTTAAGTCATCTACTGGAGGGATAGATAACGGTGGGCAGGATGGACTTGATATTTTAACTGGAAAACTGAGTAACTTAATCCAGGAGGCTATGGCACCAATTTTGGTGAGACTAACTAAAATTGAGGAGCAGCTAACTATTGTATGTAAAGCCCTAGCACCAGTGGAAGTAAATTCACCACATATCTCAATTGAGAGAGGCTTATCGGCAAGGGGTATAGCCGAAGGGAATGGAGGCAAACGGTCGGAGGTTATATCTAATGGGGCGGCCCCTAGGAAGGTTCCACTTATCCTTAGTGCCATCTCCCCATGCTGTGGCCGTATACAAGAGACCACAAATACTAGTGCACTGGTGGAGTTAACAGAGAATCCTGTTCCCCATGAAAACTCCCACCCGCAGAGCCAATATCTGGGTCAGGGCGTCCTGTCCCCCAAAACTTCTAATTTAAGGGATGGGGGTAGATCCCCCTTTAGAACATAAAGTCTCATAGTCGCTTACATGGTACCCTAGGCGGGAGTGGGATTGTAGACCGGTTACACCTGCCCCCAGAAAGTACCCCCTATACCTTGATTCTAACGGGGGTCCCGAGGTTATCCCCCAATCAAAAAGAAAGTTGCCAGAGTCTTATAAATAAAGCGGCTCACTGGTGCTCTAAAAAAACCCGACCTCATTTTAATTGGTTTGAGTATATTATTATGGCTAGGCAGGTGTGCTGGATTGGTGGCACTAAGAAAAGCATTGGAGGGGACTGTGTCGTGCTTAACTTTAGCGACGCAAAGTGTGTCTATGATGCACTAAACCAGTTGAAAGACTCACCTGCCGAACAGATAAAGGCTCGACCTTTGGGTTTCTTTTACCCCCCCAGTCAGATATTACCCCCCAGCATGCGGCCAACTCAGCCTAGACACATCATTGATGCCCCTATGCGCCCCTCCTCCTTTCACCCTAATAGGTATGAGGCACTCTCAGACCTAACCGAGATTGACTGACTAACTAGACAACCTGGTGGGTATATAGATAACTACATAAAAGGCCACCAATACGGTGATGTAGGGGGTGCTGGGACCAATGAGGTATATGGCAACATAAAGCCCCACAAAGACCATATTATAAATTCCGCTGGTCCCTCGGGAAAGGAGAACATGAATAACCCAACATTTTGTAAGGCGGCTGCAAATACAAGCCCTGAAAATAGGTGTCCGGGGGAGGGGACGCCACAAACACCCATGGCCAGTCCACTGGTCTCACTAGTCACATCACCGGACACGGACCTGGCCCACCCTATACCCCCAGTTAAGCTAATCTCCTGGAATATAGCAGGTATTCGTTCAAAACTAACAGATGAGGTTTGGCTGGAATACATCAGGGGTTTCGATGTAATTTGTCTACAGGAGACGAGGGCTAAAGAAAGTATAGAGATGGGTGGTTATCAGGCCTTTGATGTGCCTGCCATAGCATCGTCGTCGGGGAGGGCAAAGGGAGGGTTGGTAACCTTATTCTCAGTCAGATTTGGTTCCATAAAAGTTTTTTGTGTAGGATCCTCTCACTGGTTCCAATTGATTATGATTGTTAACATGCTCCAGGTGAGAGTCCTTCTTGTAAATTGGTACTATAATATTTTTGACCCAAAGAATTGTCAAGTTATAGAAGCCTTGCAAATGGAAATCGCTAATGTTTCTGGGAAATGGCAACCTTTATGTGTTTTATGGGTGGGGGATTTTAATTGTACATCCTGTGAATACAGTAATGATAGAGTTTGTGGTCTTTTGGACACAGATGATCAGCCTTTGGTACAATTTATTCACACCCCGCAGGGAGAGGCACTGAATACCATTATCATTGAGAACAATTTGGACAGTCTGACAAATAGATTTTCAGTCCAGTGTCCTACCTTTGTTGGCGGGGGTAGGGAAAGTTCTATTGATTTTATGTTTATTTCCAGGGAGTGCACCTCACTGGTGTGCGATTTTCATGTGGACCCGGAAATAGCGAGTGACCACAACCCACTAATTGTTTCACTTAAAGTAATAGCTAGAACTACAGGGGGGATGGTCGCTTGACTGATTATAATCGCAATACAGGTGTAAGAGTAAACTGGGGAAAAATAAATCCAACACTTTTTGAGGAAGAAATAGTTAGATCTAATTTCGACCTGATCATGGATTGTCTGGATCACTACTCTTCCTCATCTACGATTGTACAGAACTTTGAGCGGCTCTGCATTAATGCAGCTAATAGATTAACATGCCCAGCTAGGCCCAAGCAGCATCATGAGAGCCGCTGGTTTAATGCAGAATGCTCTAGAGCCCATAAGATCCTAAAAACCGCCCTCCAGACTTACCCCCATAACAGAGAACAAATAAAATGCGCCAGACGCTTATATAAAACCACCATCAGTGAAAGAAAAGAGGAGCTGAGGCGAATAGCATGGGATGCTCTGGAGAGAGCTAGTGCTCTTAGAGATAGAAAAAGTTTCTGGGCCATCATCAATCGACCCCAATTTACTGAGGAAGCGGGAAAAATGGAGTCATTGATCCTGGGTGATACCTGGGAACTACATTTTGCGCCTATCTTTAACCCAAATGGTAGGGAGCTGTCGATGTCTAATGAGGAGCTCCCGGCCGATATGGCGCAGGCAGTTGAGTTTAGCGCCTCACTTACAGTGACCGAGGTGGAGGAGGCACTCGCTAAGGGAATTAGTAGCAAGGCTCCAGGCCCAGACGGAGTTCCACTAGATCTTTTTAAGTTAAACATAAATCTTTGGGCACCCCTGCTAACACAAGTTTTTAAATCAGCGGTGATTGGTCCAATTCCAGTATCCTGGAAAGGGGCCATAGTCGTACCCGTGTTTAAAAAAGGGAACAGAAATGATCCTGCCTGTTATAGGCCTATTTCCCTTATTGACTCTACCGCTAAAGTACTGGGTAGGGTAATTCTTGCCCGATTAGAGTCATGGGCAACTAGTAAGGGGATCATTTCAAAGACAAAGTATGGCTTCCGGAGGGGAATGGGAACAACAGAGCAGTGCCTAAATTTGTCCCTGATCATGGGCAAGTACATGAAGGCAAAGAGTGGCTCTATCCACCATGCCTTCATGGACTTGTTCTGTGCATTTGATACTGTGAACAGGGGGAAATTGTGGGCACTAATGACAGAAATGGGTTTTGAAAGTGCACTAATCCTGCTCCTAAAAAGGCTACATACTAATACATCTGTTTCCATAAGATTTGGACCACACGGGGAAAGAACGAAGCCTATTGCCTCAACCGAAGGAGTTCGGCAGGAGTGCATTTTAGCTCCTTTTCTTTTTTTAATTTATACGAATGGCCTGGAAGCTTTTTTATTAGGCAAGAAAATTGATTTTCCCTGCATTAAAGGTCAGCCAGTTCCGCTGCTCTCGTATGCGGATGATACTGTACTCATGGCCTTGATGGCCAATAGCCTCCAAATCTCCCTGGACGCCTTTACAAATTTTATGGCGACGTTAGACTTGAGGGTTAATCTCTCAAAGTCTTACACAATGGTATGTGGCCCAAAAAAGGTTAAAACCAGAAGTTTCAATGTAAGGGGTAAGTCCATTGAAAGGGTGGAACAGTTCACATACCTGGGGAACATGTTTAGCAAGGATTTGAAATGGGATTCCCTGATTACGGCTAGGGCACAACAGACAAGTAGAGTAGTGGAGGGGCTCTTTAGGTTCGCCTGTAAGTTAGGCCATAAGCCAGTGCCTGAGCTGGTTACCTTATACAATGCAAAATGCTTGTCGGTTGCATCGTATGGGGCGGGCCTATGGGGCTATCAAAGTAGTCGTTCACTACAAGTAGTGGAGAACAAGTTTATAAAATGTCTACTGATGATTCCAAGCAGCTCTGCCACCTCATTTTCTCATCGAGAAGTGGGGATGGAATACATAGAAGATCGCATCGCTGCTGCCCCCTTGCTACTGTGGGCCAAAATTTGGGTCTCAGAAGAGTTACAGTTTTCCAGGGAGATCATCGAAGACTGCATTAATTTGGATAAGTCTGTGAAGATTCCCTGGCTTCGGTTTGTGAGGGATAAGTTATCCGAGATTGGGTTGGTCGAGTACTTTGACACCTGGCCGAGTATCCCTCAAACGCAAAGGGTATAATTAAAGAGGAGTATAGGGTCTGGGCAAATTTGCGTCATTTACAACTGGAGGTACCCGGCCCTGGCTGCCCTTTCATGCCCAAACAGCAATATTACCTATCCTTTACAACGAACAGCCAGATGCGTTTTCTTTTAACAAGATTCCGCCTTAGCACCTTGCACTTTTTGGTAGCGTTCCCCAAAACATCTGGGTGGACGGACAACCTTATTTCTTGCCCATGCGACAATCGAACTCCCCAGAGCACCTTGCACTTTACTCTTTTTTGTGCACTTTATAAAGAACCAAGGAGTAGATTTTTGGTACCCTTACTAATGAATACTCGCCCATGTACATATATTGAGGGGTACAGATATCTGCAATCACTGATCAATCCTGTTATTTGCACTGCTCTACATTTTTTTAAAACAGCAATGGGCATTAGGAAACGCTATGAAGTGCAATAATTGGGTGGGGAGATGAAATGATCTGTATTCCTTGTTTTTATGCCAAACTGATTTGAAATTATATGGCCATTATTACATCAATGTATAAGTATGATTTTAGCTTATAAAGGAACTTTTATCTTTTTAATATTTATTAGAAAAAAATTATTTTAAATTTGTATTGTTTGTTTGTCGAAACTTTTGTGGCCGTGTGCCGAATAAAGTTAATTTGACTTGACTTGAGTGGTGTTTGATATATGTCATCATTGGTGTTTTGATGAATTGAGTGATTATCTTATTAATGCTTCAAAATACAATATGCCAGTGAAAGCAAAACACCTCTTACCAACATATATTCATACGCATAAATACTAGGGCTCAGATTTACTAACATTTTACGCAGCAAAATGGAGCAAGACAATTCAACCAGAATGATAGTACTGCTAGAACTTATCACATAGTTCTCTAGGGATTGGCTGCTGCTTTTGCCATAGCTACCAGGTTCAGATATTCTATCCTTGCACTGTATCATGTGCCAAAATGGTTATAGTGAAGGAAAAGGTGCATCTGTATGCCTGAGTGGCGCAGGCTCAGAAAGCAAAGGAAAAACGTCCATTCCTAATGTATGATCTCGCTTCATAAGACTTGGGGTGGTTGACTTTAACACATACTCGTCTGTTAAAACTCTCAAGGTCATCCCTGGTGAAATCCGTGTATGCCTCTGTAAACGGAAAGCATACAGGGATGGCCCCATTTTGACATGATGCACTGCAGGGATAGGAAGGCTTGCCCAAGATTTAAAGAGCTGCCAAAAGCCCCTGTCCTTAGGGCAATTAAGTAGGGGCTGAAACGTGTTGACCACAGTAGGAAGAGGGAGGTTTGCTTTAAGAAGTACATACTCCATCCACTCTTTTCTTTTAGTCTTGTATATGCCCGGCTATAAAGAAAAATACGGTGACAGTTTATCCTATATAAATACATTTTAACTGATACAGTGACTAATACTAAATGCGCACATCTACACAAACACACACACACACACATACACACACCAGTGGCGGCGCTCCGCCCCACTGCTTTCAAGCAGTGCGAGAAGAGGAAACATAAAATGATAATAACTTCCAGTTATCATCATTTTATGTTTGTGCTACCTTGCCGGCGGGTGGGTGGGCGGGGCTGCTCTGCTCTTGGAGCAGGGCAGGGGAGGAATGGTTTGCCCACTCCTAAGTGCACAATGACTGTTTGGTCGGCCCTCTCGGCCGCCCAAGCCAGTCATGCGCACTTTCGCCATTCTCCATGCAGGCTGTATAACAGCCTGCATGGAGAACATTGCCAGGCCCCCATTCCCTGGTTGAGCGCCGAACCAGGACACTCAAAACCAATCACAACGCTGCATTGCAGTGTTGTGATTGGTCAGGGGAGCCTGGGTGTCTACCAATCACAACGCTGCATTGCAGCACTGTGATTGGTCAGTGGGGCCTGGCTGTGCTTCCTGTTCCTCGAGGAGAGCAGGAGCAAAGATGCGGGACCCGGCGGGAAGGTACGTTATTTAAAAAAAAAATGTTACTATGTGCCCCCACCCCGCCGCCCGCGAGCCATGCCGGCCACCACTGACACGCACACACACACATACGCACACACACACACAAAAAGAGCTCAGGACGAGTCCGCCAAGCAACTTGTTTGCATATGAAGAGCAAATACTATGATGAAGCATGCCACCTAATGTGGGTGAGGGCTCCCCATCTTTTTAAATAAATGACTGCATAAGATTTTGCCTATAGCAGCTTGGACAGCAGGTATTAGTCATTTTTAATGTATATTGAATGAATAAACAACAGTGGTTGTGCTCATCTCTAAATTAGACAAACAGCACCACCATGTGGTAGACTGTTGGGCCGGTGTTGAGAATTAAGTGCTGGTGTCAGCACCGGAAACCACAGGCTCAAATTAAGCACTGGAAACTGGCAAAAGACTTGTTCTAAGATAAAATTCTGATTGCCACTTTTATGTTTCCCACGAGAACCAATGTTCTATAAGAAAATGCCATGTGAAGTTTCATGCCTCCCAAATCTTGTGAAATTTCACAAACTTTGCATAATGTGAAATTCACATTTTGTTTTAGGTTCAACCTAAGTAAAAAAATAATTCAGGCTTATTACTGGTTTGTACCGTTTGGCTTCTGTTGCCACAAGATAATCCCTGCCTGCTCGAAGCTGTCATCTATATGTAACAGGTAGCACTGGCTGGGGTCTGCACAGGCTAGTGCAGATGTAGTCAATAATCTCCCTTTCTTAGATTTTTAAACTCTTCTACAAACAGGCTGTCAACAAAGCCAGTCATAACCACTCCCTTGCTACACTATTTAAACCTTTATGCAAAGGGAAAGTAGCATGCAGCAGAGGAAGCTCCCTTTGCCAGAGTCTTCCAAATCCTGATGTATTCTATTTGAATCTCATTATCAGAATCCCGTCAATTCTGATTTGTGCAGTACTAGGAGTTAGAAGCCGAATTAGGATTTTGAGATGTGAGGGAACACCATGCTCCTTTTTCTCAATGCACATTCCATCTGAAAACATCTGATAAAATGTGTGCATGGAAGACAGCTCAAAATGGAGGGAAGCCTGCAGGAATCAATTACAAAACACGTATTTCTTTGATTAGTCCTCATTTCTTCATGGAGAAGTCAAAATAGAAAGGTGATTTTGCATTCTGCACGTATTGAACCCTCTGGTATTTTTGACAAATGTATTAGAGAGCAAAATGAGCCAAACTAGGGGGCCCATTACAATGGCGGGCGGAGGCACGACCGCGGTGGCGGCGGTGCGGAAAAATGCCTTTTACCGCACGCCAGCAGCGGTCTTCACGCCCGCCATATTAGGATGGGAAAACATAGGCATTTACCGTTCGCCGCGGTGTGACGCCGACCGCCATCGAACAGCGCCCGCCACCGCGGCGGAGTGAGCCAATCACCACACACCGCTGTGCGGAATGACGTCCCGTACGCCGAAGATATCACGATGCCGGAAACAGGGCAGCACACCGCGATGGAGAAACCGCACAGCGAAAGACGGCGGAGACATCACAGCGGAGACAGAAAAGAAACACCCGGGACACACCGCGATGGATCCTGCCCTACACGCCTTCCCGGTGCTGTACATGATCCACCACCTGCAAGTTATCCACTGCCGCGGACGCCTCCGCAGGTACGTACAGACACAACAGTGCAAGTAACACAATACACAGCTCCAGGGGGAAAACATCGCATGGGAACACCACACACCCCTGTGGGGACAGGCACACAGCCATCACTGCACACACACATGTCCCACCTGTCACAAAAACATCGCGCCACATACTGCCCACCCATGTACCGCATTCATGAACAAATGTCCCGGTCACGTCACCGCCGCGGTCAGTGTGCATGAAACCATGCACACAACGCAGAGCACAGGGCCAGCGCATGCCAAGGGCACCGCACAAATTGCACAGAGCCACAACTCCATCCACAACACACCAGCTACCTCCCTGAAGGGACACAACATGTGTCTCACAAGTGCCACTCCTGCACAACAACAACACAACTACAGCCACACCATGCCCCACGTCCCAACAACTACATATACAGCCACAGCAGGACCCTTTGCAAAGGAACACATAGCACAGAAGCCCAGGCCCCAGCCAACACACACACACCACAACAACCTCACACACAAGCCAAGAACACTGAGGCCAGGCACAAAATGTACACACACACAGATGAGGACCAAACACTTCACTGCACACACTACCTGACAAGTCACACACACACACACCACCCTGACTCACAGCTACATACACACACCACATGCCAGCAGTAATGGAGGACAACACATAGGAAAGCCAAAGTGAGGTGCCCACAAATGGAAGGGCAGTGACACAACCATCAAGCATGTGTGAAGCACATGCAAGACAAGACACATGTGAGAACACACACAGCCATCACAGCACACATGCTCAGTCAACACAACCACGGTCGCCCCAATGCTACAACTCCTGTAGACAGCAAGGACACCCATGTATAGGCACAGGGATGTAAGGAAGGCCCTGAACACAAACACTGACCAGCCACAAATAGGCATCCAAACACTGGACAAGACAACGTCTGC
Source organism: Calotriton arnoldi (assembly GCA_963921515.1). NCBI lineage: Eukaryota > Metazoa > Chordata > Amphibia > Caudata > Salamandridae > Calotriton > Calotriton arnoldi. The sequence goes on along the minus strand of CAWUFW010003150.1, from coordinate 1,155,077 downwards.
TGCACAACACACAGGGCCCAGTGACACACTACATGACAGCCAAGCACAAGTAGGATATGTCACACATACCTCCTCCCACAACAGCAACACACAATACTGCCATGTGCACAAAACACAACCACAGGGCTAAACAAGTACAAATACAGGCACACCACACCAGGGTCACACATGGCAGTAGTTGACAATGCATGTGCACACACATCCACAATCACAACAAAGTCACCCCCTTCACACCATACACTTCTCCACCACCCAAGTGCACACATTGGAAGTAAGCCATGGGACCTGGATAACTCATCACCACAAGATGACCATACACCGACACTGATTGGCACACAGAAAGGAAGCTCACACAGACCCCATGACCCTGGCCTGCCTGCCTGTAAGCCTGTGCCCAAACACCCACCCTGTGCTGCCATTGCCCACAAACCTGACATGTGTCCACCACAGATAACATGAGCCAAGAAGGAAGATGACTACAAGACCTCATTGCCAACCACCTGCACTGCACCCATAAGTATCATAGTCATGTAGAAATGAAGTGCCTCCCACCCCTGCAAAAAAATAAAATGTGACACAACCCATTGGCAATGTCGAAGTGGCATACTGAGCCTGTGACACAGTAAACCATGCACACACAGAAACAACTTTATTCAGGAAGGACACTGACACAACTCACTGCAGGACCAACTGTGTTTATTCTCAATTTGCATATTGACACAACAAATTTGGGCAACAGCAAAGCCAGTGGGCATTTCAATATGCACAGTATTTACATGAAAAGCTGCACAGGCAGGGGGCACACAGCAGTGAACAGCAAGGCCAGTGGCCAGGACACAGTGCAGGTGAGGTACATGAGAAGCTGCACAGGCAAGGGGCAAACAGCAGTGAACAACAAGGCCAGTGGCCAGTACAATGTGCAGGTGAGGTACATGAGAAGCTGCACAGGCAAGGGGCAAACAGCAGTGAACAACAAGGCCAGTGGCCAGTACAATGTGCAGATTAAGTCCATGAGAAGCTGCACAGGCAGGGGGCACACAGCAGTGAACAGCAAGGCCAGTGGCCAGACCAATGTGCAGAGTGAGTCCATGAGAAGCTGCACAGGCAGGGGGTACACAGCAGTGAACAGCAAGGCCAGTGGCCAGTCCAATGTGCAGAGTGAGTCCATGAGGAGCTGCATAGGCAGGGGGCACACAGCAGTGAACAGCAAGGCCAGTGGGCAGGACAATGTGCAGATTAAGTCCATGAGAAGCTGCACAGGCAGGGGGCACACAGCAGTGAACAGCAAGGCCAGTGGGCAGGACAAAGTGCAGAGTGAGTCCATGAGAAGCTGCACAGGCAAGTGGCAAACAGCAGTGAACAACAAGGCCAGTGGCCAGGACACAGTGCAGGTGAGGTACATGAGAAGCTGCACAGGCAGGGGGCACACAGCAGTGAACAGCAATGCCAGTGGCCAGTACAATGTGCAGATTAAGTCCATGAGAAGCTGCACAGGCAGGGGGCACACAGCAGTGAACAACAAGGCCAGTGGCCAGGACACAGTGCAGGTGAGGTACATGAGAAGCTGCACAGGCAAGGGGCAAACAGCAGTGAACAGCAAGGCCAGTGGCCAGACCAATGTGCAGAGTGAGTCCATGAGAAGCTGCACAGGCAGGGGGCACACAGCAGTGAACAGCAAGGCCAGTGGCCAGTCCAATGTGCAGAGTGAGTCCATGAGAAGCTGCACAGGCAGGGGGCACACAGCAGTGAACAGCAAGGCCAGTGGCCAGGACACAGTGCAGGTGAGGTACATGAGAAGCTGCACAGGCAAGGGGCAAACAGCAGTGAACAGCAAGGCCAGTGGCCAGGACACAGTGCAGGTGAGGTACATGAGAAGCTGCACAGGCAGGGGGCACACAGCAGTGAACAGCAATGCCAGTGGCCAGTCCAATGTGCAGATTAAGTCCATGAGAAGCTGCACAGGCAGGGGGCACACAGCAGTGAACAACAAGGCCAGTGGACAGGACAAAGTGCAGAGTGAGTCCATGAGAAGCTGCACAGGCAGGGGGCACACAGCAGTGAACAGCAAGGCCAGTGGCCAGACCAATGTGCAGAGTGAGTCCATGAGAAGCTGCACAGGCAGGGGGCACACAGCAGTGAACAGCAAGGCCAGTGGCCAGGACACAGTGCAGGTGAGGTACATGAGAAGCTGCACAGGCAAGGGGCAAACAGCAGTGAACAGCAAGGCCAGTGGCCAGGACACAGTGCAGGTGAGGTACATGAGAAGCTGCACAGGCAGGGGGCACACAGCAGTGAACAGCAATGCCAGTGGCCAGTACAATGTGCATATTAAGTCCATGAGAAGCTGCACAGGCAGGGGGCACACAGCAGTGAACAACAAGGCCAGTGGGCAGGACAAAGTGCAGAGTGAGTCCATGAGAAGCTGCACAGGCAGGGGGCACACAGTAGTGAAACACAAGGCAAGTACAATGTGCAGAGTAGTTACATCAGAAGCTACACAGGGAATGTATGCAACTCTAACATGCCATGCACAGCAACAGAGTAATGGGTCTGACAATGGGCATCACACGCACCCCTGTGGACAGACAGGTGTGTGAGGGTGACCACCACTCAGATGGGGCTGTCTGTCGGACTTGGAGCTGACTGTGTGTTGGGGTCTGTTGGCGGACTACCCTGGGCAGTGGGAGTAACAACTGTGGAAGAGCCAACTGTGCATGTGGTAGCTGGGGGGCTGCTTGGACCAGGTGTGGGGGTGGCCCGGGGAGGTGGACTCATGCCCTGGTGAGACACAGTGTGTGCCGGAGATTGTGGAGGGGTGCCTCTCCACTTCTTGGGGATCCTGAAAGGCTTCCCTGTCAGGGGATTGAGGGGAACTGGGGCAGACACAACATGTGACCCCAACACCAAAGCTGATTCTGGTGTGCAAGGTGACCCCCCTCTGGGGACATGCTGGAACCCGCTGTGCGCTTGCCTGGTGTTTGCTGCCGCCCTGCCTCCCTCTGTCCACCAGCTTTGCCCCCTACAGTGTCTTCCCGTGCTGGCTTCACAGGGCTTAGGATGGGAGTGGAGGTCAAGGATGGATTATCCATGGGGCCCTCATCCTGTGTAATGTTTGCAGGCAACACCTTCTCAGTGGGTGTGGAAACTGTCTTTTTGCCTCTGCGAGACGTCTTTGGGACAGGGGAGTCTTTGGCAGGGGAGGAAGGTGAGGCCTGTGACCCTGATGCTTTTTCTTTGCTTTGTGGCCCTTGCTGTCGCCTGATGGGCTTTTCTCTCTGCGCTCTGGGGTGGCCTTACTCTTATGTGGGGATGGTGTCTGTGCCCTAGTACGCTTGGGTTGCTGCTGCTCCTGTGTGCTGCGGGTTCTGTATCGGGACTTTGGGGTCCGTTGGGCATTGTCACTGTCGTCAGAGGTGCACAGTGACACGGGGCCGGACCGAGTGCTGGGAGCCGCTCCCTGACTATGTGCCTGTTGCAGGGCTGCTGTCACAGTTGATGACAAGGACTGCACAGTGCGGTGTAGCCCACCCACGTCAGAATGTAAGCCCTCCATGAAAGCTATAACCTGCCCCAACTTTTTGTCGTGCTCTTGGAAGGCATTGAGAAGTGCTGTCTTCCCCACACACAGCTGGCGCAATAGCTCGACTGCTTCTGCACTGAGGGCAGCAGGGCTGACATGGGCTGGGGCAGCTGTGCCTGGGGTGAAGGTGACTCTTCCCTTCCTACTCGTGCGGACACGGGCAGCACCAGTGGAGGTTGAAGGGAGGCTGGGCACTGGACGCTGTGTGGCGGAAGAGGAGGCAGAGTCCCCGTTCCCTGTACCCCCCAACATGGATGTGTCACCGCTGGCGTCAGATGAGGTAGAGCTTTGTGTCTCCAGCTGTGAATCCTCTAGCAGACTCCTGTCCCCCTCCTCGGCGCTGGTCACATCTGTGTCAGTCAGCTCCGGTGCGGCTGTTGCAGTGGAAGCCTCACCACTGGTGTCCGTCCCCTCTCCCTCTGCACATACGGGAGCTGCTGCATAGGAGAGAGAAGTACTGTGAGATGAGTGGCATCAACAGAACTAACACATGCCAATACATCTGCATCCTAGAAAGAGGTGTGCAGCACATTGCATGCCACCCTGTGCACACATATATCTTGACACCCAAATTTCGACACAACGGTGCATGTCCGCCACACGTCCTGCCATAAGTGCCCCAGGTGATTCACACAGCACACCATCCTGCAGTTGGCTCACATCAGACACAGCCCCAAAATGGCCTGTGCACACACACTGTCCCGATGTTGGCAAGGATGAACACCACGACATGGTGCACATCACCTACATGTGTGGAGTAGTAGGGGACCACACAGACTACAACATACGAGCCCACAATGACCCTGCACACATGCCATCCACCATATCGAGTCCATGGGCACATCTACTGTTGCACATTGGCCTCAGATGTCTGACTGGCAGACATCTCATGTCTGGAATTGCACGCATTCATTGAAACGCATTCACAGTTGGAACACTGGCATTACCATCCATCAGAATTCACACACTACCCCACAGCAGAAGGTACCTGAAGGCCACAACTCCAAATGTAAGAGAGATGCACAGTGCTAAAACTCACTTCATGAAGCGCCGTTTGTGCAAAAGCATGGCACATACACCCAGCACAGAGGCCACTCACAAAACATTGCACCACACAACCAACGTCACACAGCTGACAATTTGCACACTCTGTAGACACATGCACCCACTCCCAGCCAAAGGCAGCCTGCAACACATACTCACCCCTGGCTCGCTGCTGATGCTCCCTCAGTTGTCTGTCCAGCTCAGGTTGTGTGACAGCCAGGATGCGGGCCATTAGTGGTGTCATGCTGCGCCTAGCCAACCTGCCAGTCCGAGGGAGCAGCCCCAGCATCATCTCGGCCACGTTCTTGCTCAGCCGGCAGATGTCGTCCCACCTTTTATGACAGTGGGTGCGCCTTCGGTTTGACACACCCAGATCCCGGACTCTGGAGGCAATGGCCCTCCACACGGCTTTACGCTGGTGGACCTTCAGCTGCAGGCATGGGAGACAAGAGGGGTGATGTTCCAGTGACACAGTGCACAATAACAACACAACGAAAATGCAGTAGCACGACAGTGACTCATCCAAAACTCCAGCTACAACTGTCACATAGCCAACAATTGCTCTGAACATGATGCAATGTCATTGGTCAATCAGACGTACAGGCATGCATGTTCGATGGTGGACACAGTACCTCCACATCCCATTCACATGCAGGATACCAACACAGCAAGCAACGTGTAGTCTGCCTGCAGCTACTGTCTGCAGTTACCTACAACTACACATAGAGAAGATAGCAAAACATGTGTCATGTTGTTGGACTCACTGTGTCCAACACTGCGCAGACCTAAGTGTCCTAGCCCTGTGAAAGCCTCACTGTGTCTTGGAACTCACATAGAGTGACAACAACTGTCATACACACACCCTTCCCCCACGCCTGCTCCTGTGCAATCTACATGGCAGAGATGAAGAGGTGTGATCCAAACACACATGGTACACACTGTACATGCAGTGATGTGGACATGTGGCATTCGGTGGGGACTGTGCAGGGCAGGTCGACTGACACTGAGTGGGTTAATTGGGAGCAACACAGCCATTCACACAAACGCTAACTCGCCAGACTCCTGCATCACCAAAATGCAGCTGCACTGTATGGCTGACACTACAGGACATGTCCCTCTACTCAGGATAGGCATGCAGGGTAACGTGTGAAAGAGCCCACCAAGCCCTTTCCGCTGTAGTAAACATGATAGGCAGTGCATGTCAGAGCCCCACAACCACTGACACATACCGAAGCACCTCCACCCCACGTGTGCACACCCTGCACTCTCACTCACAGTCTGGGAGACTTACCACGACATTAGGGCCGCCATAAAGCCTTGGGTACTGTGCAAGCACCCCATCTACCAGGACCCCAAGCTCCTCACTGGTGAAGGGACTGGCACGGATCTTCTGAGTCCTCGACATCACAATGGACATGTGGCAGCAGCAGCACGTTGAGGGTGGCAGTCAGCAGTCCCTTGAGGCAGCAGCAGCAGGTGCAGGGTGGCAGACAGCAGTCCCTTGAGGCAGCAGGTGCAGGGTGGCAGCCAGCAGTCCCTTGAGGCAGCAGGTGCAGGGTGGCAGCCAGCAGTCCCTTGAGACAGCAGGTGGAGGTTGGCAGCCAGCAGTCCCTTGAGGCAGCAGGTGGAGGGTGGCAGCCAGCAGTCCCTTGAGGCAGCAGCTGCAGGTGCAGGGTGGCAGCCAGCAGTCCCTTGAGGCAGCAGCAGCAGGTGGAGGGTTGTCAGTCAGCAGTCCCTGGTAGCTGTGGGAATGTGGTGCGCCCTCCCACACATATATAGGCCCCTGGGGCTGTGTCAGTGGTCCCAGGGTGCTGCAATTGGTGTACCAGGTCTGCCTCATTCAAATACATCCAATGTCCGCATCCGCGGTGGCGGTGCACGCCTACCGCGATTTTCAAACTCGCATCAGGCTACCGCGAGTCTGCTTCCCATTGGCTGCAGGGGCATGGTCCATGCCAGTGACACACCGTAGGACACATGTGCGCGCTACCGCGGTGGTGCATCTTTTGAATGCCTCCAGTGACCGCCTCCGCGGGGGTGGTGCACGCCTACCGCGATTTTCAAACTCGCATCAGGCTACCGCGAGTCTGCTTCCCATTGGCTGTAGGGGCATGGTCCATGCCGGTGACACACCGTAGGATGCATGTGCGCGCTACCGCGGTGGTGCATCTTTTGAATGCCTCCAGTGACCGCCTCCGCGGGGGTGGTGCACGCCTACCGCTATTTTCAAACTCGCATCAGGCTACCGCGAGGCTGCTTCCCATTGGCTGCAGGGGCATGGTCCATGCCGGTGACACACCACAGGGGCCACGCGGTAGGCACCGCCATATGTCTGCCAGACAGTGCCTGGAGTGACCGTGAATTGGGTAGCGTTGCATGGTGACTGCTATTGTCACATACATATCTGGTGGTGTCTCCCGCGATCGTGCATGGGTTATGGGCGGTGCCACACCTCAGTGGCCAGGCGGTAGGCACCGCCATATGTCTGGCAGACAGTGCCTGGAGTGACCGTGATTTGGGTAGCGGTGCATGGTGACCGCTATTGTCACATACATATCTGGCAGTGTCTCCCGAGATTGAGCATGGGTTATGGGCGGTGCCACACCTCAGTGGCCAGGCAGTAGGCACCGCCATATGTCTGGCAGACAGTGCCTGGAGTGACCGTGATTTGGGTAGCAGTGCATGGTGACCGCTATTGTCACATACATATCTGGCGGTGTCTCCCACGATCGTGCATGGGTTATGGGCGGTGCCACACCTCAGTGGCCAGGCGGTAGGCACCGCCATATGTCTGGCAGACAGTGCCTGGAGTGACCGTGATTTGGGTAGCGGTGCATGGTGACCGCTATTGTCACATACATATCTGGCGGTGTCTCCCGCGATCGTGCATGGGTTATGGGTGGTGCCACACCTCAGTGGCCAGGCGGTAGGCACCGCCATATGTCTGCCAGACAGTGCCTGGAGTGACCGTGATTTGGGTAGCGGTGCATGGTGACCGCTATTGTCACATACATATCTGGCGGTGTCTCCCGCGATCGTGCATGGGTTATGGGCGGTACCACACCTCAGTGGCCAGGTGGTAGGCACCACCATATGTCTGCCAGACAGTGCCTGGAGTGAGCGTTAATGGAGTTGTGGAGTAGCTGTGCTGCACCTAACGAGTCCTCCAGCTCTCTGCATAGGCCAACATGTACAGTGCCCAGGGTCTCAACAATTGAAGGGTCCTCATGAGGGCAAATGCACAAAAGGGACATGTCACTCCACGTCACCAACACATACCATATATGGGTCGCCAATACATTGCATGGGCACATACACTCGCACATGTCACATGTGCTGTGTAATGAAATGTAGACTGTCCAGTAAATGTGTTGCATAGCATATGGAGATAATGGACACTGTGTGTGTGCAATTTAATGCACAATGTCGTCTCATTGACTGGACTAGGGGCCTCAGCAACTGGCACATTGTCCAATGCACATGCACACATGTGTCCCCCACGCTCAGCCGGTGGTCAGTGTGCAGTTGATGTGTGCCATGTGCAACCTGTGTTGGGAGGTGTATCAGGGCCAGCAACATGGTGTGTTTGGGTAGTATTGCAATTATTAACATATGCTGGGGGTCATACTCACAGGTATGCACCCATATCTGTTAGTATATCACACTGTGCATGCGAATGAGCCGGAGGGGTGCACAGATAATTGCTGCTGGTAAGGGGACAGGTGTACGAGTAGTGTGCCTGATGTGAACCTACTTGTGAAGTGCCCTGTCGGTTAATGGTGCATGTTGTAAGACTTGGGAATGTGTCTGTAGAAGAAATTGATGTGATGCTCATTCCATGGTCTTCTGCATTGACATCTGTGCACTGTGATCTGTCCTAGGAGGAGGAGGCCCAATATCCATCGTCCGTTCACAGTCCTGGCAGACATGGAGAATGAGGAGATAATCCGCAAATTCAGGCTGGACCGACAAACCATGCAGAACCTATGTGCCATGTTGGAGCCCCACCTGCAGCCACGTCGGACATATCCAACAGCTTTCACCGCAACATCTAAGGTGATGGCATGCCTGCATTTCTTCGCAACGGGCTCATTCCAGCACACGGTCGCAAGTGCAGGCGGGATGTCACAGCCGATGTTCAGCATGGTGCTGAGGGATGTCCTGTCGGCCATGATGCTGTACAAAGACAGATATATCCATTTTCCCAGGGGGCCTGAGTTGGTGGCTGTGAAGGGCGATTACTATGCCCTTGGACATATCTCCCATGTCATTGGTGCAATTGATTGCACACATGTTGGGTTTGTCCCACCACAGGCACGTGAACAGGTTTACCGCAATAGGAAGCATTCACACTCGGTAAATGTACAAGTGGTGTGCCTGGCGGACATGATCATCTCACACGTGTGTGCCAAGTTTCCCGGTTCAGCCCATGATGCCCACATCCTGCGCAGCAGCATCGTTCCTCAGTTGATGGCCAATCTGCTTCCTGAGCGTGCATGGCTTGTGGGTGAGTATGCATAGTGGATTAGAGTGGTGTGTGTGTGTGACATGCTGTTGTGTTGCATTTTGGGACTGCAAGTTTAATCTGTGTCTCTCACACCCAGGTGACTCGGCATATCCAAACCGCCCGTGGTTGCTGAGCCCATTGTGGAACCCCGTCACGCCAGCTGATGTGCGATACAATGATGCCCATGGGAGGACACGGCGTGTGATAGAACGGACATTTGGTCTCCTGAAATCAAGATTTCGGTACCTGGACCGTACTGGGGGGGCCCTTATGTACTCGCCAGGGAAGGTGTGTCAGATAGTGGTGGCATGCTGCATGCTCCACAACCTGGCCATTCGCAAGGCAATACCCCTGATCCTGGATGACGATGATGAGCAGCCAAGGCCGCCGCCTGCAAATCAAGCCGGATCCAGTGACGAGGGCAGTGGAGAGGAGGAAGGGGTCGACATGCGTCGACAGCTCATCACCCGCTACTTCACTTGAAGGTGAGTGACGATGTAGAAGGGACGAAATGGTCTGATGGTGTTGCTGTTGCTGTGTGGGTGTATGTGAGCTTGCTGACTGCAGCTTGGTGTTGACTCATTGCTGCCTGCCAATGTATGTGTGATTGGTTAGTGTGATACAGATTGTCTCTATGGTGACTGTTGCTCTGTGTAAAGTTTTTAGATCTGAGTACCTTGTTGACGAGTGTTGTGTGATGTGTGCAATGCCACACCCATACAAGTGACTCTTGTTCTGCGGTTTTCCCTAGGTCCCTTCAGCATCTCACTTGTAACCTACAGTCCATTCCCCTGGACCATGTCCTACACGGTGAAGGTTGCACATCCTGTATTAAAGATGGAGCAGACACAACAACATGTGTGTAAGGTGTATTTATTTACAACTGTGACATGCAAGGGTGGAGAAAATGTGAAGGGGGAATTGAAGAAGTGAGTTGACAGTCATGGTAAATGTGATACTTGAGTAGTCCCCACAATGATGTGGAGACCCAGTCCAACAGATGGATGCCATTCACATGGCAGTGTGGTGAAGGATAGTCCAAAAGGTCAATGCAGTGGTGCAGTGGTCTGCCATCATGGCTGGTTCGGGGACTAGCGTTTGGCATCTGCTTGGGCACGTGAGTCCCCCTGGCCTTTCCGTGGATGGCCCCTCTTGCGCTTCACTGGAGGGGCCACTGCTGCAGGGGCAGTGGTGTCTGAGGACTCACCCCCCTCTGTGGACGCAGGGGAGGATGATGTAGTGTCATCCTGCTGCCCAACGGGGGGAGGCAGAGGGGTAGAATGTTGCGCTTGCCTGTCCCTCAGAACCGCCACTAGCTGCCCCAAGAGGTCCACAATCTGTCCCATGCGTGTGTCCATGGACCTCAGCAGCAGGAGGTGCTCCCGAGATTCTTCCTCTAACCGGCCCATTCGTCCCTGGGCCTGTTGGTATGCCCCAAGGACTCTGTCGATGTGGGCCAGGGCTTCCGTCCCAGGATCAGTCCCCCTATGCATGAGCCTGTCCCGACCAGCTGCACTGCTGCCACGGTCCTGTCCAGTCCTCACATTGGCCCGCTGCATCCTCTCCCTGGCCTCCGCAGTCGATGTTGTGGGCTGCTCAACCCCTGGGGCAGGGAGGGTGTTGCGGCCAGCTTTCTTTTTTAATCTTTTTTTTAACATTGGTCACGGAAATACACAGCCGTTCGCCTACAACCCTGGGGCCGGCGGCATATTAAATGAAAAGGAAAACAAGGCCCTGTACACAGCGTTATTGCCCACATCCCGGGGGTAGGGCCGCACTTCATGTAAAAATGATGGCTCTTGTTACTGCTTAAAGTGTATCCGCTGTAGAACAATAATTATAAATAAAACACACATAATCATTATGAACTAAGTGATGTCAGCGCCACTTACCACTGTCAGGACCAATACCCCATGCAGTGACATACAGCCATGTAGCCCCTATCTGACTGCAGAACTATACCTGTTTCCCTCCCCTGAGTGTCACCGGTGCCAGTAGAGTTCCCATCCTTACCCACTATCTCCTGTGTAGGTTTAGCTCAACTGTGAACCCCACAGGTCTGGCATGTGCTGGTCCGGGATTTTGCATTTTACCTTATGCAATGTTGGTGTGAGTTCCTGCTACGGGGTCTGTTGATGCCTCTTCAGTCGAGGTCCCACTTTTACTGTTCAAGTATGTCGTGTATAACCCCAGCAGTTCTTTGGTCTGCTCCATGGAGCAAGTAGTTCACTAAAGTTCTCTGATTGCGTACAACAATAAAGGACATCATGTGACCACTGAGTCACTGTAGGTAAGGGGCCCCTCATCTAGCACATTGCCACCCTTCGCTTCGCTATCAGCAGGCCCATGTCCACCAGCCTACGGGCTGCTTTTGGTAACTGTTTGGAATAGCTCAGCAGTGCCACAGCAGGGTCCGGGGCTATCGTGAAACCAACTATGGTTCCCGGAATATCTTATCCCAATACTGGAAGACGCCCGGGCAGCCCCACGCCAAGTGTATGAAATCCGCAACTGGGAAAGAGCATCTATCGCAGGTCGCCTCCTCTCTGAGCCCGTACCTATGCAATCTCTCCGGTGTATAATAGACTCTGTTAATGTATTTAAAATGGATAAGTCTGTGTTTGCCGTGTAGTGATATGCGTCTCGTGTTATTGCAGCAATAATACCACATGGCGTCGTCTATAACCACGTCCAGATCGCGTTGCCAGGCCAGCCTGGCCCTTGTGTAGTGATTCGCTCTATGAGACATCGCTAACATATATATGTTAGAGACTATCCTGCGGGGGGACTTAGTTTTAATGACATACGTCAGCTCTTTAACTTCGGGGGGTTCGCACAGGTCTTCCCCTAGAAGTTGGTGCAGTGCACTGCGCACTCTGTGGTACTGGAAGCGTTGAAGCAATGTCGGAGCTTCTGTGAGGACCGAGGCCTCGTCCCACGTTTTGGCAACGCCATCTAAGAACAGGTCACCTACTTTGTGTATACCCAACCCATGCATTGCACGTATAACCCCTCCATCTCTACAGGGGGCCAACCAGACCGTCCAGTCTAGTGGCATTTCTGGAGAATACAATAATGCCCCTGCCTGTTGCTGTAACAGGCTGTGCCATGCGTGTCTCGTCGAGTTGAGTGAGTCCAATATGCCTGTCCTGCGGTCGACCGGCTCCAGAATAACTGCCGGGAGGGGGAGAGGGTCAGCAAAGAGCTTTTCGAGTCGGAGATATGGTGTATTATCCGCACCGTGGACCCAGCTATGTGCTTGTGCTCCCTGCGCCGCTCTGTAATATAACTCCAGATCTGGTGCGCCTAGCCCGCCCAAGTGGTATTGGAGGGTGAGCACCCGCCATTGTACCCGCGCCTGCTTGCCCGCCCAGGCCAATCGTATCAGCAATTTATTTACTCTAGCAAAAAAGGAGCGAGGTAACACTATTGGTATATTTACGAACAGGAAAAGGAACCTGGGGAGCACTACCATCTTCATGATAGAGACCCTGCCAATTAAAGATAATGGCAGTCCGATCCAGATTTCAATGTCCTCCTCCAATCTTGCCACGGCGATACCGTAATTCTCACGGAACACAATATCCGGGTCTGTGTGCAATCTAATGCCAAGGTATCTAACAGCTTCGTCCGACCATTGCAGTGGGTACTCCATTTCGAATTGCGTAGTTGCCGGCGTGAGCGGAAAAGCTATAGACTTCGGCCAGTTGACCCGCAACCCAGATAGTGCACCGAAGTGTACCACCTCTCTGAGGACCGGGGAGAGATTGTGTTCCGGATCCCTTACGTATAACAGGGTGTCATCTGCATACGTTGAGAGCACTATCTCATACCCAGGGAACCTGACCCCTCGGTGTCCGTGATACTCTCTGAGCGCACACGCCAAGGGCTCAGCGATCAAGGCATACAACGTTGGGGACAGGGGGCATCCCTGCCGCGTACCCCTGGAAATAGAAATGGCCCCAGTGATAAGATTCCCCAGCCGGATTCTTGCTGTGGGAGCGTTATACAACACACCTATCATTTGCAGAAACACGGGCCCAAGTCCCATTCTGGTCAGTACGTGTCTCATAAATGGCCACTCCACCGAATCGAATGCTTTCTCCATATCAAGGAACACGGCGATGGCTCTCGTATCTTGTCGGACGTGTTGTACAGTTCCGAATACCGTTCTGAGATTATAAGTGAGGTTCCTATCTGGCACAAACCCCGCCTGTTCCGGGGCAACTAGTTCCGGGGTCAATAGGGCTAGTCGGTTAGCCAGAATCTTTGCAAACAACTTATTGTCCACATTCAGCAGAGAGAGCGGCCTGGGGGTTTACCTGGTTTGGGAATGGCCACTAGGATCGCTTCTCTCATAGACTGTGGCATCTCACCCGTAACGCATAGATCGTCAAAGAGCGTTGAGATGTGGGGTAGCAGCAGATCAATAAAAGCTTTATAAAATCCCACCGTGAGGCCGTCTGTCCCCGGGGCACTGGCTGCTCTCATTCCCGAGAGTGCCTCCACTATCTCATCTTGTTCAATGGGGAGCATGAGAAACTCTCTGTGATTGTCCGACAGGCAGGGCAGCTGGATGTGTTCTAGATAGTCTAGGATTTCACCATCCATTTCTGAAGAGCGGGAAGCGTACAGCCCCGAATAATATTGTTTAAACCGATTAGCAATGTCCTCTTCCTCTGTTAGCTCGTCACCCTCTTCCGATCGGATTACAGTGATCAGTGTTTTACTACGTTTAGCTTTCAGCATATGCGCCAGTACCGATCCCGGCCTGTCACCTTCACCATACGCCCGCGCTGTGGTGTATTTGCCCAGGTGCTTCACCTCTCTGTCCGCTGCCTCCTGATATTCTGCCAATGAGTCCCTGATAGCTCCTGCAATATCCCCTTCGTCCCCAGCCAACTGACGGGCCTCCAGATCACCAAGTTTCCGTTCCAAAGTCGACAACCTCTGTCGGATTGAGCGCAGTACCCCCGCATGCTTAGTCATGGCCACCCCGCGGATGTACACCTTAAAAGCCTCCCACACCATCTGGAAACTGTCCACCGAACCAATATTGCTAGCGAAGAATGTTTCTATCGCCCCAGCCATCTCCTCCCTGAAGATGGGGTCCAGTAGCGAGAAAGGGGAAAACGCCAGGTAAAGGGTGGCACTGTTTTCCTAGGCGTGGACAGGACCAGTAGAAGCGGCGAGTGATCGGACAAAGTGCGTGGCAAGACCTGGCAAGTACGAATCAGAGACATGAGGGACGTCGACGCCAACCAGTAGTCTATTCGTGTGTGTAGGTTATGGTAAGCCGAGTAGTGTGTGAAACCTCCCTCGCGCGGGTGCATCTCCCTCCATACGTCGGAGAGGTCCTCACTGATCATAACACTTTCTATGGTCCTAGCCGCTAGCGCCTGTCTTCTCGTCGGGCCCCCAGACCTATCCAAATCAGGATTTCTAACCAAATTGAAGTCTCCACCCCATAGTATTTGTGTCGGCGCATAACCAGCCATCGTGTTTGCCAATGTTGCAAAAAATTCCGGCCAGTCATAGTTGGGGCCATAGACGTTTACTAGGAGCAGTTCCAGCCCCCTCCCCCGTAATTTGGATATCACGAATCGTCCTTCCGTGTCCGCTGCCATCTGTCTAATCGTGTACTCTGATCTGGGGTTCACCCAGGTCATTACCCTCTAGCGTGGGAAGTGAAACCCGAAGCGTTTGCATTGCCCACCAGGCCCCTGTGGCGCATCATTGGGCTGTGTAGTGGTAGGTGAGTCTCTTGAAGCAAGGCCACATCCACGTTATGTCTAGTTAGATAGTGTAGCACTTTTCGCACTTTGCGGTGATCGTTTAGGCCTCTGACATTCCACGACAAAGCTCTGAGGGAGTCTATAGCTCTTGGGGCACTGGCTCCGTTAGCTGTTGCCATCGTGTCTGTCTATGATAGCAGTGTGTCCTGACTCGTGCCAATTAAATTCAGTGCATGTCTCTCGTGACTCTGTGGCCGACATCTCTAACAACAAAAACAACTTCCACACCCCCACCCGACCCTGCCCTCCCCCCGCCCACAGCTGACCACCCACAACTCGGTCGTGTCTCATCCCCATTAACTCCCACCCGTTCACCCCGCCACCCCCCCCGAACCCAAATAACAATAGCGGTGTTTTACACTCGTGGGCAGAGGTCGCTCTGTAAAAACAAGGAGTTATACTCAGTCACTCTCGTATCCCGACCCCCGCACACCGGCTGTTATAACCACAGCCCCCACCATAGTGCTCTTCCCCGTCAGGCCCGCTAGAGAGCACCTACCGCCATCCCACCTTTTTCATTGTGTCAATGGGCTGTCTACTTCCAGGCTGTCCCTGCCATTAGCACTGTGTCCAGTATGAGATCTCAGGAGTATCTCTCATCCCTGTCCTATCTTCTACATCAGACAATGATCACATTTGCACAAATAGAGGGATGATAAAAGGATTGCAGCAATTTCCCTCCAGCCCATTCAGACCCATCACGGCTCCCTTCCCCCCCCCCTCCCCCCATCACCCCATGTTACTTATCACTTGTGCATGTGGTGAATAGTCTCAGTCCTGCTGCTTGAGCGATCCTCCAGCCGCCTCGTCCAAGAGCTGCCGCTCTGGGCTCTGTCGCTGTTCTCTCGACCAGTCTTTTAATGCTGCCTGGAGCGCCTTTGGGTCAGTGAAGACGTGGGAACGACCCTGTTTGTTCACACGCAGTTTCGCCGGGTACAGCATCGCATAGTCCAGACCTAGTTCACGTAGGCGCTTTTTCATGGGTACAAACTGTTTGCGCGCCTCCTGCACTCTGGCAGTGAAATCCGGGTAGAGTGAGATGGACGATCCTTCATATACCAGCGTTAGTTTGTCCCTCGCCGCCCGCAAAGCAGCGTCTCTGTCCCGGTAATTTAACAGTTTAGCTATTATAGGGCGCTGTGGGGCCCCCGGCTGTGGTCGTGGTCCCAAGGAGCGGTGCGCCCTCTCCACTACGAACATATTTGAGAAGACTTCAGCGCCCAGAAGGTTTACCAACAGCTTCTCCACGAAATGTTCCATATTGCCAGTTTGCGTCGTCTCTGGCAGGCCCGTTATACGTAAATTGCAGCGTCTCGAGCGGGCTTCCAAGTCCTCTGTTTTGTCTTGCAACACTCGTATGACCCTCCCGAGCTGTTTGTGGTCTGAGTCCATAGTAGTTTGCGCCTCCTCTACCTCTGTGATCCTTCGTTCTAACATATCTAACCGCTCCGCGTGTTTATCCAGTCTTTCCCCCATTCTGTCCATCCGGTAGGAGAGGGCGTCAATTTTGGTACCCAGGGAGGTGATGCCGCCTTGCAGGCCCTTTTCCATTGAGCGCAGCATACTCCGTATGTCCGTCTCGTCCTCTAAGGGGGTCTGCGCCCTGCCTGATTCCTCCGTCGCCCTGTCATGAGACTTAGAACGCTGTTGTTCGAAAGTGAGTTTGGACTGCGTCCTGTCCGTCCTGCCCATTTTCTTCTCCAGGCGCGTTCGCGGTTTAGGAGCGATCTTCCGTGTTCCCTCCGTTATTGTTCCGGTTATTGATCCAGTTGCAGCCTTGCTGACGTTCACTGCCCTCAGCACTGCCCTGTACTGCACGCAGCTGTTGGTCGCTCTTTCTTGGAAGAGTGCACCTCCCTCCGAGCTGCTGCCAATGCGCCAGTCGTGGAACATCCCGCTGGGCTCTTCGTGCACCGCCGCTGACTTACTGCCGCCTCATTCCCAATAGCAGTCTTGTCGCACAGCGCCGCCACCAGCCCCGGCGTCAACCCGCCTGCTGGGGCATGCCAGTTTTGCACTTAGAACCTCCCGGTCAGGTATCCTCGATCGGCAGAGTGCCCTCTGTGAGGCCCCAAAGCAGCTCCGGGGGCAACTACCGGACCTTGTCTCTGTCCAGGCGAGAAGCCAGACTATTGTTCCATGCTGGATTTAAGGAGAAGTGGCTGTCGACCCGACCTTGTTTTTAAGTCCGGAACCTCCCCTTTCTTAGACAGTCACTAACTCTCTTATCTAGGAGGCTCCCCAGCAGCGCCAAGCCGTCACAGTGAGCCAGAAACCTCAGGGGGCCCAACTGCACATTCCCCGGATCAAGGACTCTCCATACCTTTCTGTTGGCCTCGTGGCTCACTGAACACCGTCAGTCCTCAGAGCCCGCTCTCCCGTTCTCTCCGGAGAGTCTCTCAAAATGGCGGCTCTGCCCGGCCGCTAAGCATCGCACTGACCCGCTGCCCGGGCCCTCTGCAGTCGCCACCACAAGCTATCGCTCCGGCCCCCCCGCTGGGCAGTCCAACGCCGATGCGGTGCCTCCAGGCTCGCGCGACCGCGAGGAGCCCTCCTTAACCGTCCCGTCTGCGCAAGTCACGATAGGAGCCGGGTTCCCCTATCACGGGGGGCCGGCCGATGCCCGCAGCCCCGCGCGGCGCTTTCTGATGCGTGGCTCCGACGTTCACCCACTTCAGCCCGGGGCTCAGCGGCCTTCGGATCGCCCGTGTTCCACGGCCGTTTCTGTGGGTTCCCTGGGGCTAGAGGGGTCGGGGATTTCACACTGAACGGAGGCTGTGCTCCGATGGGCAAATCCACCTATCTGATGTAGTTTGGCGGCGGCAGGCTGTAGGATAGTTGCAGGATGTGTGTCCGGTGTTGCGGAGCCCGAGACTCAAGCGTCCATCTTGGTCTCGAGCAAGCTCCGCCCCCCGGGTGTTGCGGCCAGCTGTGGTGGTGGTGGTGGTAGTGGTGGTTGACACACAGGCCGTGACAGCAGCTGTCAGAGGATGGTCAGGGGCTGCAGCTGATGTGGTTGGGGGGACAATGGGTGCCTGGGACTGGTTGAGGCCTGCCACACCAGATGGGCCAGCGTGGAGCTCCTCATCCAATGTATCCAGGGAGTCCTCATCCAGTTGTCTCTGTTCCGGGGGGACTGGCTCTGCAGGGTGGTGTCATCCTCTGCAGTGAGTTCTAGGTCACCTGTGGGTCAGATGAGAAATGGTCATTGTGTTGCACCCATCAAAGTTTGTGTTAGCAGTGTTACATCAACTGTTTGTACATCCAGCAGTTGTTCACTGTACAAATTAGCATTGACCGACATCCAGTGATGCATTACAAGCTGTTGTGATACATACATTACTTGTCCATATTGGGAGTTGTCAAGACATGACATGCACAATATAATTTTTTGACATTGACAGTCTCATGTTGGCATCCTGTTATTGATCAATCATATGTCATCCATTTACGCGTATGTGTCACTTGTAGAGCCCTTGTAGCGGTTCTCTCTGCACAGTGAGTGAGCATTGTAGTTTCATGCATACCTTTTCAATGTGGTGTAGATATCTGTATTTGCAATTCCAGACATGCTTAAGTTTGCTTTAATTAGATCCTAGGTGGTCTGGTCCACTGCTACTGTCAGATGGCATGTAGTGGTGTGCATGGTTGTGCTCGGAGTTCCATCGACATGTGTTTCAGTCATTCACACTTTGGTTGCTGTCACAGTTTCATTTTCTTAGGTGTGTGCACACTATAGTTGCCTGGTGTCCTATGCCAACATGTTTTTATAAATGCATATCTGGCTGCATGTTGTGGCTGTAGATATGTTGTGTTTGCTGTGTTTTCCTTGTATTTGTGAGACCTCTCCGTGTGTGTAGGATGAGGGCTTCCATCTTGGTCCTGTGTGGGACAAGTCAGCATGATATGTCCACATGCCAGTTCTTTTGCAGTGTACATTGCAATGACTGACACATGCATGTTGGTGCCAGGAAGTGATGGGTCTTGTGTGCTGGCGGTCAGGTGGGCCCGTGTGAGTTGTTGTGCAAGCTTCCGAGCCCCACACACCCCGACCTGTGAGATGCGGTTACCTACCTGTGAGTTGGGTGGGTAGCATACATTGCCTGCCACATGCTTCTTATTGGGGGTGTAGTGTCCCATCCTCCATAGTGGTGGGACAGCATGCATGTTGCATTTTGTGGGACGGATAGCCAAACACACTGCACCGTCTCACTGTGTAGATGGCTAACTGCCGTTTGAGGCGAAGGTGAGCAATGACATGGCTATGTGACTTGGTAGAAATATTTGGATGGAATGTGCGTGTGGTGAGCATGATGTGTGTGTGGCTTTTTGTACCCATTGATTTCAGATTATATTTGGTCATGGGGTATAGCCCCCCATCACTGTTGTCCCAGCTATCTGGCTGTGGGGTTCACTCCCCGACATTTGAAGGCACAATTGGGCAAGGGGTATGGTCTCGTAGCACAGTGGTGACATACAGCAGGGTGTAGATCTCACCCAGCATACATTTCCACACTGTCATGGTTTCATGGTATTTGTGGACCTGAGAACATAAGCCCAGTACTGGTGTAGCAGTTGTTCCAGGGCATCCATACACTGACATGTTGTGGTCAACAGTGGTGTGTGTGTGAGATGTACTCAGCCCTGTGCAGACAATGTTTGGTTTTGGGGCCAGACTATACCAGCACTGTTCAGACAGACAGTGTGAGATGTGAACATTGTCAATGCATACACACATTGGTGGTCCAAACAAGACACCTTTGACAATTTAATTCAGACAAGGTGCTGTTCTGCAATTCAGTGCAGCACTGTGGTAGCTGGGTGTGTTGCAGGACATTTGGGTTCTGCTTAGTTTAGCACTGTGAGTCCCAGCTGCAGTGTAGTTTTTGGGTGCACTGCACTTCCACTGTTTACATTGCAACACTGTGGTATGACATGGGTGATTTGCACTTTGCCATACAAACGGCCAGACACTGCTGCAGGGCAGCATGATCGTTGTTAGTGTTGCAGTGTGTGATGCCTGGCACAGTGTACACAATGTGGGTCAATTTTGAACAGAGACTTGTGCATGGTGACTACAACACAACTGTTTTGCATTATTTGTGTTGGTGACTGTGGACTAAGTGGCATGGTGTCATGTGCGGCTGCACAGACGTCACATGCCTATGAGTGGGACTAGTGCTCCATCCTGCTCAGCTGTGGGCCAAGGGGGCCTGGTGGGAGTTGTAGTGCAGGCCTCCTAAACACCCACCCACCTCCCGGTAAAGATGGCTACCTACCTGTTAGGTGAGGGTGCAGCACACAATGGCTGAGGCATGCTTCTGGGTGGGGCAGTGCTCCATCCTGCTCAGCTGTGGGCCAAGGGGGCCTGGTGGGAGTTGTAGTGCAGGCCTCCCAAACACCCACCCACCTCCCGGTAAAGATGGCTGCCTACCTGTTAGGTGAGGGCACAGCACACAATGGCTGAGGCATGCTTCTGGGTGGGGGCAGTGCTTCATCCTGCTCAGCTGTGGGCCAAGGGGGCCTGGTGGGAGTTGTAGTGCAGGCCTCCCAAACACCCACCCACCTCCCGGTAAAGATGGCTACCTACCTGTTAGGTGAGGGTGCAGCACACAATGGCTGAGGCATGCTTCTGGGTGGTGGCAGTGCTCCATCCTGCTCAGCTGTGGGCCAAGGGGGCCTGGTGGGAGTTGTAGTGCAGGCCTCCCAAACACCCACCCACCTCCCGGTGAAGATGGCTACCTACCTGTTAGGTGAGGGTGCAGCACACAATGGCTGAGGCATGCTTCTGGGTGGGGGCAGTGCTCCATCCTGCTCAGCTGTGGGCCAAGGGAGCCTGGTGGGAGTTGTAGTGCAGGCCTCCCAAATACCCACCCACCTCCCGGTAAAGATGGCTACCTAACTGTTAGGTGAGGGTGCAGCACACAATGGCTGAGGCATGCTTCTGGGTGGGGGCAGTGCTCCATCCTGCTCAGCTGTGGGCCAAGGGGGCCTGGTGGGAGTTGTAGTGCAGGCCTCCCAAACACCCACCCACCTCCCGGTGAAGATGGCTACCTACCTGTTAGGTGAGGGTGCAGCACACAATGGCTGAGGCAGGCTTCTGGGTGGGGGCAGTGCTCCATCCTGCTCAGCTGTGGGCCAAGGGGGCCTGGTGGGAGTTGTAGTGCAGGCCTCCCAAACACCCACCCACCTCCCGGTAAAGATGGCTACCTACCTGTTAGGTAAGGGTGCAGCACACAATGGCTGAGGCATGCTTCTGGGTGGGGGCAGTGCTCCATCCTGCTCAGCTGTGGGCCAAGGGGGCCTGGTGGGAGTTGTAGTGCAGGCCTCCCACACACCCACCCACCTCCCGGTAAAGATGGCTACCTACCTGTTAGGTGAGGGTGCAGCACACAATGGCTGAGGCATGCTTCTGGGTGGGGGAGGGCTACATCCTGCTCAGCTGTGGGACAAGGGGGCCTGGTGGGAGTTGTAGTGCTGGCAGCATGTACACATGTACCCATGGTGATGTTGCTAACTACCTTTGGGGGCTTCAGGGGGAGTGTCTGTTGTATCTGTGAGAGATGTGTTGGGGGAGTAATGTGCACATGAATGAATTTGTACCTAGGAGGTATTATTTTGTAATAGGGCAAGACAGTACATTTGTGTGATGTTAGGCATTTGTTTGTACTTACCAGCCTCCACTCCCCGGGTATTCCTGAGAGACTCTCTGGATGTAGAATGCCAAGCACCTTCTCCTCCCATTCAGTGAATGTTTTGAGTGGAACGGGAGGGCCACTGCCTGTCCTCTGAGGCAGCTCATGGTTCTTGGCTCTCCTCTTTTTGACCACTGCCTTCAGATCGTGCCACCTCTTCATGATTTCATCTCTATTGCGTGGCACGGTCCCTACTGCATTGATCTTCTCTACTATCCTTCTCCACATTTGCATCCTTGTTGCTAGTGGTGTCTGTTGGACCTGGTTACCAAACAATTGTGGTTCTACCCTGATTATCTCATCGACCATGACCCTCAACTCACTCTCAGTGAATTTGGGCATTCTCTGTGGTGACATGGTGTGTGATGTGTCAAGGTGTTTAGGGTGCAGGTTTGGGTGTGGTAGTGGTGGTTGTGATATGTATGGTGTGTGCTGTGCAATGGTGTTAGAGGTGCAGGTGTGGAAGTGGTGATGGTGGTGGTGCTGTGTGTGTGTTGTGCAGATTTGCCTCTCCTGTCATCTGTGGTGGATGTCACCTCAGTTGTGGAGTTTTGCAAAGGATTGTGGTCTGTTGGGGGCTGGATTTATACTGGTGTCTGTGGGTGTGTCAGGATGGGGTATTGGTTGCAGGTGTGGTGTGTGTGTGTACCTGGGATTTGTAGTTTTGGAGTTTCACATGGGGGTGTGTCTTTGGGCTGTGTTAGCTATTTTTGGGTGCATGCCTTGTATGGTTGGTGCACTTTGTGGCCATGTTGTGTGTTTTTCTAGCAACCGCCATTTTTTTGACGGAGCGTCAGCAGTGGTGGCTCGGCTATGGCGCTTCCGCCGTCTCACTGATTCTTCACTGTTGTCGACCGCGGCGGTCGGAAACAGCGCACTGCACCGCGGGGATGTGGGAATATCATAATTTTGATGGCGGTGTCTCCGCTGTGGTTGCGGGCGTTTGGCCTGTTTCCGCTGCGACTCCGACCGCCGCGGACGGGTTTGGGCCCTTTCCGCAGGCGTACGGCGGATTCTCGGGTCTCCTTTCCGCCGCGGTTGGGGTTTTACCGCTGGGGATCCTAATCTAGCCGTCGGTTTTCCCACGGTAGCGGCGGGCGGTGTTTTCCCGCTACCATGGCGGTCGTTTTTTTTTCCGTCCGCCATCGTAATGACCTCCTAGGTTTCTATGCATGGTCGTTAGCAGCAAAGTGATGTCACAAGCAAGGGAGCCACTGCTCTGGAAGAATGTCAGACAGTCACCTTCGATGTCTTTCGGGTCTGGATCTGTCCCATACCTTTTCCTAAAATGCAAAGCCAATGTACTGATAAGGAGGACAACATGTGGTTTCTCCCGTGAGCATCACTGCTCTATCATTAACCAATCTCAGCTGAACACTCCACAGTGTATAAATCAAACTGACATTCAGGCACTGCTTCAAGAACTGTTTTATTAAAATACATTTAAAAAAAGATATTCTTTTTTACAACATATTCTAATGAGGAACACTTTAGAGAATCATAATTGCACATACACTCCTGGAATGGCTTTATAAATAAATGGGAAATGGGTGAGAAACCAATTCATGGATCTTGTGTGAGACAATTAAATTTGGTACAATTAGAACCGCATGGCTGAATAGGTGGTAAGAGGGGAGAGATTTTGGAGACGTCTAGTGTTCATTGTGGGATCCCAAGAAGGATGCATTTCCTAAGCACTATAATGCACTGACTGATTGACATTTGTACCTCCTCGATGTATTATTAGGCTTCACAATCACCCTTTAGAAAAGGTAACTGGCTGTAGTGCTATTCCGCTGGTAGTAAAGGCCGCAATTTGCATAGGGCTAAGCAGAGCCTACTAGACTCCATAGAAGGTGGTATCTCCAATGTGTTGGTCAGTTGCTGTGAAATTACTTTTTGCCAGGAGACAACGCTACAATGCCTCATGCTTACCCTTTAGAAATAGTAGAACTTGAGTGCCTACTTCTGAGCAGTGATGCGTCCCAGTACAATTTCCATAAAATCAGAAAATGGACTGGCTGATGTATAAATATAGATCATATTAGGTTTTGTTTTTCTTGTACTGCTGTGTACTACCAGGTTTGTATCTCAGCAGGAACATGGGAATGCTGAAACAGGAAGCAAAACAGCCACCTAAGTTGGTCTCCATATAAGAAAACCAGTAAGAACCAGAAAAGCCTATGTACATCAGCTATTGAAAGATCTAGACACTGAAGAGTCAGCAGCAGGGAAACAGGAGCCAAGATCAGCACAAAAAACAGCAAACAGCATGTCAAGAGCAAGCACTCAGATACATAAAAGCCAATCCAAAGACTTATACTTATAGTGCTGTCATCTAGATTGACCTGACAAGAAAAATAAGACATCTTGGATTGGGAGTCATCAGAGGAAAATAGAGGTGACTCCATGATAGGTTGGGAGGTTTTTAAGTAATGAGTGCCACACCTTCTTTCATAGGAAAACATGGAAAGGAAGGCAAAGTAACCCCCTCTTTAAAGCACAAGGGGCCACATGTATGAACGCCAGAGTTTGCGAGTTCCTAATTGTGACTTTTTGCAACTCGCAATTAGGAAGTTGCAAAATTTGGTGTACAACAGTGTGTTTGACACTGTTTGCGATTCCCAGTTGGTCGCAAATGGACCTGCCTCATCAATATTCAAGAGGCAAGTCGCAATTTGCGACCCATTGGGAGTGGCCAAAACCACAGGGATGGTGGCACGTTGGGGTCAGCAGACCACCATGTCTGTATTTGCTTTTTCAATAAAGCAACGTTTAAAAAAAAAAAAAAAAGGCAGCCCGTTTTCCTTAAAGGAAAACAGGATGCATTTCAAAAAGGAAAACGAAACGTTGCAATTTAATTTTTTAAGAGTAAGCAGTGGTCCATGCGACCACTGCCTGCTCTTACAAAACGTTTTTGCAGCCATTCACAAAGGCGAAGGGGTCCCCTGGGGGACCCCTTCCCATTTGCGACTGGCTTACCACCTACTTGAAGTAGGCAGTAAAATGTGAATGTTTTGCGACTGCATTTTGGTCGCAAAACATTCATTCATCCCCTTGTGACTCGCTATTAGGACGGGACGCCCGTAACACGCCCCTTCCTAATACCGACTCGCAAACTCTATTTTGTGAGTCGGTAATAGGTTACTGACTCGTAAAATAGGGTTAGTACATGTCAAAAGGCTATTTAGAGGTCACATATGGCCCGATTCTCCGTTAGTGACTGCTAAAACCTTTTGTACATGTGGCCCATGGTACCAAAGATAAATGCTAAGAAGCGCCATCTGGGGCACCTAGGTAGAAGCCTCACTAGTAAGGAAGGAGTTTCTGAGTCTAGAGTGAACCAACCATATGTGGTACACATAGGAAAACCCAGATCAGGAGAATGGATATGCTTACACAGTGTCACTGCCAGGTCTGGAAGCAGTGGGGAACGGGAACAAGCCACATCACCCCTTAAGAAGGATCACAAATGAAGTGTGAAGAACCTGAGTAGCTAAAAAGGCTGAAAAGGAGTCTTTGCTTGCCCTGGTGCCCCGCTCTCCACCTGTTGTCAGTAATATGGATAAGAAGCCATTTAAAGGCGCCGCTCTGCCACATAATCCACAACAATGAACTGTTGGCTAGAACTTCTCTTTGAGTCTATGAATTCTGTCTCAAAAAGGCATGCAATGATAAATATGTAATCGTTGCACTCAAGCAGAAAATGGAGTAAACAGATATTGTTCCCGGCCATATTACAAAAGCATTCACATAGCAGGGCAAAGAGAAAGGAAACCCTTGCAAAAACATATACCAAGTCTTTTGGCTTTCAATTACTTTGATTGTGTAGAAGAGATTACAAGAATACAGTGTTTGGCCAAGAATAATCTTGTTTTTATGGAGCAAAATGATTTGCAGGTTACCATATGAGAAATGGGCCAAGTGGCTTTTGCCTCAAGCTTAGGCACGCCTTTAACGTTCATTAGAAATCATACAGCTGCTCCATTTTGATCAAGTAAACACAGCACAATGAGTGTAAAACAAACTTGCTCCATTCTGGTGCCTGATGCTAACCTTTTGCATGGATCAAATTTAGATCTGCTCCATTTCCTATTACACGAGTAGCCAAATGTTGAAAAATACATAGTTGATCTATACTTTGCACTGGTGCAAACCAATAGGTATGATACACAGAGCAGTATGCATGTGGAGGGTGGACTTACTTTAGCAGATAGCATTGTTTACAAGTTTAAACTCACACTGGTGATTTGCAAAACGGGGATTTACTGGCATGTAGTGTTTCTTGTTACTTTTTCTTCTGGGAATTCTTCTCCCAGAGCAGAGGGTGGATTTTGAGGACACGAATGTCACAGAGGTTTGGGGAACACTCAAGAATGTCTTTGGCGCCCCTGTATGTGTATTTACAAACATTCCCACTCTGGAAACAGATTTACTCTCTTCATGGGCAAGAGTAAATCTACTTGCAGGGCAGGAAGGCCAAGTGAACCTCCAACATTTGTAGTGGTAAACAGGAGAAGAAGAGTTAGGCAAGACAAAAACATTTTCACTTGGCGAAAATAAAAAGCAAAATGTTCCAAATTCCAATTGTTTCCAATTCATAGCTTTTCACATGTGTAATTGTAATGTAGGCACGTTTGCTCTCGCAGAAGGGCCTTCGTAAATGAGAATCTCTAAGAGCATTCTTGGGAACCTGTGACTGTTACAGCTTTCCACATATTCTTAGAAACCATTTTGAACACTAGAAAATCCAATAATTACTCCATATTACAGAAGAAAAACGGAGATATAGATTTCTGACTTCTTTTTATGAAGCTAGGCCTACATAATGTGGCTCTGTGTGCTGTTATCTGGAGGCAAGGAAACAGAAGGAATTCTGGGAGGGCTTTCCTCTCCAGGGATGACGTATTTCATTCATCCTCTTCCAGCAGCATCTCCCTTCCTGATTGACAAATTAGCCGGATCCCACGCATTGTGCACGATGACTATCAGAATGTGTTTAGCAGCGGCAGCTTCGTGCATGATTAATATTGTGCAGGGTAATCAGCTGTTTGCACATTTCCCCAGCGATTCGTTCCAAAGACAACGGGTGAGTCTATGGAACTTTCTGCCCCGGGGGTGGGGGGGAGGGGGAGTTTGAGGCGAAGGAGTGGGGGGGGGGGAGGTTACACTAAGCTAATTGCAGCTGGGCTTTGAATCCACGTTTCGATAGGATGTGTGTATCAGATTTCATTCCACGCCATTACTTGCCTCAAGGAAGCAGACACCACTTAACTCAGAATTAGATTTCCAGCAATTAGCGGACGGGGGTTTAACAAGCAGGGAAGCAACGCTTTCACTCCCATCACTCCCTGCGCCCCCTCCACGGCCTTTTGGATAACAATGTAAGTTATGTTTCACGGAAGTGACATTTTTAATAGCCATGCCTCATTCTAGAGCCCTTGTTATAGCGTTCTTAATTATGAGATATTGCCCTCCCCTGAGAGCATTAACCGTAGTTAATTATCCATCCCATAATCACATGCCTCAGTCGAAGATGCATAACGCATAATGAATAACCCTGGGCGGAGTTCGCGGAGTTGCGCTACGCGAAACTTCGCGAAGTGGAAAAAAAACTCCGCCGCGATAGAAAAATGCCAATCACGGTGATTTTCAGTGCCGGATGCTTGTCCGCACTGTGCAATCATCGCGAACGGCACCATGCACAGCGCAAGCGGGCGCTGCTTTCCTTTCTGCCGTTCGAGTAGATTTTTACTCGAGCAGCAGCTTTCTCAATGCAAACGGGTAGTTTCTCAACGCGAGCATACGCGACCATTCGCAGTGAGAAACCTGACCCCCCCGTGTTGAGAAATCTCGTCGGGAGGTTTATTTTCCACGCTCGCGCTCGCCAACTTGATGTTGACGATCGTGAAAGAGGAAAAATCTCGCCGGGAGGTTGATTTTCCTGGCTCGCGCTCGCCAACTTGACGTTGACGAACGCGAGCGAGGAAGAAGCTCCGCTATGCGGGGCAGAGTTTTTCGGAGCTCCGCGTAACGCGGAGTTCCGAAAACTCCCCAAACTCCGCGAGCGGAGCGGAGTTCACTGCCCAGGCCTAATAATGAATGGCATAACGAATGGACAGGACAATTTTTAAATTGTTTTTATACCAAAACAGAAAGACAAATATGAAATTTGCAGCATCACGTACACGCTCCGCCAGGACCTTGGAGCACCATCAGTTAGCTATAAAGGTATAATATATCAATGTGTTCACACTCGCCTCACCCCCAAAGGAGCTTCAGGACACGTGGGCAATGCATTGTGGAGCGATCTATCACAGTATGGGTCCTTCCAAGAGCCCCATATGTTCACATACTTGTGCGGACAACCTCTGGGTCTGTAAACCGCCTCCTCTGCTATGGAGCTCTTGAGCAGGAATCCATGCCCTGCAGATATTCCTGAAAGGTGGGGGGATGTCTTCCAATGCGAGTGCCTGGCTATGGCCCGTTTGGCCAGTACAGAGTCAATGGCAACCAGGAACGAGGGCTGACACTCCATAGAGAAAATGCAACTTCTTGTGGAGAGACTATCGCTTCTCGGATAAAGGGATTGGCCCAACCCCGACAAAGTAAAGGATATACAGGATGGCCTAGCTCCCTCCTCAGTGTTAGGAGCCTGCAGTTCCCTGGGGATGGTGATGTACTGTGGGTGCTTCATGCAGAACCTGCCGGACATCACCGACCCACTTAGAGAGCAGGCCTGGGCAGAGATCACGGAGTCCCACTCCGCGGAATTACGTGGAGTTACCGGGAAACTCCGTGTTATTCAGCGGAGTTCTGCGAGCGGGCGAAGTAAGAGAAGAACTGCATGCTTAAGGTCCCTAGCACAATGCATGAGGTCTCCATTGACAGACACTTGTCCAAAAAATCCCAGATGCAGAGTTTGCTCCCCTAAATAGCAGCTCACTATGACCTCCTGCTTTAACCCATGAGGACAGTCAAGCACAACCTTACCTGCATCCAAGGCTCCTCTGTGTAGCCTCTGGTTCAGCGTCCAACAACCCCCCCCCCAGCTCTCTGCGTTCTGCCCCTGGCCGTAAGAACTGAAGGGAAGATGGAAAAAATGGCACAGCTGTGACATCAGTACAGGCCGGGTGGGCTGCAGAGAAGCACACTGCCCACACAGAAGTTAATCGTTGTGCCACCAGCCAACCATAGGGCAGAGAGCAGTCTTCCGGGGTCACTCCACCAGTAAGAATTCGGCAGGCCTCTTTCAACCAATCCACAAAAACAGTGTAGTCACTCTCAGGGCACTCATAGCCAATGAACAGCCCTGTCTGGAATGGTGGAGCTGTGTGGGGTTATGTCAAGAGAGGAAACAGCTGCAGTGCACCCGAGCAGCTTCAGACCCCCTGGCTCCCTTGGAGAAGCCGCAGCCCCAGAGATGACTGCCGGATCACCGGTGATTGACTCATCGCGCATACTGCAGAGGAGGACGCATTGTTCGTCCTCCCCTTCTCAGACCGGCTGACACTTGCGGCCGTATTCAGAATTCATCGAGAACATGATAACATACCGATTTTGATTTGGGTGAAGGCTGCCCTTGCCCATTGATTTCCTTCATCTCCGTGCCATTACACCGAGATCTTCAACTCTTCCTCCATGGATGGGAAGGAATTGACTCAACTACAATTTAATGGGACCCCACCATTATCGAATATAGGAATGTCTAGTTCCACGTCCACCTCACTCCGGGTGCCCGGCTGGGCCCCGCTGTGAGTACACCTCTTCTTTCTATGTACTTACCTTGAGCCACACTATTCTCCTGGTGTTTCACCGCTCACATTGGCAGTCCATTGTCCCTATCCAGGTGTTCCATGTCACAGGGTCCTGATGAGACACCCCAATGTTCTTGGGGTCGAAACGTCGTTGACGCATATAACAAATAAACCACTTTCTCAGCCTTTTTACATTGTATTAGAGGACTGATATCTTATCCAAAAATTGAATTGTGGTCGTTTGATATAAATTGAAACCTTTTTTTATATGTCACTCACTAGCACTCCCCTTGTTCTAAGGTTCTACTTCACTTGGGACACCGAGCACTCTGTTCGCCTTTTTTAAAATAAAATTATTGACATTTCAGTAAAAGTTTTTTTGATAAATTCTGTAGTGTGTATGATTTTGATTCTTTTTCTGACATTTAACTCCCACGAATATATATACCATTGGGCATCCTTACTATCAAATATTGTACACATAGTCCACAAGAACCACTGTTTCTTGTTATATAACACCCTATTAGAGAGCTCACCAAGTCATCTAGTCCTTGGGTGTGGGGGCCGGAACAGGAAGAAACATTTCAACAGACCAAGACCACCCTGTCAGCCGATACCATTGAGAGCACTTAAACATTGCCTATAGATTTAAGCATTACTAATGACAAAAGCTGCCTTGAGCTTCAGACATAAAACTGCATTTAAAAAGTGGCACGCAGACATTTGGTGCTGGAAAAGTGAAAAAATAAGGCCCGTTCAGAGGCTTACCATTTTATGAATCATGTAAAACCATGCACAAATAATTCATGGTTGATTTAAATGTGTTTAGTTTAGATTTGACCTCACTATAGAATGTAGATTTAATTTGCAAAACGTGTTTTGAACTTGCAAAGTAGCATATATATTTGTACTGATTTAACATGCATTTTAAAGTGTAGAGAAAAGCTGAAATACAGCTCGTTTTGGTTTGGGAAGCTTCAGCACTGTCCTCGCAGTAAGAATGGAATGTTTGCCTCCCTTTTTCTAGTGAAAGAAAGACGTTTCTTATAATTTATGGCCTGTAGCTTGCTTTTATCAGTATTCAGTTGTTTAAACAAAGCCTCATTCATTTCATTCCTAGAGTAACTGCAAAGCACACATTTTCTTCTGTATTATTATAAAATGTATTTACTGTTTCCGCTTAAATAATACTTTCTTGTTGGAGTAAAGGTTTTTTGTTTATTGAAATTAAATTGTTTCTTTAGCAGGAAGTTAAGAGATGAAATCATTTAGAGCAAAATTCAAATGTGTTACAAGAACTTGCCTGATTGATGACGTGAGCAGTCAGCCCAGGGGTGTCGATGTTTTTTTGCACTTCAATTGGATGAAGCAGGTAGACCAAAAGTCACATGTTTTGAATTTCTTTTGCTGAACTATATACGCGTTCCTAGCTGAGAGGTGGGGTCCTTTTCTCTCTCTTTTTAGAAGGATTTTGAATTCTGCAGAGGAAGGAGGGTGGCATGGGCAGCCTCTGGGGGAGAGACAGAGAGGCTAAGACAGAGATTTAGTTGAACGAGTGGAGAGGAAATCAGCTGTGAGGGAATGAGGGTAGATTTAGATGCAGGCATTTTTGCTAAAACCCCCAACTAACTGGCTTTGCCAAGACTTATTTGCCCTATGCTTTATTCTCTGTATTGGAGATTTTGTAATTAATAATTATTGAGTTAGCTTCATGCTAAGCTCACTCTTGCTTTGTATTTCTTGAACTTTTCATGAGTTCTGACTGACATCATTTATGCCTCATTTTCTTAGAATAGGGATCACTGGTGTAACGAAACTTGAGAGGGCCCCCTCACAAGGTACGGGGAGGGGCCCCCTCTGGACTCGATCAAAGAGCTCTCCAGCAACAGTATTGTGCTGAGGGGCCCCCTGGAGCTTGCCCCCTTGCACAGCGGGGGCAGCGGGGGCCAGTGTTACGCCATTGATAGGGATTCCTTCCTTTATGGAATGCTCTGTATGCAATTTATGATATGCTCTGTATTGATTCTATTTTCTATTTTCAATTCTGTAAACTGATTGATATCTGACTAATGAATGATGAGTCAGAGAAACTTAAATTTTGATTGGAAAATAAATCCCTTTAAAACTACTCACAACTCTCATTATTGACTAAATTATTTATTTGCATTTGATGTGCTCATGTTTATGTAGGTGTCCTCTTGGTCTTAACACAGTGGAAAAGGTCCATCGCCTTGAGCGGAAAACAAGGGTAGTGGTGTTTTTGCAAGGAAAGATTACAGTGAGATTACTTCAACCTGCAGAGAGACTTGAAACTAGTGGTGGATGCCAGCCCCACGGGACTGGGAGCCATGCTGGGTCAACAACAGGAGTGCGGACAATGGGCCCCAGTGGCTTATGCCAGCCACACGCTTACACCCATTGAACAATGTGTCCAAATAGAGTGCGAGGTGATCGCCATCTTATGGGGTTGCCGGCATTTCTACATCTACCTGTATTGGTATCCGTTTACCGTCATCACAGATCACAACCCCCTGATCCCGCTGTTCCAAGGGTCCTCATCAAGGCCTCCCCCAAGAATAGAAAAATGGATCCCACAGCTACAGGAGTTCCAATCTACTGTAGAATACTGGCTAGGCACCTGGAACCCAGCTGATTTCTTGTCCAGGCATGCTCGACCAGCCACTCCCCCCAAGACACCCGAAGACTTAGAGACCGAAGAGTATATCCGGCTTACAGTGGATCACTCCAGACCGCTCCTGAAGTCCTAATGGAAGTAGTTGAAGCCACCCAGCTAGATGACTGCTTACAAATGGCCATCAAGGTGACCACCACTGGTGACTGGCAACCGCTCCAAAACCCAGGTTCCTTCCGCACAGAGGCAGCCCAGTCAATCCTCAGGGCACTAAACAACTTCCACCAGTATCTGTCTGTTACCTGTGAAGGCTGTCTGTTGCAAGGCCCGTGGCTGGTGCTGCCCTAAAGCCTGACGCAGAAGGCGGCCCTACTTGCGCACACAGCGCATACAGGCATCGTGAAATCCAAGAATAGGCTCAGGAGCAAGGTCTGGTTGCCCGGGCTAGACCAGAAGGTGGAAACAGATGTGTGAAACTTCCCCGTCTGCCTTGCAACCAGCCAGCCAACCGCCCTGCACTTGTCATCAGGGAAGTTGGTCCTAGTGCCCCGTGGCAAAGAGTCAGTGTGGACTTCGGCAGCCTCCCCAGTGGGGCACACATGTTAGTTAAGGTAGACGACTACTCACGTTATCTGGAGGTCGAAATTGTGGCAACTACATCTGCCTCAGAGTTCACCCTGAAGCTAGAAATCTCATGGCCACCCACGGCCTGTTTGAAGAGATCAGCACAGACAATGGGCCCCCCTTCAACATCTCAGAGCTGGTCACTAGTTGCGTTCCCGGAACACCAAACACCGCCGCATAACCCCTTGGTGGCCCACTGGCCCCAAGGCAACGGAGGGGTGGAGCGCCTGATCAGAACTCTCACCACAGTGGTCCAGTTCGCTGTGGCCAAAGCTGCCAGCATTGAGTGTGCCCTGTACCAGTTCCTGGGTGAGTACAGACTCAGCCCACACACCACAACAAGTGTTTCCCCTAGCAAGTTGAGCTTTGGAAGACCCATTGTGGGCACCATTTCCCCCATCCGTGTGGGAGGACATGCCGAATTCCCCGAACCAGTCCGACTCTTGACAAGTATGCTTCCTGGAAGCGGCGAGCCAAAAAGAGCCCCATCAAAGTAGGTGATCACGCCTTGGTTAAGGACTGCCACCCTAGCGAGAAGTTCAGGCTCCCATTTGTACTCGCTGCATGGACTGTCACGGAAGTCAAAGGCACAAAATTAATGCCCCGAAAGGGCACTGAGCAAGTCACACAGAATGGATCACAATTCAAGAGGATTCCTCCAAGATCCACAGCAGTATCTACGGATGCCGACCCACCAGAAGACGCCGCAGTAGGTGGCCAATCTGACAGTGAGGATGATGGTGGTCAAGACCCAGAAGGGGGCGCCCATTCAGAGGAACTATTCTCAACACTGTCAACCGTCCCTTCATCAGGCACACCTCACCCACTCCCGACGGCCAGCGGCAGGAGCCAAAGGACTGCTGATGCACCAAGTAAGGAAAGGTCCTCACCAGATTCCTCCATCGGGGTGGCCAAGGGCGTTATCTGTTGCGGTTCCAACCCGAGCCATCTCAGAGGTATAATGACTTTGTATGCGATTGACCTGGAACTGATTGTGTTGCAGTGTTCTTGGGTAACCATCCGCATCCTACTGCTAAAAGCATGGGGGTGAATTATGTTATGCTTTGGATTAAAACATATTGCGCCACTAGGATTTTGGTGTTTTGGTATGTTGGATGTCCTGGTAAAGGAGGAATGTAGTGTTGCCGGAGGTTGGACAACACCATGACGTGCGCTGTGCAAGGGGGAAGTCTAGCGGACCCCTGCGCGAGTAAGTATGGTGGTAGTGTCTGGCATACGAGCCAGACGAGAGACTAAATAGCCTGGGGACGCGGGCATAGTCAGAGTTGAGACCACCACTCTAACTCCTATGTGCGTGGTCTTTATTGCCAACCCGGGCCTAGCCGCCACCACACTACAGCTTCCTGCTGCCCCACATAGGAGGCACCCAGCCTAAGGGACTTCCCCATCCTCCATAGCCTATCTGGTGTGTAATATGTTCTATGGAAGTATTTGCATTGTACCAGTCACAGCCTTGATAACCAACCAGTCCCCCTTCAGTTCTTCAATGTCGGCTTCCCAGCGTTCCCACAGGACAGTCATTGGATCAGGCACAATAATGACTAGAGTCTTATACAACCATGAAATACCCTTCCCATCAATGTCTCCCATGGTGATTTTGGGTTTCGCGGGATTGTGCTCTGGACGCGAGGCAGAATCTTTTCCTGGGTATTCCAAGGAATGTCATAGCTGTAGATAGAGGAAAAATTGAGCCCTTTCTAGCTTTTTTGTACTCCTCAGCCAGTTGTGAAAAGAGAGCATGTGTTTGTAGGTCCAAGCATCCCCTAGTTTAGAGATGCCCAGTTTGTCCCACCCCTGGAACCCTCTTAGCTGAACCATGTGCCCATCCAGACGGGCATTTCCTTGGTGGGCCTTGAGACCCACCCAATTGATTGCAGTGCCTTATGCCAGCATTCAATTGGGATACCAGTGACCTCGGGTAGGTGCAGAGGGGTCCTCATACCGTAGACCCAGGAACATGGGGTTGAGACCAGGAAGCTTGACAGTTCCATCGGAAAGTCCAGCTCGTCCTTGGCATCAAAAATAC
Organism: Calotriton arnoldi; assembly: GCA_963921515.1. Taxonomy (NCBI): domain Eukaryota; kingdom Metazoa; phylum Chordata; class Amphibia; order Caudata; family Salamandridae; genus Calotriton; species Calotriton arnoldi. The sequence continues at coordinate 1,120,396 of CAWUFW010003150.1, read as the reverse complement.
AACATTTGCAGAACCCAATAGTTTAATTGAACCTCCATGGCCCCTAGACCCCCATTCAAAGGGTGCCTGGATACATTTTTTATGTGCCACCCTTCGGGGTCCCACTCAATACATAAGGGGGTCCTGCCCCATACATAGTTGTTGATGACAGCTGAAAACTGTACAAATCATGTCTGTGGTATTTTATAGGGGTAGTTTTGTAGGAAATATAACAACTGTGGGAGTGCAATCCTTTTGAAGAGGGCAATATGCCTCATGATGTTCAGTAGAAGAGAGCAGCAGTGCACCATGTGGTCTTTGACTTTAAATTCCAGAGGGGTGACGTTAAGCTCCCACAAAGTCTTGGGGTCTGTGCCACTAGGATTTTGGTGTTTTGGTATGTTGGATGGCCTGGTAAAGGAGGAATGTAGTGTTGCAGGAGGTTGGATAACACCATGACGTGCGCTGTGCTAGGGCGAAGTCTAGCGGACCCCTGCGTGAGTAAGTATGGTGGTAGTGTCTGACATACGAGCCAGACGAGAGACTAAATAGCTTGTGGACCCGGGCATAGTCAGAGTTGAGACCACCACTCTAACTCCTATGTGCGTGGTCTTTATTGCCAACCTGGGCCTAGCCGCCACCACACTACAGCTTCCTGCTGCCCCCACATAGGAGGCACCCAGCCTAAGGGACTTCCCCATCCTCCATAGCCTATCTGGTGTGTAATATGTTCTATGGAAGTATTTGAATTGTACCAGTCACAGCCTTGATAACCAACCAGTCCTCCTTCAGTTCTTCAATGTCGGCTTCCCAGCGTTCCCACAGGACAGTCATTGGATCAGGAACAATAATGACTAGAGTCTTATACAACCATGAAATACCCTTCCCATCAATCTCTCCCACAGTGATTTTGGGTTTTGCGAGATTGTGCTCTGGACGCGAGGCAGAATCTTTTCCTGGGTATTCCAAGGAATGTCATAACTGTAGATAGAGGAAAGATTGAGACCTTTGTAGCTTTTTTGTACTCCTCAGTCAGTTGTGAAAAGAGCATGTGTTTGTAGGTCCAAGCATCCCCTAGTTTAGAGATGCTCAGTTTGTCCCACCCCTGGAACCCTCCTAGCTGAACCATGTGCCCAGCCAGAGGGGCATTTCCTTGGTGGGCCTTGAGACCCACCCGATTGATTGCAGTGCCTTATGCCAGCATTCAATTGGGATACCAGTGACCTCGGGTAGGTGCAGAGGGGTCCTCATACCGTAGACCCAGGACCATGGGGCTGAGACCAGGAAGCTTGACAGATCCATCGGAAAGTCCAGCTCGTCCTTGGCATCAAAAATCCAACATTTGCGGAACCCAATAGTTTAATTGAACCTCCATGGCCCCTAGACCCCCATCAAAGGGTGCCTGGATACATTTTTTATGTGCCACCCTTCGGGGGTCCCACTCAATACATAAAGGGGTTCCACCCCATACATAGTTGTTGATGATAGCTGAAAACTGTACAAATCATGTCTGTGGTATTTTATAGTGGTAGTTTTGTAGGAAATATAACTACTGTGGGAGTGCAATCATTTTGAAGAGGGCAATATGCCTCATGATGTTCAGTAGAAGAGAGCAGCAGTGCACCGTGTGGTCTTTGACTTTAAATTCCAGAGGGGTGACGTTGAGCTCCCACAAAGTCTTGGAGTCTGCCGACACCCAAATACCCAAGTAAAGAAAGGACCATGTCATGCATTTCAGGTCCAACAGGACCTGGGTAGGGTGGGAGGGGAGGATCCCAGCAACGGGACTAAGGAGGGATTAGTCCCAATTGATTCAGAGCCTGTGGCATCCCTGTACACTTGTGGTATTTGTATTAGCCTTGGGATACGGGCCTCGGCATGCTGAATGAACAGGCGAACATCATCAGCATATAGCGAAATGCGTTTTTTGAGCCGTCTTCCCACTGTAGTCCCCACAATTGCACGTCATGCCGTAGCCAACAGCTCGATCAGCAATGTAAACAGAAACAGGGACAAGGACAACCCTCCCTGGTGCTCCCCGGGATCGGGAACTGCCTAGACAGTGTGCCGTTCATTCTTACCCTTGCCCATGAGGTGCTGTACAGCAGCTGGACACACCGTCAAAAAATGGGGCCAAAATTCATGTGCTGTATGACAGAGTTAAGGAAAGGGCATTCAACTGTGCCAAAGACTTTCTCAAATTTGATTTGGGCCAAATATGTACACTATGAGATCTCCTGCGCATGCGTTAACACATTATGTAGCCTCCTGATATTATGTCGGGTCACTCTAGCTAGCATAAAGCCATTCTGATCCCTAGATATCAAGGAGTGTATCACGGTCATCAGCTGGGTGGCCATCACTTTCTCCGGCACCTTAGCCTCAATGTTGAGCCAGGAAATCTGCCTGTAGAAGGCACATTCAGTGAGTGACTTATTGGTTTAGAAAAGACCACCACCGTGGCCCCACTTATGTCTGTGGATAGGGATCTGGTCTGCAGGGCGTCCTTGAACATAGCCAGTATTGGGGGGCTGTTGCTCTAGTGAACTTATTAAAAATCTCCTCCGGCTATCCATTGGGTCCTGGAACCTTTTCCGGTGGCATGGCCTGCAAGGTAGATCGTATTCCTTTTCCTTTATCAGTGAGTTTAGGATCATTCAATCCTCGGGGTGAGTCTGGGCATGATCATATCTTGCGTGATTGGGTGGCAAGTTTCCAATGGAGGAGGTGGATGTGCTCTATACAGCATCTCCTAATAATCTGAAAAGGCATTTGCAATTCCCCACCACCGGCATCCCATATCATCGGCACCAATCTCGACCCAGCCTCGAGGCTGGCCAGCCAGTAGATGAGCTTCCCAGATTTGTCAGCAAATCCATAAATCCGGTGTTACTGCTTTAGCACTGCTTTGGCACTGCTTTAGCACCCTCCAGCATCTGGTGCTTGAGAGCCTGCCTAAAAGGCTCCATTTGGATCTGACCCTTGTCATCGTGAGAGATGGCCCATTGTCTCTCAAGGGCTCACAATTACTGCTCCAGGATCTAGTTTTCCTTTCCCTCTGCTTCATCCACCCCACAGCAGATGGTGTTATTCATCACCTGAGCACCTCTTTCAAAGCGTCCCAGAGTGTGATATCCCAGGGCCAGTGTTGTGCTGTATGTAGTCCTCGATTTCCTCCCCACCCAATCATAGATTTGTACGTTATGCAGCCACCCTGGATGAAGCCGCCTGTGTCTGACAGACCCGGAACCCAGTTCCCTTCATCACTACTTCAACTGGAGAATGATCTGACAGCACTTTAGGTTGGATTCTCACCTCTTTCATGTGCTGTAGGTTTGCAGTCGGGACGAATATATACTCCAGTCTACAGTGGGATTTGTGAGGTTATGAAAAATATGTGTATTCCTGCACATTATGGTGAATGGACCACCAAATATCAACAAGACCCAGGGAGTCTGTCTATAAACTCAACACTGCTGCCCTAGGGGTGCAATGCTAACGTCTTCTGATATGTGCATTACATTGTTGAAGTCTCCTCCCCACGATTAGGCTCTCCTCCAGGGTTGCAGCCAGAACCTTTGTAAATTCTACCAAGTTTGGTCCCTCAGGGCTGGTGGGATGTATACCGAAATTATTGTCAATGTTCTCCCTTCAATGGTGCCTGTAATCTGAACAAAGCGCCTATGGCAATGGCTATCGTATCAACAACCACAAGTGGAAATGTTTTGTGCAAAATGGCTACCCCTCTAGAACCTCTAGAGCCAGCATGGCACAATCTAGTGAAGCCATATTGGCCCAACAAATTACAGTTACTGCACAACAAGTGTGTTTCGTGAAGGAGGAGTACCATTGGAGCCAGTTTCTTTGCTCGGCGTTGTATCACCCCTCTTTTAACCCTGTAATTTAATTCTATAACATTCCATGTGATAATCTTGTGGGGTGAAAGTTGTATCATGACAGACAGTAGTAGCTGCCTGTGACATGTCTCAAAACCCTCCAGCCCCAAGTCCCCCCACCCCCACACTTGCGTACGTGAAGCATATTTTGTCCTCAGAACAACTAACATAGAAACAACAACTAATAGAGAACCAACCATGTCATCGTTGGAGCCCGTGAAGGTGGAATCCTTGCCCCTGTCCACATTGCGCTTTCTTGAGCCAGGCCACCATTTAGTTCGCACTCTAGAAGTGCGCATCAGCTAGGGAGAAACCCAGTCCTGGACCTCATATCCCCTGGATGTCAAGGGAACTCGAGATAATCTAGGAATCGATTTTTGCTCTTCGAGCCAATACCAGGAAGATTCAGGGCTATCGATAAAGAAGGGCTTGCCCTGGAGTAGCACCTTCAGCTTAGCCAGGTAAAGCAACATATATTGCAGTTGGAGATTCTGGACCTTCCGCTTCACCTCCAGGAATGACTTACATTGAGGTTGCACCTTGGTTGTGTAGTCCGGGAATAGCATAATTTTTGCTGTGGCACAGCCCAAACCCGCTTGCTTTCTCACCTGCCACAGGATGGCATCTGTGTCCACATAATTGAGTACCCGCATATCAGCAGGACCATCTCCAGCCCCCAAGCACACCCAACGCCTCCCTCCCCAACAGTCCTACCCACCCCGGGTCTAGCTTTCTGGATCTTTTCTGGTGGCCGCCGTCAGTCTTCCCCGGGGCCTCGCAACCTGGCTGCACCCTCACCAGCAGGCCACAATGTGGCCCGCAGCCTCGCGCAGCTGCCACTCCCATCGCATCCTCTGCCTGAGAGTTATCTCGCATCAGACACATCAGATCGCCATGGCTGTGTCGGGTGCAGGCCAGATGCCAACAAGTCCCCTGTATTCAGTTGGATGCACTTGTTAGAGCAGGATAATTCATGATTAATATGGCAGCGGGGAGCTCTTTTAACCTGTGACCTTCATCTTCGGCGTCTAGGCCACGCCCCCAAATTAATAGCTTTTAAAGTTTTAATGACTCAATCCATGTGGGGGGAAAGGGTAGTAGCTAGTAACAACCACCCCCTATTCTTACCCGATGAAGACTGACACATGTGAACTTAACATAACTACTTCACACTGTCACTGAACTTAGAATACAAGGCGAATACAGTAGTTAATGTCTACATAGGTATATGTGTACTCATAAAGTGAAAAACTAGTTGTATAGAAACAGAGCAATTGTAGTGCGGGAGGAAGAGAGGCTACTCATTTTACAGAAGTCAGAAAGGTGAAAGGATGAGTCAATAGTGTGCATTCAAACCTGTAGATTGCCATTTTCTCTACAATAAGTGTCCAAATGACTGAGATACTTTACGCTCTTTATACCCCCACAGAGGGTATAAATTGCTTTCAGATTCCTGTAAAACACTCTTGTGCTTTTTCTATTCACGACACAAAAGACAAAAATCTAAACACAACCCCAAGGGGAACAGGTGTGTTTGCATGATACTAATTGCATTATTGGAAGAGGCATCAAGCACCCTTATAGTGCGTCACATGGTTGATCCCATTCTCCACTCTTTGCCTCTTTGCACTTCAACAGCTTCATGTTTGTTGTTGTGAGACTACAGAAAGTACAAGGAGTGTAAACTACATAGAAAATAAGCGCCAATGCTCAAGTTAAAAAAATAGATAAATTTAAAAAAAACAGAGGCATTGTCATAATGTGGGGTACTATCTGGAATAACTGCTGGTGTTTAGAAATAGTGCTGCAGAACCACCATAAACCAGAAAAAATTATGCACTGGAGTTAACATGGAACCTGCACCTCTTTTTTAGGTTGAGCCTAGCGGCAGCGTGCATGCGCTGCTCGCTCTGCAAGACTGCTGTAGTAGAGTATGGGAGAGAAGCCGCGCCCACTCTCCGCCCATATTTTTCATTGGCTTGTGTCATTGTCTTTCGTAAATGCTGCCTTCGGAGTCATTAATAGGCTTGTTAGTCCCTCCTTAGTACAGCCTTGTCTTCATTTGTAACCTCCCATGGCTACTGGCCCCTTTACTTTGGTTGTTACACAGGACCTGTTATTTAGTCTGTCAGCACTATTTACTTTATGGAGTTTCTCTTACTGCAGGTCGGACATGCGCTGCTTCAGCTAAAACCGCTTGTGTTTATTTAAGCAGCACGGCCGCCCCCGTAACACGTGCGCCCACTTTCAATCATTTTAACCCGGCATTATCTCGTGTCTGTTTCAATCCCCCCCAAGTAAAATGGATTTAGAGATGATTAGCGAATTAAGTCATGTGAATTCCATGTAGCACATAATCGTGTGCTAATGGGTTGAAGCTGACAACAGCACATCTGTGTTACATGTCATCTGCACTAAAGGACTGGTTGTTTTCAAAAGACTGTTTTATTAACAACAACACCACCACCACCACCAATACCACCACCACCACCAATACCACAACCACCAACACCACCACCACCACCACCACCACCAATACCACCACCACCACCAATATCACACCACCACCACAAATACCTCCACCACCACCAATACCACCACCTCCACCACCACCAACACCACGGCCAATACCACCACCACCACCACTAATACCACCACCAATACCACCAATACCACCACCACCAATAACACCATACCAGCACCAGCACCAATACCAGCACCACCAATACCACCAATACCACCACTACCAATACCAATACCACCAATACCACCACCACCAATACCACCACCACCACCACCAATATCACCACCACCAATACCACCAATACCACCACCACCAATACCACCACTACCACCACCACCAATACCACCACCACCACCAATATCACCACCACCAATACCACCACCACAAATACCACCACCAATACCACCACCACCAATGCCACCACCACGAATACCAATACCACCACCAATACCAATACCACCACCACTAATACCAATACCACCACCAATACCAATACCACCACCACCAATACCACCACCACCACCAATAGCACCACCACCAATACCACCATCAATACCACCACCAATACCACCACCAATACCACCACCACCAATACCACCAATGCCACCACCACCACCAATACCACCAATACTACCACCAATACCACCACCACCAATACCAATACCACCACCGATACCACCACCAATACCACCACCAATACCAGCACTACCACCAATACCAGCACTACCACCAATACCAGCACCACCAATACCACCAATACCACCACCACCAATAACAATACCACTAATACCACCACCACCAATACCACCACCACCAATACCACCACCACCAATACCACCAATACCAATACCACCAATGCCCCCAGCACCAATACCAATACCACCAATACCAATACTACCACCTCAGCTCCTCTCACTCACTAGTAATAGCAGGGGCACTGTACGAGGCCGGAGCTGCAGCCAAGACCATCCTTCCCTCCCTTCATGCCTGTCATAAAGCACAGCCCGCCCTCCACCAAAAGGTGAAGCCAGGGCCCTACTACAGCTGAAGTTTTTTTTATTAGGCCAAAGATAGCAATGACATTACGCAATGCCACACTGCACGCTCAAATCATGGAGAGGGAAGGAAATACCCCCCTCCCGCTCTTCCTCCTGAGCCACGACAGTGTAATCACAGAGCAAAAGGTGTGAGAGCGTTTTGTTAGTGTTTATAGCTCAGATCATATGTAACTCTCACTTCACACTTTGTGTCTGTTTAATTTACAACACTTATACATCATCTTCACTGCGCTATTTATTACTACTTTGAACACGTCGCAGGCCGGTCTCTTTCTCTGATATTTACAATCTAAGAAGCCGTCGAGAAGGCCCTTTATTGCCATGCAATAGGTCTCGCATTTGCGAGAGTTTAAGCTATTAGTATTGTAAATGACAATGCCTTTTATTTATGTTTTAAAACCCAAAGCATAAATAAAAGGCATTGTCATTTACAATGCCAATAGCTCAAATTTGTGTGAATGTGAGACCTTTTGCATTGCAAATGCTTGTTTACCTTCTCTTTCTGTTGCTGCCTTCTTAAGTCAAAAGTAAGATCCCTTTGGGCTCCTTTTAAGCATACAGATCCATATTACTGTTATACATACACATTGGTACCATACATACACTATGCAAATCACCAATACTAAATAGAAACCAAAAAAATAATATAAGAAATGTAATATATTTTTTATTGTTTAAGGTCCATATCAAATTCAAAATATAAAAACACTATTAAAAAAGCGAATTTCAGAGCAATGAATATAACGTCAATACACTTTAGATATTAACATTGATTAAAAACATGGTTAAAAACAACCTGGGAGAGTTTAAAAAATATATAGGAACATCACAAATGTGAAAGATCAAGTAAGCACACCAAATACATATACACTCAAGTTGTTGACACTGGTTCCACAATTGATTTACTCCTAATCAGACCAGGTGGTGATTTGGATGTACTTTCAAAGCAAAGCGACGCGTTTCGGTGGTATAGGCTGATAAACCACCTTCTTCAGGCTTACAGATACCATTACTGATCTCCCAACACAATCTACAAAGACATTGTATAGAAAATTATTTTACAATTTTATCCTTATCAATAAACATGAAATGCATTGCATATCAGCGTCTATTTGACCAATGTTAAGATGTAAATGATAAAAACAAATTCATTCCGAAACACTTAAGACAATTAAAAATATTTATATTACAATTTTGGTTCCATTCTGGTGACTGAATATAAGAATTAGATTAACCAACTCACTCCACATCCATACTCTAACATACTCTTTATTGTAACTCAAGGTTACTACCCACCCTCAAAGGTGATGCAACAAAATGGTTAAGGGGATCTCTCGCCTCCTCTCAGTGTGGCTGCTTAATAAACAAATGCCACACAATATCGGTCAAAAGTAGAGGCGTATTCGTCTTCCCTACAAAATACATAAATATTGACAATGAGGGGGAATATATAGGAATACAAAGATAATCCCTCATAGTTCTGTGATCCTAACCAAAATAAATCATCAGGACTCTACCTTATTTAGGTGTTCTTTTTAGGTTGGCTTAAAATGGATGATGGGTTCGTATGGAGAAAAAACGAATCAGACTTCTCTAAATGCCCAGCATCTATTGGCGCTGATGTAAAGAGAAAATTAAAGATTTTTGTATATGTATATATATTCTCTTCTATCAAATCACTATACATCACAAATCATTGAAATAATTCATAACCAGCACTATACCTTGATTAAAAATAGATGATGCAAGGCCACTGGAGCTGTGGCATATATAAGGCAATACACTTCTTGTTCACTATATGCTTCTCAAATACTGCTCTGCCCAGCGTCAGCAATTTCTGATCACAAAGCCTATGTATAGAAACAGTTGCGATATTTATAAACTGCACTCGTTGTCATTAGGGAGCAAAGTAGTTGGTAAATTTTAAAGTAAAATATTGTATCTCCCTCTATTAGCTTAAATGGTTTGCAAGCGTGACATGTGAATAACAGCCTGCAAGCTACAAAATGGGCTAACAAATGTCTATATTTTTACACTGATCATACAGCCTATCTGTGAAAACAATCGCGTAATTTATAAACTGCACTTGTCGTAATGAAGGAGCAAGATTGAGGGTAAATTTAGATATAAAATATTACTTCTCCTTCTACTAAATTAAATAATCTCCAAACATCACATTTGGATAACAACCTGCACGCTACAAGACGGGATTACAAATGTCTATGTTTCTACATTGCGGCACAATCGGTTCGGGACCCATATGTTATAATCTTAAAGAGAATACAATCTTCGTGAGTATTGTCTCTTGTAAACTAAGGCTTGGACGTGGACTAAGTAGTGCTTAAAACGCTCCCGCCCGTCCTCTGGGATAACCCAAATTTCCACATGGCTGCCCAAACTTCCCAATAGCTTACCGGGACTGAAAAGCCTCCAGGCTAACTCCTTCTGTCTGCAAAATTGTTCGATAAACGCCAACTAGAGGGCGACCCTGCTTTTAAATACACCCGTCGTCCCTTCCTTCTTAAGACCAGGGAAAGTCAGGGATCGGCTGATATGTCTTTCTAACCCTAAATGGTCTATTAAGCATGCGCGCGCACACACACACACAAACACACGCGCACACCCACGCACACACACACACACACACACACACGCACACACACCTTCATCACTTTAGGGGGGGACCCCATTCCACCTAAGGCCAATGACTATATGTGAGATATGGGAGACTCAGGAGCCCCTCTTTCCATTCAGCATGGGAGCCCATCATTTTACGTCACACTACTCCAGAGACACACCCACACACATACACACAAGTGCACTCATTCGATTTTCTAAATGGTTAATTGGCTATTATAAATAAAAGCAATATATACACCCCCACACCCCCACACACACACACACACACACATATATATATATATATATATATATATATATATATATATATATATATATATATATATATATATGTAAATCAAGTCAGTGTTCATGAATTCAGAGAAGTCTGGAATCAAGGACAACTAGAATTACAAGTAAGCAACCTTGTCTTCTCCAGATTCGAAATATGTGATAGCAAGCTATTTAAAATAATTTTGTAGGTCGAGCATTAGCGATGACCTGTTGTATCTCTCTGAGTGACTTTGGCAAATCCATCCATAGCTATTGGCTGTTAGCTGCAGCATTCAGAAATGCTGGTTTCTTATTGGTGCATTTCTGTTAAAGTCCCTCCTTTGTGTGTTTAGCTCTCTTTCCGGCGATTTCACTCAGAGAGCATTTTGGTCAGCCATCACACAGTACAGCATGTGATGGCCTCTCTTCCCTCCCATCTGGCTATTGTAGGTCAGACGTTGTTGTTTTTGTAGTTTTATATAGCACGAACCAGTGCTCGGTCCGACCGCAGCTCTGCAGTGCAGTGCTGCTCGCACCCACGGCTGGTTTTATTTTCCTTTCCAAACCATCTCCCGAGATCGCATTTGTTTGTTGGAGGCGTGCCATAAGTGTGAATTCAAAAAATATTCGGTTTATGTGAAGCGTGTGTAAATCGTACCGTCCACAGTGACACTGGGTGGTCAGCGTTCTTTATGGTGTTGTCATTTACTCTCACTTCCTATTCTTACAATTATTTTCTGCGAACAAGTTTCTTCTTCCTGGCTAGTCTCGCCCTTTTTGGTCCGTTGTTGCTGGCAAGATGGTGAGGGTTTATGGATTTCCGCTAATGCAGTGTGTTTAATATCCGTGCCCATCCTCCCTCTCTAGCGGGTGCCTTTCACAAGAAAGCCCCACAGCATGTTCTTTACAGCCCCTGCTCTTTTTTATGGTCAATATTGTGAGGGCTGCGCATCAGTGGTCCGACTTGGAAGTAACACAGATGTTTTTGCAGAGGCCGCCGCCCCCCCGAAAGAGGGGAGGCTCAGGGGCCGGCGCCATAACCCACGCCGAGCCCTGGGGGGGGAGAACTGGTTTTGGGTGCCCAAAAGCGCCCAGAAGCAGCGCCAAGTGTGCACATCCCCCTCTCACGAGCGCCACAGTGGCGCCAGGCCCCCATCCAATGGGGGGGCCTGGCGAGATTCAAACCCCCCAATGGGGGGACAGCACCCGCATGGCGGGAAAGGTATGGGGGGGGGATATAAGCCACCGCTCCCCCAGGTAGCTCCTAACTTCGTGGAGCGGGGGAGCGGCGCACTGGTTTTTCGGAATGACAGATATGACCAGGGGTCATACTAATGATGACCGAATAATGAGTATGTACATAATCCTAATAAACTGCGGCCAACAACGACCACTACAACTACAATGCAGGTTGGCTACTTTATTAGGGTACAAAGGTGGCGGAGCGGGGGGAAGGATGGTCCCGAATGGGCGCAGTGCGGGGGTTATACCGCACTGGAATTGGCGGAACTGTGCTTGTGTGTTTTTAACAGAACAATTACCAAAAAGCATAGAGTACTCTTTATGGGCAACCGAATAAAATAACACTACAAAAATGAGCACAATAGCATTTTGATCATACTTTGTTTTGCTGACGGGTGTTACGAACTTACCGCTTTAGTGTGTTGCAGACCGGAAGTTTTCACAAGAGTTCCTCGTCATTCACCTTTAGATCAGTTTGCACTCGAATTGCGCCGTCTTAGGCTGGAGTGTGAAAATACGTTATTACTTGACCTAAAATATTTCTACATACTAAAGTATCGTTCTGTTGCCATTCAGACTGGGCATCTCTGTTGGGAGCTTTCAATATACATTCATTTAATACTTCATTCATGTTTCGTCGATGTGCGCAGATCGTCAGTCTGGTCTGGCAACTGTGAGCTCGCTGTATGCTTTCTGAATTAGTAGTGGAGTGTGATGCCTTGGGTCTTGACGCGCGCAATTAAACCACCCCACCCCCCATTTTCAGTGGAGAAGCTTCATAACCAGAGATGGATGGAGGTCTCCTAACATGACAAGATTAAATCTCTTCATAGAAGCGGTGGTAACTGGTCTGTAACTGTAAGTGTTGGGCTAGATAGAGGCCGTGAAAACTTTAGGACATTCATTGATTTTTTTGAATTGAAGGGTTGTTTTTAGACCCGTAACCCAACGGAGCACACTGTCTGTTCATCACTTTTTACTTTACGGTATGATTAAGACACGCAGTTGAGCTCCTATGTGAAAGATAAAAGCACTTATTACTAAATAGGTTAACATCGGTATTAAACACCATAGACCTTTGTAAGTGTTCTAAATCATCCAATCTGTACTTACGAGATGATTGGTTCATGAAGTTCTTAGCAGCTTCACATTTTGTGTTTTTAATTGCGCTGGAATATGATTTTGCTTAGAGTGCGCAATGATCTACACCAGCTTTTTAACTAAATTGGAGCTGTTTAAAAAAGTTATTTGCTCCATTAATGTCATCTGTATGCTCTATAAGGGTCAGCCGTGGTCCGCTTCCTCATGATGGATAATGCTTGTTTGGGCTCTAGCCATGGTTTATTGTTGAAAGTCTGTTCTGGTCATGAGGTAAAAAAAAAACTCGTCTTTGGGATGTCCTTACTTGGGCCCTAATCACGGGTGGCTGATTAAGTAATTGGTGTGTGATTGCACACCTGGTTAAATCAAACAGCACTGAGTCAGATTTTTTTTGTGTGTAATTAATGGCATGCAACTTTATCTAACAAGCATTTGCAATGCAATAGGTCTCGCACATGCAAGATTTTGACGTATTGGCATTGCAAATGGCAATGCCATTTATTTATGTGTTTAAAAAACACCTGCAAAAATAAAAGGCATTGTCATTTACAATACCAATAGGTCAAAGTTTCTAAAATGCGAGACCTATTGCATTGCAAATGCTTGTTATCAATAGGAAAAGACAATTCTTGACAGCGATGGAAGTATTCTTGGCCATTTAATCACCAGCCTCTGCTGCAGGATGTGCCTTGGTAACTAGACTACATTGCCAGTTTAAGCTGGTAATCAGGCAGCACAAGTGGTCTATTGTCGCCAGAATGTGTCCTGGTAAGGGCGAAGACAGGGCCTTCTGCTGATGTGCGGGATGGATGGGAGCCACCACGGGCTGTGATTGGCACACACTAGCCTTGGGCTCCAGACACTGGTCCAGGATGATGTTTTCACCGGCCGAATTCTATCCGTTCAGCATAGATTCTCTACCGCTTAAAACGCCCTTTTTACTGGATTTGGACTCATAGTTTTTACTCTATGCATTATTCATGTAGCATCTTGTAATGTATAACTTTAATGCTCACTGTCAGAGAAAGATTTGTCCTCTTTACTGTACAAGGATCAAAAGAGCCATCAATATTTCATGCTGCTCAGCTCTGAGTCTTTGAGGATCTGCAAAGTGAGAAGAGGCTGTTTAGTTTCGCTTGATCAGAGCAGTTTCAATATTACAGAAGTACATCTGGAGGTAATAAACAGTTATTTAAAAAGTACAGATTCAGAAAAACATCGATGTTACCTATGTTGTAATTATTCTAGCAATAGTCACTAGCTTCTAAAATGTAATCCCCTTCCGATTCCAATATCTCGCAATTCTAAAAGATTCACTCTGGATTTCAGGTCAGGCAGGAAAACGATCTACTGTTCTTGCTCGTTTGAGAAACTGTGTAACCATTTCAGACAGTTATTTAACTTTCTCTGTGTTTCAGCTGGGTTGGTAATGTGCCCTTCAGGCTCCAGGAGACGCTGTTCCAAACTGGGAATTTTTTTGCCTGAAATTTTAGAATTTTTGCATAGGTTACCTGAAATTCTGTGAACTTTTATGAAATTTACTTCAAGTTATCGCACGTGAAAACTGAATGCAAGAGTATACTTTGTGTTCATCGTTATGTGAGATACCAGCAAGGGGGTGGTTTGAGGAGAGAATGTCCCCGACAAGACTTCTTCTGTTTTAACCGTTTTCAGACAGAACATAAAATATGCAACATTTCACAGCTGCAAAATTAATGGAATTTCGTAAATCTCATGTAACACAATGTTAGAAATTGGGTTATAGGTTGAATGGGGTGTGAGCCCTGGTCAAGCAGCAACCACAATCTGACTTAGGGTAAGGCACAAGCAAACCCTGAATTAACCTGTGCTCAGCCCCTGGTAGCTTGGCACAGAGCAGTCATGCTTAACTTAGAGGCAATGTGTAAAGTATTTGTGCAACACTTCAAACAGTAAATCAGAGAAAATACCACACAAAAAGATTCCACGCCAGGTTAGAAAAATAGATCTGAATTTAATAAATAAAACAAGACCAAAACAACAAAAATCCAATTAGTAGAACTGGTGATATTGAATTTTAAAGTTTATAATGAGAAATAGCTCCAAAAAGCACAAAGTGCTATTGAGAATATCTGGTTGTGCCAGACCGGGATAAAGTCTCAAGTTCAGGCCGACCGTGATGGAGCGCAGGCCGGCTACAGGGACCTAGTTAGGCCTGCTGAACAGAGTACCTTAAATCCTTGTTGTGGAGTGTTGCTTGGATCCACATCGATGATGTGTCGTGCAGCCAAGGCGATGTGTCGGTTCCGAGATATGGCGTGCAAGGTCCTCTTGCATCGACGTCGAGGATCCCATCAACGGTACTTTCAATGCGAAGTTCGGTGTCTGGAATGCGATGCACAGTTGAGGCAATGCGTTGATTCCGATGAGCGGGGAAGTTGTGATGCAGAGTTTCGTCATTGTCGTCTGGGCTGCCATTGACGAAGGAGGTGACGATCCACGCCACGGAAAGCATCGCGCAGAGGTGGTTCTGAAGGTGATGTATCGGCCTCTAAATGCGGGTTTGGGATGCTGATTCGAGTCTTTTGCGATGGGTCCAATCCATGCAGCAGCAGTCCTTCTTCCTGGCAGAGTATCCACAGGTCCAGAACTATACTGAAGTGGTTGTGTCTAAGGGCCTTTTTTATACCCAGTTGCATCCTTTGAAGTGGGGAGAAGCTTCTAGAGGCATGCCTTTCTAGTGGAAAGATGCCCAGCCATCCCTGCCCTGGCTCCAGACTAACTACGGGGGTATGCAGTCCTTTGTGTGTGGACAGGACACAGTCTATTCAGGTGTAAGTGGGGCTGGGCCCAGCTCCTCCCTCCCATCCTACCAGTGATGGCCCATTCAGTCACACCTAAGCTCCCATTGTGTGTGGCTGTCTAGGAGGAATACACAAAGCCCAACTGAACACTACCCCCAGTCATGTGACCAGAGGCAGGCTGCAGGCACCAAATGGTTAAGGCAGGAAAATGCCAACTTACTAAAAGTCTAACCCAATTTGCTTAGTAAAAGCAAACATAACTCCTGCTTACTGCAAGCTGGAGCTGTCAAACAGCTCCGGCTTGCAGAAAGCGGAGTTTTCATCTGTTTCCCTGCATGCAAATATGCGTGGAGGGAAATAGATGGAAACATTGTTCTGACAGACAGGGAGCTGAATTTCAGCAGCCCCCTGTCTGTCAGAGCAATGCCCGCTCCCGAAGGAGGTGGGGTGCCGATTGGGACTGTGGGGGCCTTGAGTGAGGCTCCCCCAGTCCCAATTAGACACTCATGCACCCACTTACAGAATCACTCATACTCTCTCACCCACTCACAGATCTACTTAGAGACTCATGCACTGACTCACAGACCCTCTCAGAGACTCACACATCCACTCACAGACCAATTCAGACACTCATATACCCACTTACAGCCCCACTCAAACTCTCTAAAACCCACTTACAAACCTACTCAGACACTCCTACACCCACTGAGTCACTCATGCACTCACTCACACACTCAGGGGTCGATTCCGATTCGGGCCGGAAAAAGCACCGACCGACTCGGAGCCGGAAATTATACCGACCGACACGTACCTGTGGCGCCCGACACGCCAAGTACGATGCAAGGCGTGCAAAATCCGACCGACACGTACCGAACCCAAGCCGAACGACCGAGCCGCACGGAAAACAGCAATCCGGCCGGAAAAACACGCAAATCCAACCGACCGACACGCACCCGGAACAAATCCGACCGAAACGTACACGCGAACTCCAAACCGCAAAGTACGATGCAAGGCGCGAAAACCACAACCGAGTCGGACGGAGGACAAGCCGTACGACCGACACGCATACAAAACCGAGCCGAAGCAACACAAAACACCGCGACCGACGCATACGCAGCATAGAAAACTGCACAAACACAGCGTGAACGAAACGGAGAACACCGTACGAGACAAATGCAGGGTCCGACTCGGTCACAAGAACGTTTCCAACATGCACAGACAGTCCAAAGGAAAAATCACACAAAAAAAGGCCAAACAAGCAATTACAAAGCCAATAAATACTGGGGGGTGGGGACAGAGAACAAAGACACACCCACAACTCCACCCATATAAAGGACACAAATCACAACCATGATCCTTTGCAAATGCCATTCCACTGCCAGCACCCAAGAGACAGCAACCACACACCCACAGCTCATCCCTCACACAAGCCACACACCATCAGCACACCAACAAATACCTACCTCACATACACCCAGCAAAACACACACTCACACACCCTCACCTGCACACCAACACACACATCACTCACCATCACCACCCATCACCATGCCCCCCAAGAAGAATCACAAGTTCCTAGATTGTGAATTGGAAGTCATGGTGAGACGAGATCCTCAGGGTAGAGCCACAGCTGTTTGGCACACTGGTCCAACAGACCCCCATCTCCCAGAAAACCAAGATGTGGGAGAGGATCATCAACAGGGTGAACGCACAATCACCATGTCTGCGCACAAAGAGCGACATCCAGAACAGGTGGTATGACGTGCGCAGGAGGGTACGGGACCTGCTCAAGAAAGACTACATCATCAGCCAATACACCGGCAGTGGCCCTCCTGCCAAGCCAATATACCTCAGGCCCTGGGAGGAGAAGGTGCGGGCCATCCTTCCGCCAGTGAGCGTATATGGACTAGAGAACATCCCAGAGCCTGGTGAGTACACAACAAATGTACACAATATTCTGCCACAAAACACACACACATCACTGTCAAGGGGAGATTCAAACCATGCACTCATAGCAATTACACAGCAACCAGAACAGAATCATCCCAAAATGTGTATGTCAGTCAGATAAACACAACACATGCCATCAAAAAAGTTACATCCAACTGTGCCATCACATGTACAAACACAACTACAACTACAGCTAGGCAGTGGCACAAATAGAACTAACAAACACATCCAGACATGTAGCCACCACAACAACACCAACACACAGTGAAGACCACTCAAAGGAAGGAATTCTGTGTATGCTGGCCAAGTCAGTGTAGCCAATAGCATCATGGGAGTCGCAGTCACACATATTGCCCCCCACAACTGTCCCATCAACACCACCATGAACCATGCGCACATCACAGGGAGTGGAGAAGGACTCACAAGGTGGCTGACACTGGTAACTGCTGTGGGGAGCACAAGGCCCTGCTGGGAACTGTGCACCAACAAACAGCAGGACACCACTGACTGACATCCTGAGAGACAACTTCCACTCCCTGCAATGCAAGCACGTTCCATGGTGGGATATCTGGCTGGTTGGGTGGGAAGGAGGACTTGCAGCACTGACCATAGTCACAAGCACCTCCCCTCACACACCCCCTCAACACAAACTCCACAGAACCCACCTGGTAGAATGCAATGCCTCACATCCTAACTCAATATCCCACAAAGAACCACCACCCTGGGTTATGTTGTGTGAAGCACAGGGACACTCTTGGGACTTTTAGCCAAACAACTGCCAGGACAACACTCCCAGCCATCCTGTCAGCACAGCCAGCCCACCCCACAGGGAAGCAGAGTCAAAAGGAAGGAAGCATGGGCATGCTGGGAAGGGGGTGGAGGCAATAGCATGATGGGAGTCGTAGTCACAGCTCTACATCCCCCACCACATGGCCCAGCAAGCTCACACTCACGCATGCACATCCCACAGAGAGTGGAAAGGCCCATCAAAGATGTCTGACACTGTTGCTGTGTCGTGGGAGCACAAGGGCATGCTGGGAACTGCACACCAACCAACAGCAGGACACCACTGTCAGCCATCTTGCCATTGCTCACACACCCACACATACTGAACTCCCCACAAAAGCAAGTAAGTTTGGGAATGCTGGCAAGTGGGGTGGAGGCAATAGCATGAAGGGAGTGGCAGTCACAGATATTGGTCACCCTCACAACTGGCCCATCAACACCACCCTGAACCATGCTCACATCACAGGGAGTGGAGAAGGACTCACAAGATGGCTGACACTGGCTACTGCTGTGGGGAGCACAAGGCCCTGCTGGCAACTGTGCACCAACAAACAGCAGGACACCACTGACTGACATCCTGAGAGACAACTTCCACTCCCTGCAATGCAAGCACGTTCCATGGTGGGATATCTGGCTGGCTGGGTGGGAAGGAGGACTTGCAGCACTGACCATAGTCACAAGCACCTCCCTCACACCCCCTCAACACAAACTCCACAGAACCCACCTGGTAGAATGCAATGCCTCCCATCCTAACTCAAGATCCCACAAAGAACCACCACCCTGGGTTATGTTGTGTGAAGCACAGGGACACTCTTGGGACTTTTAGCCAAACAACTGCCAGGACAACACTCCCAGCCATCCTGTCAGCACAGCCAGCCCACCCCACAGGGAAGCAGAGTCAAAAGGAAGGAAGCATGGGCATGCTGGGAAGGGGGTGGAGGCAATAGCATGATGGGAGTAGTAGGCACAGATATTGCTCAGCCTCACAACTGGCCCATCAACACCACCCTGAACCATGCTCACATCACAGGGAGTGGAGAAGGACTCACAAGATGGCTGACACTGGCTACTGCTGTGGGGAGCACAAGGCCCTGCTGGGAACTGCACACCAACCAACAGCAGGACACCACTGTCAGCCATCTTGCCATTGCCCTCACACCCACACACACTGAACTCCCCACAAAAGCAAGTAAGTATGGGAATGCTGGCAAGTGGGGTGGAGGCAATAGCATGATGGGAGTGGCAGTCACTGATATTGGTCACCCCCACAACTGTCCCATCAACACCACCCTGAACCATGCTCACATCACAGGGAGTGGAGAAGGACTCACAAGATGGCTGACACTGGCTACTGCTGTGGGGAGCACAAGGCCCTGCTGGGAACTGCACACCAACCAACAGCAGGACACCACTGTCAGCCATCTTGCCATTGCCCTCACACCCACACACACTGAACTCCCCACAAAAGCAAGTAAGTATGGGAATGCTGGCAAGTGGGGTGGAGGCAATAGCATGATGGGAGTGGAAGAAACTGATATTGGTCACCCCCACAACTGTCCCATCAACACCACCCTGAACCATGCTCACATCACAGGGAGTGGAGAAGGACTCACAAGATGGCTGACACTGGCTACTGCTGTGGGGAGCACAAGGCCCTGCTGGGAACTGCACACCAACCAACAGCAGGACACCACTGTCAGCCATCTTGCCATTGCCCTCACACCCACACACACTGAACTCCCCACAAAAGCAAGTAAGTATGGGAATGCTGGCAAGTGGGGTGGAGGCAATAGCATGATGGGAGTGGCAGTCACTGATATTGGTCACCCCCACAACTGTCCCATCAACACCACCCTGAACCATGCTCACATCACAGGGAGTGGAGAAGGACTCACAAGATGGCTGACACTGGCTACTGCTGTGGGGAGCACAAGGCCCTGCTGGGAACTGCACACCAACCAACAGCAGGACACCACTGTCAGCCATCTTGCCATTGCCCTCACACCCACACACACTGAACTCCCCACAAAAGCAAGTAAGTATGGGAATGCTGGCAAGTGGAGTGGAGGCAATAGCATGATGGGAGTGGCAGTCACTGATATTGGTCACCCCCACAACTGTCCCATCAACACCACCCTGAACCATGCACACATCACAGGGAGTGGAGAAGGACTCACAAGATGGCTGACACTGGCTACTGCTGTGGGAGCACAAGGCCCTGCTGGCAACTGTGCACCAACAAACAGCAGGACACCACTGACTGACATCCTGAGAGACAACTTCCACTCCCTGCAATGCAAGCACAGTCCATGGTGGGATAACTGACTGGCTGGGTGGGTGGGAAGGAGGGCCGGCTGTCAACCAAACACAACCAATGCAGACCATGTTCACACCCCAACAAATACATAGAAATGCCCAAATAATGCAGGACAATGTGCCACACCAATATCAACCCCTGACTGTGACGACTTAGGACAATGCAATGTACAGGCCCGCACCCAGAGGCACAGTCACAACTGTCATGTGTGTCAACCATTGACGCCTGCAGAAACATAACATACATTGTGTGTGTCTCCCAAAAACAGGTGATGATGGGGACACAGCAGCAGATGCTGAGGAGTCCCAGTCTCAAGAGGATGCGGAGCTCACTGGTGTCGTACAGCCTCTGCCCTCCTCAGATGAAGAAGACCAACCTGGCACATCCGGTGCAAGTCTACATGCAGCACCAGCAGGACCACCAGCTGCAGCACCAGCAGGACCACCAGCTGCACCCCCTGCACCCACCCCTCCAACGACTGTCAACACAAATACCATCCCTGCCGACATGGACAGAACAAGGAGCAACACCAGCACAGGGACCCTGGACCAACCTGGGGCCATGGACACCACCAACACCACCAACCTCCAAGGTGGACCAGGGTCATCTGTGCGTGCCACTGCACGCACTGCACATGTCAGCAGGGGTGGTGGGAGGGTGGGAGACAGAGGTCGCTGCTTGCAGAGGTTGCTGGTGTGCATGATGACCCACAACTGGTACGCATAGCTGATGCGTACCAGTCCAGCACCGGAGACCTCAGCCAGGTAGTGGGGCTCCTCAGAGACATGAAACAGCAGCAGGCTGCCCATCATGCCCGCTTGGACTCTCACATGTCCCACGTGGAGTCACACATGTCCCGCGTGGACTCACACATGTCCGCGTGGAGTCCAAGTGGGATGCACTGCATGAGATGACGGCGGTGCACAGGGACATTTTACAATGCCTCCGCCAGATGAACAGCAACGAGTCCACACCTCCCTGTGTGCCAACAACATCTGGTGCTGCCCAAACTGCAACTGCCACAGGGAGGGAGGATGACTCTGGCGGAGAGTCCCCTGCACCGCAGCAGCCTGTACTTGAGGGGCCCCCCAAGAAGAGGGGTCGTCCGAAGAGGGGCAAGTGAGAGGCCGATGGCCAAGCGCAACTCCCAGGAAGCCTGAACCTGTTCTGGATGTTCACCTTTGTGCACAGACTGTTCACCCTGTTGACGGCAACACTACTCCCACACATTGCATGGGGAGTACAAGTTGGACCAATGTCTCAGACAACTGTGGCCCCGATACTGGGGATTCTGTCTACCAGGACTTTCAATTCACCTAGGAACTTCTGATTGCAAGATTTATGTACAGCACTACCCATCCTATGCACTATTCACACAAATGTATCACAATAAACACACTAATACACCATACTTGCCTCTGTTGTGATTCCAACGTGGGTGCTGTTATGGGGATGATGATCTGCAAAATTACACTGTGTATGCGAACTGCAACAGCAAGTACAACACAGGCATGTGAGTAAAGGCAACGTGACACATATGAGGGAGACACACCACCAGGGCTACACAACACATACACACCTAGGCCATCTGACTCATTGCCTACACTGATGTTGCCAGGGAAGACGGTGCAATGCACAGACACCACACCCATTCCCAGTTGTAGTCAAGTAGCCCACAGGTGCAGTAAGCAAATGGCAGTCAAATGTGTGACCACAGACAACGCACATCACAAAGTGAAGCACAGGTTTATTACACAGTTGCAACATGTCGTAACCACTACAGATGCAAGGTAATCCCACCTGGCAGCGGGCACACAGTCAACAACTGTAGACGGAAGGAAGTCCATGGGTGTGGCGCACATCACCTGTAGGGACACAACAGCTACCACCCTGGAAGTGCAATCACGTCGTCGGTGGACACAGTTGACCAAACGAATCTGAAAGTACCCTGTGAAGGACAGAAATGACACACAGTCAAAAGCAATGGAGTACAGGACAGAACAGCAAAACTCATGCACATTACATGTTACAAGATACCCACCCAGAACCAAGTTAGCATGTCAACACTGTTGGGAGTACAGCCCACCTGTAAGCACACATCGCAACACACATCCAGTCAAGTAGCCCATGGACACACTCCAACAGCACCAGAGCACCACCTACACATATCATGCCAACTCACATCATTGACATGACACCTCAGGATACTCACATTCAGCTAAAGAAGTTGGTGATGAGCTGTGTGCGGACATCACCCTCATCATCATCATCATCATCGTCACTGGCATCGTGGTCCAGGCCAGGATCCTCCACAGGTGGCGGATGTTGGTCATTGTCATCCTGGATGAGAGGCAACTCCTTCCGCACTGCCAGGTTCTGGAGCATGCAGCAGACGATGATAATCTTGCACACTTTCGCAGGGGCATATGGGAGGGACCCTCCGGTCTTGTCCAGGCAGCGGAAGCGGCTCTTCAGGAGACC
Organism: Calotriton arnoldi; assembly: GCA_963921515.1. Lineage (NCBI taxonomy): Eukaryota > Metazoa > Chordata > Amphibia > Caudata > Salamandridae > Calotriton > Calotriton arnoldi. The sequence goes on along the minus strand of CAWUFW010003150.1, from coordinate 1,097,387 downwards.
AAATGTCTGCTCAATCACTCTCCTGGTCCGACCATGTGCCTCATTGTAGCGCATCTGGGCTGGTGTCACAGGGTTCCTGAGGGGTGTCAGCAACCACGGCATGTTGGGGTATCCCGAGTCACCTACGGACAGATAAGTGCACATTAGCTGACTTGGAAAAGTGGGCGGAATACTACAGATCAGATCACACACAATGGCACAAAGTCAGTACACACCGACAAGCCAGGCACGCTGGTTCTGCATCTGTGCCATCATCCTGGGGATGCGACTACTCCTCATCACAAAGGCATCGTGTGCTGAACCAGGGAAACGGGCACACACGTGTGTGATGGTTATATCTGCAAGACACACCACCAGTGCATTGACCGAGTGGTAGTGCTTGCGGTTCCTGTAGGCCTGCTCCTGGGCCTGTGGTGGTACCAAAGCCACATGTGTCCCATCAATGGAGCCAATGACATGCGGCATCCTCCCCAGGGCATAAAAGTCACTCTTCACGTCAGTGAGTCGTCGCAGTCTAGGGAAATAGATGTACCGGTTCAGGAATAGCAACATTGCCACCAAAACATCGCGGAGCACACGGCTCAACATGGTCTGTGACATCCCACCAGCAGTCGCCACAGTATGTTGGAAGGTACCGGTGGCAAAGAAGTGTAGGGCTGCCATCACCTTCACCTTGGGGGTCAGCGCTGTAGGATACGGCCGGCCAGGCTGCAAATGTGGGGACAACTGCACTGCCAAATCCTCAATCAGCTGCCTGGTGAAGCGGTACCGTCGGATGCTGTCCCGTTCCACCATCGTTGCCAGGTCTGGGAATGGTCGATGGACAGCAGGAGCCCTGCAGTGCAGAGGAGAAGTAAGCAAGATTGTCAGTCACCCCACATATGCGGCATTGAACACACTCAATATCCCAACATACATAGTTATGAGGCACAACTACAGTGTGCAGTTCCGTAAGGACATGTATGGTACATACATGGCCAACATCTGTCAACACGGTCCAACAAGTGGCATCAATTAGTCCCAGGTTGGCCCATTGGATATCATGAGGCCGTGTCACAGTTCCCATCTCCTGCTGCCGTGTCACAATCACCCCCACAGTGACATGTGAGGACAGATGTGCCCCAGGCACCACAGCTCAACGACAGGTACATTCCCAGGGACCCTGTATTGCCACATGGACACTGGCATTACATGGAGTATCATGTATACACCACAGCAAAACAACCATGACCCCCACAGGTAGTGGTCCCACTTGCCACGGCAGGACAGACATGGACGTCTGTGACACACACACGCACAACATCAAAGTCCATGCACACACAACGTGGATGTGGAGACTGTCTCCCATTGTGCACATGAAATCAGAGACATTGTAAACACTACATGCACACAGACTGTGGAGGACCATCACTATTGTGCCACTGGGACACCCTGGCTCAAACATACCGTCCCACATGGGACTCACGGGGTATGTGACATGACATACACATACACCACCGTGAAATGTGACCATGGCACATGCACAGATATGAACAGTTGCACATCACAGTGGTCATGTACACGTAACACCCAGGATCCTGTCCCCATGAACACGTGCACAGCCTGGGGGTGGCTGCCCACAGGTGACACCCACAGGACAACATGTACACCAACATACACACAATAGGAAATGCAGCCTTACATGCCTTATGATAAAGTTTGGACAGGCTGTCGTGATGTAGGTGTGCCCCTCACTCCCTGGGAGCTATCTGTGGCTGGCATATGTCCATCTGAGACAGGCATGGTGACACATGCCAGTCACTTGTACAGTGATGCGTTGAACAGCAATGGACCGATCGGTGCCCCGGCCGGCCCATTGCATTCAATGTGTGCGGGTGCGCGTTGTACCCCTGTACGCGTTGATCAGCAATGGACCGATCGGTGCCCCGGCCGGCCCATTGCATTCAATGTGTGCGAGTGCAGCGTTGTACCCCTGTGCAGCGTTGTACTGCAATGGACCGATCGGTGCCCCGGCCGGCCCATTGCATTCAATGTGTGCTTGGTACGCGTTGTACCTCTGTACGCGTTGATCAGCAATGGGCCGATCGGTGCCCCGGCCGGCCCATTGCATCCAATGTGTGCGGGTACGCGTTGTACCCCTGTATGCGTTGTACTGCAATGGACCGATCGGTGCCCCGGCCGGCCCATTGCATTCAATGTGTGCGGAGTGCAGCGTTGTACCCCTGTGCAGCGTTGATCAGCAATGGGCCGCTCGGTGTCCCGGCCGGCCCATTGCATCCAATGTGTGCGGTACGTGTTGTACCCCTGTACAGCGTTGTACTGCAATGGACCGATCGGTGCCCCGGCCGGCCCATTGCATTCAATGTGTGCGGGTACGCGTTGTACCCCTGTACGCGTTGATCAGCAATGGGCCGATCGGTGCCCCGGCCGCCCATTGCATCCAATGTGTGCGGTGCGCGTTGTACCCCTGTACGCGTTGTACTGCAATGGACCGATCGGTGCCCCGGCCGGCCCATTGCATTCAATGTGTGCGGAGTGCGCGTTGTACCCCTATGCGCGTTGTACCGCAATGGACCGATCGGTGCGCACCCATTGACAATGGCCTTGCCTGGCAACGGACGCGTTTCGAATTTCGAACGAGTCGGTTGCTGGAAATTCAGTTGGTCACCCACAACAATGTTGCAAAATCATGTATGTCATGAAGTTGAAGATTTGAAGGATGCTGTGGGCGTGTATTGGTGCTGCTATTCCATGAATTGGCCAGATTCAGAAGATGCAAACGACTTGGACCTATCACTTTGGACACAAGGGACAGTATCTGCCTCTCCAGCACATATATATTGCTGGCTGTTCCCCTGAGAGCTCACTTGCCTGCACTACATGCTCCAGGACGACATCTGCCACTGCACTGCTGCTGTCTCTGCCCCTCTGGACCCTGCAATGGCACGTACTGTGGAGAGAGCCCCAGCCTTCAGCCTTGAGGAGAACCAGGCCCTGCTGGACAGCCTACTTCCACAGTACAGCAAGCTGTATGGAACACCAGGGGAGCAGGTGAGTGTTCTGTGCACTGCCTTTCTGAATGTGCATATTGTCTGACTAGCAAGGCTGAAAGTCTGCACGCCACTGGCTAGCAGGCTCACTGAGTAGTTGTCACCCCCATAGTGTGTAGTGACATGCACTGGACAGGTATGGTGCAGTGACAGTGCATTTGAACAAGGTTTTACTTCCCATGCAATGATACCATGTAGTGACGTCTGGCAAACTGTCCATGGGCAGCTTTGCACTGCCTGTGTACATCATGTGCCCCTGTGATTGAGACATGTATATACAACTGTGTCATGCACGGATATGTTGCATGTGTAGTAATGGCCTTTTCACTTTGTCATCCTGACAGGTTAATGCCCATCGGAAGCAGGAGATCTGGAAGGACATCGTCCGGGCTGTCCGGTCCGTGGGGGTCTACAAGCGCCGGATCCGCAACTGCCAGAAGAGGTGGCAGGACCTTCGGGGCTGGACCCGGAGGATTGCACGGGTCCAGCTGAAGCTGTCGCCTCCTCGCAGGAGGGGCGGAACACGGACCCTGAGCCCCCACATGCTCCAGATCCTGGCGGTGGTGTTTCCAGACCTGGATGGGCAGCTGAAGGCCAGACAGCAGCAAGGAGGGGGTGAGTCAAAGACTGCACTGTGAACTCTGTATTACATGCTTTGTGCCCTCCTCTGGCCTGGTTCAACTGCCACAGTGCAGCAGTCATGTTGTCCAGGAGCCATGTCCCTCTATTGTGCACTGCCCACTGCTCATCTGATACCCAGGTGTGGCCCTTACATTCAGGGAATTGTGTCACTTGGGGCTGTGTCCTTGCAGTTTGCTTCACTAAAGGTGGGGGACAGCATCTGTTTCCCTAACTCTGTTGTGGGCATCATGGGTGGGTCCATTGTTCACACAACGCCTGTGTTCGGACATGTAATCTGCGTGTTACTTTGATATGCGGTCCACTTGCTGAGCTGAGCCACCACATGTGCCTGGGGTATGTGGCACACACCCATGCAGCGGGTGGGAACAATGTTTGGGCCCCAGGAGTGTGCAGATTACGTGTGTCACACATACATAGCCAGCTATCCACTGTCCAGGGCTCATCCCTCATTCATGTGGGGCAGGACAGTCATGCCTACTCCAGGCCATGCAATGCACTCTGTACTCCCACTCCCGTGTATCAGCTGACACATTGTGCGCAGTGATTTGACCCCTCAGGTGTCTGCCTCTGTGTCAGTGTGCTGTAGATTAGTTGCCAGGACTGCTGGGGTGTTTCTTGGTAGGGGCTCAGCATGCCCCTGGAGATGTGACCATAGGAGACGATACTTGTGTGTCACATAGGTGTTTGATCAGCTGCCCGTGCAGACTGGGGTATGCGAATGTGAAGTTCAGGCAGCTGTTCCCCATTCACAGCAGATTGTGAGGGGCTCAGGTTCAGAGGGTAGTGTCACAGGTCTCCCATATGTCCAATAGGTATGACCTGGACAGATGAGGGTTAAGATGATGTGTTGTGGGGGGATGTACATGTGCACTTGTGCAGCTCCAGGACTTGCATTCCCCATGACCTACTATTGTGACACAGTGCAGAGTGTTGTTGTCTGGCTGCCAAGTCATACATCACTGAGACAGTGATGTATGACTTAGCAGTCATGCCTCCGCCATGGCATGTGTCTACTTATTGGTGATCCTGCAGGGGAGTGACATGTGCTACATGCACACCATTGTGGCGATGGCTATCAGGACATGGGTGCATCATGGTGTCTGTCGCTGGTATGCATCACATGCATTTCCTATTTGACTCTGGGCATCCCTTTCATCAGGAAACCTGTACTGACTCAGTGGCAAGAGCTGTGATGTGTGCATGTCCACATGCCACACCGTGTCCTCTGCACTGTCCAACTACTGTGTAGTTGGTGCATGTGTCCACACTGGGGTGTTGCAATCCAACAGACACCAGACAGATGGGTGCAAGGCCATGTGGGATGTGAGTGCCATGGTTGGCATCAGACTGACAATTGGCTGCTCCTGTTCAGTTAGGGCACTTTTAGCAATGTACAACTAATGATGCCAGGGCTTGCTCTGTAATGTGCTGTGCTCACAGTGGTGTGTGCGTTTGGTGCAGGTGACTGATGTCTGTCTGTTTCCCCATTGTTTGCAGATACATCCACGGCCACGGAAGGGGACAGCTCCATGGACCAGGAGGAGCCGGAGAGCCAGACTGGGTCAGCAGCACGAGGAGTGGTCGGAGGGACCCAGTGGCACGGAGGGCGAGGGAGCCACACCGAGGAGTCCTCAGCACCATCCACCTCAGCTGAGGACCAGAGCAACTCGGAGGATGACTCCCTTATGGAGGCGGGTGTCAGCAGCCACCACACCCCATCTAGTGTTGCTGTCCCCGCCACCACCAGCACCACCACCGCCCTCCCATCGGCTCCCATTCCCCAGGTCCGTGGAGGCTCCCATGTACGGGAGCGTGTCTCCTTTGGGCCAGGCACCGCACCCCCTACCCCTGTGTCCCCTGCTGCCCTGAGTGAGGAGTCTGTGTACCTCCTTCGCCAGCTCCATGTAGGGCAGACAGCCATGCTGAGTGTCCTCCTAGCGCACACCGCTCTGTTGACTCAGCTGGTGTCGTTCATGGAGGGCATCTCATCGGGCATGTCTGACCTACAGAGGGGCAATAGGTCCATGGACTCCTCCCTGACGGCAGCAGTGTCCCTCCTCAGACAGTCCCTCACCCCTCCTGCCTCTGCTCCATCCACACTCCCCAGCACCTTACCCGTCCCAAGCACACACACACCGGCACAGGCACACACCAGCACACACACATCCAGCACACAGACACACACGCCACAAACAAAACGCACACGCACGCACAGTCAGGGGACTGAAACCAGGCTCACAGGGGATGGGGCCCTGGTACACACACACGCATCCACGGGCACTGCGCAGTCCTCAGTTGCCTCTCCCTCCAAAACACCCTCCCTTGCCTCACCTGCAACCCCAAAGACCCAGCGCCTCTTCCTCAGTGACCTCGGCCTCTTCCCCTCCGATCCAGCTGCTCCAGCATCCAGGGGGAAGAGGAAGCCCACCCACACGGAGCAGAGTGCCCCTCGCCCCCGGACACCCTCCCCAGGCGCAGACAGACTGAGGCCCCCACCCGCAAGTCCCCCGTAGTCGTAAGAGCAAGACCCCGCCGCCGCCCTGCAGCTCAGGCACCAGGTCTCCTTCCTCCATCCCTCAGGCCCCCACTCCACAGGTGCCCCCACCACACCCTGCCCCAGGTTCCCCCACCCACAGATATACCATCCCCAAGAGGATCCGGCCTTCTCCCCTGGCACTTGCTCTCCTGGCACCACACCCCCGCTGCGCTTGTCTGTGCCACTGATGTGGTGAGGGTGTCCTCCCCCTCTGTCCAGCCCACCTTGCCTGTTCCCCATTCTCCTCCCCTGGTGGTAGGCACTGCAGTGGAGTCCACTACCACCCTTCTGACTTGGGCACTGCAGTGGCGGACCTGTCCACTCCATCTGCAGGGTCCACTGCAGTCGTGCCGGCACCCACAACATCTGAGTCATGCCCCCAGTTGTGCCGGCACACACCATGTCAGACACCTCCACTGCAGTTGTCAGTGGCTCTCCAGCACCCACCACCCCTGCCCTGCTTCCTCCTGGTGAGCCCTGATCCTGTCCCTGCGGTGCCTGGCCTGCCCCCCGGTTGCCCCTCCTAGTGGATTGTCCCTGGTTTTGTGCAGGCATGCGTAGGGTGACATCTGCCACTGTCACCCTGTTTGGACTTTTACAATGGACTGGCCATTGGCCTTTGTGTTTTTTCTGGACTTTGTTTTCATTACACACATATGCTGAATAAAGCAACTTTCTGTTCTCTAGTGCTTATGCTTCTGATGTACATGTTGTTGATGATGCTAACCATGCCCTTGCTGCAGTGATGGTGATATTTGGTCTCATGATAATGAAGTGTTACTGTGCAGGAACCCATGTGGTCCAGGGGGAATGTGTCCTATCCTGTGGTGTATCCATGTCATCCATAGCAGCATCTGAGGGTGTCATGTGTTCAGTATTTGGCAATGGGATTTCCTACTTAGATTAGCTATTTCACATCTGTGGCTTCCACCCCTGCACATCTGTTGTGCCTGCCATTGTTCAATTCGTCTACTTCCCTGACCGTGTGGCCATCTCCACTGGACATGCAGGTTTGGGCATCAATGGGGAAGGACTCATCTGTGTTGTCAGTGCAACATTGCTATACAAGTGTGTTGGATCTGTGCTGATGATTCCGTTGGCACTTCCATGACCAGGCTGATGTGACGGGAGCCCTCATTTGGTGCTAATTGTTGATTGTGTGACCAAGCGCTCAGCTGACATGATGGGGCCCTACTGAGGCAACATATGGCACAGCTTTCCTCACACAGGAGTGGAGTCCCCTCATGGCAGTGTGTACTCCTGTGACATTGCCTGCGCCCAAGGTGTGTGTTGTATGTGCATGTCTGTGTGTTCAATTCCGTTTAGCTGTGCATGCTGTGATCCCTAGTGTTGTACCTGTTTGTGATGCTTGCTGAGTTGACCTATGTTCCCCCAAAGTCTTCTCCCTGGGTTCTCTGTGATGTGGGTGCATGGCACATTACTGGTCATCAGGGTGTCACCCATAGGTGTGTTTGCTGTCAGGGCTGAGTTTGTGTGCAGACGCAGATGGGTCACAGTCAGGTTTCCCCTTGGCACTTGTTGTTTGCCCCTGTCAAGTGATTTCCAGTTTGTGTTATCTTTCAGTGATTGTGACACGTTGTGTGTGTGACTGCTGGCACTCCTCAGGGTCCGGGCTGCAATGTTGGTTGTTGTCTATGTGTGTTCTTTGTGGGTGAGCTTGGCTTCTTCATTGGTGTGTGACTGTGTTTGGGATCCCATTGGTTGGTGTGGTATTGCCGTCATGTCCATGTACAGCGTAGTGTGCAGTGTGTCAGACATTCAGGAGTCTTGTTGAGTGGCCATGTGTCATGTGTTTCTGCACCTTGGTTCCCACCCACCACCCTGGAATAGTCATGGGTGCATGTGCAATGTCACCAGTGCATGTGTACTTCACTGCTGCACATTGTTGGAGGTCGAGGGGTGTGGTGTTGAGTGTGTGCAGATGAGAGTTGTTGCCCGGCTAGGCCCCTGCCTCCATGTTGGCCTTGGCTTACTGGCCATGCTGATTGATTTGTGCTTGTGTAGGTGTGATGGTAGTTTGTTGCTCAGGACACATGACTGTGGTTCACAGTGTGAACGACATTTAGCTTTGTCATCACAGTGGGATTGTAATGCAGCCCAGGGTCACCACATTGTGGGGGCCCTGGGGGTGGTGCTGTGGTGTGTCTGTGTCTTGCTGTGTCAGTTGCTGTTCCTACGTGCCTGTGTGACATGTGTGATTTGTGCTCCCTCTCATCTGACAATGCCTGCTTGCCCACATAGGGGATTTGGATCCATGAGTTACCTTTGTGTGGCACTGTATGCACATCTGTATGATTGGTATTCAGGTCTCCTCATGTGTTGTGTGGTTGCCTGGGGACACTGGCACCCCCCTCACCTGTTGTGTATGATGTGCAGTGTGGGTCTGCCTGTTTGTGTTTGTGCATCTGCACCACTGCATTGGCATATCTTGGGTGTGCCATTGGCTGTATGTAGTTTGGTGGGTTTCCCCTGCTGTCCCTGGGACTCCTAGGTCATCGGTCAGCACAATGATCATGGTTTGTGTGTCCCATTGCTGCCATGGTATGGTATCTGTTCACCTCACATCTGCAGTCTCCACAGGGTATCTGCATTTGTGTGCCCATTGGTGCAAATATGTGGGTCTGCATTCTGATGGTCACTTCTGTCATTGTGTCATTGATGAATGTTGACGGTGTCAGCCCCCATGGGTGTTGTTTGTCTGCACATGGCCAAAGGTATGTCTTATTTGCACTGCAGTATTTGGCTCACCCAATTTATGTTGCAATGGGACACATACACTACTTTGCCACTGATGTGTTTTTTGTTCTGTGACCAGGAATCATCCATGCAGTTTGGCAGTTGCACCTCTTTCTTTGTCAACACTTACCTTTTGGTCACTGTGATGATGGGGGTTTAGACCCCATTGCCACAATGTTCAAAATGTGCTTCAGCTATGGACCCCACACTTACATTTTGGTCACTGTGATGATGGGGGTTTAGACCCCATTGCCACAATGTTCAAAATGTGTTTCAGCTATGGACCCCACACTTACATTTTGGTCACTGTGATGATGGGGGTTTAGACCCCATTGCCACAATGTTCAAAATGTGCTTCAGCTATGGACCCCACACTTACATTTTGGTCACTTTGATGATGGGGGTTTAGACCCCATTGCCACAATGTTAAAAATGTGCTTCAGCTATGGACCCCACACTTACATTTTGGTCACTGTGATGATGGGGGTTTAGACCCCATTGCCACAATGTTCAAAATGTGCTTCAGCTATGGACCCCACACTTACATTTTGCTCACTGTGATGATGGGGGTTTGGACCCCATTGCCACAATGGTCATGGCCTGCTTGCATTGTGGGTGCCACACACATATATGTGTGGCACATGTGCTAGGGGGTCACATTGTATGTTCAAAGTCATGTTCGGTGTTGTAGGCATTTGACACAGTCTACACACGCTTGTCATGGTGTTGGGGGGATGTCTTTTTCTTGCATTCCCTAGGTTGTGGTGTGCTGGTTGTGTCATGCATTGTCCATCCTATGAGTGGGGGTGGTAGTTGTGGTAGGCATCCAGCCCCCCCTGGCTAAGGGTGGTAGTAGTGGTAGGCATCCAGCCCACCCTAGCTAAGGGTGGTAGTAGTGGTAGGCATCCAGCCCCCCCTGGCTAAGGGTAGTGGTAGGCATCCAGCCCCCCCTGGCTAAGGGTGGTGGTAGGCATCCAGCCCCCTGGCTAAGGGTGGTAGTAGTGGTAGGCATCCAGCCCCCTGGCTAAGGGTGGTAGTAGTGGTAGGCATCCAGCCCCCTGGCTCAGGGTGGTAGTAGTGGTAGGCATCCAGCCCCCTGGCTCAGGGTGGTAGTAGTGGTAGGCATCCAGCCCCCCTGGCTCAGGGTGGTAGTAGTGGTAGGCATCCAGCCCCCCCTGGCTCAGGGTGGTAGTAGTGGTAGGCATCCAGCCCCCCCTGGCTAAGGGTGGTGGTAGGTATCCAGCCCCCCTGGCTAAGGGTGGTAGTAGTGGTAGGCATCCAGCCCCCCTGGCTAAGGGTGGTAGTAGTGGTAGGCATCCAGCCCCCCTGGCTAAGGGTGGTAGTAGTGGTAGGCATCCAGCCCCCCTGGCTAAGGGTGGTGGTAGGCATCCAGCCCCCCTGGCTAAGGGTGGTAGTAGTGGTAGGCATCCAGCCCCCCCTGGCTAAGGGTGGTAGTAGTGGTAGGCATCCAGCCCCCCCTGGCTCAGGGTGGTAGTAGTGGTAGGCATCCAGTCCCCCCTGGCTCAGGGTGGTAGTAGTGGTAGGCATCCAGCCCCCCCTGGCTCAGGGTGGTAGTAGTGGTAGGCATCCCGCCCCCCCTGGCTCAGGGTGGTAGTAGTGGTAGGCATCCAGCACCCCCTGGCTAAGGGTGGTGGTAGGCATCCAGCCCCCCCTGGCTAAGGGTGGTAGTAGTGGTAGGCATCCAGCCCCCCCTGGCTAAGGGTGGTGGTGGGCATCCAGCCCCCTGGCTAAGGGTGGTAGTAGTGGTAGGCATCCAGCCCCCTGGCTAAGGGTGGTAGTAGTGGTAGGCATCCAGCCCCCTGGCTCAGGGTGGTAGTAGTGGTAGGCATCCAGCCCCCCTGGCTCAGGGTGGTAGTAGTGGTAGGCATCCAGCCCCCCTGGCTAAGGGTGGTGGTGGGCATCCAGCTCCCCTGGCTAAGGGTGGTGGTGGGCATCCAGCCCCCCTGGCTCAGGGTGGTAGTAGTGGTAGGCATCCAGCCCCCCCTGGCTCAGGGTGGTAGTAGTGGTAGGCATCCAGCCCCCCCTGGCTCAGGGTGGTAGTAGTGGTAGGCATCCAGCCCCCCCTGGCTCAGGGTGGTAGTTGTGGTAGGCATCCAGTACCCCCTGGCTAAGGGTGGTAGTAGTGGTAGGCATCCTGCCCCCCCTGGGTAGGGGTGGTGGTGCGCATTCAGGCCCCTGTGTGCATATGTGGCATTGGTGATGGGCATCCCGCCCCTATGGTGCTGCTGTTGCTGGTGTAAGTATATTCTGCATCCCTCTGTGTGTGTGTGATGTGTCGTGTACGTGTTGTATGTGTTTTGTGGTTGGTGTCTGACTTACCTTCTGCGCCGTACGCGTCCGTGCCTGTTCCGGTAGTAAATGTAGAATATTGGTATGATCGGGACGAAGGGATTCATGGTTGGTTCATGTCGTTCGTCCTTCTCGTTGCTTCGCGTCGTTCTCGTCGCTTCGCGTCGTCCTCGTCGCTGGCGTGTTCGACTCGTAGCCGTGGATCGTGGTGTGGCGCGAATCGGAGCTTATGTGCGCCTCTCCCGGATGCCTTGACGTGCCGTGCGTAGCGACGGGTTCGGCGCGTACGGGAAGCGCATCGTACTTGTTCGGCCAGACGGAGCTGCATTTTCCCTTCCGTGCGACTCGATTCAGCGTTTCCGGATTCGCCTCGGTCGGAGAACAGGACCTGGTTTGGGTGAGTACGGCTCGGCCGGATTCTGTGCTGTTGTGCGCATCGTACTTACTCGTTCGGTGTGCTGTACGGATCGGTCGGGAAACAGGCTTTCGCATGGCTTTTTTCCCGACCGAATGGTATTGGGTGCGCCTCCGACCGAGATCGGAATCGGCCCCTCAGTGTCAAAGTTAAGTGGTTACAGTTAGGAAATAAAATGTAAAAAACCTTACAAATTCACTTACAAAATCAAAGGTTACAGGGACGTTATAGTTAGGAAATAGAATTGAAAAAACCTTAGAAATTCACTGAAAAAAACAAAGGTTACAGGGACGTTATAGGTAGGCTCAGATTTCACTCATACAAAACCAGTGAAATTTAGCAGTTATAGTTATCTGAGCTAACTATAACTTACGCCCCTGCAATGCACTGCTTAAGACCTCACATATTACATCACTCATGACATGGTCAGTGACATCACTGATGACATCACTCATGACATTACTGAAGACATCATCCACAGAGCCACTCACACACCCACTCACACCCCCATACAACCTCTCATATGCCCACTCACACACCCACACAACCACTCACATCCCCATTCACAGACCCATTCAATTACTTACACAACCACTCACTTATCCATTAAACCACTAACACACCCATTCACTCACTCATAGAGCCTGATCATACAACCTGTAAATTTTATGAAAGTGACGTGCCACTGGATAACTGCTGTAATTATTTTTAATAGCTCTGAGATGTTGTAGAATTTGCCTATGTACTGGTAGAATAATACTCCCTACATACCATTTGGGGCAGGGGCATGAGAGGACATAGATAGCAAATTCTGTTTTGCAAGTTAAATTTTTCTTTATTTTTAAGATCTTTCCAAATGGGGTTTTTTGTTAACTCAGATTTCTGCCATTCTCGCACGCTTTACATTTGCTGCATACGATTTGTCCTTCTACTATGTTTATGTTATGGAGTTAAAATGAAGTATTGTGAAACATGGTCAACATCGTGACCAAGGTGCGTGTGAGCACTGAAACGCGTTGGCGTTAATGTCAGTGCCATAGCAGAAAAAAAAAGAATTTCCCTGCACCGAGGTGCCGTGGATTCCTTTGTGATATTCAGGAGCCGTTTCTAAAATAATTCAAGTCAGCGCGCTGTGAAGCGCTGCAACACGCACCACCAACATTCAGGCAGCTTGGGGAGAACTTGCCGACAACAGAGTAGAGCAATAGAAACCTCAAGCCCTCCGCTGGAGGAACCGATCCAGGTGCATTCAAGGCGTGGGAGGAGTCGGAGGACGCCAAATGCGCACTACTCTACTCACCCATTAATGCTGGTGATCCTAGGTATAGTGGGAGCTGGGGCACAGTGCATTCTAGCATGAACGCGGGAGCAGGAAAGCAAAAGTTACACGCTACACGATGACAGAGGCAGAGGAACTGGCAGCAAGAGAGAAAGCTGCAGAGTCATTATTTCTAATGGAAAATGGACATAATGAAGAACCTTCTACCACAGCAGGAGTCAGGATACAAGGGGGAATATTACAGAATAATTTGAAAAAATTGGAAAAATTGACAAGAGCAGAAATTTCCAAATGGTAGGCTGCGATAGCCCTGAAAAAATATGTTGAAGTGGTGAGAATTCCCTGTGGACTATGCATAATGATTACTCCAAGCTATGAAAACCCCCATCCAGACTTAATCAAAGAATGGGTAGAGTGGAACACCCAGAGCTCTATTAACATGATGACCATACTAATCAAATACGCAGAATTGGAAAGGAATGATCTACTGGGACAAATCAAATTGATCAATGAACAAATTGGTAAAGAGAACAACAAAGACAGAGTAACTCAGTTCAAACAAGAAATGAAACAGCAAATGTCAAAACATGAAGAAGGAGCAAAACAACGCAAGGCCCACAAATTCCACAGAGATAAAATGGATTATCAACGTGGCCAAATCTTTACATTTGCAAGAAGATTTGAAACAATGCACAGGCAAAGACAGGGATAAGTAAATCAACTGTGAAAAGAAGTCTCATTGAGTGATTTCAGTTCGGATACAGGAACAGAATCAGAAGGAAACAGAGCCGGGTGGAATCGTGGAGACAAGGCAAGCACTTCACTTCAAGAAGAATTTCGTTTTTTATGCACAGACCGACGGACAAACCACAGACTCAGAAAACAATCACAACAAAAAGGAAGCGGCAACAAAGGAGAGGGGGATAAGGCAAGCGATCAAAAACCAAAGGAGAGAGTGACAGGCAGCAACAAGAAGTGACTGCTGGAACAAATACGGTAATCAACCTTACTAACTTTGCGCTAACTCGTGAAGATGAACAGGCATTATCCTTGGGCCTCTCCTTCTGTCCAGTTTTAAGTTTTGACTATGCCCAAACAAGGGTGGACTTATATAAGTTCATCCAAAAACTGAGACTTAAGAAATTTTTCGCATTGAAACCTAAAACAAGACAGTTCCTGCCAACAGGGGGAGATGAACACGACATTCTACAAATGGCAGATGTGCAATGTATAAAAGACCTACTTTCCCTAGAGGGAGATAACATTGAAACCCAGGAAGAAATGAGTAACACTCAATTGCTAGAACAAGCAGGCATCGACAATAGGGGAAGGAGGGAGTACATTGTTCCGAGCAAAATCCAAATTTATTCCTCCCCAGATGAATGATGGCATAGAGGTATTTTCAGATCTATTGTCGACTGAACTTAGGAAAATACAACTCAGATCAAACATAAAATCAAGAAGGGCGTACAAACAAAACAACAAATTCATGCAAGTAGTGAGTAAGTGGAGTAAATATGAAGAATGTGTGGTGGGCAATCAGATAAAGGGGAAATGTAGTCCTGTGGGACAAAAGAATGTATATGAGAGAAGCTTATTTACAGCTCAATGATGCAGAATGCTACTCCAGAATAGCCAAAGTAGAGTATGAAAGAGTAAAAGAAAGCTTTTATAATTAACTAACGGAGTGGAGAACTGCTGAACTGATTAATTGGGATAAATGGAAATTCTTGATGAAAACAGAACCTAAATTATCTGTGTTTTATCTCATTCTGAAAATTCACAAGAACAACGAAAATCCACCAGGGAGACCTATAGTGGCAGCTATAGATAGTTTATTTGAGATCACGTCTACCTATATAGACTATTTTTTACAACCACTGGTACAAAACCTTCCATCTTACTTGAAAGACACCACAGAATTTCTGAAAATCATGTTTGATGTAGTATGGAAGGAGGACATGCTAATGCTCTCATTAGATGTGACATCACTTTATACAAGTATAAGACATAGGGATGGGCTAAGAGCCACACATCACTTTTTAAGAGCAAGGGCCATGAAATTCTACAAACATAATGACATGATTTTACAAATGATGGAATGGTGTTTGAGTCACAATATTGTTTTGTTTAATGAAGAACTCTTCCAACAGCAAAGATGGACTTCTATGGGTACCTGCTTCGATCCCAGCTTTGCGAATCTGCATATGGGCTGGTGAGAGGAGCAGGTACTCAATGGACCAGAACTGAAAAAATTGCCAGATCAGATAGTCCTATGGGTGCGTTATATAGATTACATCTTTGCACTATGGAAGGGAGAGGAGAAAGCAACCAGGGCTTTTGTAGAAAGCATTAGACAAAATTATTTAAATCTCAACTTTACCTGTGAAATAAGTACGACTGTGATGAATTTCCTGGATGTACAAGTCATTGTGAAAGACTCTAATTTGACTACTACCATGTTTAGGAAACCCACTGTAGGTAACAGCATTTTACACACCAGGAGTTTTCACCCATTCACATTGAAGAATAGCATCCCATATGGTGAATTACTTAGAGCTAGGCGCAATTGTAGTACAGAGGAACACTTTGAGAAAACACAATCCAGCATGGTGGTGAGGCTAAGAAAGAGAGGGTACGCGGTACCAGTACTCAAAGAAACTCAGAAGAAGGTCTCGAAACTGAGAATGGAGGATATTCTATTTACTGACAAAACCAAGCTGAAAAAAAGTAGTGAGAAAGAGGGAGTGAGATTCACCACTACATATAATGACAAACATGCAATGCTTCGAAAGCATTATCTAAGAATTGGCATTTAATCAAGAGAGATCCTATTATAGGAAAAAGTATTTCAGACAAACCACATGTGACATACAGAAAAGCAAGATCCATGAGAGACCTATTAGTCAAAAATGAAGTAGTATCTACATCCCACACTTGGCTGAGACCCGAACCAGGTTTTTACAAGTGCACCAAATGTAAAGCATGCGAGAATGGCAGAAATCTGAGTGAACAAAAAAAAACCATTTGGAAAGATCCTAAAAATTGAGAAAAATGTATCTTGCAAAACAGAATTTGCTATCTATGTCCTCTCGTGCCCCTGCCCCAAATGGTATGTAGGTGGTACTATTCTACCAGCGAATTCTACAACATCTCAGAGCTATTAAAAATAATGACAGCAGTTCCCCAGTGGCATGTCACTTTCACAAAGTACATGGAGGTGACCATAAAGGTTTGAAATACAGTGTAATTGACAGTGTGCCTAAGAAAGATAGAGAGTAGGGCAGAGAGAAAGAGCTGAGAAGACTCGAATCACGTTACATTTTGGAAATGGATTGCAAAGAAACACAAGGTTTGAATATTGTAAGGAGCTCTTTGTCCACCTATACGTGTATTAATTGAAAGTATCTAGGACCATATGCTGCTAGTTCAGAGACTATGTAAATGATTTTAAACTTGAGTCCTTGATGAAAAGGTTTTAATGAATTTGTTTGTATTTTATTTTTAAGTTTTAGGAGGACAAGCTGCTTCAGTAGCAGAACTTCCTGTAGTGACTAGAGTATAGAGACTACTTCTAAGGGAGAGACGGAGCAACAGTGCTGGTTAGGTAAAAGTTAAAATTTAAAAATAATCAAGAGAAGTGTGAAACCGTTTGTACTTTAGTCTAAATTAGACAGTATTAGAGATCAATGTATAAATCATGAATATGTATCAACATGCGTGCGTTTTGAAACAGTAATGAATGAATTTAATTATTGTTCAGTTAAAGACATTTTTTGTTAGACACTCCAAGATGGCGATCAAACATTTGGATACGATTTGTCCTTCTACTATGTTTATGTTATGGAGTTAAAATTAAATATTGTGAAACATGGCCAACATCGTGACCAAGGTGCGTGTGAGCACCGAAACGCATTGGCGTTAATGTTAGTGCCGTAGCAGAAAATAAAAGAATTTCCCTGCACCAGAATGCTGTGGATTCCTTTGTGATATTCAGGAGCCGTTTCTAAAATAATTCAAGTCAGCGCGTGGCGAAGCGCTGCAACGTGCACCACCTGCTTTCAGGCAGCTTGGGGAGAACTCGCCGACAACAGAGTGGATGGGTATATATATATATATATATATATATATATATATATATATATATATATATATATATATATATATATATATGTATATATATGTATATATCCAAAAATCCGCTTCCGCACTGCGCATTCCCATGGAAAGACGGACACGGACCACAAAATCATTCCCATGGAAAGACGGACACGGACCACAAAATCATTGCTTGCCTAATTTATTCGACTAGAGCTGTCCGCCATTATATATATATATATATATATATATATATATATATATATATATATACACACACACACATATATATCAGCAACTGACATACACCTAAAACTAACCATGACTATTGGCTTTGACACTGGTTGTTAGCAGTTTAGGATACATGAGTAACAACACTGGTTTTGTTGTAAATTAATGTTTAAATTCTGAAATTGTAAGACTGCAATTTTAACATTACTGAAGCATGTAGAAGTGGTAGTGGTCTCCAGAGTGCTGTTATATTCACTCTGTTAGACGTGTATGCCCTTTTTCTCTCCAGATCTCATCCATAGGCGTATCTTATACCTCCTCTCTTTCCTCTTCAGCAGCCTCTTTTCACTCTCTCCTGGAATATACCACCATCTAACACACAACATACCATGTGACATGTAAGCACTGCATTTTCTTTTACCTTTGCCTTGTCAATATTTTTACCAACTGTGCACCTCTTTCATACACATTTGCACAGAATCACAATTGCAGTTGGAATACATAACCATTGCGTTGTGCACTTTCCAGAGAGGCCAAGGATTTGTTGGTGAGAAATTCGCACTGCCTTCAGGCTCTACTCCATATCTCTCAACTGTGGCTCTTTAAAAAGCACTATACAAGAGTAATACCTAGACGAAAAGAAAAACAAACATACACACTACACGGAAACAAATTACAGAAATACAACATCCTGGAAATAGCTAACACTCTCAGGGAATGCAAGATTAAAGTTTTTTAACATTTTTACATTCATTTTTCAGAAATCGATCAGTGTTTTTAGAAGTAAAGGTAGGGGCAAGATTAGAGTGCTCAATAGGGACCCGTTTTAATGTTCGTTTTTAATTACTAATTGGTCTGAGACCGGAGGGACCCGTCCCACTTAAAGACCTGCCAACTCTCTTAATTTTTTTCATGTCTGAGTCTTTTTCAGCGTTTACCAAGTGGGATGCTGGTGTCTCGGCCTTCAAGGGAAACTTGGTTTATGCCAGTGTACAAACCTCCTAACTTTATTCAAGTCCGAATCTTGAGGGTAATAGAGAAACTGCTAACAACCTGTGTGAGCGCCAGAGTCCCTCTGCAGGGACAGCCTGTCTGTTATAAATAGAGCCAAGCCTGTGCTTCCCGCCTCTCCATCTCTTCTTACCGCATCTTACTTTTCTAGGTCTGTACAGTAGTCAGTCTTGGAAAGGTTATCTGACAATGAAGGCAGGCAGGAGAGCTTGTGCGGAGGAAATGGGAGGATTACACCCAGGAGAAGAGGTTTACAGGAAATAAAAATCATCATTTATAAGGTCTGTGGGGTGTAGGGGCAGGTGGCAGAAGGATGTGGCAAGATTAAAAGCACTTCTATTTCTACTGTGGATTTGATACTGTGTTAAAAATGTAGACCTTGGTGCTAAACGTGACCATTTGGGTAATTATTAGACTTGGAATCTAAGTGTGGTTTCCCCTGATTTTTTGCCTCTACCTCCTGTATTTTTGTTGGTATGCTGGAATTCGTTTTTGCTGGCTAAGATGCTTTGGGCACTTTGCCACTGCTGAATAGTGTCAAAATGCAAGTGCTCCCTGTGTAAATTGTAATTATAATTGGTCATCCAAGATTGGCATATTTGATTTACTGGTAAGTCCCTAGTAAAGTGCACTGAATGTGCCAGGGCCTATAAATCAAATGCTACTAGTGGGTTTGCAGTATTGGGCATGCCACCCACATGAGTAGCCCTGTAAATGTGTCTCAGATTTACCACAGTAGTGACTACGCCGCAGTGGTAAACTGCCATGTTGCCCTGGCAAGTGCGCCCACTAACTAGGCCATAACCTTCCCTCTTCTTACATGTAAGACACCCTTAAGATAGGCTCAAGGTACCCCCATGGGCGGGGTGCAGTGTCTGTAAAAGGTAGGACACGTACTGGTGTGTTTTACATGTCCTGATAGTGAAATACTGCCAATTTCACTATTGAAAGGCTATCACTCTCATAGGCTAACATGGGAGTTGCTTTGTAACATCTTACAAGTATACCTTTCCATTGAGACAAGATAAAGAAATTTGAGTTTAGGCTCTCTGAACTCAGCATTTAATAACATCTTTTTAGGGAGATGGTTTTTAAATTATGTGTTTGAAAATGCCACTTTTAGAATGTAGACATTTTTTTATTTAACCATTCTGTGTGCCTCTGCTGTTTTGTGTATTGACTGTCTGGTTTCTAAGTGACAGGGGCTGAGGATGTGCATTCACTGTAGACAGCCACAAGGGCTGTTGAGCTGTGTCCTGCCTTTCCTGGGTGGCTCATAGTTGGGCCGATTAGGCCTAGTCTGCATTCAGAGTGGTGGGAGGAGTTTTCACTAGCACCTGAATACACAGAGTCTCCTTTGCACAATTCTGTCTCCACCTCCTGTAGTGATGCTGCACCAGAGAGGACAGAACTGGTTTGGACTGGGCTCAGAAACTCTTGCCACAAAGAGAACAAAGAGACAATGGGGTATAAGTATTGTACCTTAAACCCCAGAGAATTAGATCACTTTTGGACTCAAGAAGAGCCTCTGCCAAGGAGAAGAGCTGGAGAGCTGTAAGGAGGAGTACTGCCCCTTTGCTGTGTTGCTTTGCTGGGTTGGCCTGCAGTTGCTGCTTCTGCCAAGGAGAGGACAAAGACTGAACTTTGCTGCGAACCTGCTTGAAGAAGAATCTTCAAGGGCCTGTGTGTGCTGGCCTCCTATTCTGAAGTCTCAGGCACACAAAGACTTCACCTGTAACTCACTGACCAGCTCCTGGACTCCTATGTGGACTCCTGCATTCAAAAGGGTGCGAATTTCAATTCCTGGGCACTGAAAAATGTGTGATTGGTGCTGAAAAGCAATTAAAACAACTCTGATGCCATCAGCGATGCCACCAGTGATGCCGTGACCTGCACCGAGGCCGGATGCACAGCTCGTAAAGTGCACGATGCACCGCTCTGCCTGCACCGCAGCTCCGACGCCCTTCGACACCTGTAGTTATCAGCCTTCCCGACCGACGCCGGTGCTCGCACCAACGCCGTCACCATAAGCGCCAGCATCCCGTTAACACTGAGCCAATAACTGACAAGAGTGACTCCACAAACTCTTCGAAGTCGCATCGCCTCACCAGAACCGACGCCTCACCGCTGACGCCACCTAACTTACCCTGTCCTGGATTCAACGCCTCGCCTACTCTTAGACTCTTCTCCTCGCCTCCCCCGTGGCAACCGGGTACCGGCTTTGCCTCGGCACCGGTCCCTCACCTCCATGACGGTGTGCATCATCTACTGACCTTGTTTCCAAAGTACTGTTATTTGGGGGTCCGTGTGACTCCATGCCCGACTTGGCACACCTCGTGGTCAGCGCAGTACTTTGGCTTTATGCCTGTCACGACATCGTAATAGACCCAGGTGGAGCTATTTGTTTCTACAAGTGCTATTTTTGAAGTAACTGTTCTAAAAGTGACATTTTGATACATGTATGTTGAAATGTTGTCGTATTTGTCTTGTTTGGTTTAGATAAAGATACTTTATTTTTCTAAACTGGTGTGGTGTCCATTTGTGGTGTTTTCACTGTGTTACTGTGTGTTTGGGATACAAATTCTTTACACAATGCCTTTGGGATAAGCCTGTCTGCTCGCGCCAAGCTACCAAGGGAGTGAGAAGGCGATATCTAAAGTGTGTAACTCCCCTACCCTGACTAGAAGCAAGGGTTCCTCCTTAGACAAAGGTGCATATCTCTGCCAACTAGAGACCCCCATTACTAACAGCAATTCAACACGCTCATAGACATGAATGTAAACACCATCAGTTTAAAACGTGTAAGTAAATTTCGACCCCTGACTCAGAAATGCAGTATATTAACCTAGTGGTGCACTCAGCTATGCCAATAGTATGTGCAGAAGTTGTGCCAGACACGCAGATTTTTCTGCAGTCGTAAATTACAAAAACTGTAAACTTCCTTTGCACAGACCTGTCATTTGGTTGACTCAGGTAAAAGGTGGTAAATGTCCACTATGAGTGCCTGCAGAGACATACAAGTTTCAGGGCTGTGGAGGGATAATTGACTCAGCCTCCAACAGACATTAGACATATGTGCTTCAGCAGTTCACAAACACAACTACAGGAAACTAGCCTTCCATATTGTGATTGCAAGCATTGGTGCTGCTGAAAGCGCAGGTTTTACCAAGCCCAGGGTGAGCTACAGCTGAGAGACGAGGCAGGAAGTAGGGTGTATCTCAGGTTATGTGGGAAGGTTGAAGTAAAGCCCAGTCCAGAATGAATGACAGACATTGCTGTTATCCAGTGGGTGTGAATCTGTAGGGGACTGCTAAGAATGAGTATGAAGGCCTGGAATCTACCAGAGTGTTTAGTGATGGTCCAGTCACAAAGGAGACAGGTTGTGCAAAGCACACAGATTGGGTAGTTGTCGCTGGCACCTGGACCTGGTAATCCCTGCTTAGGTTGTAAGTGGTTGATGTGTTCTGATCACTATTTTGGTCTATCAATACAGGTGAGCATGTTTGTGGCACTGCTGAGTTCCTCCTTTAATGCTCAAGCAATAGAGCCTACTTCCTATGTTGGCCAATGGCTATTAACAGGAGCCTCATGCTTTCCAGTGAGACTTCTAAGCATATTACATGATTTGAATGAACCTGAATGGACAGAGGAGGGTGTGACCTCAAGTCCGCAAACTTGTACTAACTGCTACTTCACTAATTATTGTGCTTCCCCCGCCCCTCTGGAAAATAGATGAAGGACACTGCTGGGTTATGGCCAACCAAGGAGGGAGCATGTGCCTGTGTCTATGAGCCATAACTTTAGGACCACGTGAGAGGTACTGGGAGAGACTGTAATCTTTCCCCGAGAGTGTGTGCATTGTCTGGCTTTTCAGAGAGCCGGAGAGTTGTACACAGTAATGCTATTGCCCTGTTGCAAGATGAATGCATATAAATAAAGTTCCAGAGTATAGCACCCAAACCAATTGTGTATGTGTTGTTATTCCACCAGTATGAGAGTCAGAGTTACCTGGATATGTGACCAAGACGGAGGCATCTAATCTTCATGGTCGGTGATGGGTTATGTCTTGGGAAACACATTTTGCACTGTAACAGGAATGTGGCCTACTGCAGCATAGGTTAGTGCCATTTGTCAGAAGACAAAAAAATAAAAAATATGAAATGTAGAGGAAAAGGACTGGACAGGCTATGTCAGTCGACAATTGAAGCACACATATAAAGATACATTATGGGCAGCAGCTGAGTAGAGAGAAAAGGTGAAGTAAAGCAACTTACACACACATTACTTGCAAAAGGGCTGCAAGTTTTACACCCCCACACACAAGGTACAACCTGGGCAGCATCTTTCACACAAACAGTACGGTGCCACACAGAAAGTGAGCAACAAGACAAGCATCCCTCACAGGCAGACTTAACAGTCCTGCAAACATTCTGAAAGAAAAGAAATTTGAAATAATTTAGTGAATCAATTTGACTTTCAGAGATAAAAAGCAGGAACTGCAGTGGATCAAATTACAGAGTTAGTATTGTGAAGATGGACCAATGTTAAGAGGTATGTTCGATAACCCTAAGAAAGAGAATGTATTCCTGTTCCAGTAAATGCCTGGATCAGGAGGAGGAGGCAGAGTAAAAGTAGATTTGGGTCATTTTGCGGTTATTGGAAATTAGTGTGGTAGTCTTGATGGAAGTCTGCTTATCTTTTCATGAGCCGAAACTTGTTGGTGCCAACCTGTATGATCTAAAAATGAGATTTTCTCCACAGTAACTCATGACTTTGGATAATGAGCTACACTACTGAGACCTTGCCAATCTTTTTACTGTTTCTGCATTTTTCATGGACAAACCTATTTGATAATTGTTCATACCTAAACTGTAGGATTCAGATATCGTATGGCACATACCCCCAGGCTAGCGAGGGAATGGTAATACT
Organism: Calotriton arnoldi; assembly: GCA_963921515.1. NCBI lineage: Eukaryota > Metazoa > Chordata > Amphibia > Caudata > Salamandridae > Calotriton > Calotriton arnoldi. The sequence goes on along the minus strand of CAWUFW010003150.1, from coordinate 1,074,129 downwards.
TTATGAGGTATAGTACAGTATCTGTCCTCTTTCTAGCCCTTCTCCACTCCCTAAATATATTCACCTTCATCACATTTTCAATGCACATTTAAAGCAAAAGCTTCAGGAGATTGATTTATGTAGGTCCTGGACTAATAGGTAATATGGGAGACACATGTTGTGCCGCATCACCAAAGATTGGAGTTACTGAAGAGATTCCTGGGTGCTAAACACAAGTAGGTAGGAGGGGCGTGAGAGACTTACCAGACCCAGTAAATACTGACTATATTGGGTCAGGTGAGATATTTACTATGCCTGAGCAGAATTTCAATTACACCGGAGTAATTTCAGTAATTCCACATTACTCTTTGACGTGGAATTACCAATAATTACATGATTATTCCTCCTTGTGCTATTAAGAGTAATTTGAGGAAAAAATCCTAGTGCACAAATACATTTAGCGAGAGCCGCTCATACTTGCTATTCATGTTCTGCCTCATTTAGAGCTGTTTCTTAGCACAAAATGCATCCTCGCATCCATTTTGGACATGATGATGCATGTGGCGCTAAGAAAATAACACTAAATTTCAGCAGTAAGTTGGGGGAAAATCCTACCCCAAGAGCACATTTATCGAGCGTGAATGGATGCTTGCACTCGCTATTCCTGTTCTGTCGCATTTAGGGGTATTTCTAAGCACAAAATGACTCCTCACATCCATTTTGGACACAAGGGTGTATATTTGCACTCAGAAATAGTGCTAGATGCAGAATTACTCTACTCGCGTAATTCAAGCAATATCTCACAGAATCTTTATGTAATTACACGTGATTATGCTACACTGAATTACGTGAGCTATGCCCACTCCTAATATTTACTTGACGCCCAGTAAATACCACCTATTTGGAGTTCAAAGGTAGAAATGTGGCATAGTATGGAATTTGGTGCCTTTAACACCAAATTTACATTTTGCCATTCATAAATTTCAGCAAGTCTGACATACAGAATTAGCCTCGGAAAAATGTCGGAAGTGAGGGGTTTATCGCACCCAGTAATTACCAAGTTAGGTAAACTTCACATTATTTGAATATCGGATTCCTGCACAAATGGGGGTTTGCACACACATCACAATTTTAAAGCACACTTGTGATCGAGTATGTAGTGTAGGTTCAGACTAAATACACAATGTGACCTAAAATACCATTCTTCTCTTCTTAAAACAGGTAGAATGTTGCAAAATGCCCAAAATTGTGGCTCTGTGGCCATTGAGCAAAAACATATTTGAATCAAGAAAGTTGAGAACATGAGCCCTATATATGCCATGCAACATAGGAGCATCAATCTCTTGGCATGGGGAGCACGCCCGAATTTGAAAACTAGAGTGGAGGTGAGTAGTGTTTAGGGATGTACATTCTCCTCGTAAAGGTATAGGACAGTACTTGAAATATCAATGGGTCAGAAAAGACACTACTAAAAGAACAAGCATGTTATCGGTGCACTCTCTGCAGACCTCTGTGTGAAATATCTTTTTCAGAGGTCTTGCTGTGAAAGGATTACCATCTGGTTTCTCTCTCTCTTCATCTCTCTCCTTCTCCCTCTCATTCATGCACACTTATATGATCTTCCTAAAACCTGTTATGCAGGTACATAAAGTAAAAGATAATCTACCAAGGCAAACAAGCAAACACAGAGGATGCATGTGCTTATGTGTGATGGGAGAGGACTAATCTATGTGTTTGTCTCACACACGGATTCCGTATGGTTGGCTGTGCTCATGAGGCCAATATCTTTCATTAAATGACAAGTGCCCCATACCAATTGTCCTGTCAGTTTATTTCCAAACTGTAAAAAGTTTCATATTTTCAGTACCCCTGAAGATCTCAGACTATGGAAAAATTGTACATGTCAAGTGTCCCTACATCCTGGAAGTGTTTGAAAATGGAGATCTGAGTTCAACTTTCCCGCTGATATGTTTTTATGCGGCCAGCTCTTCCATCCAGACTATAATCTCACTTTTCCCCAGGTATTAGCTCTTAAGCTAAACATCCCTGTGCTTTATGCTTCTATGTAGAGTTCTCACCATCACTCTTGATCAGCCTCTGCCAAAACCTTGCTTAGTACTTACCAACAACCGGGCTCTCCTACTCCAAGCTCCACTCCACTTCACTTCCTTTCCATCGGTCAGCTTTGTTTAGCTATTGTCTGCTACTGCCTTTTATTACTTTTCAAATATTCAAGCCACTTCTGCCTACCTGTCCTAGTCTGCTGTATTTTACTCCTTCGTCAACTAATCATCTCTTATTATCCACCTTCCTGAAGTGTCTCCTAATTCCAAATGGTTGGTCATTTACATCTCTTCTACACATCAGATGAAGACTTCCACACGGGCTGAACCAAAGACATGTCCTCGCGAACAATGACATCCAAGTGTGCAGCAAATACCTGGTTTACGTCACACATCCATTACTCCCACACTTTTTACATCCTTGGATCCTGTGAGTACCACCAGCCAGTGGTCTTGAGATTGATAACTAGCAACAAAAGGTGCACCAAGTCCAGGCTTTCTGACCTAATTTTGTGACGTGCATTGACATTTTATTATTGTCTTTGCACTAGTGCCAAAGGAGTTGGTATTGTCAGACTCAGTACAGTTAACATAGCCTACCAGGCATCTTTATTGAACATACATTCAGCCCTAAAGGGCTTTTGACAGATTACAGTTTTTATTGTTATCTGACTCAATGGTACTCATTGTATGGACCTTAGAAGCAAGAAAGTCAGACTGGACGACCCAGGATTTGAACCTGTGACCATGAGTTCAAACTCAAAATCCTGGAGTTAATGCATTAGTCCACTGAGCCAAGAAAATCTTGTGCTTCGTATTTAAAATACTCTTCATGTCTCCTTCATTTTTGTGTTTGAGCGTTCATTGAACCTTTAAAACACTTTATGCTTCAAAATTATGCTTATACTGCATTATGCTAAAGAACCTAGAGGTGGATGCCCGAAGTCAGAGCAATATTGTGCAAAAATGGCAGAGCGTTGTGAAACACCCCTGCATTAAAAGGGTTAAGTCACAACTTCTCTGAAGAGAAGATTAATAATTAAATAGGTAAGCATCAGCCGCGGCCAGTGCAGGTAAGAGCGGTGGGGCCGGGTGGGGGGATTTCGACAGACAACGATGAGGGAAAATTAATTATTTAATTTCCCCTCGTGGTAGTCTGTCAAATGTACCCCTCCCCAACCTGGCCCCACCGCTCTAACCTGCACGGGCTACTCCTGGTAAGCATTGATGTGAGGAATGGAGTGAGAAGCATGGGATACAACAGAAATTTAAATTCCTAAGGGGAAAACACACACTACATGAAGCAAACAATCTTCAGCAGGAACTGCTCTCAGAACCACTGGTCACAACATAAAACTGGGACAGGAAGGCTGAAAGTAACATTAGGAAATACATTAGCTTCTTTGTTTGGTTAATCATGGCAATTGACCAAGGCAGAGTAATACATGTAATCTCTGTGGACATAAGTAATACATTTGTAACTGCTCCACTCTCAATTAAAATGTTGTTTCAGTCAATTTCCCAGGAGAGCAGTATGGAATACTCTACAGCCACCAAAATCATCCCACAAGGGCTCTCCATAGAACTGTAATGAAACCAAATGGGGACCACATACCAAAATACAAACAGGTCTTTTTAACAGAAAAAATAGACATTGCTTATCAAACAGGACTTCCTCACTAGTGGAGCTGTTCTTTCTTCTTACAATATTTTTCAGACCCTATTGCCTTATCGCCGTATGAAAAACACAACAGAATTGCAACAATTTGTTTCACAGTGGAATTAGCACAAAAATATATAGATACATTTTTCTGTTAAAACAGCTGTGACATTGAGGTATTATCGGCCACACCCAGTACAGATACACATCGCAACTCCAATGTGTGGTCACCAAAAAAAATATCCTGATAGATAAGCCACTTAAAGTAAATCCAGAGTAATTGCTGTTCAGGATCTCAATGTAATACGTATATTCAATTGGGAAAAGGTATAATGATTTGCGTCATCATCTCCAGGCTCAAGAGGTCTAAATGTTTCAGTGAAATAGATTGATTTCAGCCTTCAGCAGGACACACACTAGTGAAACATTAAAACCCCCAACAATTGCACGATCAGAGTTATTCAGATTTTGGATGCAGCGCCACAAGGGGTAAACAATATTTATTCCTATTTTTGAACTACCCACTCTCCAGGGGTGGATGCCCCAGTAATTGAGGAACCTCTCATATAGAGAGAGAACGTGATGAACGTTAAGGTGCTAGTTAGTCAACCTACTAGTTTGATTAAAAAATAGCAAATGGGAAATAATCAGCTGCACAAAAAATTCTCCTGAAGTTCAAGTAAAGGCTAAAAACAAAACATTCACTCAATACAGCCGCAGCTTCCAAAAGATGGAGGGGCATATTATCAAGAAACGGCGTTAAAATTATCGCCGGTTTAGCGGCAGAAAACTGCCGCTAAAGCGGCGATAATGGGCTTGATAATATGCCCTTGAGAATTCCAATAGAAGTCCATGTTCTGGTGTCAACATGGGCTTCTATTGGAATTCTCAAGGCCATATTATCAAGCCCATTATCGCCGCTATAGGGGCAGTTTTCTGCCGCTAAAGCGGCGATAATTTTAACGCCGTTCTTGATAATATGCCCCGGAGTGAGTAGAGAACAGAAGTTTAAGAATGAGAATTGGAGACTAATAGAACAGTTTACAGCGAAAAAAGAAAATCAACTGGACAAAAATTAATCGCAGGGGGATGAAGCCCATGATCAAAAAATTAGCCTGAACAAATTACAGTATCTCAAGTAGTAAGTCAGTTGCTCTTAAATTGCTCAGAAATTATCCATGTGACCAGGAAGAAGAGGAGACACAAAGCAGCTATGATGAACTAAGCTTCAGCCAGTTCCCTTAAATGAAAGTGTTTTTCTTAACTTTTGAGCATTCACTATCTTGGCGAATTCGCAAACGACAACTGAGCCAAGAACCCACCTTCCAATGTGCAACAAAAAAAGATTCTCTTGGGGATGGTTTGTATGCAATTGCACGTTTGTGTTTCAGAACATGATTTGGGATCTGTGCAGAACAGCAGATCCTAACCTATTACTCAGGTCATTACTTGTGAGACTGAATAACAAAAAGTGGCAAAAAGGTCAAAGATGAAACTGAACTAATCAATTTACTCAGAAATCCACATTAAAAGGTGAAACAGTTGTTATAAAGAAATGTACATCCACCCGTTGTTGGTGATGTCTTCTAGAGTGCATTTTTTGGCATGTGTTAACACTGTTTCCCACTATTCATTGGCACACTTCACTTTTGACACACACCACTGCTCTGCTCCCAGTTCTGTGAATTGTTACCCACCAACAAGTAAATGTTTGAGCACACTTATAAGACATGAATTGTTCTAATGCTCTAAATAACCATTGCTTTTATTTGTTTGTTCTAACTCACGCATTTACTGAATGTATTAATACATCTGGATCTGCTGTTATGCACGTATGCAAATCGTAGTTTTAATTCCCAGGTGCAGTTGTGTACAATTCGGACCCCAGAGAACTGTGCTCTTCTTGTACTGTACACCCAGGTTCACTCACAGAGTGCCTGGTAGCCATCTCTTTAGGTTCAAACAGCTTCTAATGTGGCAGGAGCTATGAGCTGTCCAAATTAACCCTATGCCTGTAGGGCTGCACGTGGAGCCCCGAAAGCCTGAGGTAGGGAGGTGAGCATGCCAGCATGAAGGGATGAAATGCTGAGCACATGTAAAACCTGCCAGGTGAGTGATCAATACCGCCCACCCCATCTGCAACATCAGTTGATTAGGAACTGACCACAATTTATGATCATTTGCAGTTCTGTGTATACACGTATCACCTGGTTTTAGATTGCGTAAAGTGTAAAATAAATACAGGCATGATGCATAGGCAATGGACACAAGCACTGGCTATATGCGTTATTCCACATTTTCTCCAGTGAAAATGTAACTTACACTGTTTTTTTTTTTAACCTGGGTTTTACACCTTGCTCTAAATGAGGCCCTAAGACGTTGACATGCTGGCAGTGCAAACTGAGATGTCCAAATCAACAGCCTTTAAACTGTGGGGCAGGCCCACCATGAGGATGCAAATAAATGTCATACACAGCACCGGGGGCGGCTCCTCTGCTAAGGCGGAGGAGCGTCACCCCATTGCTCTTTGAGCAGCAAAAATAAAATGATAATAATGCAGTTATTATTTTATTTTTTGCCGGTTCGGGGCTGGGTTAGGGTGGGCGGGGCTAAAGGCATAAGGGGAGGAGTGGTTTGCACACTCCAAGTGCACATGACTGTTTGGCCGGCCGTCTCGGTCCAGCTTGTCATTCGCACTTTGCATGTTCCCCACCAGGCTGAATTACACAGCCTGGTGGGGAACATACCAGGGCCCCCAGGTCCCATCTGAGCGCCGATCCATGGAGCTCAGACCAATCACAATGCTGCATTGCAGCATAGTGATTAGCTATCGGGATCCTGGGGGCTTTCTGATTCAGGGACTCATCACAGAAGTGGAGGAGAGATGCGGCCGGTGGAAGAGGCAGTTGGTATTTTTTTTAAAAATTATTTTGTCCCTCCTGCCAACCCCCACCCCTCCACCCTCATTCCCTGCCAGCCACTTCTGCATGGCACCAGGCTTTTACTAAAGTGAACATTTAGTACGTCCCTGAGGAACACCAACCTCATGTTGAAAATCACTGATCTGACATTTATTGAAAGAAAAGTGGCTGGGAGTCACTCTATGATGGGCCATCAGTAATGTTGTCCATTAGTCATGGCAAGGAGTTCCTGTCAAAACGGGACCTTAAGTTATCCCCAAAGCCACCTCATTTCCGATGAAGGATCACTCTGCAGACTCTTTTATGGTGACAGGTCTGCCAACAGCAATCCAAGTAAACGGGACATTAGAAGATAACTGCAATGTTCAGATTGATAAATATGTGCAGAGCTGAAAACTGATGCATTCTCTTGTGCAACACCTTCAGCCAGTTCTGGTATTTTAGGCAACAGCGAATTGCATTTTGAGATATGTAAGATGTTCTAGGAGATTCCTCAAAAATTCCAGCATGAAATCCCATTCCATTCCAAGCTTTATTTCGATCTGTGTAGACCATAAAAGCAGCATTTAAAATACGTACATCAATTTAGAAAGATAAAAACATCAATTAGCATTACAGAGTATAATCATGTACAATAAATTACACAAAATTCATAATTTTTTTTAAAAAGTTGTATTAAAAACGGAATTAAACAATGATATCAAAATTGATAGTGTCAGCAGTAGGAATGGTAGAAAAAGAACGCTATCGTTTGCTAAAAATAGTTAAAAACCTACGACGCCTGAGCCACATGGAATTGAGAAAACGGGACACAGCAAAAACAATAAGGGGGTGAGTGTCTGTTCTTAGAACTCTGAATGCATCCCTTAGCTGTCTGTACCCCAGATTCCTACATAATGGAAGAAGCCAATGCCTCCTTGGTACATTATATCCCGGGCAAAAAAAGAAAACATGAATAAGGGATTCTTCCTGGCTGTCACAGGCAGGACATCCAACGGGGAGGTTTTTAGCCAGTTGTTTGTAAAAGCATGGACCGGTAAACAACCCAGTCTAAACTGAGCATAAAGTTTCCTTGCTATGGAAGGTTGGATGTCATCAAGGAAGGCCTCAAATACGTACTGCTCCTTAAAATTCAGAAAATCAGAGGTTAAAAAGCCTAATTTGGCATTTCCTTGTGTTTCTGCCAGTCGCAGCTGTCTGTAGGTTTTTACTAGTTCAAGCCGTGAAATTGTCAGGGATGCTTCCTCAGGGTGAGTCCACAAAAGTGGGCGGCCTAAGCAAAGCACAGATCTTTTACGTGTGCAAACCAAGGTAATTTACCTGCCCCCGGAAGCCCAAGGACCACCTTAAGTTCCGACTGATATACTATTAGCTCTGGGGTAGCCCATAATCTGCGCCAAAAAGTCAGGGGTGCAGCCCAATCTCCTCAGCTATGGGTCTAATCCCGAGATCCATACGTAAGGGGATAAGGGGGGTACTCTGCGGAAGACCCAGGAGCTGTCTCATGAACTTATTCTCAGTTTTAACCAGGCCATCTACTGGGAGGTGTCCCCAAAGTTCTGCCCCATACATTATAGCACTCCTAATTTGAACTTTATATATCTCTATCAATGGACCCGGTTGTCTAGTTGTAGTGTTCCTGTACATTTTTGCTAGTCCCCCGACCATCTGTGCTAGCCTTAAGCCTGCCTTTTGTTGCTGTGGTCCCCAGCCAAAAGTTTCCGTTAAAGTAACACCCAAGTAGTCGAAAACAGCTAACCTCTCTAGCTGTATACCATCTAGAATAGGATTAGGACGAGAGGTTTTACTAGGGTTGAATACCATATACTTGGTTTTTAATGTGTTAATTTCTAGGCCCCAATTTTTACAAAATAGGGAAAAGCTATCAAGAGTCCTTTGTATGCCCATAGGTGATTTAGATAGTAGCAGGGTATCGTCCGCAAACATCATGGCTGGTACCCTGCCACAGGCAAGCTTTGGGGCGTCAATGTTAGCTACCTCGTTTAGTTGGTCCACCAGAGCATTGATAAAAAGACAGAACAATGTGGGGGCTAGGACACACCCCTGCCTAACACCCCTATTCACTGGGAAGCGTGGTTTCAATTCCCCATGTTTCCCAAATCTCACCTGGGCAAAGTTTCCAGTGTGGAGTCTCTTAATCAAATTTAGCAGGTAGGGCGGAATGCCCAATTGCTCTAGGACAACCCATAGTGTTTCACGAGGCACCAAATCAAAGCTGATTTAAGATCAACGAAGATCAAATAGAGGCTCCCACCCTCTATTGTCACCGTCTTCCAATATAATAATTGGAGCCTAAAGATTTGGTCTATGGTTGAAACGTTGTTGCGGAAGCCTGCCTGGTACACACTCAGGATCTCCCGTTTGTCCATTCAGGACTGGAGACGCTCAAGGACGATCCTGGCAAACAGCTTTTGGGTGATGTCAATCAGGCTTATTGGCCTGTAATTAGTGGGAAGGAGGGGAGAACCCTTTTTGAATACTGGGAAAATTTCTGCCCCTAGCCATGTATCCGGAATATTCATGCCATTTAATATAGCATTGAATATTACACAAAGATAAGGGGCCCAGATATTCGGCTGATCCCTAAAAAGATCCCCGGGAATCTTGTCCAATCCAGGGGCCTTTCCATGAGGAAGCTTCCTAATTGAACTCAACACTTCGGTCAAAGTAAACGCCACATCATCATCATGGGAAATCCCCACGTCCGTTAACAGTAGTTCCCCAGTAGGCACTGTGGTGACCTTGGTAGAATACAACAATTGGAAATGAAGTTTCCATGCGTCTGCGGGAATGTTCGGCTCAATAGGTGTACACAAAAGATAGTCACAGTGGAAATTATTCACAATGTATCTGCAACCAATACATGGTCTATGTACAAAGAATATGACAACACCAATTGGCTCATTCAATAAATGATTATGATTTAATGAATATCACAGAAATTGTCATCATAGATCATAGGCTCAAAAAATGTGAACTGAATATCACATATAACATTTAATAAAAACAGGTGCATACAGCGTGAGGTGATAAGTGCGTAGTTGGGATAAGTGAAAGTGATGTGCAGGGGAAAGGTGGTGCATATATATACATCAATATACAATAATGATAACCTAACCTGCCAAATTACTGGCAAACATACAAATGCAAAATCATAAACAAAAAATGCAGATATAAATTCTCTGTCATCCAGGTTTGATAAGTGAAGAGAAGGAAATGTCGACGTTTCGACCCCTATAAAAACCAGCAGATTTGACGTCTTGGAGGTGGGGTCTTCATCAGGACCAATGGGGGAGGGGGAAGGGAAGCGAGGGGTTTATGTTGCACCAGTGACAGCACAGGAATCTTCAGGCTGAAAGATAGTGATGTGGGCCAGCAAGGCTCGATAGGTACAGCAGTCCGTATAGAAATGAACCAAAGGTACGCAATAGCCTAAGGTCGCGGATGTATCCGTATTGAAAGAGCAAGGGTTCAAACGTAACCCATATCTCAGGGAAGCGTCGAGACTTCTGACAGATAACCTTAGGGTCGAAACGTCGACATTTCCTTCTCTTCACTTATCAAACCTGGATGACAGAGAATTTATATCTGCATTTTTCGTTTATGATTTTGCATTTGTATGTTTGCCAGTAATTTGGCAGGTTAGGTTATCATTATTGTATATTGATGTATATATATGCACCACCTTTCCCCTGCACATCACTTTCACTTATCCCAACTACGCACTTATCACCTCACGCTGTATGCACCTGTTTTTATTAAATGTTATATGTGATATTCAGTTCACATTTTTTGAGCCTATGATCTATGATGACAATTTCTGTGATATTCATTAAATCATAATCATTTATTGAATGAGCCAATTGGTGTTGTCATATTCTTTGTACATAGACCATGTATTGGTTGCAGATACATTGTGAATAATTTCCACTGTGACTATCTTTTGTGTACCACTATTTACCCGAGTCCAGTGGCCTTTCGGGTTACCCCATTGATACAAAACGGCTCAATAGGTGAGCTCTCTACAGAGCTAGCTGTTCGGACCAAAGACCAAAACGCCCATATGTCTCTGTTGATAAGAGCCTGTTTAATTGCGTCCCATCTCTCAGCATGAAATGCTATTTTAGCCAAAATGCCAGGCCCAGCTGAAATTGTTTACGCATGGCAAGAGGCAAATTCCAGGTAGCCATTATAATGTAGCAAAATAAAAGGCAAGAACGAACAACAATTTTTCTCAAAATTTCTTTGATGACCTATAAAGCACCCTACAAATTTTGGCTCCTTTGCTTACTATATATTTTTAATTTCACCTATGGCATTCAATGTAAAAAATAAATAAAAGAGAACCTTGCTTTTGAACACTTTTTTTAGCATTCCCTAATACCAAGTGATCTCACTTGCCATGTCCGGCTTGCTTGCTGTTTTACACTGCAAATATTTAGTGCGATAAATTGAAAAGCAGGACTACAAATAAGTTCTGTCTGTATTTGGTAGAGGGGGTGCCCTCAAGCCCCACTAACACTCTTTAGTTGATTGCAGTAGTGAACATTTATAGAATAATTGTGAAAAATGTTTGTCAGTCTCTGGTGAGGGGCAATACAATTATTTTACACACGCAGGGCATAGCATTAAAATGTTTGAAAGCCATTACCCTAGACTGAGTGAGTATGGGCACTGACCACAAACCTACAAACTAGAGTTGGTCTATTATATCTGGTTAGGAGTAAGAGCCACGTGGGGAATATGTTGTGCAGCGGCCTCTGCCACTCCTGGCTTGTGATAATTGTCAGCATGGCTGATATGTATTCCAGGGTTTCTCTTGATTCACTGTACGGGGTTGTCATACTTTTCAATATGTCCATTCATCATTCCGGTGTGTCATATCTACTTTGATGGGTGTTATTCTTTTCAGCAGCTGTTATATTCTTTTTATTGCAGGTTATGCATTTCACTAGGTTCTCTATTTTCAGATATGTTATGTTTAAAGGCGCCGTCCGGTGATTGGTGTCACAATACATGTCAGAACCCCAGCTGGCATCAACAAACAAAGCAACCCCTTCTGTAATGCCTGCAGTTGGTGATTGTTAGAGATGGCAAGAGAACTAACTCATTTCTGTACTCTGGTTGGCCCCCCTACATGCTTGTCTTTAATCTGAGCGATTTCATGGTAGGTGACCACCTCTAGAAACGGGTCCACATTTCATGAAACCTAATGCATGAATAATTAATTCTGAGGCGCTGGTGCTCAATTTGCATACCACGCCCAGTACTCCAAGGGCAGCTTCGAAAGATTGAGAAACACTGCGGCTCCTATGCACCTGTCAAAAAAAAGAAAGAGGCGTTTGCTGAATATTTCCTTCAGCTAATAAACCTACACGTCTTGGTTAGAAATCAGGGTCAATTCAGCCTTTCATCTTTCCAGGGCACATACAATGAGTCTCATTGAGGTTGGGAATGAAAACATGTCTGATTTTCCGAAGGTATAATCATCCATGTGCATACTGCCCTTGTGTTGCCAAAACAAAGATAATAGAGAACAAGGGAATTGTCTACTTATACCTTGCGTTCTTTTGTGGCACTATGCTATGTAGAGAGGTAATTGCTTTCTAGAGCGACCATATTTAGTGGCAATATTCCTATTAGGTCATTATTGGAAAGAAAGCTGTCACTGCCCCCTTTTAAATCCACTTTTAAGTGTTCTGTTTTAATGATAGAATCTTCCATAACAATGTTTACAGTCAGACATAATAATTCATAGGTACATATGCAAGGGCTGTGCATGATTGACACTAATAAATGTAAACTCGAATTTGGTCAATATATATCTAACCAATATTACTACAACAAATATAAAATCAGCATTTATTTAGCAAAGGTTGGACACAAAGGGGCCGATTCCGATTCGGGCCGGAAATCTCTCCGACCGAGCTGGACCCGGAGAGATTTCCGACCGAATCGGACCCTAGCAGTCCGACCGAACGAGTACGATGCGTTCGCATGCTATCGGACTCGATTCGGTCGGACTCCCATTGAAGTCAATGGGAGCCGGTCGTACAACGCGTACGCGGGCTCCCATTGACTCAATGGGTGCGAGGCGAACAAGGGCGCCCCTACAGCGGGTACGCGTCGAAGCAGGTCGTGCCGTACATGCACAGGTAGGGGGGACCCATGGGTCCCCCCTGTGTGCGACTCGCGTGGCTAGGCGTACAGGGGGGTCCGACACAGACCCCCAAAGTGCGGCTCCGACTGCTCTTTTGAGCCGGACGGCGCGAGTCGGTCGGACTGCTCGAGGCGCGCATCGTACTTACCCGGCTGGGGAACGTCTCCATTGTGCGGTGCGAGGCGTGTCCGTGCGAGTCGGTCGGAGCGGTCGGCTTTCGTGAATGAGTCAGTCGGTGCGGTTGGGTCTCGCGAACGAGTCGGTCAGAGATTTCGCATCGTACTCGCTCGGCCGGACGCACGTACGAATCGGTCGGGAAACAGGGCTCCGAATCGGATCCGGTAAAGCCGAATCCGATTCGGAGCCCTACCGGCCGAGATCGGAATCAGCCCCAAAATATCGAAGTTGCGCTATGAAGCTAGGTTGAGCGGGTCGATGAAGTAATGCTTCTATATCCTTAGTACAAATGGGATGTCAACTTGTTTCAGTCTTTCCTAGATTATGCACATACATACTTACACTGAAAATTAAATATTTTCACAAGTATGAAGTCAGCTTTCCAGGGGGTCAGAATGGGTGAGGGATAGAGCTACAAGGGTACCAGGGGGTCCTGGTTTGGATGGGGTTAGGACTGTTGTTAGTATTAAGTCCTGGGGCATGAATACCACTTGACCTGTTCTGGGAGACTGCAGGAGTTGAAAGAGGCGTCAGTAAAAACTCAGAAGATTTGAAACACTAGACTGTTAACCTCAGTCCCTCCTGTTACTCACTTCTGGGCTTTGAGGTCAGTGCCGGGTCACTAGTGGCAGAGACCTATAAACGAGCTAACAGAACTCATGCTCCTTGAATGGCAATGAGTCACTAGTTGTATTGACTTTTCACTTACGTATTAGTTCACACCTGCACTTCGTTTCCTCATCTTTATTATTTTCCTCCTCTTCGGTTCCTTTGGTATTCCCAGTCCCTTGTCTTTTGTTAGTCTTTTGTCTGTGCCTCGTATTTCTGTTTACCCTCACAGTTCAGACTGGTGCTTTGTCATCCGCATCCTAAAACAGTCAGCTGGTTTCCAGGTCAGATCATGCTCATCAAAGCCAAACTCATTGCTGAGAATGGTAAACCTACTGCTCCTGTGTCTATTTGGCAACTCCCAGTGAAGTGCGGTCCCCTGAGAAAGTATCTGTGAGGTCAAAGAGTAAGTCCAGTCGGATGTTTACATCTCTTTCTCTCTCTCCACTTCACCGTTTTCCATGCTTTCCTATCACAGGCAGCAAATTTCACTTTGCTGTCAGCATAGAGACTCAGGGACGCCAGGGGTTTCTAGCGGATCCATGAGCTCAGAACCTGACAATTGTGAAGGCAGTGCAGTGCTTAATTTGAGCTGGTGGTTTCCGGTGTTCAGCACTGGCACTTATTTGTCAACACCAGCACTTATGACAGCCTGCCACATGGTGGCGCTGTTTGTGTAGTTTGGAGATGAGAACAGTAACAGTTGTTTATTAGTTCAATATGCATCATAAATAGGGCTCCCGGTTTTATGGTATTTTTTTTTTTTGCCATTTCTGTCTGAATTTATTTTTTGCTAATTTTATCTGTATTTATCCATATTTATTTCGGGTTCTGAGGGAAAATTAAGCTGAAATTAGTATATTTCCACATTTATTTAACCAATAAATATGCACTCATGCTTGAATGTCCGCCAGGTTTCAGTGTTGTGAACACCCACAGAAGATAAATCAGTGCACTTATATGAACATATGCAAATTTCAGTATCAACCATGTGCATATCTACTGCTGTTAAAACCTCTTTACTAAAATTCCTTTGTTTTTTTAACCCCCTTATCTATCAATCCACACATCTATTGGCCTGGCAGTCATGGCAGACAGTATTTAGAATTACTCAAAAAGCAACCCAATTTCTGTTTTTAACCACATTTAAAAATAAATACAGACAAGAAAATGAATGTTTTCTGTCTGTATTTATCTGTAAACATCAGTAAAAACAGAAAACAGGGAACCTTAATCATAAACGACTAATAAGTGCTGCCCACACCATTCTTATAACTCTGGAGGCCTGGAATAGTCTGAATTGCTGCACCTTTACGAGTGTGATTGTTAATAGTTATGTTGTTACTGGCACTGGCTGCACTTACGAGGGCAATGGGTGGTGCAAGCTGCAGTGCCCTCCTGATGAGGGCCCTGGCACCTATTGTTTTATAAATTAAGCACTGTGGGTGCGCCTACTGGGGTTAGGAGGGGAGGTAAGATGGAGCTACTAGTGTAAAGGGATATGGGTGGTAACATGTTAAAGTTTCATAAATAAGCACATCAGTAAATTAAGAGAAATTACATAACATAAACATTGATTACTTAAAAATGTAAATAAGCAAATAAAAAATAATTATGACAGCTATTGCGATGGGAAAGCATACAAACATACACATGGCAAGGAAAGAAGAGGAAAACACACTAATACCAATTATTAAAGCTGTTCTATGTGTCATCATGAACATCATTCCGATTTTGAGATGCAAACATAACTTTTTCATATTTAGACAGTAAAGACATTTCTAAAATCCAATCAATGCTAGTGGTCAACAAGTCTTTCCATTTTCTCAAAATTGTCTTATGGGAATAACACCATAGCAGTGGAAATCCATTTTTATTTTAATTACAGGCAAAGTGGATTATTATTAAGTAGGTAAATTCAAAAGTAATTAGAAATGAAGTGTGTGCTGACATGACATCAGCACCCTGTCCCACTTCTGCTTCCTCATTATCGTTAATTGTGTTTTGTGCAGTCTCCTCCTATTTAGGTATTGGCACAAGTCGCTTCACTGAAGTATTGTGTATGATTCAGCCAATCAGTTCTGTAAGATGCACATTATATTGCCAGGGAGGTGTGGGCCTGAGAAAGGACCCTGCAGTAGTCTCTTGTATTGTTTGTCCTGATATGGGCCCATTGTATTCTTGCTCCTTAGCAGTGGCTGGTGTTCACAGAGGGATCATACGCCCTGGCATCTGTGGATATCCTAAGTGACTTACATGGGATACACAAATGGGTAAATGCAAGCAGTGACACTGACAATGCATTACTGTGTGTTCATGTACATTTGATTACATTTTTTAGAACATTTCTCCATTTATGATACATGAGCAGTGTATTGCACCTAAAATGTCCCAAGGTATTCATTATGCACATGTGACAACTACAAAAATGCTTTTGCTAAGATGCTGAATTGTCTGAAATTATCCCAAACCATTAGGTCTCACCTGGGAAGTGCATGCGCTGCATGCGCTTTTGCTTGCAAGTGATATTGTATATAACAAGTGGCTTGCAGCCTGCCCATTGCTTCCCATTCATTGGCTACTTTGCCACTCATGTTACCTGCCTTCTAATTGGCCAGCTTATGCTGGCTTCACTTCTTCTTCTTTCGGCTGGAGCATGGACCAAGTTCTGATTGCTGAAGCTTAATTGCTGTCCTTCCACTGATCGCAAGGTGATTGAGGGACTATTTTTATTTTTTGCCCTGTTATCTTTGTTGTTTTTCCCTCTCACCCCCATCCAGCTTCTGCCTATTCACCCTGTGTTGCTTCTTTCCCTCGGAACTCTGTGTTGCTTCTTCCCCTCCCACCCCGTATCCATATCACTTCTTTCCCCACTCACTCCTCACCACCCCTATTGTTCATGTTGCTTCTTGAAGGCCTTGAAGACCTGGCTGTTTACCCGCAGAGACTAGTTCTCTGCTGGCTTGGCTGCGATGTTATCCACGTTAGCGCCGGGACACCTCAGTTGAGGTAGCTGCACGCTCTATAAATGTCTCTTATTATTACTAATATTATTCCCCTCCTACACCTAACCCCCTGTTGTCTGTGTTGCTTCTACCCCCTACTACCTCATGTCTGTGTTGCTTCTTCCCCTCCCACCTCATTGCCCTTGTTTTTTCTTCCCCCTACCGCCCCTTGTCTGTGTTGCTTATTCCCCTTGCACCCCAACCCTCTTATTGTCCATGTCCCTCCACCCACCATAAGTTTAAAAAAAAGCGATATGAAGCAGACAGCGCTGGCCGTGTCAGGGCATGTAGGTTAAGGTGTCCACCCAGAGCCGCAGCACTGATTGTGCCACTCTTTGTGTGACAAAATACAAAATTGCTCCCAACCTTCCACTGCAGTGTCGAAGAGCAGTTTTAAAACTGCTAGTTCGACTTTGCCATTTAAACCAATGGCAACGCCCCCTCTTCCCTTAACAATATATGTAAGTCTCCCCTAAGGAAGGCCTATAGAACCCTAAGGCAGGGAGTTGTATATTTTTAAGTAGGACCTATTTTTTCAATATGTCCTAACAGCAAAGCTTCCAAATTGTTGTTTGTGTTGAGGAAAAGTTAGTAGCCCCGTTGGCTAACACAGGGTTAATGGTAGGGGTGGAAGGAACTAAAGGAGTTTCACTCTGTGGAATTCCGGGTAGTTACATGAAAACTCTGTGAAATTCTGCGGAGTTCCGTGAACTGGCGGAAATCGGCATTTCATACTGCTCACGCTGATTCTTAGCATTGGGAGCTTGTTCAATGCTTAAAAATCAGCACAAATGGCACCATGCAGTACACCAGAGGACGCTGCTGCTAAAGCTGGTTTTGCTGCCGCTCAAGTAGATTTTCTATTCAAGCAGCAGCTTTCTCACCGTGAACGGTCGCGACTGCCCTCGTTAGGAAAATCTCACCAGGTGCCCTCCTACAGCCCAATAATCACACTAGGGGACACTAATTCTCACTCACCAACTTACCTTTGGTGAGCCACCTGCAACAAAAAACTCCGCCATGCGGTGGTTGGTGGAATTTGCCTGGAACTCTGCATGACATGCGTAATGTGGAGTGGCCAAAACTCCATCAACTCCACCGGTGGAGCGGAATTTATCACCCACCCCTAGTTACTGGCTGATCCCTCAGTCAAGCTAACTTCTAAATGGGACTACCAAAATGGGTACTTCAAGGTATAAAATTAATTGTAGCATTAAACCCAACTTGATGACCAAGTTGCCTTTCCTTAAAAGTGACATTCAATTCAAATGTCACTTTTAAGGAAAGGCAACTTTTAGAAAGTTGCCACTCTGTTGTCCAGTTTGTCCACTGGTCTCGCTCAGTTGCTGGACAACAGAAAGCCTTCTGCCCTCCTGGGGAGTAGTGTGAATGACACCGATGCTCAGGAACAATAGAGGCCTGCAACACAGGGAGGTTTTAACTCCCCCTAGCAGAAAGCCACACAGGGTGTTGGCCCAAAAAGTAAGCTTCAAAGGGGGAAACTGCCTTTGGTGGGCAAATGGCGATCACACTCATGTAGGGCTGCCCCCTTTGTTCAGGTAGGCAGGTTGGCAGTGGCAACCGGAACAAAGAGGGGAAACAAGTGGCCAGACCGATTTTCCTATGGGCTTTTGGCCCACAGGAAGGCACGCCCCTAGGGTGGGTTGCCAAGCTCCTAACATCCAAGGAAGGTTTCAGGCACCTTGAGAGTGGGAAGAATAGTGCACTCTGGGATTGCTAGATACCACACATGGACAGACGTCATCACAAGGCAGGAGGGATCCTGGAAGCCTATTGGCTAATGACCGCATCATCCGCTCAGGGCACTTTCTGGGCATAAATATGGCACCCCTAGCACCCTGAACCTCAGATCATGCCAGAACTAGAGAAAGGACTAAAGATGTATTGCCCTCCTGGGTCTGGCAAGAGAGGCTGCACCGATTGCTGGACTGCACCTGCCACACCGTGGGCCAGCAAAGAGAGGACTCTGCCTTTGGCTTGGCTCCTGGCCGGAAAGTCCCTCCCAAACCCCAAAGAAGTGACTCCATGGGTCAGTCGACTGACCCCATGGAACCAGCACCAGGGTCATCAAAGCTGACCATCCCGGCAAGTCAGCAGCCACATTCTTTGAATCAATGCTGACTGCCACTGGACAACCCAACGGACCGATCCTCGATGGCTAAAAGTTTCACCTAAGTATGCTGGAACTGGGAGTGTCATCTGAATCCAGGTTGGTTACCAAAGATGGTCAGCAGCCCTCACCAAAGGATACCACTGGGACCGCTGTGTAGGGCGATTGCAAGCCAAGCCATAGCTGGCCTTCTACTGGCTCAAAGAAGACTTCAAGGCACACTGACCCTGTGGCCAAAGTTGCCCCACCTTACCCAGGGAGCGATGAAGAACTGAAAGGACACCCCTGTCGACCTCACAGTAACCATAGCATCTTTCAGCATCCTCAGCATCCTGAATCTCCAGCATCAGGACCAGTCTATTGAAGTCCATGGCAGTCTTATAGTGAAGTGTGGAACTGGACTTGAGCTTTAGTGACCAGCTAACTGTCCACATACTCATTAGTGGCCCCACCAGACCTTCTCCCTGCCAGAATTGGTCACCCCACTCAATCTGGAGTAGTCGAACACAACTCTTTCAACCTTTTCAAATGTGTCTAACTTTATGGTTACCAGTGCTTGTTTGCACTTTGGACTAAAAAGCTGAGATTTACGTTTTACTTAAAAATCTATATCTCCGGAACGCTTTGGTAGATTTTGCCCATCTGCTGTCTAAAAATTCATAAAAATATAATCTATTTTTATAAATTAGTGTTGGATTTCTTTTGTGTTGTGTGACCTTATTTCAATGGTTGATGCTTCAAAATGCTCTATACTTGCTCCTTTTTTAAGCCTTGCCGCTCCAAGCCACTGCTACCCAGGGTTGAGCTGAAGGTTCTACAAACAAGCCTGACTGGACCCAAGACAGTCTTGTGGGTGTATTACACAGTAAGGTCGCACCATAATCCCATATAATACACCACAATCCTCACACAACTATTTACAACTGGGTGTTCATGACCTAAGTCGGATTTTGAAAGGGTGGGCTATACTAACGCATGCACCATGCCCACTGTATTCTGGAAAGAGCCAGTTGCACAAACGTGCCACACTGTAAGTAATTTAATAAGAGGCAGGTATGGCAATCAATGTGCCCAATGTGTGGATGAAGGGCATCTCCACTGCAGATATGATGTGCTCCATGGTGTCGAGCCTATAGGTTCTCGGGACCTAGCGGCTGGTGTAACCCTTTGATGCTGTGCAGCCAAGTACACTTCCCTAGCAGTACCGTACGAGGTATGTGGATTGATATTGTGTGAAGGGCAGCCATGATGGAGCTTGTGCGTGTTTGTGAGTCTGTGAGGACTGCATGTATAGGGCTGTTTGGTTAGTTGGACTCCTTTGGGTGTAGGTTGTGTTCAAGTCTTCCGTTAAGGTCATTGTGGTAGTACTATTCATTGATGGGGTTGCAATAGCATAATTTTGAAGATTTATACAACTGAATTGTATTTTTGTTGTGCTTACCGTGGAGTTGCCACGTGCTTACTTCTACCTCTGGAATTGGATTTGCGTTTTTTCTTGATTTCAATTAGTTAACACATATCCTTTTGTTGAGCAGGCTCTCTGACGTACCCTCCCCTGTTCAGTTGTTGGCCATATGGCTTGTACTTGCAGGAAGTAAGCACCTGCAATGTTAGCAATAAAATTACATGCAGTAAAATCGGGTTGGGCGATTTTACACAGATATTGTGAGAAAACTTTTGGAAATGTCTTTACCAGGGACTCAAAAGGAGGGTTAATTAAGGGTTAATAAAACTTAAATTGTCACAAAAGAGAGAATTTGCAATTGGAATGAACCAAGATTTCCATAGACCTTCAAAAATGTTACAAACAAATCTGTGCAGTGTTCTTCCGCCTCCAGGAAATGTTCTTAAAGCTTAATTCTCAACATATCAGCGGGACTCAAACACCACTTGTCCTGTGTAATCAGGTATCATTGGAATGTTGATCAGCTCTGCATTTTAGTCTTCACTCTTCTAAAAATGTTATATTTTATTTGATGAATTGTTTGTCTTTAATTTAAGAATAAAACGAGAGGAGTTTCGGCCTAATTTAAATTGTTTGGAATAAATAGTTTTAGTGACTTAGGTCTTTCGGAGGTAGGCCCTCTGACCTGAGAAGTGTGTTAGGAGGGAGCTTCAGCTCTTTCTCTCTTTCTCCCTCTCTCTCACACACAGACACACACAAACGCACACGTGCACACAGGTCCTGCCTTTAGTATGGACGGGCTGGGCCCAGGGCGCCAATTTTCTGAGGCGCATGGAGATGTGTGCATTCAGGTTATGCCAATAGCAGCTCCCTTCTCATCTTGCACCAGCCTTGTTCTTGTCCCTGTGTGTTAGTTTCTGTCTGATTTTCCAGTTTAAAGTGTTTTTAGTCCTTCATTACCATACAGTGGGCGATGTTTTTAACACCCCTTTAGCCCCCTTCCTTGCCCTCCCTTCACCCTCTGACCCCTGCTGGCACATATCAACAAAACCATCAACTGTGTGAGGCAGCTAAGCTACTGTAATTGAGGTGAACACAAAAGGGACCCCCTGCTGCCTCATTTAATGTATTACCATCAACAAGGGCGCCAAAGTTCTCTCTGCACAAGGAGCTATCTTAGCAAAGGCTGGCTCTGTGTGCGCATACACACATGCACTTGTAGGTGATGCATGTGAATGACCATCCAAGCCAACACATGAGCACAAAACACCTGCTTGTGCACCTACGCACAAACAAAGAGCAGATTTCAAAGAGACTCAAGAATACTCCCAGAACCACTTTTTTAAGGTCGGATATCCACAATCTGTAGTCCAGTCTCCAACCACTGAATGAGCTACTGAAACAGAACTAATATCAAGAGTCGTTAGAAGGCGAGGTCCGCAGGGGGCATAATGCCCTGTGGAAGGGATTAGCCAGAAAGTTAAAATAGCCCCCACTTTAACCATAGCTCTAATCACACCGAGCACATGAGGTGAGCAGATCCGACCCTCCTTATGAGAGTTACCTTCAGCTTGGGATCTTCCATCCATCCTTCACTTTTATACATACATTTATCCTCTCACGCATCCGCTTATCAATGTGTCTTGGTATAGTGTAGTGGCATGCTGTAGAGTACAGTGGAGTGGCATGTCATGGAGTGGTATGTCATACAGTGTCATAGAGTGGAGTAGAATGGCGTATAGTAGAAGGGCATAGAATGGAGTTGAGTGTTGTAGAGTGGGGTGGCGTACAGTGGAGAGGAATGTCATGGAGTAGAGTGGAGTGGCGTGTCATAGAGAGGCGCGTCATACAGTGCCGTAGAGTGGAGTAGAGTGTCATAGAGTGGAGGGGTGTATACTGGAGTACGATCAAATGGCATAGAGTGGGTAGTGTGTTAGGGTGTTGTGTCATGAAGTGTTGAGGCATAGAGTGGTGTGACGTACTGTGTTGTCGCATAGAGTGTTGTGGCATACAGTGCTGTAGCGTACAGTGGAGAGGCATAGAGTGGAGTGGGGTAGAGTAGAGTGGGGTAGAGTGAAGTGGAGTGGCGTAGAGTGGAGTGGCATAAAGTGGAGTAGTGTAGATTGGAATGGTGTACAGCAGAGTAGTGTGTTGTACAGTGCAGTGAAGTGTCAGAGAGTGGAGTGGCATGTCGTAGATTGAAGTGGCATATCATAGAGTGGAGTTGAGTCATGTGTCATTGAGTGTCTTTTCTTATATATTGATTTGTTTTGTTTCTTTTCAATAGGTGCCGGGGAGTGGAGTTGCATGCCATACAGTAGAGTAGTGTCATGTTATGGAGTAGCGTGTCGTAGAGTATATTACAGTGGAGGTGGGTAGAGTGCAGTGAGGTAGAGTAGAGTGGCATGCCATACAGTGGAGTGGCATGTCATACAGTGTAGTGGCGTGTCATACAGTGAAGTGGAGTGTCGTAGACTGGAGTGGCCTGGAGTGATGTAGAGTGGCGTATCATAGACTGGTGTGGCATATCATGGAGTGAAGTGTTGTGTTGTATAGTGGAGTGGCGTGCCGTGTCATGGAGTGTCTTTTGAAATTTCTATGAACTTTTTAGACAGACGTAGCAGCAAAATGGCTGAATTATTAGTTTGTACATCACATACACCTTATTACTAGGTTTTTTAACCGATAGGAAGAAATGAGACACTTTACCGAAGTGTGAATAGTTAGGGAAAAGTACATTTATTGTTGTATATATTTTTTTTAAAGGTAACGGAGTACCACACTACTATCTTGGAAGTAACACTGTACCTATTAGAATGACAAACAAATGGACTGATGTCAAACAATAGAAGAATATTTTTATATTGGTGTTTATTATTATTTTATTGTTTGTCATAAATCCTTTGTTTTCATTTCAGGAGGTACTGTGGTACTTACAAGATAACACTGTGTTACTCTGTTAGCTTTTATAAAATATATACAACAATAAAAATACTTTTCCCCAACTATTCACACTATTGTAAAGTGCCTCATGGCTTCCTACATGTGAAAAAACATAGGGGCCTATTAGGATGGCGGTCGGAAAACCTCCACGACCGCCACAGTAGCGGGAAAAGACCACCCGCATGGACCGCGACATCACCGCTGGTCGAATTACGATGACCCGCGGTCAAAATCCGACTGCGGCGGTCGGATCGCGGGCCTTAACATTGCGGCGGTTGCTGCTGCCCGCAGCACCGCCGCGATGCCGAAAGGAGCATGTCCTGCATTTCCCTGCACTGCGTGGCAGGCACTGCACAGTGCCTGCCACCTGGTACAGGGAAATGTAGGGGGGACCATGGGTACCCCCCCAAGTGCACCCACACACCCCCAACACATTGGGGGCCCGCGACGTGCCCCCGGAAGACAATCTCCGCATGCCTTTCCATGGCGGTTTGACTGCTGAGGAAAGGCTGGCTACCGCCAGCATCATAATCCTGCCGGCGGAGCCTGCTCTGCACCGCCACCATTATCCCGGTCCTGCTCCGTCCGCCAGACAGGAGTGCGGATGGCAACCGGCGGAAAAGCGGCGGTCGGAATTTCCCACCGCCGCGGTCACCTCCGCCATCCTAATTTGACCGGCGGTTTTCTTGGTTGCGATCGCGGGCGGATGTCCACCGACGGTCCGGCGGGCGCCACCGCCGGCCCGGCGGTGGACATCCGACCGCCATCCTAATAGGCCCCATAGTAATAATGTATATTTGATATACAAACCCAGAACATAGCCAAAGTGCGGTAGACAGGCGAAGCAGCAAAATGGCTGAGATCTTAGATTGTACATGAGGTGTACCTTATTTTTTAACCAGTAGTAAGAAATAAGCCACTTAACTAAATTCAGAATATATAATGAGAAGTATTTTTATTGTTGTATGTATTTTTAAAAAGGTAATGGAGTACCGCAATACTATCTTGGAAGTACAGCGGTACCTACTGAAATTAAAAAATATATATATTTATGACAAACAATAAAACACCAATTTTTTATTGTTGCTTACTATTGTTTTATTGTTAGTTATATATATATTTTTAAGTTTAAAAGGTACCACAGTACCTCCTAAGTAGTACCGTGGTACTCTGTTACCTTTTATGAAAATATATACAACAATATAATGTTTTTCCCTAACTATTAGTAACCCTGGGTGTAGTGGGCGTAGCGGGGCTACGCGGAGGTCCACGGAGTCTCAAACAAACTCCGTGGAGCTCCGCTACGCCACCCGCCTCCACCCCCACTATTACAAGTAAGTAAACATTAAGTAAAAATACATTTAAAACCACTTACCTACGTACTGCGGCGTCCCCGGGCTGCAGTCCTCATCTTCCTCACCGTATGGGTAATTCTGGTGCAGCCCGGGGACGCCGCAGTATGTAGGTAAGTGGTTTTAAATGTATTTTTACTTAATGTTTACTTACTTGTAATAGTAGGGGTGGAGGCGGGGGCTGGCCAACTGCTCTCCGCCCGCGGAGTGTGCGGAGATTTGCCTTCTCCGTGTTCTCCGCAGAACACGGAGAAGGCAAATCTCCGCACACTCCGCGGGCGGAGCGGAGGTCTCCGCCCGGGGTTAATTATTAGCAGTTTTTAAAGTGCCTTAGGTCTTTCTATAGCTGTAAAACATAGTAATAGTTTATATCTGAGCTCCAAAACCAGAACATAGCCAAAGTGTGGTCTAAACAATATGGCTCTCTTTTACTTTTGTAAAGGCAGTCATTAGCCTATGATATTATGTTTTGTCGTCGGCGTGTATCCCATTATACGGATCACTGACAGAATATCGACGGACAGAATATCAAGCTACAGGAATATCGAGTCGACAATATCGATGGACAGAATATCGACAGCCTATCTCTACAATGATAAGTACAAAAATATCGAAACCAAAATATCGTTGTTTAAAATATTGTTTTTTTAAATGTCTTAAAAATAATATAAAAATCATTAAATAATAAATATAATTAATAAAAACATAGTTAGAATTATTTAAAAATGTTAAAAGCTGATAAATGATAAATGTAATATAAAAAAAAATTAAACATACATATTTAATTTTTTTAAATATATATTAACTTAATAATACTAATAAATAAATATTTTATTTAATTATAAAATGTTAGAAACATAAGAAAAGTTATAAATACATATATATATAGATAAACCTGTAATATGAATATTAAAATAATATATATATATAATAAATTAAAATATTAAAATTAATATTTATTAAAAAAAAAAAAATTACACTACATTAACTATAAAAGTAGTGAAATGTTGGATAGCATAGGGGATAAAATGACTATTCCCACTACAGAAAGTGCAACAGTAGGCAAAGTGTTGGATAGCGGAGGGGAATAATTTACTATTCCCACTCCAGTGAGTGCAACAGTAGGGAAAGTGTTGGATAGAGGGTGGGTAAAAATTACTATTCCCACTCCAGTGAGTGCAACAGTAGGGAAAATATTGGATAGCGGAGGGGTAAAAATTACTATTCCCACTCCAGCGAGTGCAACAGTAGGGAAAGTGTTGGATAGCGGGTGGGAATAATTTACTATTCCCACTCCACCAAGTGTAACAGTAGGGAAAGTGTTGGATAGCGGAGGGGAATAATTTACTATTCCTACTCCAGTGAGTGCAACAGTAGAGAAAGTGTTGGATAGCGGGTGGTTAAATTTACTATTCCCACTCCAGTGAGTGCAACAGTAGGGAAAGTGTTGGATAGCGGGTAGATAAATATTACTATTCCCACTCCAGGGAGTGCAACAGTAGGGAAAGTGTTGGATAGCGGGTATGTAAAAAGTACTATTCCCACTCCAGTGAGTGCAACAGTAGGGAAAGTGTTGGATAGCGGGTATGTAAAAATTACTATTCCCACTCCAGCGAGTGCAACAGTAGGGAAAGTGTTGGATAGCGGGTATGTAAAAATTACTATTCCCACTCCAGCGAGTGCAACAGCAGGCAAAGTGTTGGATAGCGGGTATGTAAAAATTACTATTCCCACTCCAGCGAGTGCAACAGTAGGGAAAGTGTTGGATAGCGGGTGGGTAAAAATTACTATTCCCACTCCAGTGAGTGCAACAGTAAGGAAAGTGTTGGATAGCGGGTGGGTAAAAATTACTATTCCCACTCCAGTGAGTGCAACAGTAGGGAAAGTGTTGGATAGCGGGTGGGTAAAAATTACTATTCCCACTCCAGCGAGTGCAACAGTAGAGAAAGTGTTGGATAGCGGGTATGTAAACATTACTATTCCCACTCCAGTGAGTGCAACAGTAGGGAAAGTGTTGGATAGCAGGTGGGAATGATTTACTATTCCCACTCCACCAAGTGTAACAGTAGGGAAAGTGTTGGATAGCGGAGGGGAATAATTTAGTATTCCCAGTCCTGCAAAATAATTAACATTAATTAACAAATAATTAATTTTTCAAAAATAATTTACCTCCCACTGTATTCCCCTATAAACGTCACCACCAATATTGTAAAATATTACACAATTAACATAATTATTTAACAATTAATTAATTAACTAATAACAATTAACAAGCAAATTAAAAACAATAAAAAATAAATTAGTTTACACAATTAACTCTATAAAATAACTTTAAATAAATATTGTATATACAAAAATAATTAAACTTTTATTAAAATTTAATTACTTCCCACCCTACTCCCCTATCAACCCATAACCAACTCTTAAAAAAATTACACAATTAACATATTTACCAATTAATTATGAATAATTAATATCCAATTAATAACTAATTAATCACATTTTTAACACAATTAACAATATAAAATATTAATTACATAAATATTAAATAATAAAATTATTAATAATTAATTTACTTCCCACCCTACTCCCCTATAAAACCCCCTATAAAACCACAACCCACTCCTCAAAGAATTACACAATTAACATATTTACCAATTAATTACTAATTATTAATAACCAATTAATAATCAATTAATAACAAATTAATTAACACAATTAACAATATAAATTATTAAATACAAAAATATTAATTAATACAATTATTAATTAATTAATTAAAATAATTTACTTCCCTCCCTACTCCGCTATAAACCCACAAACCCACTACGGAACTAAAACGCAATATTTATGTTTTAAAAAAATTAATAACTTCTAAAAAATTATTATTAAATATATTACAATTAAATTACTTCCCACCCTATTCCCCTATAAACCCACAACCCGCTACGGAACTAAAATATGCAAAAATTAATTAACATAAAATGAATTACTTGTAAAAAATTCAAACATACATTACAAAAATAAACTATACTTTTAACACATATACTAACATACAAAACACAAAAAAAATCGATATTATTAACAACGATATTTTTACTAACGATATTACTAACATCGATATTAATTAAAACGATATTTCTTAGCTGCATGTCGATATTCTGGTCGACGATATTCTTGATGGTCGATATTCTGTCATGTCGATATTTAAACATCGATATAATGGTATATTGATATTTAGACATCGATATTATGTCTGCATACCCCATTATACATCAAATTACCACATTACTGCACCCCAATATATCGCTAACTTTTGGTCCCTTATTACTAAAACACTGCTAAGCAGATTTTAATGAAATGCCAAAAAGGAGTCTTTCCAGACCATAATCTATATTCCTGGCAAATTGCATGATAACCTGTTTACTCGTTTTTCATCTACGTGTTAGTAAAAAGTCTATAGAAAATGCATTGGTGGAAAAACGCATTTTGGACCCCCTTTTTTTCTTTACACCCCCTTAACTAATAACCATGGAAATTTGCATCATCAGCCAATGTAGAAAAAGGAATAAGTCTGCAAAGTTTCATGGAGATTCATCAAACAGTGGCGAAGTTATTAGCAAGCACAAAAACTGAGGAATTCCTATCTCTGGGAGTCTTAACTAAAACTACAGCGTGGCTATAAATATGTATCTATGGAAATACCTCAGGATACAGTGTTAATAGAGAAAGTTAAAAGAGAAAGTGAGAAATCTAGAGATGAGCTTTTGTTTGCCCAAGGCAAGTAGCACCCTCTAAATGAGGAGAGTACGATGAGGTTAGTTACCACATTTAAGAAGAAATCTTATTGTGTTAGGAAGATCCTGGAAAAGAACTGGGAAATACTCAAGAGTGAAAACACTTCTTGGTAAACTAGGGACTTACTCTGAATCAGTGAAAGAATTCCATAACATACCGCAAGAGTGGATCCCTTAGTGGCACTCTACTACAAAGCAATATTACAACCAGGTCAAGCACTTACATGTCAGATTTAAAGGCTTTTTTATATGTGGCAACTCTAAAGCCTGCAAGGATAGAAAAAGTAGCAATGGTTATGATGTATGGAAGAGGTTATAAGGAAATTACACAGTTTAAAACCTGCAGCAGTCCCTTTGTGATTTACATCTCAAGGTGCCCATGTGGTTTATGATATGTTGGAAGCACCATTTATCTACTTATTAAAAGAATAATGGAACACATGAGAGCAATTGATAATTGTGACAACCATTACACTGTGGCTAGGCACTTTAAAGAATATCATTTCAGTAATCAGAACCTCCTTGAGGTACCTTTTGAAATGAAAAGAAGGATTTATGACAAACAATTAAGCAATATTAAATAATAAGAAAAAGTATTATTTTATTGTTTGTCATAAATATTTTTTTGTCCTTCCAATAGGTACCATGATACTTCCAAAATAGTACAATGGAAATCTGCTACCTTTTAAAAAAATATATACTACAATAAAAATACTTTCCCTAACTACTTACACTTTGGTAAAGTGCTTAATTTCTTCATATATGTTAAAAACATAGAAATGAGGTATATGTGATGTACAAAACAAGGATACAGCCATTTTGCTGCTACGTCTGTCTAAAAGTCCATGGAAAATGCAAAAGACACTCCAGGACATGCCACACCACTCCCCTGATCAACACGCCATTTCACTCTACAACATGCTACTCCAGTCTATAATATGCCACTCCACTCTGCGTGACTCCACGCTACTCCACTGGTACGCCACTACAATCTATGCCCTTCTACTCTACGCCAATCTATCCCACTCTATGACACTGTACGGCATGCCACTCTATGTCACGTCACTTCACTGTACTCTTCAACATGCCACTGTAATGTACGCCACTGCACTGTATAACACTCTTTTCCATGCTTTGCGCCTACAGTCTACGCCACTCTACTACAGTCTATGACACTGTACAACATGCCACTCCACTTCACTCTACGACATGGCACTCCATTTAATCACACACTACTCCACTCTACGACACATCACTTCACTCTAGTACACTCCCCTCCACTCTATGACAGTCCAAGCCTCTCCATTCTATGACACGCAACTCCACTATACAACATGCCACTACACTATACACCACTATACTTTACACCCCTCCTCTCTAAGACACTATACGACACGCCACTCTATGGCACACCACTCCACTGTACTTTATGACATGTCACTCCACAGTCCGCCACTCCACTGAACTCTACTCCACTCAATCCCCCTCTACTGTGCCCCACTCCACTCTAAGTCACTCTACAACTCTGTACTCCCCTCTATGACACTCTTCGCAACTCCCTCTATGCCACTTCATGCCACTTTACTCCACTGCACTCTATGATCCACTACTCCACTCTACTCCACTAATTCACTCTACGCCACTCCAGTCTATGCCACTCCACTCCACTCTAACACACTGTACAACATGCCATTCTATGGCACACCACTCCACATTGCTCCACTTTATGCCACTTCACTCTACAACCCTCTCCTCCCCTCTATGTCCCTTCACTCTATGCCAATCTACTCCATCCTATGACAGGCCACTTTATAAAACACCACTCCACTCTACTCTACAACATGCCACTGCACTCTATTACACTGCAGTCTACAACTCTCTACTTCACTCTATGCCCCTACACTGTATGCCACTCTACTCCACTCTACAAGACTCTATGGCACACCACTCCAATCCACTCTACAACATGCTACTTCCCTCTATGACACGCCACTCCACTCTACGACACACCACTCCATTATACAACACTCCACTCTAGGACACTCCACTCTATGACACGCCACTTCACTCTACGACATGCCACTGTATTGAACACCACTGCACTGTAAGCCCCTTTACTGTAAGACACTCTACAACACTCCACTCTACTACACTACACTCTACAACACTCTACGACATGCCACTTAATGACACTCCACTCTACAACACTGTACTCCACTCTATGCCACTCTACGACACTTTACTCCACCCTAAGCCACTCAATGATACTGTACTCCACTCTATGACACTCGGCGAACTCCCTCTACTCCACTCCACGTCACTTTACTCCAATGTAATCTATGACACATGACTTCAGTTTACTCCACTATACTACACTACTCCACTATACTCCACTTCTTGCCACTCCACTCTATGACACACTATGCCTGCCACTCCACTCTATGACTATCTATGACACTCTACTCCACTCTATGATACTCCAATATATATAACACTGTACTCACCTCTATGCCCCTCCACTCCATGACACTCTATGACAATCCACGCTACAACACTCCTCTCTACAACACTCTACTCTATGACACTACACTGCATGACACTCTCCTCCACTATACTCTACATTACTGGACTCAACACTCCACTGTGTGACACTGCACTGTACGACACTCCACTTTATGACACTCTATGCCACTCCACTCTACCACACTGTTTGATACTTTACTCCACTTTATGATACTCCACTTTACAATACTGTACTCCATGCTATGCCACTCCTCTCTATGACACTCCACTCTACTACACTGCACTGTATGACACTCTCCTCTACTTCACTCTACTCTATGACACTCCACTCGACGACACTCTGCTCTACGACACTGTACTCCATTCTACTGTACTCTATGCCACTCTACTGTACAACACTTTACTCCATTTTATACCACTATACATCGCTCTATTCAACGACACTTCACTCGATGTCACCTCACTGTACAACACTTCACTGGATGACATTCTACTGTATGACACTCAACTCTATGCTGTTCCACTGTATTCTACAACACGCCACTCCACCAAATCCCACTCAACTCTAGGACACTCTACTCCACTCTATGCCCCTCCACTCTATATCACTATACTCCACTCCATCACACTCTACCACACTCCACTCTACAACATGCCACTCTAAGACACGACACTCTATGACACTAAACTCTACGACGCTCTCCTCCACTCTACTGTATGACACTACACTCGACGACACTCCAATCCACTGTAGTCCACTCTATGCCACTCCAGTCTCCAACTGTCTACTCCACTCCATGCCACTTCACAACACTCTACTCAAAGACACTTCACTCAACAACACTCCATTGTACGACACTGCACTCTACGACACTCCACTCTATGTCAACCACACCATACTGTACGACACAACACTCCAATCTATGCCACTCCAGTCTATAACACTGTACTACACTGTATGCCCCTCCACTCTATGCCGATGTACTCCACTCAACGACACTCTATGACACTCCACTGTACACCATGCCACTCAGCGACACTCCACTCTACAACAATACACTGTACAACACTCCACTTGGCGACACTCCACTCTACGACATTCTACTCCACTGTACTCCAATCTATGCCACTCCAGTCTACAACACTGTAGTCCACTCCATGTCACTCTACAGCACTCTACTCAATGACACTCCACTCCACAACACTCAACTCCACGACACTACACTCGACGACAGTCCACTCAACAACACTCCACTCTAGGATATGAAGCACATTTACATATATATATTATCTACTGGCGGTCGCCAGTAGATAGTTATAGTTACAACCTATTATCCATAGGAAATCCGCGACATTCTATTTGAAATAACTCTCTTGCCGGTTGACGTATCTTCGCAAAATTTTCAAACTTTGTGGCCCGCTCCGGTCCGCTCCTACCCTGAAAGTCTCGGGGATTCGTCAAGCGGGGGCCGAGAAAAAGGGGGTCCCAAAACGCGTTTTCCCATGCAATTTTCCATAGGAAACTTTAGACACGGCTACAGCTCGAACTGCTGAACGGAATTACACCAAATTTGGCAAAGAGGTAGTTCTTGGTTCAGAAAGAACCCTTTTTGTTAAATGGTGTAAATCCGTTCAGTAGTTGCTGAGAAAATCAAAAGTAAAAAGATAGTGATATCTATGGGCACGGAGGATTCGCGTACCCTGAGCGCACCCTGCGCGCACCGTCCCGATCACGAGCTGCATGTTAATTGGCTGTCAGCTGGCTGTCAACATTCCGATTCAGGAAATGTTGGCAGCCATTTTATCCCTCGGTAGAACCGAGGGACAGAAACAAGTGCGCAAAGCGCACAAAGGGGGCAGGGTAGAAACACCCTGACCCCCTGGGTTTGCTCAGGGGTCCCACAAGGACCCCCTGGGCAAAAAAAAAAAAATTTTTTTAAATCGGCAGGATGCGCTCAGGGTGCGCGAATTCTGCCGAAAATAAAAATCGAGAGCGCGGTCTCCGCGCTTCGATTGTATTTGCCCCGGGTGGCCCAAGTCCCGGGGGCATGCTGAGGGGTTAATTTTATGTGTGGGGGCCTCAAGGGCCCCCAAGCCCCGGGGACCGCCACCCCCGGGGCTTTATTGCAAAAATAGTGCGGGAGGGCTCTTCTGCCCTCCCGCAGCCCCGGGACCGCCACCCCCGGGGCTTCTTTTTAATTTGAATAAGGTGTGGGGGGCTCCAGCCCCCACACGCCCGGGACCACCACCTCCCGGGGCACTTATAAAATAAATGTGGGGGTCCATTACGGACCCCCAGAGCCCCGGGGACCACCACCTCCCGGGGCTGTGCAATTTAAGGGAGGGGGCCGCGCGGCCCCCTCCTGGAGCCCTTGATGGCCCTGGGGACCGCCACCCCCAGGGCCGGCTCCTGCAGTGTCCCGGGTGCCTACCCCGGGACACTGCTGTTTGCAATGACAGGACGGGAGCCTCGCGGCTCCCGTCCTGCCATAGCAAACTGCTTTGGATATTGGAAGAGAGAGCAGGGAAACCTGCTCTCTCTTCCAATATCCAAAGCACATTAGCTTTCCACATGGGGAGCTGCATCTTAGCAGCTCCCCATGTGGAAAGGAATGCCGGCTCCCAAGGGACGCGGGAGCCGGCGGGACTGTGGGGGATTGGGGACCCCCCACAGTCCCCAACGAGAGGAGCCAGCCCCGGGGATGGGGTCCCCGGGGCAAGTAGTGGCTCGGGAGGGGGCCACGCGGCCCCCTCCCCCAAAAATAAAAAATAAATTTTAAAAAAACGGAAAGGCCGGCCCCGGGGATGGGGTCCCCGGGGCCAATACAGGCCCAGGGAAGGGGGCCACGCGGCTCCCTTCCCGTTTTTTTTTCAATTTAATTAAAAAAGGGGTAAGGCCCTGGGGGATGGGGTCCCCAGGGCCCAAAAACAGGAAAAAGGACGGGGGCCACACAGCCCCCCTTCAGGGGACAAAAAAAAAAAAAAACGATCGGGCCCGCAGGCCCCGCCCCCTTCCTTCACCACTCTGCAAACGCGCCCCTGGCGCGTTTGCAGAAGGGAAGAATTCCCCTTGAATACTGGGGTCCCTGGGGCCAACTAGCCCACCAGGAACCTCCAGTATGCACCAGGGGCTGCGTTGCAGAGAGGTGTACAGAGGCCACGCCCCTTTTACACCTCTCTGCAACGCAGCTCTGTGGCGCTTTTTGGATATACCTGTTGGGCTAGTTGGCCCCCAGGGACCCTCAGGATTCAAGGGAGTTAATCCCCGACTTAAAACGCGCCACGGGGCGCGTTTGCACAGTGGTGAAGGGAGGGGCGGGGCTTCAGGTGACAACTGTGCAAACGCGCCCCGTGGCGCGTTTTAAGTTGGGGATTAAATCCCTTCAATCCTGAGGGTCCCTGGGGCCAACTAGCCCAACAGGTACATCCAGAAAGCGCCACAGAGCTGCGTTGCAGAGAGGTGTAAAAGGGGTGTGGCCTCTCTACACGTCTCTGCAACGCAGCCCCTGGCGCATATTGGAGGTTCCTGGTGGGCTAGTTGGCCCCTAGGGACCCTCAGGATTCAAGGGGACTTAATCCCCCAACTTAAAACGCGCAACGGGCGCGTTTGCACAGATGTCACCTCAGGCCCCGCCCCTCCCTTCACCATTGTGCAAATATTCTTCTAAAATCATCCGAAATCACGAATTCCGATTTACTCACCTGTTATAAGGAGAGACCTCAGTGCTGTATCTTTCAGTCCAGTACTGGTCCTGAAAAGTAATTTTAACCGTACTTACCAGTAACTTGAATTTCCTTCCATAGGATATCATTGCCTGCTTTTTGCTTAAAAGTTTCTAAGTGTTGATTTTTGAAACCTACAAATATTCCTCTAAAATCAGCCGAAATACGAATTCCGATGTACTCACCTGTTATAAGGAGAGACCTCAGTGCTGTATCTTTCAGCCCAGTACTGGTCCTGAAAAGTAATTTTAACCGTACTTACCAGTAACTTGAATTTCCTTCCATAGGCTAACATTGACTGGTTTCACTTGGAAATTCTTCTAAGTGTGGAGTTTTGGAACTTTAAAATATTCCTCTAAAATCAGCCGAAATACGAATTCCGATTTACTCACCTGTTATCAGGAGAGACCTCAGTGCTGCATCTTTCAGCCCAGTACTAATCCTGAAAAGTAATTTTAACCGTACTTACCAGTAACTTGAATTTCCTTCCATAGGATATCATTGCCTGCTTTTTGCTGAAAAAGTTTCTAAGTGTTGATTTTTGAAACATACAAATATTCCTCTAAAATCAGCCGAAATCCGAATTCTGATTTACTCACCTGTTATCAGGAGAGACCTCAGTGCTGCATCTTTCAGCCCAGTACTGGTCCTGAAAAGTAATTTTAACCGTACTTACCAGTAACTTGAATTTCCTTCCATAGGCTAACATTGACTGGTTTCACTTGGAAAATCTTCTAAGTGTGGAGTTTTGGAACTTTAAATTATTCTTCTAAAATCAGCCGAAATACGAATTCCGATTTACTCACCTGTTATCAGGAGAGAACCCAGTCCTGCATCTTTTAGCCCAGCACTGACCCTGAAAAGTAATTTTAACCGTACTTACCAGTAACTTATCTTTTCTTCCATAGGAATCCATTGTCTGGTTTTCAGCAGAAAAGTTTCAAAGTGTCGATTTTCACAAACTACAAATATTCCTTAAAAATCGCCTGTATGACTTAAACGCATTTTTCAACTGTTTACAGGAGATGCACCAGTGCTGGATCCAGGATCCAACACTGAGTAAGAAAAAGTAACGATAACAGTTTTTACCTGCTAAGTGAATTTCCTTCCATAGGATAACATTGGTGATTCTATGAGGAAAAGTTTCTAAGTGTCAACTTTTAAAATACAATAATATTCCTTAAAAATCACGACTGTAACCAAAACGCTTTTACTCAACTGTTTACAGGAGATGTCCCAGGACTGAATCTAGGATCCAGTCCTGTGGTTAGAAAAGTAATCCATAAAGTAACTAATTGCATTTAACTAGAAATTCACATTGAGCTGAATGTTGCATTGTGTTTGAAAATGTGTTGCCCATTGCAACAACTGTAACTACTGTACTTAAAAGTCTATTGCCTATGTGCTAAGTATTTAAACTAAAGTAATTCATTCTGAGAAAGTATTTTTGTAATGTAATGTATAATGTAATTACAATGTAATTTAAAAATAAAATATGTAAAAGAAATTGTTTCTAAAAATGTAGTAAATCAGTATGAAAAAAATTAATATAAAAATTAATACATTTAAAAAATGTCATTTAAAAAACCTTTGAAAGTCACTGAAAAAACCGTAGGTTTCAGGCACGTTATAGTTACAAATTAGCATTTAAAAAACCTTTGAAATTCACTGAAAAAACCATAGGTTTCAGACACGTTATAGTTAGAAATTAGCATTTAAAAAACCTTTGAAATTCACTGAAAAAACCATAGGTTTTAGGGACAGTTATAGTTAAAATTAGCATTTAAAAAACCTTTGAAATTCACTGAAAAAACCATAGGTTTCAGATATGTTATAGTTAGAAATTAGCATTTAAAAAACCTTTGAAATTCACTGAAAAAACCATAGGTTTTAGGGACAGTTATAGTTAGTTGGACATTTCACTCGTACAAAACCCGTGAAATTCCCCGTTATAGTTAGTTCAGCTAACTATAACCCGCGCTCTCGCAATGCACTGCTGATGACGTCACATATTACATCACTCATGACATGGTCAGTGACATCACTGATGACATCACTGATGACATCTCAAATGACATCACTGATGACATCATCCACGTGATAATCTGATGCAGCTCTTCACACCCTAATATAACCTTTGATACACCCAATCTAAATTACAGACTGCCATTCGCAAAACCATAGACACTCCAACACCAATAACTACATACCCACTCACTGATTCTTAGGTCTACACACACACATCCACTCACTCACCCGTACAGTCACTCATACTTATGGTCACTCAGTACAGAACTATCATATGCACTCTTACTCCTATATAGACACTCAAACACCGCCACTCATCCATAGAGGTACTCACACACCTAGTCAGTCATGCAAATAATTAAACACACTGCCATTTACTCACCTATACAGTTATACACACACCAGCTCACTTAATCATACAAATACTAGCACATTGTTACGCTCTTATATAATCACTGATACAAGCACACACTCATCCATACAGCCACTATCACAATCACTCACTCTAGCTTATAGCTATTTATATACTCCAACACACATATATACTGCCTTTCACATATGTAGTTACTCACACATGTACCACTGGGACATACATTCACTCACTAACACACTCTTACACACACTTACCCACCCATACAGTCTATCACAGATGCACTCTTGAAACCATCCACCCAGTGAATCACCCACTCACACATCTATGCACAGTCGCACACACCCCATCCACACAAACACTCAGGCACCCATACAGATACTCAGACAACAAATCAATAACTCTTATAGACACTCATGTAGCTATTCACAAACCCATGCAGCCACTTACACAGCAACAGACAGACGGATACAGACATTCACCCAGTTTAGTCACTAACCCATGCATTCAGTAAGATACGTTAAATCACTCACTTATAGAGTCAGTCACGCACCTACTAAATCATCCATACAGACACTTACACACCCACTCATTCTTCAATATGTCTTTTCCTATATATATTAAAAATATTTAAACTTTACAGAAACACACAGTCACTGGATGATGTCATCAGTGATGTCATTTGAGATGTCATCAGTGATGTCATCAGTGATGTCACTGACCATGTCATGAGTGATGTAATATGTGACGTCATCAGCAGTGCATTGCGGGGGCGCGAGTTATAGTTAGCTGAACTAACTATAACGGGGGAATTTCAAGGGTTTTGTACGAGTGAAATGTCCAACTAACTATAACTGTCCCTAAAACCTATGGTTTTTTCAGTGAATTATATATATATATGTATATATGTATATATAACAATCTATGAAATCAATGATAAAAGTTATGGCTAAGTTATAGTTAGGAAAACGTTATTATTTTTTTGTATACAAAACGAGCTTAAACTACACAAACAATAGAAATTCTTCAGTTATAGTTATAACTCAGAGTTATAATTTCTGCCCCGGTCGAAACATACTACAACGTGCGCACCTCTGTACACAGTGCTGTCAACTAGGTAGCCACATCACATTAACTATAACTGGGACCCTACCATTCACACTCTGTAGCTCCATGAAAGATCTCTCAACCCCAAGAGAGGGGCCAACAGATGTCCTAGAATAAAGAGGGTTTAAAAGATCCAATTGGGGTCAGCAAACCCCACAACAAGAGTCCCTACAGGTCTACACCCCTCCCTCCCCCAACTGAGGTCCATAAAACTTCCCACAAATGTAAAAAAAAGAAAATAAATAACATTAAAAAATAGAAAAATAGAAGAAGCAACCCCATGCTTGAAGAGGAAGTATACGAGGGACTGGCTGCCCACGACTGTGGTGGGATGCAAGGAAAGATATACTCTCATAGAATTTGGATGTAGTTTGTCATAAAAGTATGTATTTTCTCAGTATGATAAACTGTAAATTTGCAGCTCATGAAGGCTACAATTTGCTGGCGCTACGTTTTACACAGTTCCTTGATAGATGTGGACTGCACTTAAATGAGAAAGTGCCTTCATGCTTTGTCTATAGAAGGGAAAATACAATGTCACAAATGATCTACCAACAAAATTAGTGATACTCAATTTTCAAACCTGGTGGGTCTATCAGCTGTTTTGTTGAACAGATATCTCATTAGTATTCCTAAATAAAATATATTTAAAAGAAAAGAAAAAAGCAAGGCCATTGAATTACCTGCAGGTCGTAAACAGATAACAACATGGAAGTTCAAAAGCCTCCATATCAGTAAAAGATGATAGATTGATTTTTAGGAAACATTCAAAAGAACTCTCTTGAGAGATGCTTTTACAAACAGATTTGTGTATGTAGTTGTGATGATGCGTTTGTCCTGGGCAAGGTGGAGATAAAAATATGGAGTGCCAAAATGATCCATTAACTAGTTATGATGGGATTGTGTTTACATTGTGCATATAATTCTGATAAAACATTGGATCGCAAATGGTGCATTGAGGTATGACAACATAATTTAGAGAGGACAATATGAATGTTGATATGATTATTTTATGGAGGTATTGACTAGTGTGTGGAATTTGTATATATCCTTATGTGTAATTATACAAAACATTGAAAGAATTACACGAAATGCAAATTTGGCATTTTGTGCTATATTTTAGCGCAAAATTAGTCTTCACCTCCATTTTGGATGTGAGGAATCATTTCAGTAGTGCACTGAACGGTACTCTGTGAGTTTATCCTTTGCTGTCTCCCAGTGCTTAGCTTGATAATAAGCATACAATGTATATTGCATAGAAGTGTGATGTCAATGTGTGTGTAGTTTATCCCCAATAAATTCAAAATAAAGATGAAAACAAAGTAGTGCAAAAAACATCTATTTTCGCCGCATTTTGCCAGCTGCCACATTGCCCAAGGGACTACCTGTCCCAGACACCATTGCTCCCTGGAGGGAAGGGCCGCCAGTGCGCATTTAAGCGCCCCACGACACCCGCGGCGTGGGACATTTATTTTCGCCGCATTTTGCCAGCTGCCACTTCGCCCAAGGGACTACCTGTCCCAGACACCATCGCTCCCTGGAGGGAGGGGCCGCCAGTGCGCATTTAAGCGCCCAACGACACCCGCGGCGCGGGACATCTATTTTCGCCGCATTTTGCCAGCTGCCACATCGCCCAAGGGATTACCTGCCCCAGACACCATCGCTCCCTGGAGGGAGGGGCCGCCAGTGCGCATTTAAGCGCTCCACGACACCCGCGGTGCGGGACATCTATTTTCGCCGCATTTTGCCAGCTGCCACATCGCCCAAGGGACTACCTGTCCCAGACACCATCGCTCCCTGGAGAGAGGGGCCGCCAGTGTGCATTTAAGTGCCCAATGACACCCGCGGCGCGGGACGCGCCCGGGCAAAGCCCGGGCCAAGGGCGGGCCCATCCTTGCCCGTCATTGCCAGGAAGAGGCAGGGCAGGGCCACCCCCCTTATACCTGGCAATCACATAGTCTACAGAAGGCCGACTACTAATATTCAAGGTACTGTGTTCTTCAGCCCCCTCTTTTGATTGAACAGTTGGTGGTGGCCAAGGCCTGGTCTTGCATCCCCCTGACTATAAGTAAGCAGGGGATTGTTCGCTAACCTACCCAAGGAAACTGTCATAGACTGTCGCTGTTGACGCTGCATGTTTTTTTTTAATCTCTCTTGTAAGCTGTGGGAGTTTGTCACCCTCTTTGTAAAATCAAAAATCTCCCTTGATTCAGCGTCTACATTGTTTCTTTGACCTCAAATGGTTTTTGCAGCAGGGGTGGTTATCTTAGACATTGTTCGCTTTGGAGACTGAATTTTCCTTGTTAACCATTCTGCCGTTACATTTGATAAATATTGCTGGGAGGAGGTTAGGTTTTAGGTCATTGCTGGTTTCTGGTCGTCGCAGCTTGTGTGATCAAGTCTGATGAGAAGATGGACAAGAGAAAAACTATGGAGGGATCGGGTGGTGGTAATACGGGGAAAGGGAAAAAAGTAAGAAAATCGATGAAAAACTCTGGTACCAATTGTGTCCTAGAGCATATCGATCGTATTGATAGTTTGATTAGTGAGTTTGAAAGAATTTTAGTCGCTGATCCAGCTATTTCCCCATGTACCCTCCCCGACCAACCTCCTGCAAGCATTAATACCTCTAGCCGCCCTCTTGCCATCCCAGCGATGTTTAAAAACTCAATGCCTAAGGGGACTTTACAACATATCTCGGAGGTTTCACTTCACACCGTGAGGGTTCACCCTCCCCCCACGAATCCCCAAGGTATCACTAGTGACATCGTGATACAGTCAGAGATCATTATTCCCTGTGCAAACAGGTTTACTCCCCTTATGGATCTGGCTGCTGATTCTGAGGATATCAGCCCTCAACAGTTTACAGACGTACCTGTTGTAACCACCTCGGCACCTCACCCGGAACCTCAGAACACGCATGAACTCATTAACACTCTTAGGGCAGAAATAGTGTCTATGAGATGTATGATTGAGGGGCTCACTACATTAGTTAAGTCATTATTGCAGAACAGTTTACCCCCCCAACCGCATGCTACATCTGCAACGCCTATGTCAGAGGCTCATATACCACTCTCGGGTATATACACATCTCAACCAGCAGCCATTAGCTCAAGGGATTCTATCTCCCAAGGGCGCATCCAGCCTAATCTAAATTTCCGCTCCCTATATTCATGCCCCCTTAGAATTTACTGCTAATCAAACCACCAATTTCTCTAATCTAGCGGCCATGCATGGGCCCTTGAGTCGTCCCGGGCCCAGAATTACATTTCTGCCCCTGGGTCATCCGACGCTACATATCGCACAGACTCACCAACTACCCCATCCTTGCCACTTACCCAAAAAATCTATATGGTTAATGTCCCGAAACTCGACAAAAGGAATGGGCATGAGGGGGAAGACTCCATGACCAACAAAGTAATACACTGGATTTGTCATGTTAGGGGTTGTCGTTCCGTGATCTGTGATGATATTATAAGGGGCGCGGAGGTGCAAGTCCTTTACTCAGCCATTCGATTGTATTGAACTCATCCTTAAAGGAGCAGACCTGGCTGAGAACCTCATTGCCCTTGAATTACGGACCTGCTCCCCTGACACTTCTTCAATCCAGTTTAAGAGTTTTACATCCCCCGATTATTGCAAGCCATCTGCACCCCAATCATTTAGTCAATGGCCAACGGTTCTAGTCTAGATGCCAACGAATGACTTCCGGAACAAGGCCATCAGTCTTCTGGGCCATGCGTTTTTCCACCTACCCATATAGACAGCTGCCTAATAGTTGGAGATTCGTCATATTCGAGAGATGTCAGACCCCCAGTAGATTTAGGTATGCATAACGCCCCCATCTCCAACACTAGTGGGCAGGTGGGTGCGGATTGTTGTTTAAGTTATAGTCCCTAGGTCCCATCCCAGGTCGCAACTAGCCTTTGGCCCCTCACCTCAAATGTTGCATTGCCCTCTAGTGCAGATCCCTGCCCGCAGCTCAGGGTGTTATCATGGAACGTGGCTGGGTTAAATAGCAAACTGTCACTTCCCCACTGGAATGAGCTAATTGAGAGCCATGATATTTGTGTTTTTCAAGAGACCTGGAGTTTGGTTCCCCTATTAAAATCAGGTTACGTATGCTTTTGTCCACCAGCAATGACAATTGGGAGAGGGCGCCCGGCAGGGGGCCTGATTATCTGGGTAAGCATTGCTCTGGGATGTCGAATCATCCCTCACTCAAGTTCAAGTCCAGATATTTTGGGGCTATGCATTAGGGGTCCTAAGGGGGGTGCCTACATTGATTTGTTTAATGTCTATGTGAGAGGGACCAAAGGGGGTACACTCTCACCCACTATCACGCTGCTGGAAGAAAGCTTAGCTAGATGCTCAGCCCACTCAAGGATGATAGTAGAGGGTGACTTCAACAGTTCCTTTGAACCACTCGCCAAAGAAGACCTGTTAGGCACAGAGGATGACAATATTAAATGGGCTGTTCCTGCCTTAAATTTACCCCCTGTTAAGAAATGGACACAGACAGCACTCCACCTCAACGCCCTTAACGTTGAGTTTGGCCTAAGGGCAGTAAATGGCAGGCCCCCCTCGGATAGACAGGGTGCCAACACATATAATAGAGCAAGCTGCCCATCTCGCATCGATTATATTTTACTCGCTGTGAGGCTTTTGAGAGACCTAGTTGATATGTGTGTGGGTAAAACCACGGAGAGTGATCATAATCCTCTTTGCCTAAGTATGAAACCTCTGTGGGTGGCCCCATATTACCCTAAGAGCAACCCACCTCTGATACTCACTAGGGAAATTCTCCCCATGAATAACAATAGATCATTAAAATGGCGCAAGGTGGCCCTGCAGGAGAATAAGATCCTTGGCATACAGAAAGACCTGGCCGAGGGCACACTAGAGCTTCAGTCCATGATTGCCAGCAAAAGTGGTTTGGCTGATGCAACTACGGTCCACTCTCGAACTTTTGACCGAATTAATGCACATTTCTTAGCTCCTAGCTCAGACCATAAGCCCACAAGGTTGCAAAGAGGTGCCCACTCATGGTACACTAAGGATTGTAGACGAGGGCAAGCACTCTTGGCTTTAGCAATTAAGGACAAGAACCCCTTACTGATTAGAAATGCCAGGAAGTGCTAAAAGGCCACCCTGTGCTTGGCAAAGTCAGCATGGGATGAATCCCGCTGGCAGCAACTTAAGGAAGCAAGTGTAGCAAAGGATGCTAATTAATTCTGGTCTTTAGTCACTTGGGGCAGCAAGTCAGCGGCGCCCCTGCCCCCCAATTATATTACCGGACTAAAATGGCATGACCATTTCCAGAAGCTCTATTCATCCTCCGAGGACTCGCCCGTGTTGGAGCTCGACGAGCTTGCCATGCATCCCTCGGATGACAAGCTTTTTTCCTTGGGTGAAATTGAGGTCACAATAGGTAGAATAGTGCTGTCTAAGGCTGCCGGCCCTGATGGCATACCGGGCAATTTATTTTTATCTGATATCCCAAATTGGGCTAGTTATATTCTGCTCCTGACAAACGCAATAGCTAATGGCGCCCCTGTCCCCGGGTCTTGGAAAGGAGCAGAGGTGGTTCCAATTTACAAAAAGGGAGCTAAAGATGACCCCTCAAATTACAGGCCCATAAGCCTGATTGATGCCCTGCAGAAGGTCTTCAGCAGAGTTCTGCTGCAGAGGATCCAGCTGTGGGCAGACGACAACTCCATTTTATCGCAGTTTCAGGCTGGTTTCAGAGCCAGGACGGGCACCATTGATCAGGTATTCCGGCTCCAATTAATTTATTGGAAAGAGGTGGTGATCGGAAAGGGCAGCTTATACCTAGCATTTATTGATTTAAAAACTGCCTTTGATTTAGTTCCCAGGAGCAAATTATGGCTGACACTCAAAGATATGGGTATTCCCCTGTTTATCCTTAATCTTGTAGTCAGGCTGCATGAAGGGACTTACGCACAGATAAGGTGGGGGTCACAGGGACAGTTGACTGATTGCATTCTCGTCAGCAGGGGAGTTCACCAGGGTTGTTTCTTGACTCCCACTCTATTCTCTCTTTATATGAATGGAGTAGTTAGCTTTCTGCAAGAAGACCCAGCAGATGCACCAACCCTTGGGGGCGTTAAGGTACCGACCCT
Source organism: Calotriton arnoldi (assembly GCA_963921515.1). NCBI lineage: Eukaryota > Metazoa > Chordata > Amphibia > Caudata > Salamandridae > Calotriton > Calotriton arnoldi. Next base: position 1,030,012 of record CAWUFW010003150.1, on the reverse strand, counting down.
TTTGTTCGCAGATGATACCCTCTTGGTGTCTAAGACCCCAATGGGTTTGCAGCAGTTGCTGAACAGGTTCCAACTCTTCTGCGATACCAGGGGGCTGGTAATTAACACCGCTAAAACAAAATTTATGGCCTTTAACCCCCACAATTCTTATAGAGGCAGCCCTTCGCTTGGTGGAACTCCCCTAGATAGAGTCGGCACCTTTGATTATCTTAGTGTCCGACTCTCATACAATATGTCATTGAAGCACCACCTAGCTAAGATGCTGATGAACCACAAAAGGGTAGCGGGATCACTTGGAAAGGAACACCGCTTATCTCATAGCAGACCGGTAGCTCCGGCTCTCCAGGTCTACGATGCAAAGGCAGTTAGCTCAGCATTGTATGGAGCAGAGTTGTGGGGATTTGATAAGGCTCACAATCTCTGCAGATCTGAGCATAAATTCCTTAGGGATCAAGTTATGCTGCCCAAATACGTTCCCCTCACCCCCCTCATGCTCGACATGGGCAGACGGTCTATTGGCGATGTAGCAAGGCTTCGCCCGCTGCTCTTCTGGGCTCGCATTAGGCGAACCCCAGAGCTTTCACCTTATGTAGAAGCCCTGTCTGAGGTTATCAGGCTTGATACAAGCAGAACAGTGGGCTGGATTTCTAATATCAGGAAAACGTTGTCAGCTTTAGGGCTCCAAGCACACTGGGATGAGCAGGACCCGCCGAGGAAAGATGAGCTTAAGCGTTTTTATTGGGAATGGGTGGATCACTGAGAATTCAGCAATCCGAACTTGGGGAGGCTAACTGCAGAATTCCACTTACACAAACAGGATAGATATCTAGAGCCCTTTTTAGATATAATCCAGGTCCCCTGGGATAGGACGCTGTATATCCACTTCCGGCTCGGGTCACTTCCCGTTTGTGACACCACAGCTAACTGGCATACACGTATTCCAACACCAAAGAACTGCCCATGTTGCAGGGCGCCGGTAGAAAGTGTTGCCCACGTTATGTTCGCTTGCCAGGCATATTCCACACCCAGGGCGAAGTGGTTAAAACCAGTTTGTCGACAGTTGGGCACACAAGATCATTGTGTTGCCCTGCGTATCCTTAGATCGGATCCTAGACCGCTCTTTGCTTGTAGTGTGGCTAAGTTTTTAAGTTATGCTTGGTCTATAAGACGAAAGATCCAGACAGGAAAACGGTAGTCCTTTGTAGGATGTGAGTTGTACATAGTTGCTGGAGGGCTCTCAGGATGCGAATCTCTTTCTTTTTTTATTTTATAGTTTTGTACGTGCACTTTACTGCTGCTAGTTTCCCCCTGATGTCTGCATTTGGGGAGACTGTAAATTGGGTCCACCCGTGGATGTACTGTAATGGTAGCACTTTAGCGTTTATACAACTCCATTTTAAAATGTATTTTATGTATGCTTTTACCTTCTCACGTTGTATATTTATGATACTGATAGCTCTATCTTATTGAACAGCTTATTGCACATCGACCGTAGCAGGGTATCAAGATGGATTGGTTGTATATATTTGCCTGCAATATGCTCTTGCATCAAATGAACTTTTTTATATCCTTTTTTTACTTATTTAAAATGGTGTTTTTATAGCTTTTATGACGCAAGCTGTCGAAATAAAGCTTATACAACAGCAAAAAACACAAGTGCTGTAAACAACAGCCTCTGGTATTCTGTACATTCACATTGCACCGGTAGTCCCATGATAGGATTTGTACCCGAACAGACTTGAACTTACACGACATGGCATAATTCTGTAATATTAGGCATGTCACAAAATAAGCATAATGTGAAATATTGGAAATTACACAGGACTACGCCAGTGTAATGAAAATTTAACATGGGCCCAGTTTTTACATGATTTCTGAATGGCTCCCACTATATTTATATTGTTGTTTTCAGTTGAAAAATATTTTTAAAAGTCATTTCTATGATGTTTATGAAGAATTGAAAACAGTAACAAATTATATTTTGATATAAAACTTGTGAAATTTAATTTTGTGCATGCATTGTACACTGTAACGATTTAGCAAAAGCTGGTTAGAGTTAAGGGGAGCATTCTTACATTTTTGTTGTTTTGTATGGCATCGAAAAACACAGAAGTTCACTGAAAAATATAGTAAAAGGGAAAGTGTGGTTAGGATTGGTTAGAACACCTTAACATATGTTAAAATAAACTCTAAATTCGCTTAAAAACCACACAAAAAGTGAATTTAAGGTTACAAAGCAAAGCCTAAAAACCATTCAAATTCACCATTTATGGTTAGCGCTGCAGTTCCTAACTCGTACCTCCCTCCCTGTAGTCAGGGCACTGTGTTTTCAGTCCTGGGTTCTTCTGTTACAAATCATTATTATGTAATCTGTCAGAGAAGTTGGTTCCCATAGCAAAATTAAAACAACAAAAAAACATGATGTTGTCTAATGATGGGCTAAACCTGTAAAGAGCTTGCATTAGCCACATAGGGGGAGCTGGCAACCCTATCCTAGCATATTTTTATTTGGTATAATAACTCCCTCCCGGCACACAAACACTTCCCTCCTCACCCATGGAAAACCAAGAAAATACACTCAGAAGTCACTAAAGTTCACACATTCACCTAAACTTGCAACGTACCTATTCACACTCCAAGAAAGCAATTTAATTCACAGGCAAGCTACTGGGTTTAAAAATTGCATCTTATATTGCATCTTATGTATGTTCTTACTGCCTGTTTTGTAATTCTCTGCTGAGGAGCGCTGTCATTCTGTGCGCTCGCTTGACGTAAAATTATAGTCCTTCTTCTATTTTTGTGAAATGTCCCGGTTTTTTGCTTTAAAATTCTGGTCACCCTACACTACTGGGACACTGAGCCGTTTGAAACGTCACCCGAAAGCGCTGTGAAGCACACTAGTGACAGATTGTGTGTTATGCAAATGCCAAGTGGCTAGTCGGGCATGTTTCATTCTGATCAGAAGCTAAGAGCCGAGACGTGCAGTACAGCTGCAGAGTGGAAACAAGGAAACCGGCCTCAGAACACACCTGTCTTAGCAAGGGCGCGAGGGAGCAATGGGGGATGCTGTCACAAAGCCCCGCCCCCTCTCAGCGCTACTTAGGAGGCCGGCAGCTGGAAGAGGCTGCCAGGATGCAACTTGCCTTACAGATGTACCTCTTCTCTTCGACAGAGCAGCCTACATCTCAGTGTGTTCCGCCCGCTCCGCAGCTCACATCTCATCCTTCAAACCCAAGCGAAGGGAAAAGGAGGGGACCGCCAAGAAACCCACTGGCAATTAAAAAAGCGACAGCTACACGCTGACAGATCTGTTTCAAAGAGATTGGAAACTTCACTAATTACTTTCAGGGCCAGCAAGAAGAAGGGAGAACTAATTCTGATTAAAAAAAAAAAGCAGGGTGAAAAGTTTTGTCTGGTCGTTGGAATTGGGGAACTGAAAAATTATTTTCGGGTCACATTGGAGCCTCCTCACTAAGAAATTCGAAACCTTCCTTTTTTATTTTACATATATGTAAATTGGTATGCTTCGTCTGTATGAAATGAGCTCCAGGCCCCACGGGGTATCCTGTGTTTGCACTTTAAAAGGCCGGGTGGACAGAGACGCTTTAAGGGAGGGCAAAGTGGGCTCTGGCCCAAGGTCCCAGACTTTCAGGGGGCCCCCTTATAGAGCCAGCTATGTTCTCCACAGTCTTACCCTGATGACGTGGGTAAATCTTAAACAAATTGTTTTAAATACCGTTATTCTTTAATTCATTTTTAATGTGGGTGATGTGAGAGAGCATATTAGGGACATTTTGAAGAGAAATGATGTGTTTAACTTTTTGGCAACATCCATAAAAAAGATTATTTTAGCTTAAAACAACGCCTCACATATGAGAAATGGGAGGGCATCACAGAGATTATTTTAAGGAATATTAGTGAGCTGCTGCTGTGTTAAATATTGAAAACACAAGTCCCTATCCCTAAATATTAGATGTAAACACATTTAAAATTTGGACGAGTGTGCATGTGCGCTGTCAGTGACCTGGCCAAAGAGGGCATGAAAAATCTGAAATTGGATCTTAAAATCAAAGTTATTCTGAACAGGGCCCCCAAAATTAGTTTGGCCCAGGGCCCCCAAAATCCTTAAGATGTCCCTGCGGGTGGATGAAAACTACCTGTTCTGCACTGAAGGATGGGAGAGAGGGATTACAGGCGCCCGCGGCTCGTATGTTGTGCCTACTGGCTGCACGGGTTGCTGTCTGTGGTATGCCTGCTGGGACGCCAATCAGCTGCCGCCAGGATGGATGCGGGTCTCGCGGGAAATCACAGTGATGCTTCCGGGGGTGATGGATGGAAGGGGTTGCAGAGACCGTGCGGGTGGGGAGCGCTGCCTAGGCCTCCTATTAGTACCACTAAAGCCCGAAACACCAGAGGTTTACTCTTAGAAACTCATATTTAAAGACACAAAGCGTTAGTTCTCATGAACCCATCAAAATCTGAGTAGTGGTTTTAGGATTCTGTTCATACGGGTCACTAGTCCTCCAGCTGTGACAGTACCTTTCAATCAGAATTTTTTTTTCAGCCAACCGTACTAAGCGTGTCTGGTCTTGTATATACATTTTTCCCAATATAACTGTATTCCTACAAGTCCCAGCATGCTTAGTGCAGATGGCTGAAAGACAAGCTTGGCTGAAAATTACCACCAACGAAGACGGCCAGAGAGGGCTGTGTGGATCAATTTTGAAGTTGTAGGCAGCAAAAAATGATCCATTCTCCCTCTAATCTACACATCTTTTGCTGCTTCGGGGACAATTTTTCCCCAGTAGCAAAGGCAGCTGAAGAGGCGCCTCTATTTAAAAAAAAAAAATAATAATAACTTTGTCAGCTTCACACTTTACATATTTATAAATATTTAGGTGTGAAATTCATGAACTTGTAAGTAAAGAGTCTTCACAACTTCACCCACTATCGCTCCTGAGTTCATCTCGAGCTCACTAAATAGGTTTTGATTCAGTGACCCCGGTCGAAGGAGGGGCGTAAGGGCCTAAAAGTTTAACATGGAAAGCAGTAAAGATAGCACTTTGGAAGATAACTACTCTGCTGTTGTGGCATTTTGTTTCATGAATATTGAGTTTTCCTTCTATTCACTTGAAATTAACTCTGCAGTACCAGACAGATCATGAACCAATCAAAATTTCGCAAAACAAATATGCTTTAATAACATGACACATCCCAACTCCCTGCTGATGAAAAGCTTTATGCCAGTGAACCACACGTAGGGCCTGATTTAGAGTTTGAAGGACAGGGTATTCCATCCCGAAGGTAGTGGAGTACCCAGTCCACCAAATGATGGTCTGTCTGCAGTATTTAGAGTTTGGCTGATCATCATGCTCACGATGACTGCTCCCCCAGCCAAGACTTCAGATGCAAACCCTACACAATGGCCTGGTGAAGGTGACCGAGTTGGAGCAATTGGTGTAAGTCAACCAGACCGTCTGACCTATTGACAGCAGATGGACTGATGTTCTTTTATTCAATATGGGCCTTCCATGGTGTCACACTGTTGATATTGTTTCAGTAAGACTGTGCGTTTGGACAACAAAAACTTCAAAACTGTGCGGGACTGAGTCCATTCACACCATCAGGATATGTTGCCCGTAGTCCTGGTTAGCTCACAGTGCACCATCTGGACCTCTAAACCTTACAAGGTACTGCACGTTATGTGCAACCTTAGGACATGAGTGTATCCCCAAGGAAATTGGAAAAACAGATCTAACCCTTTCGTGAGTAACTCAGGCATGCTTAAAGGGAAACACAAGAAATACTCAAATTGGCATTTCAAGCATTTATTGAAGCAATACGATTCTCGTGTTAAATACGTGCACTGCACTGATTAATAGAAGGAAACAAAACATTGTACTCAGCATTGCAAGACTGGTAGAGAAAACAATTCAACCATTGTGCTGTTACACTGATTATATGAATACATATAATTGCATCTATACTCCTACCTAGCATTTCCTATCCTAATGTGCATAGTGTGCGGATCTTCCACAATGCCCCTAAGTGGTCTAACTCCCCATTTACCTCAGGGTATGTGTCATCTGGGATCCCTTCTTTGAGATAGAGCAGGCCGCCGTCCTTCTCAGGATGGTAACGGGATTCAGCTGGGCTGGAAAACCGGCATGGGGCGACCTCCACAAGGCTAGCAAAATGGGTAAATAGACATAATATCGAAAAAAATATATAGAATGGACAGAATATCGAATTCAAAATATAGAATGGACATAATATCGAATGGACATAATATAGTGGTTAATAATATCGAAATGAAGGTAAGTAATATCGATTTTCAAAATATAGAAGTACATAATATAGGCATTAAAAAATATTGAATTTTTAATAATATCGAATTTTTGTAAGTGTTTAGTATGTTAGTATATGAGTTAAAAATGTATATATTTTTGTAATGTTTGTTTAATATTTTTTAAAGTTACGAAATTTATGTAAAATTATTTTTGCGTAATTGAATTCTGTAGCGGGTTGTGGGTTTATAGGGGAATATGGTGGGAAGTAATTTAATTGTAATTAAGAAAATATTTATTTTTATTTATTGGTATTGATAATTAATTTATTGTTAATTAATTATTAATTGGTAATGAATTTTTATTAATTGGTAATTAATTTTTATTAATTGATTAATTGATAATTATGTTAATTGTATTAATTTATTATTCGGAGCGGGTTGTGGGTTTATAGGGAATAGGGTGGGAAGTAATTTAAAGGCCCATTACGATACCGGGCGTAAAAAATCCGCCACCCATGAAAGCGGCAAAAATCCGCCCGCCTACACCTTCTGAATACCGACCCAGTAATTATGATGCCTCGAACCGAAAACCGCCAGCGGCAGAAAAACACACAAAATACCGCCCGCCCATGCCCGAGTCGGAGTCAAACCGCCCGCCACGGACGGAAAGACGCATGACAACACAAAACCGCCCGCCCTCACGGTCGAGACACCGCACGTGAAATTACGATCGCACCGACATGAGCGCGGAAAAACAACAAATACACCGCCCGCCAGCGGAAACAACACCAAAGAAAATGGACACGGCAGAAGCCATGGCGGTCACATCCCTGCACAGAAACAGCCCCGGACCCAAACAAACACACACAACATGGCAAACAAGTCCACACAGCAACCCACGCACAAATACACAGACAAAGTACACATCCCGAAAACACACCACCCCTGGACAAACAAATAAACCACAAAGCCCAGAACACCAGCCACAACACACCTGAAAACAACAGACCATCAGGACACACCCAAACAGGTAAGTACAAAAGCAGCCCCTCCACAGACCACAACCCCTTGCAACATTGCAAAGCAGAGAGGAGAGGAGAGGACACAGTGACACAGCAAGGACAGCAGCACACCACAGATACGCACACATCACACCCACCACCACCACCACCACCACCAAACACCGGCACCACAAACCCCTGCACATCACACATCACACACCGCACCAGCACCACAAACACCATGGCATCACACAGAATGCCCAAGTTCACTTCCACTGAGCTGACGGTCATGGTCGACGAGATCGTCAAGGTGCACACACAAATCTATGGCAACCAGGTCCAGCACACACCACTAGCCACCAGAAACAGAATGTGGAACAGAATTGTAGACCAGGTCAATGCAGTCGGGACCGTACCCAGAAACAGAGGAGAGATAAACAAACGGTGGAACGACATCAAAAGCCTGGTCAAGAAGAAGGAGAGCAAAAATCGAGAGCTGGCTGCCACGACTGGCGGAGGGAATCCCGCGCATTACAAGACCTTCAAAGCGTGGGAGGAGAAGGTGCGAGTCATCATCCATCCGGAGATCCTCACCGGATTACCAGGGGAGTGGAGGCTGGTAAGTACAAACAAATGTATACCAGCACACCGCTATGTACTCACATGCACTACCACCATGCCATAGCTCCGAGGGACAAACACCCCCATGTCCAGTACACAATACACAACACATTACTCACACATGCAACAGGCACCACCACCCACACACAGCCCAAACATATCAACTAACAAAACCATGGGGGCATGTGTACACCCAGCCAGCCACGTAACTACCAACAGGTCCCCTAGTACCCCAGAAGCGCCACAACGAGCACCCCCCACACCCATGTGGCAGCCGTAGCTGCACCAACCAACAAGTAACAGGTAAGTAGTCGCAACACAGAGGCAGTGGGTGGGAGGGGGGACAGCTGAAGTACAACACCCACCAGGCCCCTAGTCCCACAGCACAGCAAGGAGGAGCACAGCCCACACCCCACACCCACGTAGCAGCCACTGCAGTGCACACCGGCAGCCGACAGGTAGACATCCCGCCCCAGGACAAACGGTGTCAGTGGGTGTCCAGCCATCACCACGACCCATAACACCGACCCCACCCCCACAGACCTGCAACATGGAGCACCCCCCGCCCATAACCATGTTGCATCCAGTCCAGTGCACGCTCAAAAACAACCTGCAGGTGGGAAACTGGACAGGGCGGGGTGACTGGAGGCATGAGGACTGAATTACGACCAACACATGGGACATGTCAAGTAGCAGAGGAACACGCAGCACTGCTCCCTGCCACAACCATATGAACAATGTGCACACGGACATGAACCACAGAGTAACACCCCACATGACCCATCACAGACACAGCAACACCCAAGGAGCCACGTCTGCATGCACAAGTCACACTGATAACAGAACCACCACGGCAGGCACAGTGCAACCCATCACACACAACTGCAACACCATCGAAGTCCTGTCCATGTAGCCCCCACTGCCTGTCAACCACACATCCCACAACTATGCCCATGTAAGACATACCACACTAGACGCAACAGCGTGGAACAACAGAAATGCACACGAACACCACTGGACCCATCAAACACACAGACACACAATGCACATACAACATACCATCCATCTCATCCGTCAGCCCCAGTCACATGAAAGGTATGTCATCCGAACAGCTGGTCCACATACAGTAGTCACGCAAAGAAACATGCCCATGATAAATCATGTGCCAGAAGTGAATGAAGCGCACGTCACACTGTGAGCAACTACACACATAACATGGGCCACACACCCCGAGCACTGCAGTGATGCACATGGCACAGGGCAGCACGCACACCAAGGAATTGGACCATCTGCAATACGTCGTGTGGCACACAACCATCACTCACTCATAACAATGCGTCCAATTACATGGCCAGAAATCACACCAGACAGCAAATATGCAGGGTATGTCAGACATACACACACCTCAGACCATGCACTGTCATGTTGCCACAACACATGTCACGTTCTGCACCCATGGCACACAGTATGTACCCCCAAAGCATAGTGCATCTCAAATGCGTTTCAGGGGCTGACCCCATTTTGCCATCTGCGTTTGAAGCGTAACATTTGAACCCCAAGAGCATAGTACAAACCAACCTCCACGATGGGTCTGGAGTCCGCATACACCAGAGCCACAAAAGCAGGAGCACAGCAACACACCAATCGGCATTGCCAATCCGTCCCATGCCACATGTCCACAGCACACAGTCCCATTGGCATGCCCACACAACAACAAATAGCACAGCCACACACACGGCTCCAGGAAACCTGTGCACGACTGTGCACGAACTGTGGATGTCAGACAACCTATACATACTTTGTCATGTGCAACACAATAACATATCTCATTCCCCCACAGGTGACGAACTGCTGGATGCTGGAGATGGAGACAGCAGCCAGCACAGCCAGCCTGCAAGCCCCCAACAAGGACTCACGGATGTGGAGGATCTGTCCTCCGATTCGGACACGGACCACCCAGCAGGCCCATCTGGTGTGGCAGGGCCCAACCGCACCCCAGGCACCCTCTCACCCACCAACCCATCATCCAGGGCTGATGACCACTCACAGCCCCCTGCTGCCACTGTTGTAGCGGCCACTACCACTGGTGTGGCGGCCACCCCCACGATCGTTGCGGCCACTCCCACTGCCGCAACCACCACCACGTCATCACTGGCCCCAGCCCCAGCGCAAGTGGTGGTCCGGCCGACTGGGTCCACCCTGGGAGCCACAGCGAGGCCCGTGGTGAGCAATGTGGCTAGTGGGCAGGTCGGTGGCAGCAGTACTGGTAGGAGGAGCAGGGCCAGGCCAACGCCAACTGTGCCTGGGAGCCAAGCCCTGCCGCCAATCGACAGAGTCCTTGGGGCCTATGAGGAGGCCCAAGGCGAATGGGCCAGGTCGGCAAGCGACACGCGGGAGGTCCTTGCGGTGTTGAGGTCCATGGACGCCCACATGGCCCGAATCGCGGACCTCATGGGCCAGCTGGTGGTGGGGGGAGGGCACAAGCAAGGCCAGCAACACCACCTCCGCCACCACCTGCTGTGGCGCTGGGTCGTGCAGCATCACGTTCCCCTGCGTCCACAGCGAGTGAGCACTCCTCAGCCACCACCAGCGGAACATCAACACCCCCTCCCAAGCGTGGAAGGGGCCGTCCGAAGTGGAAACAGGTGTCCAGAGAGGACTTCGCCCGCACCAAACGCCAGTGAGTCAGCCAGCCACCTTGACCACCTACTGCATTGACTTGGAATACGATCCTAGCCCACACAGCCATGTGAATGGCATGTGTCTGTTGGACTGTGGACATAGAACTCCATGGGTACACCTTGACCATCACGCAGCCATGACCGTCAACTCATTGTCACAGCATGCACCACATTTGTCATCACCTTGCACACAATCACATGTCACCGCTGTTAATAAATACACCTTGATCACAATCGGCTTAATGTGTCCTGGGTTTATTCCACGATGTGCAATCGCCACCATGAGCAGAATAGCATCTGCTGTGTGGCATGTCGATGGGACAGGAGAGGCTGCAGGGACCTAGGGGTGAAAAACAGAACAAGAGTACATTCAATGAGTGTGTGACACACTCATCACACAGTACTTGTCACCAACTACAAGCAATGCACACACATCTCTGAGAGCAACAGGGCACAATGCTACAGCCACTGACAGTGGCATACCAACCTGGACATGGACCATTGACACACAGCACTCAGTGAACAAAAGGCCCCAGTAACAGAGCACACATACACCTGCACAACTACAGCCACATCAGCCGTCGCACATGGTCACTCACCGTCAAGTGAAGTAGCGGGCGATGAGCTGCTGACGCTACGTTCACAGCTTCATCCTCTCCACTGTCCTCTTCACTGGAGCTGTCCTGGTGTGCAGGCTGGGGCCCTGGTTGATCTCCGTCATCCACAATTAGGGGGATCTGCTTTCGAATGGCCAGATTGTGCAGCATGCAGTAAGCCACCACTATCTGGCACACCTTCTGTGGGGAGTACGCCAGCGCACCCCGGTGCGGTCCAGGCATCTGAACCTGGACTTGAGGAGGCCAAAGGTACGCTCGACCACACGTCTGGTCCTCCCATGTGCCTCATTGTAGCGGTCATCTGCTGGGGTCCGAGGATTCCGTAATGGACTGAGCAGCCAGGGCCCATTCGGGTAAGCCGAGTCACCTGGGCGTGGGGGACACAGAGAACCGTTGCAATTCAAACAGGACAGTAGACAGCATCCTTAAGCCAGCACGCTACACAACTCCACATACTCACCGACAATCCAGCCACGGTCCTGTTGCAAATTGGTCTTCAGTCGTGGTAATATGCTGTTTCGCATGATGTGCGCGTCATGGGCCGAGCCTGGGAACTTTGCACACACGTGGGAGATGAACATGTCCGCAAGGCACACCACTTGCACATTCAGGAGTGCGTGTGCTTCCGGTTGCGGAAGAGCTGCTCAGTGGCCTGTGGTGGGACAAGGCCAACATGGGTGCAGTCAATGGCACCAACGACATGTGGGATCCGTCCAAGGGCATAGAATGCACCCTTCACTGCCGCCAACTCACGTGCCCTGGGGAATCTGATGTACCTGTTCCTGTACAGCATCATGGCTGCCAGTACATCCCTCAGCACCATGCTGAACATGGGCTGGGACATCCCACCTCCACTGCCCAGTGTGTGCTGGAATGACCCAGTGGCGAAAAAATGCAGTGCAGCCATCACCTTAGCCGTGGGGTGAATGCTGTCGGATACACCCTGCGAGGACGGAGGTGGGGTTCCAACATGGCACATAGTCGATGCAGGGTTGGTCGATCCAGACGAAATTTCCGGATGACCTCAGAATCCTCCATGTCCGCCAACAATTGGTAAGTGCGGTAAATGTTTGGTCTCCGCCTAGGAAAGATGGAAGTGGACACATGTCAAAGCAACACGCCACATGGCATTTTCACATACACATTACTGATATGACAGAGCAAGAACATGAGTCACAGAACAGCTGTCATGCAGGGACAGCACAGCCACAATACACTTACACAGGTCTCCCACCAATAGCAATGGGCAGTGACACAAGCCATTGCTATGTGCATGCACATGGGGATCCAGGCCTCAATGACCTGTGAGGCGTTCTGATGGGGACTGACTGCATATCCGGCAAGCGGCAACACCATGGCAACATGACTGGCTGCTGTGCATCACACTGCTTCCGAGGCTGGATGAGTATGGCACACACCAACGACGATGTGGGCACAGGCTGAGCGGCCAAGACAAGTGGGACCTGTGGCACGAGGGGATATGAGACAGTCATTGGTGTCACCACTGCACCCTATGTGCAGCACTGTACGGATCACACCTCCAGAAGCATTGTCAGGTGTACACATTGACAGCCCCATGCCAACACGGCTGTGTGCTTGCAAATACACATCACATGTGACACGTAACCTTGCACGTGCCAAGTGGCAGATGTACATAGTGAGAGATGACATGCGTGTGCATATGCGTATACCATGCACCCATGCCAATGTGCAGATGATGACATGCTAACAGACATGTGGGGGCCGGCCACTGGCCGTCCCTGCCTATGCACACGGCATGTTGTGGCCCCGTCCATTGTGCACCTGCACCCACACGCACATCATGGCCACACCTGCAGATGCAGTGCGCACATCATACTGTGTGGTGCACATGGCATCAGCGGACTGTCACCAACATGGGCCAGGCCATTACGGCCAACTCCGATGACCCTCGCGGTTGCACCCTGCGTGTTCCACTATGGAGGTAGGCGTCCCGGGCCAGCTGGGTGCAGGCCAACGTCTGCAATTGCCAATGCAGGTCTCAGTGCACTTGTTGCTCGTGTGAATGTCAGGCTGGGCCATGCTGCCCCTCTCAGTCCCAGCAAGCCTGGCCTGCACATTGACTGCACAATGCCAGTAGGTGACAGCACCGACTGCCTAGTGGGTTGCATGTGTCTCCTGTTCAGGACCCTCCAGATGGGCGCTAACTCAGTACTGACTATTGGACACACCATGTCTCATGATAGGGATGTGTGTGTGTGGGATGGTGGCACTGAATGTGACCTCCTTTGCCTGGTGGGCCATGCACAGGGCGAGTATGTCGATGATTGCGCAGTGTTGGTCACAGTGGGTGCACCCACACAGATGTGTTGCCCTATGTTCATTTTCTATGTCCGCATGATAATGGACTGTAGATGTGGGCAGACTACACATTGGTCGATGTGCTGTCAATTTGAATGTGCCTTCACACCAGGCACAGCTGCCCCTGCACATGTGACCCCTGCTGCACTCGCTGCTGGGTCTGTGGAGCTGATGCACCATCTGTGCGTGGGGCGGACAGCTCTCCTCACTTCCGTCATTGCGCATGTCATCACTTTGCCGCAGGTGACATGGATCATGGAGGGCCCACATGTACGCGTGGGTGGCCTCAACAAGTGTGTCCAATGGTTGTCACCCCCAGTCAGTGCTTCGAATGTGAATGATGTTGTGCTGGTGCTAATTTCAATGTGGTGGGTGGGCGGGGCTAGGTGCAGGCTTACATGCAGGACATGGGAGGGTGATCGGATTAGCGACTAGTTGCAATACATACGGGGCACGTCTTTTCCTGTCAACATCAGGGTCATTCCTTGAACTCACTGACTGTAATACAGTCGTCTTTGTCCCTGTCCTCATGGCCTCCCTCGCTCCCCCAATATGCATTTGCACCTGTGGGGCTAGCGCATGCAGATGCAGCCCCAGGCTCGCCCCGGAGAGGCCAAGGAGTGTATGTGTGGGTCCAGTTGAGCGAGGTGGTCTGTCTCACGGCATGATGTGTGGCGGGACGCCATCCACCTGCGTGGTGCCCCGACTCGAGACCCGGGCAACATAGACAATGCATAGCAGTCTCCGCAGTCCGGATACACCACCTGCGACACACAGAGGCTGTAGCTGCCCTAGCGGCCCATGCCGCGTCCATCTGGGGCTGATGGACCCACACATCCACTCTTTTGCCTCACTGGGGCGGGCTCGGAGGTGCTTGCGCACGCGCTGGCTTCTCTGTTGCAACGGCATGTGACGTGTGTGGAGATGTAGGCAATGGGTGGGATGGTGCGAGCCACCTTCCGTGACGTCACTGTTGCTCGTGATGTGTGCGTCCCCCCAATACTTCCATATGACTTGAGCCATGCTACACATTGAGGATGTTTTGCCTGCGTGATGTGTCCCGGAGGAGCGCGCCGAGTCCTCTCCCCCACCATGCTCCACTGCCATCCCGTACCCTGGATTGCCTGTGCAGGTTGACAATGTTGGGGATACACCTGGTCGGCAGGGGCTGTGTGTGCCTTGTCAAGGGCCTGGCGGGCGCACAACAGGATCCAGCTTGTCCACAGAGGGTGGGCTGTCGTGTACGCCTGATACCGCATTGTTCGTGTGCCCGGCTGCTGTGCACACACGTGTTCACATCCGCCCCCGACGGGTGGCCTTTAACATTGCCCAGGGAAGTGGTAATGTGCAGTTCCAGACCCCTCCCGACACAGCGTGTTTCAACTTTGCATGTGCGCATCTACCCGTCACACCCACCCACCTGAGCGAAGCGTCACTCCCGCTTCACACGACACATGTGTGTCTTCCACAGTTGTGCTACTCATTTGCGTTGACATCGAATGACAGTGGACTACATAGTCATGTCACGACTGCCGTGTACATCACACACTCTCATCATCTCACATTCGTACTTGTGAAAGGAATCAGCAGAGACAGTTTCTTTCTTCAAACCATGTATTGTGACTTATGTCCTCTGTGATGCAGTATAGTGGACACTACTGGCAGCGGAATGCATGTGGAGGATATACTGAGCATGATTACACATAGCTAAGGGTGTAGGGGTACATGTGATTAGCTGTTGCATGTGGGATGTGGGCTTCAGAGTTACATCTGCTTGGCCGTTGCTGTGCTAATGTTAATTTGCAAGTAGCTGCGGTGCTGCGGACTTTGACACAGACGGTATACATTTAGCCTACCAGACCGCTTGGCATCATGGGCACAGTCCATCTCAGTTCCATGTGACAGGTGTGCTGCTGTTGTTACTCATGCACGCGTGCGTGTGAGTTGACATCAGGGCATGGGCTTACGTGCATGCAACGGCGTCCCACTTGTTGTTGCCATATGGTGGCTACTGGACATGTCACAGTCACTGGGGTCGTGTTGTTGTTGTATGCACTTGTCGTCCATGCAAAGGTCCTGTTACAGGATTTCCGGGAGGGGGAGAAGGGGTGCAGCTCTCACATACTCCAGCCGGGCGATTCCTGTCCACTGTGCGGTGCATATGTCCATGGGCGCAGGATCCATGTCATGGCATAGTTGTACGTGCAGTTCTGTCCATGTGGGTGCGATACACATATCCCATGACACTGCCTCCCCCGATACATGCAGAGTTCCTGGATGTGATGGGGAACGGAGTGCATGTCCCGGACACATCCGATGTCATGGCAGTGTCGTTGATGGTGTGGTATCAGTTGCAGGTCGTTTGGTATGGCTGTTGTGGTGGTTACTGGCCAGTCTGTGCGGAAGCTAAGCATGGGTACAGTGTCGGACATCATGGCTCAATTGGGGGATTGCGTCGGGGTCCTACGAATTGACAGGTTGACAGGTATGCGATGGCTTCCTGCAGGGCTTCCATTTCATTGGTGGTATACATGTTTGCCAGCCAATGTAGCGGATGGTGGCTGTCACGGTGTTGTTCGTAAGTTGTCCCTTGTAGGAGCATGATGGGGCATGCTGGGTGACATTCGATGTAGCTGTGATCCATGATCCGTCGTGTGGAGGCACAGTGGTCCCATTGCAGTGTGGGTCCGATGTTCACCACATACGCCATGCCCCCATAGGCTGAACAGACCCTGTCGTGTGCGTCCAGAGGGTGGAATAGTGGTAGCAGGTCCGCCCTTGGACATGCCGGGTTGAGAGGCACAACTCCACAGGATGGTGGAAGGGACACCTCCGACAGTAGAAGACGGGTATGACGCAGCTGAACAATGCGATGCGGTAAGTCAGTTGGTAACTTACGTTCAGCAGGGATAGGGGTTCGCATCCCATTAGCTGTATCAGGTTGTGTTTGTACAGCTTGACCTGTTTGGCGTAGTTGGGTAGGTGTGTTGTAGGTGCCATTTTGCTGCGGGGCGATGTGGTGGCGTGCTCCGGCTGTGTGTGCAGTCTGCAGTGTGCAAGCTCCGAGGTTGCTGTGAGGTCTGTGATGGTCGTAGGGGGGCAGGACTTGTGTTCTGTTAGCTTGTGCGGAGGACACGGGCCCTCATCCCACGTGCTTCACTGAATGTTCAAGGTCAGTGGTGTGTGACTCCTTACAGATAACTTGCATGGGAACGGCATGGGGAGTTTTATATTTTTCTTTCCCGTTCGGTATGTTCTTAGGTGATATGCGCTATCTGCCCTGTGGTCGGTTTCCTCTGCATGCCTGTGTTGGTCTTTTTTGGGACAATGGCTGTATTCTCCGGCTTGTTTAGTCGGGATGTGGTTTCGGAGTTGGAATGGAAGGTCATTCAGTGCTGTCTGCTCTCCCGTGTGTGGGCGTCAGGCTGTGTTTCCGCTATGCGTTGGGCCTTGTGTGTGGGTGTCATTCTTGGGTCCACCTGTTGTCAGTCCCCGGGCTCTTTGGTGTTCCGTTTTGTATGTCTGGTTCATGGGTGCAGGGTGGTATGGGTGTTTCTGTGTGGTACTGGCGTACCTGTTCCCGACGGGGCCCATGTTCTACTGGGTGGTGTTGCCGCCGCTGTGTGCTTCGCCATGTTTGTCACACAGGGTTTGTCCTGATGTTGCGTGACTTCACTGACATGTGGGCGTCGGTTGTGTGATGGGTGTTGTCCGTGAATTGGGCGTTGGGGACATGACTGTGGCAGGCCTGTCACGTGTCATGTGCGTTCTGGGTGTGGCTGGTGTGTGTGGTGCTTGGTTGTGTCCCTGTGTTGTTTGTGTGCGACGCATACATGGCGTTATGGTTGGGCGCTGAGTTGGGCGCATGTGTGGCTGCGTCATCGCCGCTGTGCTGCGGTGCCGTGACGGGGTCATTAGTTCCTGGTCCCAGGTGGTGTGCCCATGATAGTTGCGAGATGTTGCACTTTGCCCTGTGTTACATTTGTGGGTGCAGTGGTGGATGTGTCTTGTCCACGCAGGGGTGTTGAGGGGTGCCATGTCCTCCTTTTCCGCCCTTGCACTGTGTGCGCTGTTTGCGTGCCCTTGTTGTGTGTGTGCCTACCTGTGTCTCCGCGATACGTTGCCTCCTTGGTGGTGCATCAGGTATAGCATGGGGAGGGCCTGCAGTGCTGGATTCATGCTCGGGGGGTCGCCTCTTCGGTGTCTGTGCTCGGCGTTCGGGTTTCCGCCTCACTTTCACGTGCGGTGTCTCTTAGCCGTGGGAGCTGTTTGTTTGCGGCATCGTAATTTGTACGCCGGGCGGTACGTGATTTCGTCTGGCGGTGTGTCTCCATTGGGCTGCGCCGCTACGTGAGCGAGCGCACTTTGATGGCGGACGGCGTCGCTGGCTTGCCGGCGGTGTTTGGCTGCCTCTTCACATCGTAATTCGGCGGGCGTGTGGGCTGCGGCATGCGGGCGGTAACTGGTGGTTTTTGCATCCGCCAGCACGGCGGTGGTGCTTCCGCCCGCCATCCTAATGGGCCCCTTAATTGTAATTAAGAAAATATTTATTTTTATTTATTGGTATTGATAATTAATTTATTGTTAATTAATTATTAATTGGTAATTAATTTTTATTAATTGGTAATTAATTTTTATTAATTGATAATTATGTTAATTGTATTAATTTATTATTCGGAGCGGGTTGTGGGTTTATAGGGGAATAGGGTGGGAAGTAATTTAATTGTAATTAAGAAAATATTTATTTTTATTTATTGGTATTGATAATTAATGTATTGTTAATTAATTATTAATTAATTTGTATTAATTGGTAATTAATGTTTATTAATTGATTAATTGATAATTATGTTAATTGTATTAATTTATTATTCGGAGCGGGTTGTGGGTTTATAGGGGAATAGGGTGGGAAGTAATTTAATTGTAATTAAGTAATTATTGAAATTCTTTTTGTGTATTGATTAATTTATTAATTAATTATTAATTGGTAATTTTTTATTACCTATTACATTTTGGTATTGAAAATTAATTGGTTGTTGATTAATTATTAATAGGTAATTAATTTTTACTAAATAATATTTATTGGTATTTATAATTAATTAATTATTAAATATTTTGTAATTGGTAATTAATTTTAATTAATTTTTTATTGGTATTGATAATTAATTTATTTTTATTTAAATATTAAATCATTACTTTCCCTACTGTTGCACTCACTGGAGTGGGAATAGTAATTTTTACCCCTACGCTATCCAACGCTTTCCCTACTGTTGCAGTCACTGGAGTGGGAATAGTAATTTTTACCCCTACGCTATCCAACGCTTTCCTTACTGTTGCACTCTCTGGAGTGGAAATCGTAATTTTTACCCCTACGCTATCCAACGCTTTCCCTACTGTTGCACTCACTGGAGTCGGAATAGTAATTTTTACCCCTACGCTATCCAACGCTTTCCCTACTGTTGCACTCTCTGGAGTGGGAATAGTAATTTTTACCGCTATGCTATCCAATGCTTTCCCTACTGTTGCACTTACTGGAGTGGGAATAGTAATTTTACCCTCCCGCTATCCAACGCTTTCCCTACTGTTGCACTCACTGGAGTGGGAATAGTAATTTTTACCCTCCCGCTATCCAACGCTTTCCCTACTGTTGCACTCACTGGAGTGGAAATAGTAATTTTTACCCTCCCGCTATCCAACGCTTTCCCTACTGTTGCACTCTCAGGAGTGGGAAAAGTAATTTTTACCCCTACGCTATCCAACGCTTTCCCTACTGTTGCACTCACTGGAGTGGGAATAGTAATTTTTACCCCTCCGCTATCCAACGCTTTCCTTACTGTTGCACTCTCTGAAGTGGGAATAGTAATTTTTACCCCTACGCTATCCAACGCTTTCCCTACTGTTGCACTCACTGGAGTGGAAATAGTAATTTTACCCCTACGCTATCCAACGCTTTCCTTACTGTTGCACTCTCTGGAGTGATAATAGTAAATTTTACCCTCCTGCTATCCTACGCTAAAAATATTGAATATTTGTTATTAATATTAAGTTAATATATATATGTATTAAAAAATAAAAATGTATGTTTATTTTTTTATCTTACATTAATTATTTATTAATTTTAAGGTTATTTAAGTATTTTTAAGTATGTTTCAGTTAATTATATTTATTATTTTATTAATTTTACATTACTTTTAATACATTTAAAAATTCGATATTTTAACAAACTATATTATTTACAACGATATTTTGGATTCGATATTTTGTACTTACCTGTTTGTAGATAGGAATTCGATATTTTGGCATTCTATATTTTATCCACTATATTTTTGCAGGTCGATATTTTGGCATTCTATATTCTGTCAGTGATCCAGCAAAATGTTCCTCTCTCCAAACAAAGGACTGGGAGAGTTTTTATAATAATCTTCACCCATATTCACTATGTGGAATTCTAGTCCAGCTGTTATTGTTTATTCTACTTTTGCAGGGCTGTCGCCGAACAGACAACAAACAATGACATTTTGCATAGTCAACCTAGTCCTTGTACAGAATGTTCAAGAGCCTGATAATATGCCTATAAAGAAGTGTACGTGTAAGACAAGCTATTTCTGAGAACATTATCCCATATGGGCGTGCAAGTAAATGTGTGTTAAAAATCATCGTTCAAAAAGATGTCAACTTTAAGCATGAGTGTGTTCTGTGCCCAGGGCCTATGCAACCACACGGCAATGGAAACCCTGGTGGTCCTGAACTGAAAAAACAGAAAAATGCCCCCCACGACCTCAAAGAACAATCCCAGGGTGTAAGGGTCATTAGTTTTAAGGTTTTGAAAAGCAGGCTCCAGCTTCGGGAATTTGTTTTTGAAAAACAAAAAAGTTTTTGGAGCGGCTGCATGCAACATGGCTGCAACCAGAGGTCAAAGTGGGAAGGGAGGCGGGGAATGTAGGAAGGGGGACCAACATTCACAAGCTTTATTAATTTGATCAAAACAGTTTCCATACTTTAATTGAAAAAAACAACCGTCCCTAAAGAGTTGAGTTCCTTGTGGTCGAAAAGGGAAAACAAGCGTCTACTCTACTGTGAAGAGACAGAATGAAGAGGCAGTTGAAAAAGAAAAAAGGTAATATTATTAATCAGCAAATCTAAATGCTACCTGGGAGCCAGTACAAACTTTAATTGGTAAAACCTAGAATTTGTCTTTTTAGTGTAAACCTGTAACTGTAGTTAGCGTCTTACTAAAGCATAACTTGTGAAAGCACTATCAAAATTTAAGCAATCTTTTTTCACATTTTGTGATAGCCTATTTATACTGTTTGCAACCTTATACTGTGTATAATATAATTTCTTAACTAATGACACGTTCACTATAAATACGTCACTATTTCCCCAGTGCACCGACCAGGGTTTAAGTCAGACACCACCCGGTTAGACCCACAGGCATCTGAAGTATTCGCATTAATCAATCAATTTTTCATACCCAAAAATGCATTTCCCGCAGATAAATTTAAGTTGCATTTTGTTTTTATTTAAGGTGTGTGCATACAATTTTATAAACAAGTACCTTCAGGTAAAAGCCAAACAAAATAGCTAATATTGTGTTCTCTTTGGCTATGTCTCTGACCCCGCCTGACACATTCACTGACCCCGGCCCCACTGTACTCAGGATCACAGTTCCCATTCTTTTCTTTACACACTTTGACCGCTGGTAGCAACTCATCACCTTTCAGTGCCTTCAGAGGATTCATCATGGCAGAGGCTCTTCTGAAGGCACAGAGATCGCAGCAAGGCCAATGGAGATCTCTAACTATAGCCAGCGGTAATCATCCAGGGTGGCGGAGGTAGTCACCTGCCCTACCTGATGGATAAACAGTCACCCTTTAAATTGTAAAGGAGCTCCATAGTCATAAAGAAGGAAGTCACAAATAAGGCAAAGAACACAAAGGTCTCCATCCCCAGTAACAGCACAGTCTTAAACAAGCAAGACTCAATGCAACAGAGGGGTCATCAATGGAGTCCTTAGTGAATACAATGTGGAGTAAAGTTTTAGAAATACTCTCAGTTAAGGAGGGACAGACTTATCAGGACAAGCTTAAATTAAAATTGTGAAAGACTGTCTATATAAGGTACAATCTACTAATTCCATAGAGAAATTATTTTTCACACAGAAGCATAGTTTCTCTTTCTGATCCAGTATAATTATGAAGACAGCTTAGATCAAGTTTAACATATTTAATGTTGAACATTATCCAAACATACCTTGATTCTTGAATGTGTCGAGTCTTGCCAAAGCATGCATGTACAACAAATCCTGCTGTCAGTAACGTGTCACGATTCGCTCCTTGCGCTCTGTACCCACCACTAGGGGCCTATCTATGGAACGCTCGTGTTTTCAAATAAGCTTCCGAACCATGAACTGACTTCCAGCCTTTTGGACTCTATTCTGAAATTCCCATTCATTCCAGATCCATGTTGGGTTTTGTGGAAGCCAGTTTGCTTTTCTTGCTTAAGACTCCAATACCTAGAACTCCCTGCTTGCTACTTTATCACCACCCATGACATGCAGGCCAAGGAGGGGTGGAGGAATTCAGTGCACTTGTGGCTGGCAGGTGCTAGCCTGTACATACCTCAGGAATGTGATCATACTGAGCTCATTTAAGCATTAGTTTCCTTTAGTACATCATTGGTCAATGTATCAGTATTCCTGTTTGGCTGACCCCTTTGTATCTCGAGTTCTTGAACTTTTGCTGATCTTTGCTCCAGAGTTCCTGATTCCTAAGCTATAGCTGCATCTTTGTTCTTTCAACTACCCTCAACTAGTGCTTCCTTGTTTCCTTGGTTTCAAGCTAGCACTATTGTAGTTCATTCTTGCTTCCTGATTATTCACTCTTTCTGTAGCTACTGTTTTCCCAGTCCCTATCTTTCTTTCCTCTTCCTTAGCGCCAGTTCCCATGTGCTAACTTCTTGTCCTTACTGCTTTCACTTCCAGTTTATTAGTGTAATTTGATTACTTGCTTTCTGCCGAATGTTCCTTTTGTTTTCCTGTCTTTCCTGTTAAGCTCAACTCCTCTGTAGCTGTAGCTATCAGGACTGTTTATTTTTAGTTCTCTGCCCTTGCTGTTACTGCCTTGCATGTTCCTGTTTGATTACCACGATTCATTTCACAGCTGACAGGCTAGGTGGTTTTTATCTTCCTCTGGGACTATTGCCTTTATGTTACTTTTTAACATCACCGTAGGTACCAGTTCCCCACACCCTGCCTTTACATGTATATGTTATTAGTGGGTATTTGCAGTCAGTATTTGTAACAGCAAAGGGCATATCGCTCTATGATTGGTTGTAATTGTTACATGGGTGGATTGAGTGGGTTATAGGAGACATGTACATATGCTTTCCGATGAAGTATGTATGAAGATGTATGAAAATGAAGATTGTACTTTTTGCATTAGGACACAAACCTGTAACTTCACCCATTAAACCTGTTGTTAAGGAGAAACAGCCTTTAAAAACGATGACTTTGTCACACAATGCCTTTTACACTGCTACCTTTACCACACAGGTAATACCACAAAGGCAAGAGTTTGTGCTTTACACGCCTTTACCATGCAGGTAAGTATTTTTTTAAATAACATCATTATGCTATTATTTTTTAAAGGGTTTGGTTGCAAGTGGTGGCTAAGTGAGGTAAAGTTAATTTTAGGGCCTAGGGTTGGGTAGCGGTAAAGCGGTAAATTTCAGGGTTATGGGGTGGACAATGGTAAAGGGCGGTAAGGGAAATTTTATGGTTTAGTGGTGGACAGTGGAAAAAGGAGGTAAGGGTAATTTTAGGGTTTATGGATGAACAGTGGTAAAGGCAGGTGAGGGTATATTTAGGGTTTAGGGTTGGGCACTGGTAAAGGGAGGTAAGGATAAATTTAGGGTTTAGTGGTAGGTGGAGGTAAAGTTAATTTTTGGGTTTTGTGGTGGCTAGTGGTACAGGGAGATAAGGGTAATTTTAGGGTTTAGGGGTGAGGAGTGGTAGAAGTGAGGTAAGGGGACATTTAGGGTTTAGGCATGGGTGTGGTAAAGAGAGGTAAGGGTAAATTCATGGTTTATGAGTGAGCGTTGGTAAAGGGAGGTTAGGGTAATTTTAAGGTTCACGGGTGGGAGGTAGTAAAGGGAGGTAAAGGTTATTTAAGGGTTTTGGGGTGGGCAATGGTAAAGGGAGGTTTGGGTAATTTTAGGGTTTAGGGGTGGGCAGTGGTGCAGGGAGGGAAAGGTACATTTATGGTTTAAGGTTGGGTAGTGGTAAACTGAGGTAATGGCAATCTAATATTGGAGCTGAGGGGTGGGTAGTGGTTACAGGAGGTAAGGGCACATTTAGGGTTTATGGTTGGGCAGTGGCAAAGGGAGGTTAGGAGTAAATTCAAAACTAGGAGGGTTTGGTAGCTTCCCTCAAAAAAGAAAAAAAAACCTATTATATATATATATATATATATATCTCCAAAAGAAAAAGAGTGCTGAAACTCTACTTGGAGCACAGGTGCTTTATTAAATATCAAGGGGTGGGCGGTGACACCTGAAGCGTTTCGGCTCCCAATGAGCCTTAATCATAGGTAGGCACACCCAATACAAAGCAATCCACAGTTGTTACTGTGACCACGTAATTTTTTGTAGTCCCAAGGTCCTTCGATGCCCAGAGTGCACCATGCCAGTATGTTAATGTTCACAGTGGACTGCACTGCACGTTGTTGTTTTGCCACTGTATCTCGCACTGTAGCCACTCATAAAAGTATCTTCTTTGCATGGCACAATCGTTGAGTAGTGTTACACATCGCCGCCAAATCTCCCAATGTCCTTTGGCAACCAGCACCCCAAGTCGGAAAGAGGCAAATAACACCTCACATCTCCTTTTCTTGCCACCACAGTGAATATTTAAATCAGGGTGGTGTCCTTTTCTTTTCAAAAGTGGGCGCCAGCGGGTCGGGTTCACAAAGCTGCTCTCGCAGTAATCACTCAAGTGCTCTGATGAAAGCAAGCCATGGACCCTGCAGGGCGGTTTCAGCAAAACAGGCACGGAGAAACCTGTCACTTCAATATCCAAAAGAAAAAGAGCGCTGAAACTCTACTTGGAGCACAGATGCTTTATTAAACATCAAGGGGAGGGCGGTGACACCTGATGCATTTCGGCACCCAATGAGCCTCAATCATAGGTAGGCACACCCAATACGAAGCAACCCACTGTTGTTACTGTGACCACGTGATTTTTTGTAGTCCCAAGGTCCTTCGAGGCCCAGAGTGCACCATGCCACAGTATGTTAATGTTCACAGTGGACTGCAGTGCACGTTGTTGTTTTGCCACTGCATCTCGCACTGTAGCCACTCATAAAAGTATCTTCATTGCATGGCGCATTCATTGAGTTGTGTTAAACAACGCCGCCAAATATCCCAATGTCATTTGGCAACCAGTGTCCCAAGTCGGAAAGAGGCAAATAAAACCTCCCATCTCCCTCTCTTGCCGCCACAGTGAATATTTAACTCAGGGTAGTGTCCTTTTCTTTTCAAAAGTGGGGGCCAGCGGGTCAGGCTCACAAAGCTGTGCTCTTAGTAATCACTCAAGTGCTCTGATGAAAGCGAGCCATGGACCATGGACGGTGGTTTCAGAAAAACAGGCACGGAGAAACCTGTCGCTTCAATATCTAAAAGAAAAAGAGCGCTGAAACTCTACTTGGAGCACAGGTGCTTTATTAAACATCAAGGGGTGGGCAGTGACACCTGACGCGTTTCGGCTCCCAATGAACCTTAATCATAGGTAGGCACACCCAATACAAAGCAACCCACAGTTGTTACTGTGTCCACGTGATTTTTTTCTAGTCCAAAGGTCCTTCGATACGCAGAGTGCACCATGCTAGTATGTTAATGTTCACAGTGGACTGCAGTGCACATTGTTGTTTTGCCACTGTATCTCGCACTGTAGTCACTCATAAAAGTATCTTCTTTGCATGGCACATTCGTTGGGTAGTGTTACACATCGCCGCCAAATCTCCCAATGTCCTTTGGCAACCAGCACCCCAAGTCGGAAAGAGGCAAATAACACCTCACATCTCCCTTTCTTGCCGCCACAGTGAATATTTAAATCAGGGTAGTGTCCTTTTCTTTTCAAAAGTGGGGGCCAGCGGGTCGGGTTCACAAAGTTGCTCTCGCAGTAATCACTCAAGTGCTCCGATGAAAGCAAGCCATGGACCCTGCAGGGCGGTTTCAGCAAAACAGGCACGGAGAAACCTGTCACTTCAATATCCAAAAGAAAAAGAGTGCTGAAACTCTACTTGCGGCGTGGTGAAGCAAAATAACGATGGATTAAACCCAGATCTGTGACTGGGGGTGAATGTTTGCCATTGTGCAACATTCCGTCCATCATCTTGTGTGTTTTGCAATTCGCCCCAAGTGGGAAGGGTATGCCCAGACGTGGGTCCCGTGCTCACTGCGCCACTGGAGTCAGGCTATCCTGGCTGATGAGGGCTGAATGCCCGAAACCGGTCCTAGGATGCTTGATTCCGGTCCAGGAAGACATGGCTTGGCAGTTCGGTCTGGACTGTTCCCATGAGGCACAGGGTCAAGACTGATTTGCATATGGCCATGTCTGAACTGGGGTGGCGTGGTGAAGCAAAATAACGATGGATTAAACCCAGATCTGTGACTGGGGGTGAATGTTTGCCATTGTGCAACATTCCGTCCATCATCTTGTGTGTTTTGCAATTCGCCCCAAGTGGGAAGGGTATGCCCAGACGTGGGTCCCGTGCTCACTGCGCCACTGGAGTCAGGCTATCCTGGCTGATGAGGGCTGAATGCCCGAAACCGGTCCTAGGATGCTTGATTCCGGTCCAGGGAAGACATGGCTTGGCAGTTCGGTCTGGACTGTTCCCATGAGGCACAGGGTCAAGACTGATTTGCATATGGCCATGTCTGAACTGGGGTGGCGTGGTGAAGCAAAATAATGATGGATTAAACCCAGATCTGTGACTGGGGGTGAATGTTTGCCATTGTGCAACATTCCGTCCATCATCTTGTGTGTTTTGCAATTCGCCCCAAGTGGGAAGGGTATGCCCAGACGTGGGTCCCGTGCTCACTGCGCCACTGGAGTCAGGCTATCCTGGCTGATGAGGGCTGAATGCATGAAACCGGTCCTAGGATGCTTGATTCCGGTCCAGGGAAGACATGGCTTGGCAGTTCGGTCTGGACTGTTCCCATGAGGCACAGGGTCAAGAATGATTTGCATATGGCCATGTCTGAACTGGGGTGGCGTGGTGAAGCAAAATAACAATGGATTAAACCCAGATCTGTCACTGGGGGTGAATGTTTGCCATTGTGCAACATTCCATCCATCATCTTGTGTGTTTTGCAATTCGCCCCAAGTGGGAAGGGTATGCCCAGACGTGGGTCCCGTGCTCACTGCGTCACTGGAGTCAGGCTATCCTGGCTGATGAGGGCTGAATGCCCGAAACCGGTCCTAGGATGCTTGATTCCGGTCCAGGGAAGACATGGCTTGGCAGTTCGGTCTGGACTGTTCCCATGAGGCACAGGGTCAAGACTGATTTGCATATGGCCATGTCTGAACTGGGGTGGCGTGGTGAAGCAAAATAACGATGGATTAAACCCAGATCTGTGACTGGGGGTGAATGTTTGCCATTGTGCAACATCCCGTCCATCATCTTGTGTGTTTTGCAATTCGCCCCAAGTGGGAACAGTATGCCCAGACGTGGGTCCCGTGCTCACTGCGCCACTGGAGTCAGGCTATCCTGGCTGATGAGGGCTGAATGCCCGAAACCGGTCCTAGGATGCTTGATTCCGGTCCAGGGAAGACATGGCTTGGCAGTTCGGTCTGGACTGTTCCCATGAGGCACAGGGTCAAGACTGATTTGCATATGGCCATGTCTGAACTGGGGTGGCGTGGTGAAGCAAAATAACGATGGATTAAACCCAGATCTGTGACTAGGGGTGAATGTTTGCCATTGTGCAACATTCCGTCCATCATCTTGTGTGTTTTGCAATTCGCCCCAAGTGGGAAGGGTATGCCCAGACGTGGGTCCCGTGCTCACTGCGCCACTGGAGTCAGGCTATCCTGGCTGATGAGGGCTGAATGCCCGAAACCGGTCCTAGGATGCTTGATTCCGGTCCAGGAAGACATGGCTTGGCAGTTCGGTCTGGACTGTTCCCATGAGGCACAGGGTCAAGACTGATTTGCATATGGCCATGTCTGAACTGGGGTGGCGTGGTGAAGCAAAATAACGATGGATTAAACCCAGATCTGTGACTGGGGGTGAATGTTTGCCATTGTGCAACATTCCGTCCATCATCTTGTGTGTTTTGCAATTCGCCCCAAGTGGGAAGGGTATGCCCAGACGTGGGTCCCGTGCTCACTGCGCCACTGGAGTCAGGCTATCCTGGCTGATGAGGGCTGAATGCCCGAAACCGGTCCTAGGATGCTTGATTCCGGTCCAGGGAAGACATGGCTTGGCAGTTCGGTCTGGACTGTTCCCATGAGGCACAGGGTCAAGACTGATTTGCATATGGCCATGTCTGAACTGGGGTGGCGTGGTGAAGCAAAATAACGATGGATTAAACCCAGATCTGTGACTGGGGGTGAATGTTTGCCATTGTGCAACATTCCGTCCATCATCTTGTGTGTTTTGCAATTCGCCCCAAGTGGGAACGGTATGCCCAGACGTGGGTCCCGTGCTCACTGCGCCACTGGAGTCAGGCTATCCTGGCTGATGAGGGCTGAATGCCCGAAACCGGTCCTAGGATGCTTGATTCCGGTCCAGGGAAGACATGGCTTGGCAGTTCGGTCTGGACTGTTCCCATGAGGCACAGGGTCAAGACTGATTTGCATATGGCCATGTCTGAACTGGGGTGGCGTGGTGAAGGAAAATAACGATGGATTAAACCCAGATCTGTGACTGGGGGTGAATGTTTGCCATTGTGCAACATTCCGTCCATCATCTTGTGTGTTTTCCAATTCGCCCCAAGTGGGAAGGGTATGCCCAGACGTGGGTCCCGTGCTCACTGCGCCACTGGAGTCAGGCTATCCTGGCTGATGAGGGCTGAATGCCCGAAACCGGTCCTAGGATGCTTGATTCCGGTCCAGGGAAGACATGGCTTGGCAGTTCGGTCTGGACTGTTCCCATGAGGCACAGGGTCAAGACTGATTTGCATATGGCCATGTCTGAACTGGGGTGGCGTGGTGAAGCAAAATAACGATGGATTAAACCCAGATCTGTGACTGGGGGTGAATGTTTGCCATTGTGCAACATTCCGTCCATCATCTTGTGTGTTTGCAATTCGCCCCAAGTGGGAAGGGTATGCCCAGACGTGGGTCCCGTGCTCACTGCACCACTGGAGTCAGGCTATCCTGGCTGATGAGGGCTGAATGCCCGAAACCGGTCCTAGGATGCTTGATTCCGGTCCAGGAAGACATGGCTTGGCAGTTCGGTCTGGACTGTTCCCATGAGGCACAGGGTCAAGACTGATTTGCATATGGCCATGTCTGAACTGGGGTGGCGTGGTGAAGCAAAATAACGATGGATTAAACCCAGATCTGTGACTGGGGGTGAATGTTTGCCATTGTGCAACATTCCAGTCCATCATCTTGTGTGTTTTGCAATTCGCCCCAAGTGGGAAGGGTATGCCCAGACGTGGGTCCCGTGCTCACTGCGCCACTGGAGTCAGGCTATCCTGGCTGATGAGGGCTGAATGCCCGAGACCGGTCCTAGGATGCTTGATTCCGGTCCAGGAAGACATGGCTTGGCAGTTCGGTCTGGACTGTTCCCATGAGGCACAGGGTCAAGACTGATTTGCATATGGCCATGTCTGAACTGGGGTGGCGTGGTGAAGCAAAATAACGATGGATTAAACCCAGATCTGTGACTGGGGGTGAATGTTTGCCATTGTGCAACATTCCGTCCATCATCTTGTGTGTTTTGCAATTCGCCCCAAGTGGGAAGGGTATGCCCAGACGTGGGTCCCGTGCTCACTGCGCCACTGGAGTCAGGCTATCCTGGCTGATGAGGGCTGATAGCCCGAAACCGGTCCTAGGATGCTTGATTCCGGTCCAGGGAAGACATGGCTTGGCAGTTCGGTCTGGACTGTTCCCATGAGGCATAGGGTCAAGACTGATTTGCATATGGCCATGTCTGAACTGGGGTGGTGTGGTGAAGCAAAATAACGATGGATTAAACCCAGATCTGTGACTGGGGGTGAATGTTTGCCATTGTGCAACATTCCGTCCATCATCTTGTGTGTTTTGCAAATCGCCCCAAGTGGGAAGGGTATGCCCAGACGTGGGTCCCGTGCTCACTGCGCCACTGGAGTCAGGCTATCCTGGCTGATGAGGGCTGAATGCCCGAAACCGGTCCTAGGATGCTTGTTTCCGGTCCAGGGAAGACATGGCTTGGTAGTTCGGTCTGGACTGTTCCCATGAGGCACAGGGTCAAGACTGATTTGCATATGGCCATGTCTGAACTGGGGTGGCGTGGTGAAGCAAAATAACGATGTATTAAACCCAGATCTGTGACTGGGGGTGAATGTTTGCCATTGTGCAACATTCCGTCCATCATCTTGTGTGTTTTGCAATTCGCCCCAAGTGGGAAGGGTATGCCCAGACGTGGGTCCCGTGCTCACTGCGCCACTGGAGTCAGGCTATCCTGGCTGATGAGGGCTGAATGCCCGAAACCGGTCCTAGGATGCTTGATTCCGGTCCAGGGAAGACATGGCTTGGCAGTTCGGTCTGGACTGTTCCCATGAGGCACAGGGTCAAGACTGATTTGCATATGGCCATGTCTGAACTGGTGTGGCGTGGTGAAGCAAAATAACGATGGATTAAACCCAGATCTGTGACTGGGGGTGAATGTTTGCCATTGTGCAACATTCCGTCCATCATCTTGTGTGTTTTGCAATTCGCCCCAAGTGGGAAGGGTATGCCCAGACGTGGGTCCCGTGCTCACTGCGCCACTGGAGTCAGGCTATCATGGCTGATGAGGGCTGAATGCCTGAAACCGGTCCTAGGATGCTTGATTCCGGTCCAGGGAAGACATGGCTTGGCAGTTCGGTCTGGACTGTTCCCATGAGGCACAGGGTCAAGACTGATTTGCATATGGCCATGTCTGAACTGGGGTGGCGTGGTGAAGCAAAATAACAATGTATTAAACCCAGATCTGTGACTGGGGGTGAATGTTTGCCATTGTGCAACATTCCGTCCATCATCTTGTGTGTTTTGCAATTCGCCCCAAGTGGGAAGGGTATGCCCAGACGTGGGTCCCGTGCTCACTGCGCCACTGGAGTCAGGCTATCCTGGCTGATGAGGGCTGAATGCCCGAAACCGGTCCTAGGATGCTTGATTCCGGTCCAGGGAAGACATGGCTTGGCAGTTCGGTCTGGACTGTTCCCATGAGGCACAGGGTCAAGACTGATTTGCATATGGCCATGTCTGAACTGGGGTGGCGTGGTGAAGCAAAATAACGATGGATTAAACCCAGATCTGTGACTGGGGGTGAATGTTTGCCATTGTGCAACATTCCGTCCATCATCTTGTGTGTTTTGCAATTCGCCCCAAGTGGGAAGGGTATGCCCAGACGTGGGTCCCGTGTTCACTGCGCCACTGGAGACAGGCTATCCTGGCTGATGAGGGCTGAATGCCCGAAACCGGTCCTAGGATGCTTGATTCTGGTCCAGGGAAGACATGGCTTGGCAGTTCGGTCTGGACTGTTCCCATGAGGCACAGGGTCAAGACTGATTTGCATATGGCCATGTCTGAACTGGGGTGGCGTGGTGAAGCAAAATAACGATGGATTAAACCCAGATCTGTGACTGGGGGTGAATGTTTGCCATAAGGCAACATTCCGTCCATCATCTTGTGTGTTTTGCAATTCGCCCCAAGTGGGAAGGGTATGCCCAGACGTGGGTCCCGTGCTCACTGCGCCACTGGAGTCAGGCTATCCTGGCTGATGAGGGCTGAATGCCCGAAACCGGTCCTAGGATGCTTGATTCCGGTCCAGGGAAGACATGGCTTGGCAGTTCGGTCTGGACTGTTCCCATGAGGCACAGGGTCAAGACTGATTTGCATATGGCCATGTCTGAACTGGGGTGGCGTGGTGAAGCAAAATAATGATGGATTAAACCCAGATCTGTGACTGGGGGTGAATGTTTGCCATTGTGCAACATTCCGTCCATCATCTTGTGTGTTTTGCAATTCGCCCCAAGTGGGAAGGGTATGCCCAGACGTGGGTCCCGTGCTCACTGCGCCACTGGAGTCAGGCTATCCTGGCTGATGAGGGCTGAATGCCTGAAACCGGTCCTAGGATGCTTGACTCCGGTCCAGGGAAGACATGGCTTGGCAGTTCGGTCTGGACTGTTCCCATGAGGCACAGGGTCAAGACTGATTTGCATATGGCCATGTCTGAACTGGGGTGGCGTGGTGAAGCAAAATAACGATGGATTAAACCCAGATCTGTGACTGGGGGTGAATGTTTGCCATTGTGCAACATTCCGTCGATCATCTTGTGTGTTTTGCAATTCGCCCCAAGTGGGAAGGGTATGCCCAGACGTGGGTCCCGTGCTCACTGCGCCACTGGAGTCAGGCTATCCTGGCTGATGAGGGCTGAATGCCCGAAACCGGTCCTAGGATGCTTGATTCCGGTCCAGGAAGACATGGCTTGGCAGTTCGGTCTGGACTGTTCCCATGAGGCACAGGGTCAAGACTGATTTGCATATGGCCATGTCTGAACTGGGGTGGCGTGGTGAAGCTAAATAACGATGGATTAAACCCAGATCTGTGACTGGGGGTGAATGTTTGCCATTGTGCAACATTCCGTCCATCATCTTGTGTGTTTTGCAATTCGCCCCCAAGTGGGAAGGGTATGCCCAGACGTGGGTCCCGTGCTCACTGCGCCACTGGAGTCAGGCTATCCTGGCTGATGAGGGCTGAATGCCCGAAACCGGTCCTAGGATGCTTGATTCCGGTCCAGGGAAGACATGGCTTGGCAGTTCGGTCTGGACTGTTCCCATGAGGCACAGGGTCAAGACTGATTTGCATATGGCCATGTCTGAACTGGGGTGGCGTGTTAGGGCAAAATAACGATGGATTAAACCCAGATCTGTGACTGGGGGTGAATGTTTGCCATTGTGCAACATTCCGCCCATCATCTTGTGTGTTTTGCAATTCGCCCCAAGTGGGAAGGGTATGCCCACACGTGGGTCCCTTGCTCACTGCGCCACTGGAGTCAGGCTATCCTGGCTGATGAGGACTGAATGCCCGAAACCGGTCCTAGGATGCTTGATTCCGGTCCAGGGAAGACATGGCTTGGCAGTTCGGTCTGGACTGTTCCCATGAGGCACAGGGTCAAGACTGATTTGCATATGGCCATGTCTGAACTGGGGTGGCGTGGTGAAGCAAAATAACGATGGATTAAACCCAGATCTGTGACTGGGGGTGAATGTTTGCCATTGTGCAACATTCCGTCCATCATCTTGTGTGTTTTGCAAATCGCCCCAAGTGGGAAGGGTATGCCCAGACGTGGGTCCCGTGCTCACTGCGCCACTGGAGTCAGGCTATCCTGGCTGATGAGGGCTGAATGCCCGAAACCGGTCCTAGGATGCTTGATTCCGGTCCAGGGAAGACATGGCTTGGCAGTTCGGTCTGGACTGTTCCCATGAGGCACAGGGTCAAGACTGATTTGCATATGGCCATGTCTGAACTGGGGTGGCGTGGTGAAGCAAAATAACGATGGATTAAACCCAGATCTGTGACTGGGGGTGAATGTTTGCCATTGTGCAACATTCCGTCGATCATCTTGTGTGTTTTGCAATTCGCCCCAAGTGGGAAGGGTATGCCCAGACGTGGGTCCCGTGCTCACTGCGCCACTGGAGTCAGGCTATCCTGGCTGATGAGGGCTGAATGCCCGAAACCGGTCCTAGGATGCTTGATTCCGGTCCAGGGAAGACATGGCTTGGCAGTTCGGTCTGGACTGTTCCCATGAGGCACAGGGTCAAGACTGATTTGCATATGGCCATGTCTGAACTGGGGTGTCGTGGTGAAGCAAAATAACGATGGATTAAACCCAGATCTGTGACTGGGGGTGAATGTTTGCCATTGTGCAACATTCCGTCCATCATCTTGTGTGTTTTGCAATTCGCCCCAAGTGGGAAGGGTATGCCCAGACGTGGGTCCCGTGCTCACTGCGCCACTGGAGTCAGGCTATCCTGGCTGATGAGGGCTGAATGCCCGAAACCGGTCCTAGGATGCTTGATTCCGGTCCAGGGAAGACGTGGCTTGGCAGTTCAGTCTGGACTGTTCCCATAAGGCACAGGGTCAAGACTGATTTGCATATGGCCATGTCTGAACTGGGGTGGCGTGGTGAAGCAAAATAACGATGGATTAAACCCAGATCTGTGACTGGGGGTGAATGCTTGCCATTGTGCAACATTCCGTCCATCATCTTGTGTGTTTTGCAATTCGCCCCAAGTGGGAAGGGTATGCCCAGACGTGGGTCCCGTGCTCACTGCGCCACTGGAGTCAGGCTATCCTGGCTGATGAGGGCTGAATGCCCGAAACCGGTCCTAGGATGCTTGATTCCGGTTCAGGGAAGACATGGCTTGGCAGTTCGGTCTGGACTGTTCCCATGAGGCACAGGGTCAAGACTGATTTGCATATGGCCATGTCTGAACTGGGGTGGCGTGGTGAAGCAAAATAACGATGGATTAAACCCAGATCTGTGACTGGGGGTGAATGTTTGCCATTGTGCAACATTCCGTCCATCATCTTGTGTGTTTTGCAATTCGCCCCAAGTGGGAAGGGTATGCCCAGATGTGGGTCCCGTGCTCACTGCGCCACTGGAGTCAGGCTATCCTGGCTGATGAGGGCTGAATGCCCGAAACCGGTCCTAGGATGCTTGATTCCGGTCCAGGGAAGACATGGCTTGGCAGTTCGGTCTGGACTGTTCCCATGAGGCACAGGGTCAAGACTGATTTGCATATGGCCATGTCTGAACTGGGGTGGCATGGTGAAGCAAAATAACAATGGATTAAACCCAGATCTGTGACTGGGGGTGAATGTTTGCCATTGTGCAACATTCCGTCCATCATCTTGTGTGTTTTGAAACTCTACTTGGAGCACAGATGCTTTATTAAACATCAAGGGGTGGGCGGTGACACCTGACGCGTTTCGGTACCCAATGAACCTTAATCATAGGTAGGCACACCCAATACAAAGCAACCCACAGTTGTTACTGTGTCCACGTGATTTTTTTCTAGTCCAAAGGTCCTTCGATGCGCAGAGTGCACCATGCTAGTATGTTAATGTTCACAGTGGACTGCAGTGCACGTTGTTGTTTTGCCACTGCATCTCGCACTGTAGCCACTCATAAAAGTATCTTCATTGCATGGCGCATTCATTGAGTTGTGTTACACAACGCCGCCAAATCTCCCAATGTCCTTTGGCAACCAGTGTCCCAAGTCGGAAAGAGGCAAATAAAACCTCCCATCTCCCTCTCTTGCTGCCACAGGGAATATTTAACTCAGGGTAGTGTCCTTTTCTTTTCAAAAGTGGGGGCCAGCGGGTCAGGCTCACAAAGCTGTGCTCTCAGTAATCACTCAAGTGCTCTGATGAAAGCGAGCCATGGACCATAGACGGTGGTTTCAGCAAAACAGGCACGGAGAAACCTGTCGCTTCAATATCCAAAAGAAAAAGAGCGCTGAAACTCTACTTGGAGCACAGGTGCTTTATTAAATATCAAGGGGTGGGCGGTGACACCTGAAGCGTTTCGGCTCCCAATGAGCCTTAATCATAGGTAGGCACACCCAATACGAAGCAACCCACAGTTGTTACTGTGACCACGTGATGTTTTGTAGTCCCAAGGTCCTTCGATGCCCAGAGTGCACCATGCCAGTATGTTAATGTTCACAGTGGACTGCAGTGCACGTTGTTGTTTTGCTACTGAATCTCACACTGTAGCCACTCATAAAAGTATCTTCATTGCATGGCGCATTCGTTGAGGAGTGTTACACATCGCCGACAAATCTCCCAATGCCTTTTGGCAACCAGCGCCCCAAGTCGGCAAGAGGCAAATAACACCTCACATCTCCATTTCTTGCCGCCACAGTGAATATTTAACTCAGGGTAGTGTCCTTTTCTTTTGAAAAGTGGAGGCCAGCGGGTCAGGCTCACAAAGCTGTGCTCGCAGTAATCACTCAAGTGCTCCGATGAAAGCGAGCCATGGACCCTGAGGGCGGTTTCAGCAAAACAGGCATGGAGAAACCTGTCACTTCAATATCCAAAGAAAAAGAGCGCTGAAACTCTACTTGGAGCACAGGTGCTTTATTAAGGTGTGGGCAGTGACACCTGACGCGTTTCGGCTACCAATGAGCCTTAATCATAGGTAGGCACTCCCAATACGAAGCAACCCACAGTTGTTACTGTGACCACGTGATTTTTTGTAGTCCCAAGGTCCTTCGATGCCCAGAGTGCACCATGCCAGTATGTTAATGTTCAAAGTGGACTGCAGTGCACGTTGTTGTTTTGCCACTGTATCTCGCACTGTAGCCACTCATGAAAGTATATTCATTGCATGGCGCATTCGTTGAGTAGTGTTACACATCGCCGCCAAATCTCCCAATGTCCTTTGGCAACCAGCGCCCCAAGTCGGAAAGAGGCAAATAACACCTCACATCTCCCTTTCTTGCCGCCACAGTGAATATTTAACTAAGGGTAGTGTCCTTTTCTTTTCAAAAGTGGGGGCCAGCGGGTCAGGCTCACAAAGCTGGGCTCTCAGTAATCACTCAAGTGCTCCGATGAAAGCGAGCCATGGACCCTGCAGGGCGGTTTCAGCAAAACAGGCACAGAGAAACCTGTCACTTCAATATCCAAAAGAAAAAGAGTGCTGAAGCTCTACTTGGAGCACATGTGCTTTATTAAACATCAAGGGGTGGGCGGTGACACCTGATGCGTTTCGGCACCCATTGAGCCTTAATCATAGGTAGGCACACCCAATACTAAGCAACTCACAGTTGTTACTGTGACTACGTGATTTTTTTGTAGTCCCAAGATCCTTCGCTGCCCAGAGAACACCATGCCAGTATTATAATGTTCACAGTGTACTGCAGTGCACGTTGTTGTTTTGCCACTGTATCTCGCACTGTAGCCACTCATAAAAGTATCTTCATTGCAAGGCGCATTCGTTGAGTAGTGTTACACATCGCCGCCAAATCTCCCAATGTCCTTTGGCAACCAGCGCCCCAAGTCGGAAAGAGGCAAATAACACGT
Source organism: Calotriton arnoldi (assembly GCA_963921515.1). Taxonomy (NCBI): domain Eukaryota; kingdom Metazoa; phylum Chordata; class Amphibia; order Caudata; family Salamandridae; genus Calotriton; species Calotriton arnoldi. The sequence continues at coordinate 993,182 of CAWUFW010003150.1, read as the reverse complement.
CACATCTCCCTTTCTTGCCGCCAGAGTGAATATTTAACTCAGGGTAGTGCCCTTTTCTTTTCAAAAGTGGGGGCCAGCGGGTAGGACTCACAAAGCTGCGCTCGCAGTGATCATTCAAGTGCTCCGATGAAAGCGAGCCATGGACCCTGCAGGGCGGTTTCAGCAAAACAGGCCCGGAGAAACCTTTCACTTCAATGTCCAAAAGAAAAAGAGTGCTGAAACTCTACTTGGAGCACAGGTGCTTTATTAAACATCAAGGGGTGGGCAGTGACATCTGACGCGTTTCGGCTCCCAATGAGCCTTAATCATAGGTAGGCACACCCAATACGAAGCAACCCACAGTTGTTACTAAGACCACGTGATTTTTTGTAGTCCCAAGGTCCATCGATGCCCAGAGTGCACCATGCCAGTATGTTAATGTTCAAAGTGGACTGCAGTGCACGTTGTTGTTTTGCCACTGTATCTCGCACTGTAGCCACTCATGAAAGTATATTCATTGCATGGCGCATTCGTTGAGTAGTGTTACACATCGCCGCCAAATCTCCCAATGTCCTTTGGCAACCAGCGCCCCAAGTCGGAAAGAGGCAAATAACACCTCACATCTCCCTTTCTTGCCGCCACAGTGAATATTTAACTAAGGGTAGTGTCCTTTTCTTTTCAAAAGTGGGGGCCAGCGGGTCAGGCTCACAAAGCTGGGCTCTCAGTAATCACTCAAGTGCTCCGATGAAAGCGAGCCATGGACCCTGCAGGGCGGTTTCAGCAAAACAGGCACAGAGAAACCTGTCACTTCAATATCCGAAAGAAAAAGAGTGCTGAAGCTCTACTTGGAGCACAGGTGTTTTATTAAACATCAAGGGGTGGGCGGTGACACCTGACGCGTTTCGGCACCCATTGAGCCTTAATCATAGGTAGGCACACCCAATATGAAGCAACTCACAGTTGTTACTGTGACTATGTGATTTTTTTGTAGTCCCAAGGTCCTTCGCTGCCCAGAGAACACCATGCCAGTATGTTAATGTTCACAGTGTACTGCAGTGCACGTTGTTGTTTTGCCACTGTATCTCGCACTGTAGCCACTCATAAAAGTATCTTCATTGCATGGCGCATTCGTTGAGTGGGGTTACACATCGCCGCCAAATCTCGCAATGTCCTTTGGCAACCAGCGCCCCAAGTTGGAAAGAGGCAAATAACACCTCACATCTCCCTTTCTTGCCGCCACAGTGAATATTTAACTAAGGGTAGTGTCCTTTTCTTTTGAAAAGTGGGGGCCAGCGGGTCAGGCTCACAAACCTGCGCTCACAGTAATCACTCAAGTTCTCCGATGAAAGCGAGCCATGGACCCTGGAGGGCGGTTTCAGCAAAACAGGCACGGAGAAACCTGTCACTTCAATATCCAAAAGAAAAAGAGCGCTGAAACTCTACTTGGAGCACAGCTGCTTTATTAAATATCAAGGTGTGGGCAGTGACACCTTACGCGTTTCGGCTACCAATGAGCCTTAATCATAGGTAGGCACACCCAATACGAAGCAACCCACAGTTGTTACTGTGACCACGTGATTTTTTGTAGTCCCAAGGTCCTTCGATGCCCAGAGTGCACCATGCCAGTATGTTAATGTTCAAAGTGGACTGCAGTGCACGTTCTTGTTTTGCCACTGTATCTCACACTGTAGCCACTCATGAAAGTATATTCATTGCATGGCGCATTCGTTGAATAGTGTTACACATCGCCGCCAAATCTCCCAAGGTCCTTTGGCAACCAGCGCCACAAGTCGGAAAGAGGCAAATAACACCTCACATCTCCCTTTCTTGCTGCCAGAGTGAATATTTAACTCAGGGTAGTGTCCTTTTCTTTTCAAAAGTGTAGCCATCGGGTCGGGCACACAAAGCTGCGCGCGCAGTAATCACTCAAGTGCTCCGATGAAAGCGAGCCATGGACCCTGCAGGGCAGTTTCAGCAAAACCAGCACGGAAAACATGTCACTTCAATGTCCAAAAGAAAAAGAGTGCTGAAACTCTACTTGGAGCACAGGTACTTTATTAAACTTCAAGGAGTGGGCGGTGACAACTGACGCGTTTCGGCACCCAATGAGCCTTAATCACAGGTAGGCACACCCAATACGAATCAACCCACAGTTGTTACTGTGACCACATGATTTTTTGGAGTCCCAAGGTCCTTCGATGCCCAGAGTGCACCATGCCAGTATGTTAATGTTCACAGTGGATTGCAGTCCACGTTCTTGTTTTGCCCCTGTATCTCACACTGTAGCCACTCATAAAAGTATCTTCATTGCATGGCGCATTCGTTGAGTAGTGTTACACATCGCTGCCAAATCTCCCAATGTCCTTCGGCAACCAGTGCCCCAAGTCGGAAAGAGGCAAATAACAACTCACATCTCCCTTTCTTGCGGCCACAGTGAATATTTAACTAAGGGTAGTGTCCTTTTCTTTTCAAAAGTGGGGGCCAGCGGGTCAGGCTCACAAAGCTGCGCTCTCAGTAATCACTCAAGTGCTCCGATGAAAGCGAGCCATGGACCCTGCAGGGCGGTTTCAGCAAAACAGGCACAGAGAAACCTGTCACTTCAATATCCGAAAGAAAAAGAGTGCTGAAGCTCTACTTGGAGCACAGGTGCTTTATTAAACGTCAAGGGGTGGGCGGTGACACCTGACGCGTTTCGGCACCCATTGAGCCTTAATCATAGGTAGGCACACCCAATATGAAGCAACTCACATTTGTTACTGTGACTACGTGATTTTTTGTAGTCCCAAGGTCCTTTGCTGCCCAGAGAACACCATGCCAGTATGTTAATGTTCACAGTGTACTGCAGTGCACGTTGTTGTTTTGCCACTGTATCTCGCACTGTAGCCACTCATAAAAGTATCTTCATTGCATGGCGCATTCGTTGTGTAATGTTACACATCGCCGCCTAATCTCCCAATGTCCTTTGGCAACCAGCGCCCCAAGTCGGAAAGAGGCAAATAACACCTCACATCTCCCTTTCTTGCCGTCAGAGTAAATATTTAACTCAGGGTAGTGCCCTTTTCTTTTCAAAAGTGGGGGCCAGCGGGTCGGGCTCACAAAGCTGTGCTCGCAGTGATCACTCAAGTGCTCCGATGAAAGCGAGCCATGGACCCTGCAGGGCGGTTTCAGCAACCCAGGCCCGGAGAAACCTTTCACTTCAATATCCAAAAGAAAAAGAGTGCTGAAACTCTACTTGGAGCACAGGTGCTTTATTAAACTTCAAGGAGTGGGCGGTGACACCTGACGCGTTTCGGCACCCAATGAGCCTTAATCACAGGGAGGCACACCCAATACGAAGCAACCCACAGTTGTTACTGTGACCACATGATTTTTGGAGTCCCAAGGTCCTTCGATGCCCAGAGTGCACCATGCCAGTATCTTAATGTTCACAGTGGATTGCAGTCCACGTTCTTGTTTTGCCACTGTATCTCACACTGTAGCCACTCATAAAAGTATCTTCATTGCATGGCGCATTCGTTGAGTAGTGTTACACATCGCTGCCAAATCTCCCAATGTCCTTCGGCAACCAGCGCCCCAAGTCGGAAAGAGGCAAATAACAACTCACATCTCCCTTTCTTGCGGCCACAGTGAATATTTAACTCAGGGTAGTGTCCTTTTCTTTTCAAAAGTGGGGGCCATCGGGTCGGGCTCACAAAGGTGCGCTCGCAGTAATCCCTCAAGTGCTCCGATAAAAGCGAGCCATGGACCCTGCAGGGCGTTTTCAGCAAAACAGGCACGGAGAAACCTGTCACTTCAATATCCAAAAGAAAAAGACCGCTGAAACTCTACTTGGAGCACAGGTACTTTATTAAACATCAAGGGGTAGGCAGTGACATCTGACGCGTTTCGGCTCCCAATGAGCCTTAATCATAGGTAGGCACACCCAATACGAAGCAACCCACAGTTGTTACTATGTCCACGTGATTTTTTGTAGTCCCAAGGTCCTTCGATGCCCAGAATGCACCATGCCAGTATGTTAATGTTCAAAGTGGACTGCAGTGCACGTTGTTGTTTTGCCACTGTATCTCGCACTGTAGTCACTCATGAAAGTATCTTCATTGAATGGCGCATTTGTTGAGTAGTGTTACACATCGCCGCCAAATCTCCCAATGTCCTTTGGCAACCAGCGCCCCAAGTCGGAAAGAGGCAAATAACACCTCACATCTCCCTTTCTTGCCGCCACAGTGAATATTTAACTAAGGGTAGTGTCCTTTTCTTCTCAAAAGTGGGGGCCAGCCGGTCAGGCTCACAAAGCTGGGCTCTCAGTAATCACTCAAGTGCTCCGATGAAAGCAAGCCATGGACCCTGCAGGGCGGTTTCAGCAAAACAGGCACAGAGAAACCTGTCACTTCAATATCCGAAAGAAAAAGAGTGCTGAAGCTCTACTTGGAGCACATGTGCTTTATTAAACATCAAGGGGTGGGCGGTGACACCTGACGCATTTCGGCACCCATTGAGCCTTAATCATAGGTAGGCACACCCAATATGAAGCAACTCACATTTGTTACTGTGACTACGTGATTTTTTTGTAGTCCCAAGGCCCTTTGCTGCCCAGAGAACACCATGCCAGTATGGTAATGTTCACAGTGTACTGCAGTGCACGTTGTTGTTTTGCGACTGTATCTCGCACTGTAGCCACTCATAAAAGTATCTTCATTGCATGGCGCATTCGTTGAGTAATGTTACACATCGCCGCCAAATCTCCCAATGTCCTTTGGCAACCAGCGCCCCAAGTCGGAAAGAGGCAAATAACACCTCACATCTCCCTTTCTTGCCGCCATAGTAAATATTTAACTCAGGGTAGTGCCCTTTTCTTTTCAAAAGTGGGGGCCAGCGGGTCGGGCTCACAAAGCTGCGCTCGCAGTGATCACTCAAGTGCTCCAATGAAAGCGAGCCATGGACCCTGCAGGGCGGTTTCAGCAAAACAGGCCCGGAGAAACCTTTCACTTCAATATCCAAAAGAAAAAGAGTGCTGAAACTCTACTTGGAGCACAGGTGCTTTATTAAACTTCAAGGAGTGGGCGGTGACACCTGACGCGTTTCGGCACCCAATGAGCCTTAATCATAGGTAGGCACACCCAATACGAAGCAACCCACAGTTGTTACTGTGACCACATGATTTTTTGTAGTCCCAAGGTCCTTCGATGCCCAGAGTGCACCATGCCAGTATGTTAATGTTCACAGTGGACTGCAGTCCAAGTTGCTGTTTTACCACTGTATCTCGCACTGTAGCCACTCATAAAAGTATCTTCATTGCATGGCGGATTCGTTGAGTTGTGTTACACATCGCCGCCAAATCTCCCAATGTCCTTCGGCAACCAGCGCCCCAAGTCGGAAAGAGGCAAATAACAACTCACATTTCCCTTTCTTGCCGCCACAGTGAATATTTAACTAAGGGTAGTGTCCTTTTCTTTTCAAAAGTGTAGCCATCGGGTCGGGCTCACAAAGCTGCGCTCGCAGTAATCACTCAAGTGCTCTGATGAAAGCGAGCCATGGACCCTGCAGGGCGGTTTCAGCAAAACAGGCACGGAGAAACCTGTCACTTCAATATCCAAAAGAAAAAGAGCGCTGAAACTCTACTTGGAGCACAGATACTTTATTAAACATCAAGGGGTGGGCAGTGACATCTGACGCGTTTCGGCTCCCAATGAGCCTTAATCATAGGTAGGCACACCCAATACGAAGCAACCCACAGTTGTTACTGTGACCACGTGATTTTTGTAGTCCCAAGGTCCTTCGATGCCCAGAGTGCACCATGCCAGTATGTTAATGTTCAAAGTGGACTGCAGTGCACGTTGTTGTTTTGCCACTGTATCTCGCACTGTAGTCACTCATGAAAGTATCTTCATTGCATGGCGCATTCGTTGAGTAGTGTTACACATCGCCGCCAAATCTCCCAATGTCTTTTGGCAACCAGCGCCCCAAGTCGGAAAGAGGCAAATAACAGCTCACATCTCCCTTTCTTGCGCCACAGTGAATATTTAACTAAGGGTAGTGTCCTTTTCTTTTCAAAAGTGGGGGCCAGCGGGTCAGGCTCACAAAGCTGGGCTCTCAGTAATCACTCAAGTGCTCCGATGAAAGCGAGCCATGGACCCTGCAGGGCGGTTTCAGCAAAACAGGCACAGAGAAACCTGTCACTTCAATATCCGAAAGAAAAAGAGTGCTGAAGCTCTACTTGGAGCACAGGTGCTTTATTAAACATCAAGGGGTGGGCGGTGACACCTGACGCGTTTCGGCACCCATTGAGCCTTAATCATAGGTAGGCACACCCAATATGAAGCAACTCACAGTTGTTACTGTGACTACGTGATTTTTTTGTAGTCCCAAGGTCCTTCGCTGCCCAGAGAACACCATGCCAGTATGTTAATGTTCACAGTGTACTGCAGTGCACGTTGTTGTTTTGCCACTGTATCTCGCACTGTAGCCACTCATGAAAGTATATTCATTGCATGGCGCATTCGTTGAGTAGTGTTACACATCACCACAAATCTCCCAATGCCCTATGGCAACCAGCGCCCCAAGTCGGCAAGAGGCAAATAACACCTCACATCTACATTTCTTGCCGCCACAGTGAATATTTAACTCAGGGTAGTGTCCTTTTCTTTTCAAAAGTGGGGGCCAGCGGGTCAGGCTCACAAAGCTGCGCTCACAGTAATCACTCAAGTTCTCCGATGAAAGCGAGCCATGGACCCTGGAGGGCGGTTTCAGCAAAACAGGCACGGAGAAACCTGTCACTTCAATATCCAAAAGAAAAAGAGCGCTGAAACTTTACTTGGAGCACAGGTGCTTTATTAAATATCAAGGTGTGGGCAGTGACACCTGACGCGTTTCGGCTACCAATGAGCCTTAATCATAGGTAGGCACACCCAATACGAAGCAACCCACAGTTGTTACTGTGACCACGTGATTTTTTTGTAGTCCCAAGGTCCTTCGATGCCCAGAGTGCACCATGCCAGTATGTTAATGTTCAAAGTGGACTGCAGTGCACGTTGTTGTTTTGCCACTGTATCTCGCACTGTAGCCACTCATGAAAGTATATTCATTGCATGGCGCATTCGTTGAGTAGTGTTACACATCGCCGCCAAATCTCCCAATGTCCTTTGGCAACCAGCGCCCCAAGTCGGACAGAGGCAAATAACACCTCACATCTCCCTTTCTTGCCGCCACAGTGAATATTTAACTAAGGGTAGTGTCCTTTTCTTTTCAAAAGTGGGGGCCAGCGGTTCAGGCTCACAAAGCTGGGCTCTCAGTAATCACTCAAGTGCTCCGATGAAAGCGAGCCATGGACCCTGCAGGGCGGTTTCAGCAAAACAGGCACAGAGAAACCTGTCACTTCAATATCCAAAAGAAAAAGAGTGCTGAAGCTCTACTTGGAGCACAGGTGCTTTATTAAACATCAAGTGGTGGGCGGTGACACCTGACGCGATTCGGCACCCAATGAGCCTTAATCATAGGTAGGCACACCCAATACGAAGCAACCCACAGTTGTTACTGTGACCACGTGATTTTTCTGTAGTCCCAAGGTCCTTCGCTGCCCAGAGTGCACCATGCCAGTATGTTAATGTTCACAGTGGACTGCAGTCCAAGTTGTTGTTTTGCCACTGTATCTTGCACTGTAGCCACTCATAAAAGTATCTTCATTGCATGGCGCATTCGTTGAGTTGTGTTACACAACGCCGCCAAATCTCCCAATGTCCTTCGGCAACCAGCGCCCCAAGTCGGAAAGAGGCAAATACCAACTCACATTTCCCTTTTTTGCCGCCACAGTGAATATTTAACTACGGGTAGTGTCCTTTTCTTTTCAAAAGTGTAGCCATCGGGTCGGGCACACAAAGCTGCGCTCGCAGTAATCACTCAAGTGCTCCGATGAAAGCGAGCCATGGACCCTGCAGGGCAGTTTCAGCAAAACCAGCACGGAAAACATGTCACTTCAATGTCCAAAAGAAAAAGAGTGCTGAAACTCTACATGGAGCACAGGTGCTTTATTAAACTTCAAGGAGTGGGCGGTGACAACTGACGCGTTTCGGCACCCAATGAGCCTTAATCACAGGTAGGCACACCCAATACGAAGCAACCCACAGTTGTTACTGTGACCACATGATTTTTTGGAGTCCCAAGGTCCTTCGATGCCCAGAGTGCACCATGCCAGTATGTTAATGTTCACAGTGGATTGCAGTCCACGTTCTTGTTTTGCCCCTGTATCTCACACTGTAGCCACTCATAAAAGTATCTTCATTGCATGGCGCATTCGTTGAGTAGTGTTACACATCGCTGCCAAATCTCCCAATGTCCTTCGGCAACCAGTGCCCCAAGTCGGAAAGAGGCAAATAACAACTCACATCTCCCTTTCTTGCGGCCACAGTGAATATTTAACTAAGGGTAGTGTCCTTTTCTTTTCAAAAGTGGGGGCCAGCGGGTCAGGCTCACAAAGCTGCGCTCTCAGTAATCACTCAAGTGCTCCGATGAAAGCGAGCCATGGACCCTGCAGGGCGGTTTCAGCAAAACAGGCACAGAGAAACCTGTCACTTCAATATCCGAAAGAAAAAGAGTGCTGAAGCTCTACTTGGAACACAGGTGCTTTATTAAACGTCAAGGGGTGGGCGGTGACACCTGACGCGTTTCGGCACCCATTGAGCCTTAATCATAGGTAGGCACACCCAATATGAAGCAACTCACATTTGTTACTGTGACTACGTGATTTTTTTGTAGTCCCAAGGTCCTTTGCTGCCCAGAGAACACCATGCCAGTATGTTAATGTTCACAGTGTACTGCAGTGCACGTTGTTGTTTTGCCACTGTATCTCGCACTGTAGCCACTCATAAAAGTATCTTCATTGCATGGCGCATTCGTTGAGTAATGTTACACATCGCCGCCTAATCTCCCAATGTCCTTTGGCAACCAGCGCCCCAAGTCGGAAAGAGGCAAATAACACCTCACATCTCCCTTTCTTGCCGTCAGAGTAAATATTTAACTCAGGGTAGTGCCCTTTTCTTTTCAAAAGTGGGGGCCAGCGGGTCGGGCTCACAAAGCTGCGCTCGCAGTGATCACTCAAGTGCTCCGATGAAAGCGAGCCATGGACCCTGCAGGGCGGTTTCAGCAACCCAGGCCCGGAGAAACCTTTCACTTCAATATCCAAAAGAAAAAGAGTGCTGAAACTCTACTTGGAGCACAGGTGCTTTATTAAACTTCAAGGAGTGGGCGGTGACACCTGACGCGTTTCGGCACCCAATGAGCCTTAATCACAGGGAGGCACACCCAATACGAAGCAACCCACAGTTGTTACTGTGACCACATGATTTTTTGGAGTCCCAAGGTCCTTCGATGCCCAGAGTGCACCATGCCAGTATCTTAATGTTCACAGTGGATTGCAGTCCACGTTCTTGTTTTGCCACTGTATCTCACACTGTAGCCACTCATAAAAGTATCTTCATTGCATGGCGGATTCGTTGAGTTGTGTTACACATCGCCGCCAAATCTCCCAATGTCCTTCGGCAACCAGTGCCCCAAGTCGGAAAGAGGCAAATAACAACTCACATTTCCCTTTCTTGCCGCCACAGTGAATATTTAACTAAGGGTAGTGTCCTTTTCTGTTCAAAAGTGTAGCCATCGGGTCGGGCTCACAAAGCTGCGCTCGCAGTAATCACTCAAGTGCTCTGATGAAAGCGAGCCATGGACCCTGCAGGGCGGTTTCAGCAAAACAGGCACGGAGAAACCTGTCACTTCAATATCCAAAAGAAAAAGAGCGCTGAAACTCTACTTGGAGCACAGATACTTTATTAAACATCAAGGGGTGGGCAGTGACATCTGACGCGTTTCGGCTCCCAATGAGCCTTAATCATAGGTAGGCACACCCAATACGAAGCAACCCACAGTTGTTACTGTGACCACGTGATTTTTTGTAGTCCCAAGGTCCTTCGATGCCCAGAGTGCACCATGCCAGTATGTTAATGTTCAAAGTGGACTGCAGTGCACGTTGTTGTTTTGCCACTGTATCTCGCACTGTAGTCACTCATGAAAGTATCTTCATTGCATGGCGCATTCGTTGAGTAGTGTTACACATCGCCGCCAAATCTCCCAATGTCCTTTGGCAACCAGCGCCCCAAGTCGGAAAGAGGCAAATAACACCTCACATCTCCCTTTCTTGCGCCACAGTGAATATTTAACTAAGGGTAGTGTCCTTTTCTTTTCAAAAGTGGGGGCCAGCGGGTCAGGCTCACAAAGCTGAGCTCTCAGTAATCACTCAAGTGCTCCGATGAAAGCGAGCCATGGACCCTGCAGGGCGGTTTCAGCAAAACAGGCACAGAGAAACCTGTCACTTCAATATCCGAAAGAAAAAGAGTGCTGAAGCTCTACTTGGAGCACAGGTGCTTTATTAAACATCAAGGGGTGGGCGGAGACACCTGATGCGTTTCGGCACCCATTGAGCCTTAATCATAGGTAGGCACACCCAATATGAAGCAACTCACAGTTGTTACTGTGACTACGTGATTTTTTTGTAGTCCCAAGGTCCTTCGCTGCCCAGAGAACACCATGCCAGTATGTTAATGTTCACAGTGTACTGCAGTGCACGTTGTTGTTTTGCCACTGTATCTCGCACTGTAGCCACTCATGAAAGTATATTCATTGCATGGCGCATTCGTTGAGTAGTGTTACACATCGCCACAAATCTCCCAATGCCCTTTGGCAACCAGCGCCCCAAGTCGGCAAGAGGCAAATAACACCTCACATCTACATTTCTTGCCGCCACAGTGAATATTTAACTCAGGGTAATGTCCTTTTCTTTTCAAAAGTGGGGGCCAGCGGGTCAGGCTCACAAAGCTGCGCTCACAGTAATCACTCAAGTTCTCCGATGAAAGCGAGCCATGGACCCTGGAGGGCGGTTTCAGCAAAACAGGCACGGAGAAACCTGTCACTTCAATATCCAAAAGAAAAAGAGCGCTGAAACTTTACTTGGAGCACAGGTGCTTTATTAAATATCAAGGTGTGGGCAGTGACACCTGACGCGTTTCGGCTACCAATGAGCCTTAATCATAGGTAGGCACACCCAATACGAAGCAACCCACAGTTGTTACTGTGACCACGTGATTTTTTTGTAGTCCCAAGGTCCTTCGATGCCCAGAGTGCACCATGCCAGTATGTTAATGTTCAAAGTGGACTGCAGTGCACGTTGTTGTTTTGCCACTGTATCTCGCACTGTAGCCACTCATGAAAGTATATTCATTGCATGGCGCATTCGTTGAGTAGTGTTACACATCGCCGCCAAATCTCCCAATGTCCTTTGGCAACCAGCGCCCCAAGTCGGACAGAGGCAAATAACACCTCACATCTCCCTTTCTTGATGCCACAGTGAATATTTAACTAAGGGTAGTGTCCTTTTCTTTTCAAAAGTGGGGGCCAGCGGTTCAGGCTCACAAAGCTGGGCTCTCAGTAATCACTCAAGTGCTCCGATGAAAGCGAGCCATGGACCCTGCAGGGCGGTTTCAGCAAAACAGGCACAGAGAAACCTGTCACTTCAATATCCAAAAGAAAAAGAGTGCTGAAGCTCTACTTGGAGCACAGGTGCTTTATTAAACATCAAGGGGTGGGCGGTGACACCTGACGCGGTTCGGCACCCAATGAGCCTTAATCATAGGTAGGCACACCCAATACGAAGCAACCCACAGTTGTTACTGTGACCACGTGATTTTTCTGTAGTCCCACGGTCCTTCGCTGCCCAGAGTGCACCATGCCAGTATGTTGATGTTCACAGTGGACTGCAGTCCAAGTTGTTGTTTTGCCACTGTATCTTGCACTGTAGCCACTCATAAAAGTATCTTCATTGCATGGCGCATTCATTGAGTTGTGTTACACAACGCCGCCAAATCTCCCAATGTCCTTCGGCAACCAGCGCCCCAAGTCGGAAAGAGGCAAATACCAACTCACATTTCCCTTTCTTGCCGCCACAGTGAATATTTAACTACGGGTAGTGTCCTTTTCTTTTCAAAAGTGTAGCCATCGGGTCAGGCACACAAAGCTGCGCTCGCAGTAATCACTCAAGTGCTCCGATGAAAGCGAGCCATGGACCCTGCAGGGCAGTTTCAGCAAAACCAGCACGGAAAACATGTCACTTCAATGTCCAAAAGAAAAAGAGTGCTGAAACTCTACTTGGAGCACAGGTGCTTTATTAAACTTCAAGGAGTGGGCGGTGACAACTGACGCGTTTCGGCACCCAATGAGCCTTAATCACAGGTAGGCACACCCAATACGAAGCAACCCACAGTTGTTACTGTGACCACATGATTTTTTGGAGTCCCAAGGTCCTTCGATGCCCAGAGTGCACCATGCCAGTATGTTGATGTTCACAGTGGATTGCAGTCCACGTTCTTGTTTTGCCCCTGTATCTCACACTGTAGCCACTCATAAAAGTATCTTCATTGCATGGCGCATTCGTTGAGTAGTGTTACACATCGCTGCCAAATCTCCCAATGTCCTTCGGCAACCAGTGCCCCAAGTCGGAAAGAGGCAAATAACAACTCACATCTCCCTTTCTTGCGGCCACAGTGAATATTTAACTAAGGGTAGTGTCCTTTTCTTTTCAAAAGTGGGGGCCAGCGGGTCAGGCTCACAAAGCTGCGCTCTCAGTAATCACTCAAGTGCTCCGATGAAAGCGAGCCATGGACCCTGCAGGGCGGTTTCAGCAAAACAGGCACAGAGAAACATGTCACTTCAATATCCGAAAGAAAAAGAGTGCTGAAGCTCTACTTGGAGCACGGGTGCTTTATTAAACGTCAAGGGGTGGGCGGTGACACCTGACGCGTTTCGGCACCCATTGAGCCTTAATCATAGGTAGGCACACCCAATATGAAGCAACTCACATTTGTTACTGTGACTACGTGATTTTTTTGTAGTCCCAAGGTCCTTTGCTGCCCAGAGAACACCATGCCAGTATGTTAATGTTCACAGTGTACTGCAGTGCACGTTGTTGTTTTGCCACTGTATCTCGCACTGTAGCCACTCATAAAAGTATCTTCATTGCATGGCGCATTCGTTGAGTAATGTTACACATCGCCGCCTAATCTCCCAATGTCCTTTGGCAACCAGCGCCCCAAGTCGGAAAGAGGCAAATAACACCCCACATCTCCCTTTCTTGCCGCCAGAGTAAATATTTAACTCAGGGTAGTGCCCTTTTCTTTTCAAAAGTGGGGGCCAGCGGGTCGGGCTCACAAAGCTGCGCTCGCAGTGATCACTCAAGTGCTCCGATGAAAGTGAGCCATGGACCCTGCAGGGCGGTTTCAGCAACCCAGGCCCGGAGAAACCTTTCACTTCAATATCCAAAAGAAAAAGAGTGCTGAAACTCTACTTGGAGCACAGGTGCTTTATTAAACTTCAAGGAGTGGGCGGTGACACCTGACGCGTTTCGCCACCCAATGAGCCTTAATCACAGGGAGGCACACCCAATACGAAGCAACCCACAGTTGTTACTGTGACCACATGATTTTTTGGAGTCCCAAGGTCCTTCGATGCCCAGAGTGCACCATGCCAGTATCTTAATGTTCACAGTGGATTGCAGTCCACGTTCTTGTTTTGCCACTGTATCTCACACTGTAGCCACTCATAAAAGTATCTTCATTGCATGGCGCATTCGTTGAGTAGTGTTACACATCGCTGCCAAATCTCCCAATGTCCTTCGGCAACCAGCGCCCCAAGTCGGAAAGAGGCAAATAACAACTCACATCTCCCTTTCTTGCGGCCACAGTGAATATTTAACTCAGTGTAGTGTCCTTTTCTTTTCAAAAGTGGGGGCCATCGGGTCGGGCTCACAAAAGTGCGCTCGCAGTAATCCCTCAAGTGCTCCGATAAAAGCGAGCCATGGACCCTGCAGGGCGTTTTCAGCAAAACAGGCACGGAGAAACCTGTCACTTCAATATCCAAAAGAAAAAGAGCGCTGAAACTCAACTTGGAGCACAGGTACTTTATTAAACATCAAGGGGTGGGCAGTGACATCTGACGCGTTTCGGCTCCCAATGAGCCTTAATCATAGGTAGGCACACCCAATACGAAGCAACCCACAGTTGTTACTATGTCCACGTGATTTTTTGTAGTCCCAAGGTCCTTCGATGCCCAGAATGCACCATGCCAGTATGTTAATGTTCAAAGTGGACTGCAGTGCACGTTGTTGTTTTGCCACTGTATCTCGCACTGTAGTCACTCATGAAAGTATCTTCATTGAATGGCGCATTTGTTGAGTAGTGTTACACATCGCCGCCAAATCTCCCAATGTCCTTTGGCAACCAACGCCCCAAGTCGGAAAGAGGCAAATAACACCTCACATCTCCCTTTCTTGCCGCCACAGTGAATATTTAACTAAGGGTAGTGTCCTTTTCTTCTCAAAAGTGGGGGCCAGCGGGTCAGGCTCACAAAGCTGGACTCTCAGTAATCACTCAAGTGCTCCGATGAAAGCAAGCCATGGACCCTGCAGGGCGGTTTCAGCAAAACAGGCACAGAGAAACCTGTCACTTCAATATCCGAAAGAAAAAGAGTGCCTAAGCTCTACTTGGAGCACATCTGCTTTATTAAACATCAAGGGGTGGGCGGTGACACCTGACGCATTTCGGCACCCATTGAGCCTTAATCATAGGTAGGCACACCCAATATGAAGCAACTCACATTTGTTACTGTGACTACGTGATTTTTTTGTAGTCCCAAGGCCCTTTGCTGCCCAGAGAACACCATGCCAGTATGTTAATGTTCACAGTGTACTGCAGTGCACGTTGTTGTTTTGCCACTGTATCTCGCACTGTAGCCACTCATAAAAGTATCTTCATTGCATGGCGCATTCGTTGAGTAATGTTACACATCGCCGCCAAATCTCCCAATGTCCTTTGGCAACCAGCGCCCCAAGTCGGAAAGAGGCAAATAACACCTCACATCTCCCTTTCTTGCCGCCATAGTAAATATTTAACTCAGGGTAGTACCCTTTTCTTTTCAAAAGTGGGGGCCAGCGGGTCGGGCTCACAAAGCTGCGCTCGCAGTGATCACTCAAGTGCTCCGATGAAAGCGAGCCATGGACCCTGCAGGTCGGTTTCAGCAAAACAGGCCCGGAGAAACCTTTCACTTCAATATCCAAAAGAAAAAGAGTGCTGAAACTCTACTTGGAGCACAGGTGCTTTATTAAACTTCAAGGAGTGGGCGGTGACACCAGACGCGTTTCGGCACCCAATGAGCCTTAATCATAGGTAGGCACACCCAATACGAAGCAACCCACAGTTGTTACTGTGACCACATGATTTTTTGTAGTCCCAAGGTCCTTCGATGCCCAGAGTGCACCATGCCAGTATGTTAATGTTCACAGTGGACTGCAGTCCAAGTTGCTGTTTTACCACTGTATCTCGCACTGTAGCCACTCATAAAAGTATCTTCATTGCATGGCGGATTCATTGAGTTGTGTTACACATCGCCGCCAAATCTCCCAATGTCCTTCGGCAACCAGCGCCCCAAGTCGGAAAGAGGCAAATAACAACTCACATTTCCCTTTCTTGCCGCCACAGTGAATATTTAACTAAGGGTAGTGTCCTTTTCTTTTCAAAAGTGTAGCCATCGGGTCGGGCTCACAAAGCTGCGCTCGCAGTAATCACTCAAGTGCTCTGATGAAAGCGAGCCATGGACCCTGCAGGGCGGTTTCAGCAAAACCGGCACGGAAAACATGTCACTTCAATGTCCAAAAGAAAAAGAGTGCTGAAACTCTACTTGGAGCACAGGTGCTTTATTAAACTTCAAGGAGTGGGCGGTGACACCTGACGCGTTTCGGCACCCAATGAGCCTTAATCACAGGTAGGCACATACGAAGCAACCCACAGTTGTTACTGTGACCACATGATTTTTTGGTGTCCCAAGGTCCTTCGATGCCCAGAGTGCACCATGCCAGTATGTTAATGTTCACAGTGGATTGCAGTCCACGTTGTTGTTTTGCCACCGTATCTCACACTGTAGCCACTCATAAAAGTATCTTCATTGCATGGCGCATTCATTGAGTAGTGTTACACATCGCTGCCAAATCTACCAATGTCCTTCGGCAACCAGCACCCCAAGTCGGAAAGAGGCAAATAACAACTCACATCTCCCTTTCTTGCGGCCACAGTGAATATTTAACTCAGGGTAGTGTCCTTTTCTTTTCAAAAGTGGGAGCCATCGGGTCGGGCTCACAAAGCTGCGCTCGCAGTAATCACTCAAGTGCTCCGATGAAAGCGAGCCAAGGACCCTGCAGGGCGGTTTCAGCAAAACAGGCACGGAGAAACCTGTCACTTCAATGTCCAAAAGAAAAAGAGTGCTGAAACTCTACTTGGAGCACAGGTGCTTTATTAAACTTCAAGGAGTGGGCGGTGACAACTGACGCGTTTCGGCACCCAATGAGCCTTAATCACAGGTAGGCACACCCAATACGAAGCAACCCACAGTTGTTACTGTGACCACATGATTTTTTGGAGTCCCAAGGTCCTTCGATGCCCAGAGTGCACCATGCCAGTATGTTGATGTTCACAGTGGATTGCAGTCCACGTTCTTGTTTTGCCCCTGTATCTCGCACTGTAGCCACTCATAAAAGTATCTTCATTGCATGGCGCATTCGTTGAGTAGTGTTACACATCGCTGCCAAATCTCCCAATGTCCTTCGGCAACCAGTGGCCCAAGTCGGAAAGAGGCAAATAACAACTCACATCTCCCTTTCTTGCCGCCACAGTGAATATTTAACTCAGGGCAGTGTCTTTTTCTTTTCAAAAGTGGCGGCCAGCGGGTCGGGCTCACAAAGCTGGGCGCGCAGTAATCACTCAAGTGCTCCGATAAAAGCGAGCCATGGACCCTGCAGGGTGGTTTCAGCAAAACAGTCATGGAGAAACCTGTCACTTCAATATCCAAAAGAAAAAGAGCGCTGAAACTCTACTTGAAGCACAGGTGCTTTATTAAACATCAAGGGGTGGGCAGTGACACCTGACGCGTTTCGGCTCCTAATGAGCCTTAATCATAGGTAGGCACACCCAATACGAAGCAACCCACAGTTGTTACTGTGACCACGTAATTTTTTGTAGTCCCAAGGTCCTTCGATGCCCAGAGTGCACCATGCCAGTATGTTAATGTTCACAGTGGACTGCAGTACACGTTGTTGTTTTGCAACTGTATTTCGCACTGTAGCCACTCATAAAAGTATCTTCATTGCATGGCAGATTCGTTGAGTAGTGTTACACATCGCCGCCAAATCTCACTATGTCCTTTGGCAACCAGCGCCCCAAGTCGGAAAGAGGCAAATAACAACTCACATCTCCCTTTCTCGCTGCCACAGTGAATTTTTAACTCAGGGTAGTGTCCTTTTCTTTTCAAAAATGGGGGCCATCGGGTCGGGCTCACAAAGCTTCGCTCGCAGTAATCCCTCAAGTGCTCAGATGAAAGCGAGCCATGGACCCTGCAGAGCGGTTTCAGCAAATCAGGCACGGAGAAACCTGTCACTTCAATATCCAAAAGAAAAAGAGTGCTGAAACTCTACTTGGAGCACAGATGCTTTATTAAACATCAAGGGGAGGGCGGTGACACCTGACGCATTTCGGCACCCAATGAGCCTCAATCATAGGTAGGCACACCCAATACGCAGCAACCCACTGTTGTTACTGTGACCACGTGATTTTTTGTAGTCCCAAGGTCCTTCGAGGCCCAGAGTGCACCATGCCACAGTATGTTAATGTTCACAGTGGACTGCAGTGCACGGTGTTGTTTTGCCACTGCATCTCGCACTGTAGCCACTCATAAAAGCATCTTCATTGCATGGCGCATTCATTGAGTTGTGTTACACAACGCCGCCAAATCTCCCAATGTCCTTTGGCAACCAGTGTCCCAAGTCGGAAAGAGGCAAATAACACCTCGCATCTCCCTCTCTTGCCGCCACAGTGAATATTTAACTCAGGGTAGTGTCCTTTTCTTTTCAAAAGTGGGGGCCAGTGGGTCAGGCTCACAGAGCTGCGCTCTCAGTAATCACTCAAGTGCTCTGATGAAAGCGAGCCATGGACCATGGACGGTGGTTTCAGCATAACAGGCACGGAGAAACCTGTCGCTTCAATATCCAAAAGAATAAGAGCGCTGAAACTCTACTTGGAGCACAGGTACTTTATTAAACATCAAGGGGTGGGTAGTGACACCTGACGCGTTGCGGCTCCCAATGAGCCTTAATTATAGGTAGGCACACCCAATACGAAGCAACCCACAGTTGTTACTGTGACCACATGATTTTTTGTAGTCCCAAGGTCCTTCGATGCCCAGAGTGTACCATGCCAGTATGTTAATGTTCACAGTGGACTGCAGTGCACGTTGTTGTTTTGCCACTGAATCGCACACTGTAGCCACTCATAAAAGTATCTTCATTGCATGGCGCATTCGTTGAGTAGTTTTACACATCGCCGACAAATCTCCCAATGCACTTTGGCAACCAGCACCCCAAGTCGGAAAGAGGCAAATAACACCTCACATCTCCCTTTCTTGCCGCCACAGTGAATATTTAAATCAGGGTAGTGTCCTTTTCTTTTCAAAAGTGGGGGCCAGCGGGTCGGGTTCACAAAGCTGCTCTCGCAGTAATCACTCAAGTGCTCCAATGAAAGCGAGCCATGGACCCTGCAGGGCGGTTTCAGCAAAACAGGCACGGAGAAACCTGTCACTTCAATATACAAAAAGAAAAGAGCGCTGAAACTCTACTTGGAGCACTGGTGCTTTATTAAATATCAAGGTGTGGGCAGTGACACCTGACGTGTTTCGGCTCCCAATGAGCCTTAATCATAGGTAGGCACACCCAATACGAAGTAACCCACAGTTGTTACTGTGACCATGTGATTTTTTGTAGTCCCAAGTTCCTTCGATGCCCAGAGTGCACCATGCCAGTATGTTAATGTTCAAAGTGGACTGCAGTGCACGTTTTTGTTTTGCCACTGTATCTCGCACTGTAGCCACTCATGAAAGTATCTTCATTGCATGGCGCATTCGTTGAGTAGTGTTACACATCGCCGCCAATCTCCCAATGTCCTTTGGCAAACAGCGCCCCAAGTCGGAAAGAGGCAAATAACTCCTCACATCTCCCTGTCTTGCCGCCACAGTGAATATTTAACTAAGGGTAGTGTCCTTTTCTTTTCAAAAGTGGGGGCCAGCGGGTCAGGCTCACAAAGCTGGGCTCTCAGTAATCAATCAAGTGCTCCGATGAAAGCGAGCCATGGACCCTGCAGGGCGGTTTCAGCAAAACAGGCACAGAGAAACCTGTCACTTCAATATCCAAAAGAAAAAGAGTGCTGAAACTCTACTTGGAGCACAGTTGCTTTATTAAACATCAAGGGGTGGGCAGTGACACCTGACGCGTTTCGGCTCCCAATGATCCTTAATCATAGGTAGGCACACCCAATACGAAGCAACCCACTGTTGCTACTGTGACCACGTGATTTTTTATAGTCCAAAGGTCCTTCGATGCGCAGAGTGCACCATGCAAGTATGTTAATGTTCACAGTGGACTGCAGTGCACGTTGTTGTTTTGCCACTGTATCTCGCACTGTAGTCACTCATAAAAGTATCTTCTGTGCATGGCACATTCGTTGAGTAGTGTTACACATCGCCGCTAAATCTCCCAATGTCCTTTGGCAACCAGCACCCAAAGTCGGAAAGAGGCAAATAACACCTCACATCTCCCTTTCTTGCCGCCACAGTGAATATTTAAATCAGGGTAGTGTCCTTTTCTTTTCAAAAGTGGGGCTCAGCGGGTCGGGTTCACAAAGCTGCTCTCGCAGTAATCACTCAAGTGCTCCGATGAAAGCGAGCCATGGACCCTGCAGGGCGGTTTCAGCAAAACAGGCACGGAGAAACCTGTCACTTCAATATCCAAAAGAAAAAGAGCGCTGAAACTCTACTTGGAGCACAGATGCTTTATTAAACATCAAGGGGTGGGCGGTGACACCTGACGCATTTCGGTATCCAATGAGCCTCAATCATAGGTAGGCACACCCAATACGAAGCAACCCACAGTTGTGACTGTGACTACGTGATTTTTTGTAGTCCCAAGGTCCTTCGATGCCCAGAGTGCACCATGCCAGTATGTTAATGTTCACAGTGGACTGCAGTGCACGTTGTTGTTTTGCCACTGCATCAGGCACTGTAGCCACTCATAAAAGTATCTTAATTGCATGGCGCATTCATTGAGTTGTGTTACACAACGCCGCCAAATCTCCCAATGTCCTTTGGCAACCAGCGCCCCAAGTCGGAAAGAGGCAAATAACACCTCACATCTCCCTTTCTTGCCGCCACAGTGAATGTTTAACTCAGGGTAGTGTCCTTTTCTTTTCAAAAGTGGGGGCCAGCGGGTCAGGCTCACAAAGCTGCGCTCGCAGTAATCACTCAAGTGCTCTGATGAAAGCGAGCCATGGACCATGGACGGTGGTTTCAGCAAAACAGGCACGGAGAAACCTGTCACTTCAATATCCAAAAGAAAAAGAGCGCTGAAACTCTACTTGGAGCACAGGTACTTTATTAAACATCAAGGGGTGGGCAGTGACATCTGACGCGTTTCGGCTCCCAATGAGCCTTAATCATAGGTAGGCACACCCAATACGAAGCAACCCACAGTTGTTACTGTGACCACATGATTTTTTGTAGTCCCAAGGTCCTTCGATGCCCAGAGTGCACCATGCCAGTATGTTAATGTTCACAGTGGACTGCAGTGCACATTGTTGTTTTGCCACTGGATCTCACACTGTAGCCACTCATAAAAGTATCTTCATTGCATGGCGCATTCGTTGAGTAGTGTTACACATCGCCACAAATCTCCCAATGCCCTTCGGCAACCAGCTCCCCAAGTCGGCAAGAGGCAAATAACACCTCACATCTCCATTTCTTGCCGCCACAGTGAATATTTAACTCAGGGTAGTGTCCTTTTCTTTTCAAAAGTGGGGGCCAGCAGGTCAGGCTCACAAAGCTGCGCTCACAGTAATCACTCAAGTTCTCCGATGAAAGCGAGCCATGGACCCTGGAGGGCGGTTTCAGCAAAACAGGCACGGAGAAACCTGTCACTTCAATATCCAAAAGAAAAAGAGCGCTGAAACTCTACTTGGAGCACAGGTGCTTTATTAAATATCAAGGTGTGGGCAGTGACAGCTGACGCGTTTCGGCTACCAATGAGCCTTAATCATAGGTAGGCACACCCAATACGAAGCAACCCACAGTTGTTACTGTGACCACGTGATTTTTTGTAGTCCCAAGGTCCTTCGATGCCCAGAGTGCACCATGCCAGTATGTTAATGTTCAAAGTGGACTGCAGTGCACGTTCTTGTTTTGCCACTGTATCTCGCACTGTAGCCACTCATGAAAGTATATTCATTGCATGGCGCATTCGTTGAATAGTGTTACACATCGCCGCCAAGTCTCCCAATGTCCTTTGGCAACCAGCGCCCCAAGTCGGAAAGAGGCAAATAACACCTCACATCTCCCTTTCTTGCCGCCAGAGTGAATATTTAACTCAGGGTAGTGCCCTTTTCTTTTCAAAAGTGGGGGCCAGCGGGTCGGGCTCACAAAGCTGCGCTCGCAGTGATCATTCAAGTGCTCCGATGAAAGCGAGCCATGGACCCTGCAGGGCGGTTTCAGCAAAACCGGCACGGACAACATGTCACTTCAATGTCCAAAAGAAAAAGAGTGCTGAAACTCTACTTGGAGCACAGGTGCTTTATTAAACTTCAAGGAGTGGGCGGTGACACCTGACGCGTTTCGGCACCCAATGAGCCTTAATCACAGGTAGGCACACCCAATACGAAGCAACCCACAGTTGTTACTGTGACCACATGATTTTTTGTAGTCCCAAGGTCCTTCGATGCCCAGAGTGCACCATGCCAGTATGTTAATGTTCAAAGTGGACTGCAGTGCACGTTCTTGTTTTGCCACTGTATCTCGCACTGTAGCCACTCATGAAAGTATATTCATTGCATGGCGCATTCATTGAGTTGTGTTACAAATCGCTGCCAAATCTCCCAATGTCCTTCGGCAACCAGCGCCCCAAGTCGGAAAGAGGCAAATAACAACTCACATCTCCCTTTCTTGCGGCCACAGTGAATATTTAACTCAGGGTAGTGTCCTTTTCTTTTCAAAAGTGGGGGCCATCGGGTCGGGCTCACAAAGCTGCGCTTGCAGTAATCACTCAAGTGCTCCGATAAAAGCGAGCCATGGACCCTGCAGGGCGGTTTCAGCAAAACAGGCGCGGAGAAACCTGTCACTTCAATATCCAAAAGAAAAAGAGCGCTGAAACTCTTCTTGGAGCACAGGTACTTTATTAAACATCAAGGGGTGGGCAGTGACATCTGACATGTTTCGGCTCCCAATGAGCCTTAATCATAGGTAGGCACACCCAATACGAAGCAACCCACAGTTGTTACTGTGACCACATGATTTTTTGTAGTCCCAAGGTCCTTCGATGCCCAGAGTGCACCATGCCACTATGTTAATGTTCACAGTGGACTGCAGTGCACATTGTTGTTTTGCCACTGGATCTCACACTGTAGCCACTCATAAAAGTATCTTCATTGCATGGCGTATTCGTTGAGTAGTGTTACACATCGCCACAAATCTCCCAATGCCCTTTGGCAACCAGCGCCCCAAGTCGGCAAGAGGCAAATAACACCTCACATCTCCATTTCTTGCCGCCGCAGTGAATATTTAACTCAGGGTAGTGTCCTTTTCTTTTCAAAAGTGGGGGCCAGCGGGTCAGGCTCACAATGCTGCGCTCACAGTAATCACTCAAGTTCTCCGATGAAAGCGAGCCATGGACCCAGGAGGGCGGTTTCAGCAAAACAGGCACGGAGAAACCTGTCACTTCAATATCCAAAAGAAAAAGAGCGCTGAAACTCTACTTGGAGCACAGGTGCTTTATTAAATATCAAGGTGTGGGCAGTGACACCTGACGCGTTTCGGCTACCAATGAGCCTTAATCATAGGTAGGCACACCCAATACGAAGCAACCCACAGTTGTTACTGTGACCACGTGATTTTTTGTAGTCCCAAGGTCCTTCGATGCCCAGAGTGCACCATGCCAGTATGTTAATGTTCAAAGTGGACTGCAGTGCACGTTCTTGTTTTGCCACTGTATCTCGCACTGTAGCCACTCATGAAAGTATATTCATTGCATGGCGCATTCATTGAGTAGTGTTACACATCGCCGCCAAATCTCCCAATGTCCTTTGGCAACCAGCGCCCCAAGTCGGAAAGAGGCAAATAACTCGCATCGCCCTTTCTTGCCGCCACAGTGAATATTTAACTCAGCGTAGTGTCCTTTTATTTTCAAAAGTGGGGGCCAGCGGGTCAGGCTCACAAAGCTGCGCTCGCAGTAATCACTCAAGTGCTCTGATGAAAGCGAGCCATGGACCATGGACAGTGGTTTCAGCAAAACACGCCCGGAGAAACCTTTCACTTCAATATCCAAAAGAAAAAGAGCGCTGAAACTCTACTTGGAGCACAGGTGCTTTATTGAACTTCAAGGAGTGGGCGGTGACACCTGACGCGTTTTGGCACCCAATGAGCCTTAATCATAGGTAGGCACACCCAATACGAAGCAACCCACAGTTGTTACTGTGACCACATGACTTTTTGTAGTCCCAAGGTCCTTCGATGCCCAGAGTGCACCATACCATTATGTTAATGTTCACAGTGCACTGCAGTCCAAGTTGTTGTTTTGACACTGTATCTCGCACTGTAGCCACTCATAAAAGTATCTTCATTGCATGGCGCATTCGTTGAGTTGTGTTACACATCGCCGCCAAATCTCCCAATGTCCTTTGGCAACCAGCGCCCCAAGTCGGAAAGAGGCAAATAACAACTCACATTTCCCTTTCTTGCCGCCACAGTGAATATTTAACTAAGGGTAGTGTCCTTTTCTTTTCAAAAGTGTAGCCATCGGGTCGGGCTCACAAACCTGCGCTCGCAGTAATCACTCAAGTGCTCTGTTGAATGTGAGCCATGGACCCTGCAGGGCGGTTTCAGCAAAACCGGCACGGAAAACATGTCACTTCAATGTCCAAAAGAAAAAGAGTGCTGAAAATCTACTTGGAGCACAGGTGCTTTATTAAACTTCAAGGAGTGGGCGATGACACCTGACGCGTTTCGGCACCTAATGAGCCTTAATCACAGGTAGGCACACCCAATACGAAGCAACCCACAGTTGTTACTGTGACCACATGATTTTTTGGTGTCCCAAGGTCCTTCGATGCCCAGAGTGCACCATGCTAGTATGTTAATGTTCACAGTGGACTGCAGTACACGTTGTTGTTTTGCAACTGTATTTCGCACTGTAGCCACTCATAAAAGTATCTTCATTGCATGGCAGATTCGTTGAGTAGTGTTACACATCGCCGCCAAATCTCACTATGTCCTTTGGCAACCAGCGCCCCAAGTCGAAAAGAGGCAAATAACAACTCACATCTCCCTTTCTCGCTGCCACAGCGAGTATTTAACTCAGGGTAGTGTTCTTTTCTTTTCAAAAGTGGGGGCCATCGGGTCGGGCTCACAAAGCTTCGCTCGCAGTAATCACTCAAGTGCTCCGATGAAAGCGAGCCATGGACCCTGCAGAGCGGTTTCAGCAAAACAGGCACGGGGAAACCTGTCACTTCAATATCCAAAAGAAAAAGAGCACTGAAACTCTACTTGGAGCACAGATGCTTTATTAAGCATCAAGGGGTGGGCGGTGACACCTGGTGCGTTTCGGCTCCCAATGAGCCTTAATCATAGGTAGGCACACCCAATACGGAGCAACCCACAGTTGTTACTGTGACCACATGATTTTTTGTAGTCCCAAGGTCCTTCGATGCCCAGAGTGCACCATGCCAGTATGTTAATTTTCACAGTGGACTGCACTGCATGTTGTTGTTTTGCCACTGTATCTCGCACTGTAACCACTCATAAAAGTATCTTCATTGCATGGCTCATTCGTTGAGTAGTGTTACACATCGCCGCCAAATCTCCCAATGTCCTTTGGCAACCAGCGCCCCAAGTCGGAAAGAGGCAAATAACAACTCACATCTCCCTTTCTTGCCGCCACAGTGAATATTTAACTCAGGGTAGTGTCTTTTTCTATTCAAAAGTGGGGGCCAGCGGGTCAGGCTCACAAAGCTGCGCTTGCAGTAATCACTCAAGTGCTCCGATAAAAGCGAGCCATGGACCCTGCAGGGCGGTTTCAGCAAAACAGGCATGGAGAAACCTGTCACTTCAATATCCAAAAGAAAAAGAGCGCTAAAACTCTACTTTGAGTACGGGTGCTTTATTAAACATCAGGGGGTGGGCAGTGACAACTTACGCATTTCGGCTCCTAATGAGCCTTAATCATAGGTAAGCACACCCAATACGAAGCAACCCACAGTTGTTACTGTGACCATATGATTTTTTGTAGTCCCAAAGTCCTTCGATGCCCAGAGTGCACCATGCTGTATGTTAATGTTCACAGTGGACTGCAGTGCACGTTGTTGTTTTGCAACTGTATTTCGCACTGTAGCCACTCATAAAAGTATCTTCATTGCATGGCGCATTCCTTGAGTAGTGTTACACATCGCCGCCAAATATCCCAATGTCCTTTGGCAACCAGCGCCCCAAGTCGGAAAGAGGCAAATAACAACTCACATCTCCCATTCTTGCCGCCACAGTGAATATTTAACTCAGAGTAGTGTCCTTTTCTTTTCAAAAGTGGGGGCCATCGGGTCGGGCTCACAAAGCTGCGCTCGCAGTAATCACTCAAGTGCTCCGATGAAAGCGAGCCATGGACCCTGCAGAGCGGTTTCAGCAAAACAGGCACGGAGAAACCTGTCACTTCAATATCCAAAAGAAAAAGAGAGCTGAAACTCTACTTGGAGCACAGGTGCTTTATTAAACATCAAGGGGTGGGCGGTGACACCTGGCGCGTTTTGGCTCCCAATGAGCCTTAATCATAGGTAGGCACACCCAATACGAAGCATCCCAAAGTTGTTACTGTGACCACGTGATTTTTTGTAGTCCCAAGGTCCTTCGATGCTCGGAGTGCACCCTGCCAGTATGTTAATGTTCACAGTGGACTGCAGTGTACGTTGTTGTTTTGCCACTGTATCTCGCACTGTAGCCACTCATAAAAGTATCTTCATTGCATGGCGCATTCGTTGAGTAGTGTTACACATCGCCGCCAAATCTCCCAATGTCCTTTGGCAACCAGCGCCCCAAGTCGGAAAGAGGCAAATAACACCTCACATCTCCCTTTCTTGCCGCCACAGTGAATATTTAACTCAGGGTAGTGTCCTTTTCTTTTCAAAAGTGGGGGCCAATGGGTCGGTCTCACAAAGGTGCGCTCGCAGTAATCACTCAAGTGCTCCGATGAAAGCGAGCCATGGACCCTGTAGTGGTCCGCTCTGGCCACGAAGACGCCCCACTGCAGACTGCAGCAGGTCCTAGCGCCTTGAATCTGAGGCGCGTACAGGAACATCGTAGCCACTTTGGTTAGGCAAAAGTCAAGCAGCCAACCAGTTCTGTCCACAACAGCGACCCGATGGGATGGTGAAATCTGTGGAGGGAAAGGAACGGCAGCATCCACTATGGCAATACCTATCTGAACTACGTAAACCAAGGTGCACTGCATGCACACGCCCATGTGGGCGGGACTATGTGATACAAAACGTGAGGAAAAATTGCTCAGCTGTTTCTCCACTGCAAAGCCAAGCCAGTGACAAAGGGAGAGTACCCGAAACGCGTATGGCGTAATTGGCGCACAACACGCTGGGAGGTCACAACTGAGTTCGCTGCTGCCTGCCAAATAAAAGGTGAAAAATACGATTGTGTGTGGCATCTTCACTCTGGGAGCAGTTTCGATTGGATATATATATATATATATATATATATATATATATATATATATATATATATATATATATATATATATATATATATATATATATATATATATAATTTTTTTCACCAAATGCCACTCTTGTGACTGCCAAACACTTTTCAGATCAGGTGCCTCCTTTAGCGTGCCAGTCGCTGCTCTCATTTAACATTTCCAACAACAACGCTCCAATAGTAACATTCAGGAGCACACAGTGGATTCCACAGCCCTTTTATTGTGCCAAGCAGACACGTTTCTGCGAGAATTCGCCTTTCTCAATGCTTGTCTCCACCGGGGGTCTGATTTTATCAGTTCTTTCATTTAGTTAATAAAACACACTGCCATTGGTTGTCAGATCTTTTAATCCTTCCAATTGCAGTGCCTGTGGGTTGAAAAAAATCACCTTCAGTAGGTAATGTCTCTCACAATGATGGCAAGTTCCACAATGCATCTCAAGTTTTTACTATTATTTCATGAGCGGTTTTGCTTAAATTAATATGATACTCTGTGACCCCCTTGATCGGCTGGAATTATCACTTCTAGGGTATCTCACCCTTAAACGCTCGTTTTGTAACTCACGCTTACCATTTAGTAATGGGAACTCAGTGTCCATGGGTATTATTGTCCTTTTAGTGAAGTGACGGTTCTGGCAGTCTCCATTTCAACATTTCACCAAATGCCACTCTTGTGACCGCCGAACACTTTTCAGATCAGGTGCCTCCTTTAGCGTGGCAGTGGCTGCACAAATGTAACATTTCCAACAACAACGCTCCAATAGGAACATTCAGGAGCACACAGCAGATTCCACAGCCCTTTTATTGTGCCAAGCAGACATGTTTCGGCAAGAATTCGCCTTTCTCAATGCTTGTCTCCACCGGGGGTCTGATTTGATCAGTTCTTTCATTTAGTTAACAAAACACACTCCCATTGGTTGCCAGATCTTTTAATCCTTCCAACTACAGTGCTTGTGGATTGAAAAAAATCACCTTCAGTAGGTAATGTCTCTCACAATGATGGCAAGTTCCACAATGCATCTCAAGTTCTTACTATTATTTCATGAGCGGTTTTGCTTAAATTAATATGATACTCTCTGACTTACGCACAACGAGCGTTTAAGGGTGAGATACCCTGGATGTGATAATTGCGGCTGATCAAGGGGGTCAGAGAGATTCATATTAATTTATGCAAAATGGTGTGTTTTGTTAACTAAATACAAGAATGAACAGAAATGGCCACATGGTCGCTGAATATAAAATTAATAAAATCCCATATATATATGCTGCCTTTCTGTGACCCTCTGGGACTCTGACGTAAATCATCGAGGGTTTACACGGAAAACTCCTGTCCATATATATATATATATATATATATACACACACACGTTCCATTGTAAACATAGGTACGCTACAATGGGAAATGCGTTAGTATGCCATGATTCAACAGATATAGGCCAAGTGGCCCACAGTACAATAAAATAAGATATGGACACAAAATTGCTTATACAAAATTAAGAATTATACCAGCTCCATTGTGGGCATGGCGAAAGGAAGCTGTAATGGAAAGTACGATAGTGAGCAAGGATTCAACTGATCAAGGCCAAGTGGCCCACAGTGACATGAAATAACATACAATAAATGATGATTGATCCAGAATCTCATCCTGGAAGCACATTAATCAGTTAGTACATCGCAATTAATGAATTGAGTATATATCAGGTAATGTACCCGGTGTCCTCCGTTAGAACAGAGTGACACATAAGTCCCGATGAAACCAAAGAAATGCTATGCTCAAATCTAATAGAACACATAGGATTATGTGCTGACTGTGTCAATGGCCAACTGTCCAGTTCTTAGCAGAATAACACCATGTCCACGACATAATTGGAATCTATGCAAACCTAAGTCTCACATAAAAAAAATGCAAAAAAACACACAGAACCAAGGGAACACCCTCTCCAGAACAGAGCAAAGTTGTGTTAAAGTGCATGTCCAAAGTACGAAATTCACAAAAGATTTTAAAAAAACAAAAAAATGTTCTGGACTGATTCGAACTGAAGGGGGAACAAAAGGGGCAAGGGGGGTCTGTGGGGAAGTCATAATAAAGGACACCAATTCATAGATATAGTCAGACTACTCAAAATGATATCCAGTACATGGTTACCTATCGAAATCACAGTGCTACTCAATAAGGAATATCAGCATTATGATAGGAAAAGAGAGGTATCATCATTTAAAGCTGTATACATGACAGACATAGACAAACGGAAAGAACACTACAGCAACACTCGGAAATCACATCAGCCGATGTGTACATGGAGCTCTTCACTCTCATTCAAGCCTCCTGGAAACTTGCTGCCAAGCAACAGGATGTACTCAGATTCTTTCCGCCGAAGAAGTCTCTCTCTGTTCCCTCCTCTGACGGTCTGTTCGATCCTGTCAATAGCAAAAAATACAAGAAGATCCGCATTACGTTGATGCATTCTTGCCCAATTTCTGGCAACAGGATATGCCTGGTCCAGATGTTTTATGGCCCTCTAGTGCTCTAAAATACGCTTTTTGACCGGGCTGATGGTACTGCCCACATATCTGAGACCACATGGGCACAAAAGGACACAGTCAGAAAAATCGCTCCCACAAGTGATGAACTTGTTGATGTGTTTCTGTTTACCTATGGCTGTAGGGTAAGTTCTAACATTTTTGCTTCTCTTACATGCCTTTGAACCTGCAACACTTATAAAACCCATTTTGTTCCTGCAGCCATCCCTCTCTTTTGTTGAGAGTACCACTGTAGCTGTGTACCAGAATATCACGTAAACTGTTGGCTTTACGATACATGATTTGGGGGAACTGACTTACAGTTTTTCCAATGGTAGGGTCACTTTTGACAAGGTGCCAATGACGAGCGACCACCTTCCTGACCTCCTGACTCTCGCTGTAAAGATAGTAATAAGTCTCACAGGTTCAAAATCTTCAACCTGTTTCTTCCTTTTGACTAGTAATGTGTCTCTAGACACTTTGGATGCCCTCTCACTGGCAACTCTGAGAACTTTAGCAGAATAGCCCCTAGCTCTGAATCGATTGATCATCCTTGTCTTTTCTTCCTTGTACATAGCAACTGTACTACAGTTGCGTTTAGCACGAAGCAGATCACCATATAGAATACTCCACTTGAGATTGAGGGTGGTGGCTGTCTGCATGTAAGACACTGTTGCCTGCTGACTCTTTGCGGAACAGCCTGATATGCAATTGACCATCACAAATATCCACTGACACATCAAGAAAGTCAATATTAGTCTGATGTATTTTGTTGGTAAATGAAAGATTTAAATCATTATGTCCTAGGTGTGTTAAAAATGCTTCTAATTCAGGTTTCAGGCCTTCCCATATGATGAATAAATCATCAATGTACCTTGTCCATAGTGCAATGCACCTGGTCCATTTCTCGTTCTCTTCTATCCACATGTGGTTAGCTTCCCACCACCCCATAAAGATGCAGGCGTAGCTTGGCACAAAGCAACTGCCCATCGCAGTGCAGACCCGCTGGTGGTACCACAAATCATTCAAAACAAAGAAATTATTGTTGAGACAAAACTTCAACATATCCAACAGCATCATAGTGAGATCAAACCTAGAAATGGGCTTGTCCCTGAAGGAATAGTTGCATGCTTCTATGCCTAAAGTGTGATCAATGCAAGTATACAGCCCTGTGACATCCATGGTAACTTGAAACAAAATGTGACTGCCATTGGATGTTTTGGACTTATGTGATAAAATCCATGCTATCTCTCCTATATGATGGAAGTGCCAAAACATACGGCATCAAGAAAAAATCGAGGTACATAGAGGTATGCTCAAGGAGACTGCCAGAAGACGATACAATCGGTCTCCCTGGAGGGTTTAACCTATCCTTATGTATTTTAGGGAGTAGGTAAAAACAAGGTACCACCGGATGTTTGACACTGAGGGACAAATATCCTCCGTGGTGGGTAGACCCCTGTCCCTCCACCCAGGAAGCATCGAGAGATAGGTATCTAAACTATGTTTGTACGCTTGTGCATTGCTTCTCTCATAATCCCCACTGTGATCAAGTTGCTTCTGTGCCTCCTGATTGTACTTGTTGACATCCCAGAGTACCATATTCCCGCCTTTATCTGATGGCTTTATGATGATACTGTGGTCATCTTGCAAAGTCTTAATGGCTTCCCTTTGGTCCCAGATTATATTGGATGCATAGTTGTACCTGTTTTTTTGCCATAATCGGAAAAGATCTCTAATTACCACTTCATGGAATATGTCGATGTTGTCATGAGGTGTGATGGGTTTACAAGTGGACTTAGGTTTAGAGGGAGTGCTGATAGTTCTATCAAGTTCTAAATCAAGGGATTCCAAGAAATCTCTCTCATTATCCTATTGGGTTAAACCACCCTCCAGCTCTACCAATGCAGCCAGACCTATTATATCCCCAAGAATCAACTCAACATTCAAATCAACAACAGTGGTGTCCTGCACAGAGGCAAGTACAAGGTTATTGTCAACCATCGTCCTTCTGGGGTTCTGGAGGAACACCTTCCTCAGCTTCAGTTTGCTTGCAAATAAAAACATATCAACTCTGGTTCTGCAGAAATCAAAGTTAGTAGTTAGGCCTGGGCGGAAAACTACGCTATGCTCGCGTAGTTTGCGTAGTTTGCGCAACTACGCGCTACGCAAATTGCACGTAGCACAGTGCAAAAACGGGTAGCGTAGCGGGCATTTTTTGTTTGCTCACGGTCCTCAACGTCAAGTTGGCGACCGCGAGCGAGCAAAATGACATCCCGGCGAGACTTTTTCCTCGTTCACGATCAGCAACATCAAGTTGCCGATCGCGAGCGTGGAAAATAAACCTCCCGGCGAGATTCTCAATGCGGGAGGTCAGGTTTCTCATTGCGAGTGGTCGCGTATGCTCGTGACCGCTCGCGATGAGAAACTACCAGTCCGCGTTGAGAAAACTGCCGCTCGAGTACAAATCTACTCGAGCGGCAGAAAATGACCGCTTGCACTGTGCAAGATGCCATTTGCAATGATTGCACAGTGCGGACAAGCATCCGGCACTGTGCAATCATTGCGAACAGCATTTCCTACTGTACTACGCAGTTCACGTAGTGCTACGCGTAGCTCGCGTAGTGCGAAGTGCACTTCGCGTAGCTACGCGTAGCGCTACTACGCGAACTACGCCCAGGGTTATTCGTAGTAGGGCAGAAAGTCCGACCTAATTCCAGCACAGATTTTTCCTCCGGAGTTAAAGTATGAGGGGAAAGTTTGATAACGGTTAATGCTTTCTCACCCATTATTTCTTCTTGGTTTGCCTTGTAGATCTCCCATGCGGCAATGCTTCTCTTGTTGCATTCTTCCAACTCTCCTTTGTGGTTTTCCTCTTCCTTTGTTTCCTCCTTTTCCTCTGGGCGGTCTTCCCCGGGTGGTCTGGTTCCTTTGCAAAAAACGGTACTCATCCAGTGCTGTGAAGGAAATGGGCTTGCGTCTTCCTGAGGTATTTACATCATCTAGACCGGATGAATAGTTATCAGAACCTGATTCTGATGTGACTAGCTCCTGCTGTCGTAGAGCCCCAACTCTTTTGTATTGTCGAATGGCATCATCAAATTTGCGCCCAAAGGTTAAAATCTTACCCTGAGCGTAATCCTGTTTATCCCTCAAAAATGTGCGTCTCTTCTTGAGTTTGATCTCATCCTCATAATGCTTCAGCCTGCCATCCATGAGGACTAGGAATTTCTTTATTTCCTCTTGCTCTGGGTGTTTGTCCAGAATGGTTTTATTTTAGTGATTTCCTCCACTGTTTGGTCCGATTCAATAGATGCGTACTTGGCTAACAGGCCCATCATGTTTATGCATGTACTCGCCATCAATGCAGACCATTCCTCCAAGAGCTTAGGGTTCGGATTCTGATATGTGGGGGTAATTAATATCTTGAGGCCTCTATGGACCCTCCCTATGGTGAAAGGGGCACTATTTACAAATGAGGCTGTGACGAAAGCCTGTTGAGGTCGAAATGCATTGCCTGAAATAAACCTTATTGTAAAGCCGTGCGTGGAGTGCAATCTTTGTGTTTCACTGCCAAGTGGGACGCCGCAGTTTCATATGTAAGCGCAAGAGCTGGCACAAACCCATACAGACACTCTCACACCCACTCACATACCAATACAGACACTCTCACACCCACATATATACCCATACAGACATTCATCCACACAATAACTCACCCATACAGACACTCTCACACCCACTTACATACCCATACAGACACTCACGCACACATTCTCATATCCATACAGACACTGTTACACCCATACTTACACCTATAACAACACTGTCCCAGCCACTTAAATACTTATACAGGCACTCTCAAACCCACTTATACAGACACTCCCACACCCATTCACATATGCATAGAGATACTATTATGTGCACACTTACACCCATACAAATACTCTTACATCCATTGACACACTTATACAGACACTGTCACACCTACTCACAAACCAATACAGGCCCTCTCACACCCACTCACATACCCATATAGACACTCTCACACCCTCTCACAAACCCATACAGACACTCTCACACCTACTCACAAACCCATACAGACACTCCGACATCTACTTACATACCCATATAGACACTCTCACACCCAGTCACATATACATACAGACACTCTTATACCCACTCACATACCCAAACAGAGACTCACCCAAACACTCACATATCCATACAGTGTAACACCCAGAATCCTAAATGTGCTGTTTTGTATTGAATGTGTGATTTTGATTTGTGGATCTGCGAAGTCATGAAAAATGTATTAAAAAGGGTTTCACAAAAAAAATGAACACATGTTTGGGAAATAGGGTGGTTATGATAAGAACCTTTGTGTTTATTGTGTGTATGCCATCAGTACACATAAAACAGAATGCAGTCTTTCAAGTTGTTCAAGAACACCCTGATGCCTTTCTCTATGAAATGCACTCCATCAGATCTGTAAATTCCGTCCATGTCAATGGGCAGGGTATTATTGTAGATAGAGTCCATGGTATGGTCTCTAAGGAATGTTTTATTAGCATGCTTCTTGGCTTTGTCTTTCTGTGGACAAAATTCAGTTGACCACTTCCATTTCTGCCTATGGCATATGTTGGAGAACACCAAGGCAGTGTGAGAGAAAATTTTAATTCATTGATCAAAGGTATCCTTCATTAGGATTTCCAGTCCTATCCCAGTCAGTGTGCCCAGGTCATTGCCACTACAGTGCACAATCATGACATCTGGATATTGGCAATCCATAATGCTTTCAACCACTGGAAGCAATTGATGCCTCTTTAACCCTCTCCGGCCAATCCAAGTAATGTCCACATTAGGAAAACCCAAGTCACTGTCAATGCCACTCTTCTAGCACACTCTCTAGCCCAAAACACAAAGCTATAGCCCACAATCCACACTCTAACACTTTTTAAAGCAAGGCAGTAGCACACAGGAGAAGGCTGGAGCTGGATGAGGTAGTTTTCAAAATGAAGGCAGTTAAAAAATACCCTAGCATTGAAATTTAAAAGATCACGTTTGATCTGATGATGTAAATATGCTAGTGATTAAAACTAGGTTGTGCAGCTATTACAAAAAAGTAATGAAGTTTGGGATATGTTTCTAATTCCATGCAGTCAACCACACCTGCTGCATTTGGTTTAAGAGTTAGCAAGCTGTTGTGAACCTGTGACCTACTGCCAGCAGAGACTGTTACAATATTGGTCACCATGGTAGCAGAGGTACCAGAAGATGGAGGGGAAGGCAAGAAAAAAGCCTAAAATGTAAATGTGAAGGGAGAGTGTCATTAGAAGTATTGGTGAATATAGTTTGTTTAACTCTAAATTTAAGCATTAATACCAATTGGTGTGCAAGTGAAAGTGTTTAGGAACAGTTTAATAAAAATGATTTTGGTTTGCCGCATGGATCTGCGGATTCACACAAGGTTACACCGGAGGGGGGGGGGGGCAGAGATGAGCACTGCAGTGGATCCGTGGACCCACCCAAAACACCTACCAAATTAGGCTTTCTTTAGAGGGGTGTAAGAAAGGGTTAATAATTCTGACCATTTTTTGTGTGCTTTCTGAAAGAACATATTCAAACTGATACCGAGAACAAAAATACAGACCAACAATCACAGGTATGTGAATTTAGCTGTACCATAAAAACATATTTGATACAGAAGGAATGAGTGCATATAAGGTGGATGAAAGTGCAAACAATATTTAGAAAAAGTAAAAGGGAATATAAAGAGATTATATCATGAAAATAAAGAAAAGTGCATTGACCAGCAAAGGAAGATACACATTTGTTAAGAGTAACAAAACGCAGGTATACACCAATGTAGCCACTGACAAAAGCAGTGAAACACTGATGTAAGCAGTGAGATACCCAGGCATTCTGTCATGTATGTTCTGACACAATCAGGTATACACTGATATATAGATTGAGACAACCTGGCACACACTGATGCTTACAGTAAAAAGCCAGGTAAAGTCTGATATATACACTAACACACATAAAGATATACCTATACTAACAGAGTGAAAGGATACACTCGTATACATTACCACAGTGAGGTACACTAACACATCCAGAGAGACTATGATGCTTAGAGTGAAAATAACTAGGTACATAGTGAAGTGTATCCTGATGTACCCAGACAGAAATTGATGCATTAAAGCATACTATTATGTATACAGTAACACACTTATGCACACAGGTAAATAGTAATGGGGCACTAGTACAGCCATGGACATAGAGGTAAGTACTGACAGAACCAAAGCAGACACAGTAATGCAGAGAGAAACACACCAAGGTAGAGACTAAAATATCTAAACAGATAGCCAGCTAAAAATAATACCAGTATTTAGAGGTCCAGATATACAGCGAGACACTGAATAATAGATTGACTCAAATAGTAATGTATGCACTGAGACACACATGCACAGATTAATACATACAGCAACATATTCAGTGTATCATACCTTTGACCAAGAGAGGTAGATAGATATACAATCACATCTGCATACTGTACAAAACAGAGCAGAGTAGAAAAGGAAACTATCTCTTGTATAACAATTTACAAACTATAGAGTAAAGAATGCACCAGTTGCTCAGTGAATTAATAATAAAGTGATTTAATGTAGATATTATTTTTCGAGATATACACTTTTAAATAAAGAAGAACAATTACAATGCCTGACAGGAGACAAAGAAGAAACAGAGGAAACAGTATTACCAACTTCAAACTGAAAATAAGGTAGAGAATGTCAAGAGAAAAAAGAGAAACTGGTAAGAGTACTAAGCAGTTTCTGAAAAAAATATGTTGTAAATGTAGAATGAGAGTAAATTCTTATCTAAAAATAGAATTTTCACTTCAACTGGAAAAAAGCAACGAGTACATGTTTCTGACAGTAGGAAATGTTCCAAGAAAAGAGGGAATTTGCCAAGTAAACAGAAACAGTTTAAGGAGTTACGATCTAAAATGTTTCGGACGGGGGGCGTGGCTTGGACGGCAGTGCTGATGGCTGCCTGACTCCGTCTCTCCATTGTACCGGAGTTGAAATGCAGTCTTCCCGGGGACCAGAAGGCGACTGAAACACCTGACGTGACAGATTACGCTGTCGGAAGCCACACGGCTTGAGGGGAAGCCTTCGCTGAGTCTCCCAAGGGCACAATGGTGATAATATAGGAAGTTTTTTCCTCCGTGATGCGCTGAAGAGCGTAGCACAAAATGGCGCCTACCTGTCGGATCCACTGGGACGGGCTTGATGATCATTGCGGTGCCTCTCGTCAGCTCTGCACTCAACCGCTGTCTCCAGTTTAGCAGTCACTACACCCGACGAGGTAGCTTTGATATTTAAGTTACCCCCAACGTAACTACACCATTACTGCCCGCTTGCCTGCTTGCCTGACTTCCCAATGGTGGCGGATTTGAGACAACTTCGAGACAACTTCGAGCTTTCTGTTTCTGAGGGAGGGCCGCACCCTGCTACACTCAATGAATGACTTGCGCTGCCTACTACGCATCAATAAATAGTTGTCCCATGTCTGGGGTTGCGCGTGAGCGCTGTTTGGGACCACCTTTTGCTCCGAATTTGACCCGCAAAATGGGGGCCATCTGTGTATTAATTACGCGACTATCCAGCTAATGATTGGAGACCTGTGCTTGGGCTTAGTTCGTTTCATATAATCGCTTCATATTACCAGATCCAGGCAGCAAATACGTGTATTGGCGCTGCCTATTGTGCACCAGGATTCCTGCAGGTTGCCAGTGATCTGGGAACAACATACTCCATATTGAAGGTACGGAGAGGTTTCTCTCTTGACAGCGGAGGTCTTGTGGGATCTGATCTTCTGATAGCAGGCGTCAAGCACTTGTCCCAGCTTGGCCTCACAGTACAAACTGGTGTGTGTGCTGCAGCTTTCTAGAACACCTACTGCTCATGGTAGGTTATTGCCCAAGGCAGGTAATGTTAGAGGGTTTCGCTTGTGCCTCTAGTGTATGAGCTACCACTGTACCCTTCAGGCTACTCTGCTCAGTGGCCTTACGCAGGGTGCGGCTGATCCTACAGCGGATTAAAGTCCTGCAGGCGCCCCAGTTGCTACAAGTGGTTCTGTACA
The DNA here is from genome assembly GCA_963921515.1 of Calotriton arnoldi. Lineage (NCBI taxonomy): Eukaryota > Metazoa > Chordata > Amphibia > Caudata > Salamandridae > Calotriton > Calotriton arnoldi. The sequence continues at coordinate 955,613 of CAWUFW010003150.1, read as the reverse complement.
ATATCAGCCTTCCCACATTAGCGATTCTACATCAGCGCCTACGGACCCTCTCTCATCTGTGCTCACAAGCCCTCTCACTGGGTTTCTACTCTCAATAAATTTCAACTATGCGACACTAACCATTGCAGGGAACCACAAAATGGCAGACAGAAACTCTAAGCTGCTACACAAAAGGAACAAAGGTGAACCCTCGCTGTCAGATTCGCCTATTAAACTTAAACCAGACATAAACAGCACGCTAGACATGATTCTTAAAAAACTGGCCGATGTCCACGAGTTGGCCAAGTCCACCAATCAAACCACGGATGCTATCCAACTGGAAATAACGGCCATCAGAGCGGATATGAACACTGTCAACAACAGGCTGGCACAGGCCGAATAAAGAATCAGTGATGTGGAGGATATCGCTGCTAAATCCTGCAACGAAGTAAAGTCCTTGAAGAATATGACATCTATGCTTCTCAGGCAGACAGCTGAGCTTGAAGATCGTAATCGTAGAGGCAATATCCGAATCCTTGGTGTCCCGGAGTGCTCGGAGGATGCTTCGGGTTCCTGTCTAGCCTTCTTAGAGGACTGGATCCCTAAATTTACTGGCATATCATTTGATCAGCACTTTGAATTAGACCGAGCACACAGAATTCCATCATTCAAATCTTCCTCAAGACCTCTAGTCCGCCCTATTATATGCAAACCTTTGAGATACCAGCAGACAGAGGCTATCCTTAATCATGCTCGAAAAAATCGTCAACTCATCTGGAATGGTCACAAGATTATCTTCACGCAGGATTACTCAAAGCCGACTGTGGATACTAGGAAAGGCTTCCTTGCTTTGCTTGACAAATTGAGGAGCAAAAATATTCAGTTCTCCTTTGTTGGCCCAACCAAGTTTAGAATCATTGATAGCGGCAGACATCTCTATTTCAATGACCCTAGAGTCCTTGCGAACTATCTGGAAGGCCCACCCACTCAGGACATGGACTCTTCACAGTTCCTTGTCAGTAAAAGGAAATCATCTCCAGGCCCGGCCTAATGTTGGGCTTAGCTATGTTATCTGTTGCAGCTAGGGGCTAGCCCCGTTACCTATCTCCGTCTACAGGGTCACTTCTTGCTGCCAAGTGTTAGGTTGGGTTTGTGCCCTTGAGGCATTGTTGATGCAGGCTTAGTTCTCGTTTCTTTTCTCAACAGATCTAATTGGCTTAAATTTGCTTCACCCTGAGATCCTTCATCTCCATGTTCTTGTTCAAATGCGGCTGGTAATGCCTATAAGTTTTCTCTATGTGTGACGTTTCAAAAGAAAGTCTGTTCATGCTGCCGGAGGTTGATTAGTCACTCTCAGAATATCGGGGAGATTTGCGATATGATCTAACCTATGTTGTTTTCTCCGGAGGGCGGTTTGACGCTACTGCCGTCGCACCTCCTACATGCAAAGTATTCAGGATTGGGTGGGGAGGGAGGGGGATGTGGGGGGGAGGGTTGTGAGTGCCCAGGGTATGCAACATGTTCCTCTCAAATACTTATGCTGTTCCTTGGGTGTTCTCTTTCTCTTTATCTCTTTCCTATTCTTCTTTTCATTCGTACAATTCTGCTGGCTTAATCCTCTACTACAGTTCTTTGTGCAAGAGTGCCTGGTATTCCATGTTCTTCCTATTACAATGTACCTTGACATGGCGTTTATGGTATACATTACTGGGGGGCATTTTTTGTGCTCCAATATTATGTTTCTCTACAAGTGGTTAGTAAATGGATTTCTGTGTTTATACTTGATGTTTTTACTATACAAATCCTTACATGATGGCTCCTAACAGACCACGTATTTTATCAAACGATCTGAAGCTAGTGTCCTTAAATGTTAAAGGGCTTAATCACCCTGTGAAAAGACGCAAAATTTTCGATTACTTGGCTAAAACAAAAGGTGATGTTATATTATTACAGGAGACGAAACTGTCTGAAGAAGATACTAAGCTTATTAGATGTAATTGGATTTCGCAATTGGCATGCTCTCCAGCAGTTAAAAAGAAACGTGGTGTAATTACTTTGATTTCAAAGTCCTCTAACATTTCGCTAGAATCACAAACACATGATGATGATGGCAGACTTTTGGTTACACACTTGAGGAAGGGAGAGGACCTAATCCATGTGGTAAATATATATTGGCCTAATTCTGACGATCCAACTTTCTGGTCTGGCGTATCTAGCACCTTAGATAGTATACCCCAAGATGATCTCATTGTAGTAGCAGGTGACTTTAATCTTCCACTAGATCCGATTATTGATAGACACTCTAACTGTCACTACCACCCCACGAGCTCACACGCCATACTTCAAACTATTGCTCTAAATTTAATCTTAAAGACCTTGGAGACTCCAGCACCCAGATACAAGAGGTTTTACCTTTTATTCTACCCCTCACAATTCTTACACCAGGATTGATTATATTCTTATCTCTAGTTCTTATACTCGGTTAATTGACTCTACTGATATAGCCCCTAGGTTGGTGTCTGACCATTCGTGCATTAGTCTCAAATTGACGGGTTGTCATAATGAACAGGTGCCTAAAAGATGGCGGTTTAATAATGATGTCTTGTCTGACCCTGAAGATAAGAAAAAGATTGTGGAGGCTATTGCGGACTACCTTAGACATAATAATATTTCTGAAACCAGCGTAAACAACTAACTGGGATGCTTTAAAGGCCACCATAAGGGGTCTAATAATTGCAATCAAAACAAAAATAAATAAACGTATGAATCTGTGCTTAATCCAACTAGAGCAAGAGATTAGACGCTTAGAATCCTCCCATGTGGCTTCCTTACATGACTCTACAATACTTACAGCTTTGACGCAAAAGAAATATGAATACAATAAGATATTAAGCGAGCGAGCGGGCGTGTGGGTCAATAAATTTAAAGCATTGAATTTATGTGAAGCTAACAGGGCAGGGAAATTACTCGCTTCCTAGCTCAAACATAAACAGAATCAGCACGTTATTTCATCGATCAAAGATTCCAACAATCAAACTCATACGAAACATAAAGAAATTCTTAACACATTTAAAACATTTTACCAGGAATTATATCAGAACGATCAGGCCTTTAATATGGAGGATTGCACCAGATATCTCCATAGTCTCAATTTACCTCAACTTTCTGAGGAAGATGCAATTATGTTAGGAAGGGAAATCAATGGTTCAGAAATTGAAAAGGCGGTTAAATCGCTGAAAGACAACAAGGCCCCTGGCCCTGATGGATTTACAGCATCCTTCTATAAGGCTTTCCTAGACCAATTAAACCCAACTATGAAACAGGTTTTTAACCATATTGCAACCAAAGGGATTACGCCAGATTCTATGTCTGAGGCTAATATAATTGTAATTTCAAAGGAAGGGAAAGACCCAAATCTGCCGAAAAACTATAGGCCTATATCCCTTATCAATGTGGATTGTAAAATATACGCAAAAATTCTTGCTGTCAGACTCAATTCGGTTCTTCCTAAATTAATAAGCAATTCTAGATATATATATAGACAAACACGTTTACTGGAACACAAGTAACCTCGAGGTAAAACCTTCTTACATACTGATTTATTTCTGCTTCTGACGCGCTGGCTAGTCCCTAATGGACATTATATATGTGCATGAAGAGGAATAGAATAGATATTCGGTTATTTAATTATTATTACTCACTGCTCTACAAGGGTGATTATTAATCACTCTTTGGGGTTCAGGATGCTGGTGTCTCATCTGCTTAATCGTGGTTATATATTACACAGTTAGACGTGGATTTTTCTGTCCGTTTTTTTGGGCTGAAAACACTGAGACAGTGATTTATCATCTTGGGGTAACACTGTTTTTTCTCTGTTCTGATTCTGTGTTCTTTTAGATATTTGCTTATACGTTTGACTGTCTCTTCTGGATATAAGCTTTACTAAGGTAATACACGCCTTTTATGATTATTTGCTTGAGTACTTTTATAGTACCAATGTATATATGTTTCCTTGGAATGCACCTCTGGAGCATTTTCCTTAGGTGCAGATATTAGTAATTTCCATCTTTACCCCGCATCTTTACAGGTGCAAGGGCATTGTTTTAGTTGTTCTTAGCCTGGACGGGCCTCATTAAATCATTACCCCAATCTTCTTTTCTCCTTCTCTCCTGTAGACCCATATTGTATGGGACTAATTACAGGTTTTGCCTGGATTTTTGGCGGAACTGTTTCTGAATTTACGTTTGGTGAGTGACATATTTGTGCTTTATAGCTGTTTGTCTTTTTCTTTTTCTTTGCGATGGGACGATTTCCATCCTGTGTATTTTGAATATCGCACATACTGAGTGTCTGTTTGTTTACTCATAATCACCCTGTGTTGTTTGCGCATGAGCGCAATGATCTGGCTGGATGGACATTATTCTTTCTATTTGACAAGACTATTTGATTTCTACTGGCACGTTGTCTCTAACCTTTAACTTTGCAATTCCTCTGCGGTTTCTCTTTTTCTTTTTGTTCCTTGCACTCCCTTAAATCTTTTTTTTCTCACTGGGTGGAATTTTTGGTGTTCTTTTTTTCTTCAGTTTTCTTAACATCTTTCTTTGGTTTTTCTGTTTGCATCAGTCTAGTTGATTGCTATTTAACAATAATTATTTGTGTATTAGTAACACTAAACATCATCTGAGTGTATGTTTTTATTATTGTTATTGTAGCCCTGAGGAAGTCATTGGGCGATATACCCAAGACGAAACACGTGTTGGCTACATCTTGGCTATACCAACATCGCCAATCTGCTGTCATGAGCCATGTGTAAAACAACTATGGTCATGAACAGGATGAAAAAATAAAGAATAAAGAAGAATATTTATTTTGGACTGATTTTTCTTGGATTTATTTCCTGATAACGTAATTTTGTTTCTTGCTCGGGAACGGGAACTTGTTTCATATTTGTTCTTTGTGTATCTTTGGTCACAGAGGATTTTCTGGATACGTAGGTGGCCGTTTCCTATCTGTTCCCTTGAGCATTTCTTAGATACTACTGGTATTTTGATTAGATAATGGTATTGCGCAAGGTCTGACCTAGCCATGCTCCAAAGTCACATTGTTAATTTGGGTTTTGCTGCATGCCATTTGTACTGTCTGCCTAGATATTATAAATAATGAGTTCTAGATCAGATCGTGAGAAGATCGCAGAGGATCTTTTTAAAAATCTACACGCTGGGTTACCTGTCAATAGAGCAGTGATTCAAGGAGCCCCTAGAACAAATGAGGGCCTAAAGGCTAAATTTATGCGCCTAGAGAGGCTTAGAAAATTCGAAATCTCCAAGTGGTGGGATGGCGCAACCCTCAAACAATACCTATAAATTGAATAGAGTTCCTCGAGGCTTGCGAGCGCAAATATTCCCCACGTATGACGATTTAGAAGCAGATTTACTTCTAGTATGGGAAAAAGAGCTTAATGATAATAGCTTCAGACTGATGAACATCTTGATAGAAAATGCTGACCGTAAAGTTACTAAAACAGCTATGAAAGTAGACGCTCTAGAGAAGGAGATTGCTGACCTTAACATGGTTGAGCCAACAAAGAAAAACTATGCCATTTTAGAAGAAGTACTAGCTAGATATGAGGAAGATATTAAACAACGTAAGGCCCGCAAACTTAGGCGGGATGAAATTGATTATGCGAATGGTAGGATATTCACATTCGCGAAGAGATTTGATGATATAATTAGGAAAGATCAGCCTAGAATAGACAATAAGACATCAATAGCCAGTGGCACCAGTGCCAGCTCATCTGGGAATATTTCTAGTAGCGGGGATGAGGGTCCCAGTGGAGGTCCTCTGGCAGCACTACCTGACAATTCTTTTTTAAAGGAGGTGCAACGGATCAGAATGGGCAACAAAGGGAACGAAATGAGACCGAAACAGGATACCAAAGGAAAACAAAGAGAGGCAAGAGGGGAGGAAGAAGAAACAAGAGAAAGAGAGAGGGTAAATACGCGCTCATGGAGCAAGAACAGACAATAACCAGTGAGCAGGTGGGAGAAGTACAGGTGGTCAACCTGTCGAGTAAGACATTATCTAAGGATTTAATCACGGCATTACAAAAGGGCATGACTTATTGTCCAACTTGGATGTATGATGTAACTGATGTCAAAATTGATATGTTTAAGTTTACAAGACAACTGAAATTAAAAAAGTTTTTTTAAAGCAATCCAAAGCCTATTGTATCTAATACATTTGAGTACTGGGGAACTGTCGATTCAAGATGCCTTTAATGTGACTACACTGCTATCACTGAATGAGGATGCTAGTGCCCCTGTTAATGTTCTTGATGTTATATCTGATTTAGAACATTGTACTAACATGAGCATAGATAGCGGCCTTAAAAACAAATCAAGGTGGACCCCACAACTGACTAGTGGAAACAACATTGATCTTTTTCATAAGATGGTGAATGTTGAAATAGATAAGTGGGATAGACATATGTTTGTGAGTAATTATACACCTAGATCACGCAACTTGACTTTCAAAGAGCGAGAGGCACTTAGGACTCTGTCTAAAGATATGGATCTCATAGTGAGGGAAGCCGATAAAGGAGGCAATATGGTTGTTATGGACAAAATCAAATATGATATGGAAATCATGTCACAATTAAATAATCAAACGTGGTACAGAAAGATTGATAATAACCCTATGTTTGCCATAGTGAAGATAATCAACTCTGAATTACTTAGGTGGCATGAACAAGGCCTATTGTCCCATGATGAGTATTCCTATTTAAAGACAGATAAACCTAGATATCCGTGTATGTACGCACTACCGAAAATTCACAAGAGCATGGCCACCCGACCAGGTAGGCCAATTATATCTGGAATTGGAGGGCCCACAGAAAGGATCGCGGAACTAGTGGACACCTTTTTACAAATATATGTGACCAACCTCCCGTCCTATATTAGGGATACTAAACATGTGTTAAACATCCTTAATGATTTAACCTGGGAACCTAGTATGAGATTTGTAACAATGGACGTTGTTTCATTATATACGAATGTTCTTCATGAACATGGGATTCAGGCACTGAAACACTTCCTGTACCGACGTCCTGTAGAACTGTTGGAGCATTCTGAGATGATAATTGAAATGTCACTCCTCATTCTCAAAAATAATGCTTTCCTCTTTAACAATGAGTGGTACCTGCAGATCTGCGGGACTGCGATGGGTTCCAGGTTTGCTCCATCTTTTGCCTGTCTCTTTATGGGATGGTTTGAGGCGGAGCACATCTGGGGCCCATCAGGAGCAAAATGGCAGGAACATATTCTGTATTATGGTCGTTATATTGAGGACTGCTTGCTTATATGGACAGGCAGCGATGAGGATCTTGCGGGTTTTTTTGAACATATGAACAACAACATACATAACATGACTTTTACCATGACATCAGATATTGATAAGAACATTTTCCTTGATGTAGAATTGTTCCATCTTAAAGGAAAGATACATAGTAAGATGTATAGGAAAGCCACTGCGTGTAATTCTTTGCTTCACGCCAGGAGCGCGCATCCTAAGAGCCAAATTAACGCTATCCCTTACGGAGAAATGTTGAGGGCTCGCAGAAACTGCAGTAGAGATGAGGATTTCGCTAGAAATCTGAGAGATATTGAAAACAGGTTTCTAGCAAGGGGATACTCAGAGGAAACAATTCGAAGGGCCAAAGAGAGAGCTATGCGATTACAACGGCCAGACACTTTGAAAGACATAACTAGAAAATCAAAGGATAAAGTTACAACTGTGAGACTGGTTACCAACTACCATCCTTGGTCACACAGACTGTATGGAATACTTAAACGCAATTGGCATTTACTTACTGCAGATAGGTCTCTGGAACAACATATATCCAGATATCCGAGTATTACATACAGGAAGGGTAAAACAATCCAAAGTATCATTAGTCCCAGTTATCCGCCACAGCCTCAAACTAGAACCACCTGGCTCAAACAACTCAATATTGGGTCATTTGTATGTGGCTGCTGTAGTATGTGCAGGCTGGCTAAGAGAGGGGTGAGAGAATTTGAATACAATGGATCGCGCAAATTTCGGATCCATGACCATATAGACTGCCTGACCAAATTTGTGGTCTATGTGCTACAATGTAAATGTAATAAAATTTACGTTGGCAGCACTATTCGCCCCCTAAAAGACCAAATGGCCGAACATTTCCGTGTTTTAAAAAATCTGGATATTAGATTCCCAATTGGTAGTCACGCTAGTGTATGCCCTGAACAGAAAATATCTCTTGGATTTCAATTTCATGGCATAGAAATTGTTAAGAGTGACCCTAGAGGCGGGGACAGAGAGTTAAGACTGAGACAGTGTGAGGCCCGCTGGATCATGAAACTACGGGCGGTAGAGTGTGGGATTAATGTAGATAACGAATTACACTACTTCTTACATGTATGATGTATTTCATGTACTGTTTTCTTGCATATCTCATTGAATATATCACTGTACAAATGAAAATGTTCATGACATCTTTTGTGAATTAGTATAAAACTCTTACCTGTCCTCTCGTTGTTTACATTTAGCCTTTATGTCTGAGAATGTATATATGCCTTTACAGTATTTCTAAATTGCATGTATGTATGTGCTCTATCTGCAGCTAATGGATAAATATCATAAGCTTCTCTGTGCAAGAGATATTTGATGCGTTGCTACTTATGACAAATGTATGTGCTTCTTTAAATTCAGTCGTTATATTCACTAATTAATGCATGTCTTTACACTTTCGGGCGCTAACCAAACCCATCAGACACTGAACCTGTCCTTTTCATACATATTCCTTTTGCCTGTCCCTATGTGTATATGGATTATGGTTTTGTGTATTCATTGGACTTATTGATCTGAATGATTGCTTTCTATGCCTACTCTTCAATATGAATGGGTTGCCAACTTAGGTTTTTATCCTTAATGACCCATTTTACTCGTTTTCTTTATTTATTATTATATTTCTATTTTTTTATTATTTTTTATTATTTTTTGTTTCTTGCCTGGCACTTTCCTTAATTATTTAGCCATTGTGAATACAAACCGCATTGATGTATGACATGTATCTATGCTATAAACAACAAAGATACCGTACTTGTGAACAAACATCATTAGGGCCAAATAATAGATTCCCTGGATACCACTTTTACCCTTACAATGTTTCTGCTTATTGCACTGTGAAAACTCTTTAGGCAGGGTTAGTTTATTCTTAGTCCTATTCCTAACCCCATATCTCGTCCTATACTGGGCATTTATCTCTTCCCGACATGTTTATGGTGCAATAAAGCTGCACGTGACTTTTATATGTGCGCTCTTAGTGACTCTCCAAATCTTGATTTTGAAGTCTTTTTCAGGTAGTGTTGTATGCTAATTTTGACTTTAAACTGAATACGATCTTCAGCCAATTATATTTGGGTTTTAATATTACTTTCTTTATTTCTTAGGTAGTATTATAACCTACCCTGATTTTAAACTAACTATGAATGTCAACTAGATACTATTTGATTTAAAAATATCACTTTTTCTACTTCTTATGTATTTATTTTCACCTCTTCAAGATGGCGGTCATTTGAAATACTGCTGGCGATTAGTCCGTTTTTCATCTTTGAAAACATGCACGCCAATTAGCTTCTCTGTCTACTTAAATGGGGTAGATTGTGGGCTCTGTTTCACTCTTATCCGGTACCTGGTCACGATGGGAGCACTCTCCTCAATACGGTAAGCCCCGATGGATGATGATATGTGGACTCACTATTAATGTAGGGATTAGCCTCTAAGTCAATGTTGTTCTTTTTAGATAATGGATTTTCCGTTTGGTGCGTTATTAAATCTTTTTATGTTTGTCTTTTACTATTATGATCTTAATAAAATGCTCACGATTTTCGGAGCAATTTAAATACGAATGTGATATTAAAAGTACCTGTGTTTGAATGCCTTAAACTATTGGAGTAATTACTTCCCTTGATCACTGTTATGAATCCGTTTTTTACTGCACGATTCATACATTTATCTTGATATTACGCTCTTGACACTTGGAGCTAATGAGCCTCTTTTGGACATAAATATGACATTATGAGCACTGATAGTTGTTTTTGTTTTATGGAGAGCATAGCTCCTTCGATTTATTCTCATTATTTGAATCAGATTTTTTGCATATTGGGCTTTGACTACGCTGTGATAGTCTCTATTTAGTATTGTTTGGGAAACTTTACCTAATTAGATAACAATCGTTTGAGTATCTCAACATAAACGACTTTATACTGTTCAGTGTGACTAATTGATGCTATTTTAATTCTAGATATATATATAGACAAACAAGTTTACTGGAACACAAGTAACCTCGAGGTAAAACCTTCTTACATACTGATTTATTTCTGCTTCTGACGCGCTGGCTAGTCCCTAATGGACATTATATATGTGCATGAAGAGGAATAGAATAGATATTCAGTTATTTAATTATTATTACTCACTGCTCTACAAGGGTGATTATTAATCACTCTTTGGGGTTTAGGATGCTGGTGTCTCATCTGCTTAATCGTGGTTATATATTACACAGTTAGACGTAGATTTTTCTGTCCGTTTTTTTGGGCTGAAAACACTGAGACAGTGATTTATCATCTTGGGGTAAGACTGTTTATTCTCTGTTCTGATTCTGTGTTCGTTTAGATATTTGCTTATACGTTTGACTGTCTCTTCTGGATATAAGCTTTACTAAGGTAATACACGCCTTTTATGATTATTTGCTTGAGTACTTTTATAGTACCAATGTATATATGTTTCCTTGGAATGCACCTCTGGAGCATTTTCCTTAGGTGCAGATATTAGTAATTTCCATCTTTACCCCGCATCTTTACAGGTGCAAGGGCATTGTTTTAGTTGTTCTTAGCCTGGACGGGCCTCATTAAATCATTACCCCAATCTTCTTTTCTCCTTCTCTCCTGTAGACCCATATTGTATGGGACTAATTACAGGTTTTGCCTGGATTTTTGGCGGAACTGTTTCTGAATTTACGTTTGGTGAGTGACATATTTGTGCTTTATAGCTGTTTGTCTTTTTCTTTTTCTTTGCGATGAGACGATTTCCATCCTGTGTATTTTGAATATCGCACATACTGAGTGTCTGTTTGTTTACTCATAATCACCCTGTGTTTGCGCATGAGTGCAATGATCTGGCTGGATGGACATTATTCTTTCTATTTGACAAGACTATTTGATTTCTACTGGCACGTTGTCTCTAACCTTTAACTTTGCAATTCCTCTGCGGTTTCTCTTTTTCTTTTTGTTCCTTGCACTCCCTTAAATCTTTTTTTTCTCACTGGGTGGAATTTTTGGTGTTCTTTTTTTCTTCAGTTTTCTTAACATCTTTCTTTGGTTTTTCTGTTTGCATCAGTCTAGTTGATTGCTATTTAACAATAATTATTTGTGTATTAGTAACACTAAACATCATCTGAGTGTATGTTTTTATTATTGTTATTGTAGCCCTGAGGAAGTCATTGGGCGATATACCCAAGACGAAACACGTGTTGGCTACATCTTGGCTATACCAACATCGCCAATCTGCTGTCATGAGCCATGTGTAAAACAACTACGGTCATGAACAGGATGAAAAAATAAAGAATAAAGAAGAATATTTATTTTGGACTGATTTTTCTTGGATTTATTTCCTGATAACGTAATTTTGTTTCTTGCTCGGGAACGGGAACTTGTTCCAATTCCCAGGTAGGTTTTCTTCGCACCCGCATGTCTAACGACAATACGCGCTTATTATGTCATGTTTTAGAAAATGCTGCAACCAAGATAGAGCCGTCCGTCGCAATCACATTGGACGCCGAGAAGGCCTTTGATAGGGTCTCTTGGGCTTTTTTAGACCGCTGCATGCACACCTTCAACCTAGGCAAGGATTTCTCCAACATGGTAATGTCTCTTTATTTAAACCCTACGGCCTGCATTGCTGTTAATGGCTCTCTCTCCGAATCTTTCTCTCTCCTCCAGGGCACCAGACAGGGGTGCCCATTATCCCCATCTCTTTTCCTATTGGCACTTGAACCCCTTATCCAGGATATTAAATTAAACTCGAGTATTAAAGGAGTGGACATTAATGGGGTTCAAGTCAAATTGACCGCATACGCGGATGACATTTTAATAGTGACGGAACACCCGGACTCGTCAATTGTAGCCCTGATGGACACAATAACATCATACTCTATTCATTCGGGGTATAAACTCAACAGAGATAAATCTGAAGTTAAACCACTGAATGTGTACTGCACCAAAGATGTTTTAGGCGAGTCTGGTTTAACGTGGCAATCAGGTTATATTAAATATCTGGGAATTGAATTTGGCAATAATATTATGGATACTCTGCATCAGAACGAGAAGGTAGTATTAGGGAAAATTAAAACACTTTTGGATTCCTGGTCCCCGAAATTTATTACGTGGTGGGGCAGGATTGAAACTATAAAAATGATGGTCACTCCTTTAGTTAATTATCTTATAAGTATGCTTCCGCTTTTATTGACAGATGATTTTCACCACAAGTTGGACATCCTTTTAACTTCTTTCCTCTGGCGTGGTAAAAAAGCACGGATCAGCATTAAAAAACTGAGGCTCGACAAAGCGTTGGGTGGTGTGAACCTAGCGGATTTCCGACTATACCAGTATGCTTTTTTGGCAAAACAGGGCTCATTATGGATTTCTCCCCCTGGTGAGTACAAACCTGTCTGGCTGGAGGTAGAGAGGGCTATCCTTAACAACTTAAACGCTTTTTCAGTTCTTACGGCCAATCGCTTCTGCCCCGCTAACTCCAGGTCTATTTTTTTGAATACTAAAATAGCTCTCTTGAAACTAGATATGAATCTGGAGGTTAGTGTTAAGGGCTCCAAAATGGAATCGTTCTGGTATAACAAAATACTTTACAAAGGTAAAAGTCTAAATTTTGACTCCTGGTACAAAAATGGTGTGTTCTTTCCTCATCAGCTGGAAAACACCTCATACCCAGTCACGCTTTCTGAGCTCCAAACTAGATATAACCTAGCTGATATTGAATTTTATAACTTTCTGAAAGTAAAGGCTGCCATTTCGAAATCCAAGTTATCTTCCATACAGCCATCACTACCTTTATTTGTGACAAAAATTAACAAACTTGGCCACCAAGTCTCCCAGATATATAAAGTTCTGTGCCCCAAAACCTCGAATCTCAATGTTAAGATTGTCGATTTTTGGAACTTGCATTCTTCTGTTCCGTTAACAGAGTCTTTATGGTCTCCGCTATGGAATTCAGTTTCGCGTAATAAGATATCCCCGGTACTCTCCCAAACTAAATATTGGTTATTGCATAAGGCCTTTTGGACGCCTGCTCGGTTATTCGCCTCGGGGATCCGGGAGGATGCATTGTGTTGGAATTGTAAACAAGAAACGGGTGACCTAGCTCATCTTATCCTGCATTGTTCGGTAGTGAAGTCCTTCTAGGATAAGGTTTTTGTATTTCTGTATAAATTGTTCAATTGTAGGCTGACTAAGGAATTGTCCACCTTAGTTACGGCTTTCTTGAAGGTGGACCTGAAGTCTGACGGCGATAAAGCTCTCCTCGACCTTTTGTTAATCTCCGCAGTGAAAATGGTTCTTACCAACTGGAAGGATACCAGTAAGTCTTCCTATGAAGGTTGGATAAATTGGGTTACCCATCTTAGGGGAGCAGACAACATTGCCTTACAGAATTCGCCTTGGAAACCTTCAACTAGATTGATGTGGAATACTCTGGACAATTATTTTGACTCTCATAAACCCCCGTGAAGACAACTATAATCCTATAATATGTCTTGGCACTTCCTCTTGTATAAGTTTCTTATATTGTGTTTCAACAATTAACATAGGATGCATATGTTACTAGTGGGGTACTCTTGCGCCAACAATTCCATAGAAACCTGTTGTATACGAGAGTTCTTGCTTCTTTCTCCTCTCACCTTCTGATCTTCAATCTTTTTTCTTTCATCTTTCCCTTTTCTTCCCTTTTTCTTATTCATGTTTATTGGAGGCTAGTTCTTCTGGACTAATATTGTGACAAACATATCATCTCATGTCTTTACATTGTTGTTCTGTTGCGGTATGTACATGATGCTCTAACCTCGATATGTTATTCACCATTGTGGTTGTTCTTCTTCTTCTTTATGAAAATGAATAAAAGCTTTTGAAATTAAAAAAAATGTTTCGGACTATAGTAAAACAGCATTTGCTACAAAGGATAAAGAAATATAAGAGAAGTGCTGCATTTAAGCAAAATCAACATATTGAGAGTGTTGAGAAAGTGTTTGCTCTAACTAGGAATGGAATGGAAAGATTTTTATATAGCGCATGGCTACCCGGAAGCATCCCAGCGCTGTAGTGGTCACTAGAGTTGGACAGGACTTCTACGGAAAGAGTCAGGTCTTTAGTTGTTTCCGGAATGATAGATGGTTGGATTCTCTATGCAGATGTAGCGGCAGTCCGTTCCATAGTTTTGAGGCATTATATGAAAAACGCCGGCCGCCACTTCTGGCCTTCTTAATCCTAGGTACCACTGCTAGGTACAGCTCGTCTGAGCGAAGACTTCTGTTGGCCTTGTAAGGGCAAATCATGGATTTGATAATAGGAGGTCTGTTTCCTCCTAAAGACTTATGGTCAACGCACAGGGCCTTAAAATTAATTCTCTCCTGCATCGGTAACCAGTGGAGGGCGCGTAATGCCGGCTTTGTCGAGCAGCGATTATGGGTTCCCATAAGCAGTCTTGCAGTGGAATTTTGTACAATCTGCAATTTTGTGATGACTGCATTAGGGGCGCCCAGGTAGAGGGCGTTACCATAATCTATCCTAGAGAGGATGAGCGCCTGGACCAGCGTTATTTTTGCTTGGTCCGGTAGGAGGGGCAGCACTTTGCGGATCATTCTTAACATGCCATAACATGAAGCAGCGGTCTTCCTGGCTTGGACTTTAAATGTAAGATCTTGATCCAACCAGACAACCAGGCTTTTTATCTCAGTTTTTGGGGTGGGTACCAGGCCCATACAGGCTGGCCACATGGTATTAGATTTGAAATTTGACTGGTTGCCAAGCAGCAAAAGCTCCGTTTTATGACCGTTAAGTTTTAAGTGGGACAGGCTCATCCACTTAGTAACTTCCTCAAGACAAGCGTGGAGATCAGAGGGCGTATGGTCGGCCTGGGTCAATGCCACAACCAACTGTGTGTCATCGGCATATGTAACTATATGAATCCCAAAGGGGGAAACAATATCCGCAAGTGGATGCATATAGACATTAAAAAGGGTCAGGCTCAAGGATGAGCCCAGTGGGACTCCACACCTAAGGGGGATAGGTTTAGAAAAGATGTCACCTTCAAAAACCTGGAAGCACCTGTCCTCCAGAAAGGATTGGAGCCACGATAAAGCCTTACCGGACACTCCTATGTTCCTAAGATGGTGAGCCAAGGTACGGTGGTTCACCGTATCGAAGGCAGCACTTAAATCGAGGAGTATTATGGCCGCCGTACCTCCAGAATCGAGGATTTTTCTCGCTTCCTCCACCACCGCTAATAAGGCGGTCTCAGTGCCTTGGCGAGGGCGGAAGTCCGTTTGTGAGGGGTGGAGTAGGTTATTGGACTCAAGAAACGTGGAAAGTGTATGGTTGACATGTTTCTCTGCGATTTTGCCAATTACCGGGAGGAGCGAGATAGGACGGTAATTGCCCAGATCTGCAGGGTCCAGGTTATTTTTTTTTTAGCAAAGCTTTTACCATTGCCCTTTTCCATTCGGGGGCAACTATCCCTAATGAGAGGGAGGCATTGATCAGGCTGGTCATAATAGGGGCCACTATAGGTGCTACCAGTTTCAAAATGTTGGGTGGGGCAGGGTCCAGTGGTGACCCCGATTTGACCGAAGTTAAGTGGCTAGAAATGACTCCTGAGTCAATGGAATAAAGGTCTCCAGATGGTGTTTATTTCCATGCTGGCCCGCGACAATCGGCTCAAGTGTATCATTGTCTCTTTGTGGGAGATGCTTGAGAATATTATGAACTTTGGTGGCAAAGTATTCCGCGAGTTTGTTACAGCGGTATCCCGAAGAATCAGGTGCCGCTGGAGGATCAGGGACTTTGAGAAGCTTTTTAGCAATAAGAAAGGTCTCTCTGGAGGAGTTGGCTGCTATTATAATCCTTTCCTCATAGTAAGTGGCCTGGGCTCGTTTTATTTCAGCCTTATATTTTCCGATAGCTGCACTATATTCCTGTTTCTTAATATGTGAGAAATCTTTCCTCCATGTCCTCTCTAGTCTTTTGCATTGTTGTTTTAAAATGCGCAGCTCAGGGGAGAACCATGCAGAATTGTTGGAACCCGCTTTCTTCTGGATTGATTTCTTTGGGAGCACCGTGTTCAGTGACTCCTCAATCCAGTGTGTGAAGTTCTGATAGTCCGTGACTGGGTTGAGTTCCAGATTCGGTTTGGAATTTTCCATTTCCTGGATCCACCCTTCCACAGGGAGTTTGGGCCAGGGACGGATTAGTATTCAAATTGACTGGGTGTGCACAACGGGAGTCGGTGGGGCCCATACAGAAGGAATTAAAAAGTGGTCAGACCATGGTATGGGGATGGGGGCTTTACCTTTTAGTTCCGCCAGGTTAGAAAAAATTGGATCAAGAAGGTGACCTTTAATATGAGTTGCTTGGGAGACCTTCTGGTGAAGTTGACATGCCATCAGGTCTTGTGCTAGTTCAATCACCGAAGATGCTGAGGGATCGTCAAAGTGAAGGTTAAAATCTCCAAGGAGAGTGAAATTAGCCGAGGAGCTAGCCAGAGTCATAACTGTTTCCAACAGAGATTTACCAAATTGGCCCATTGACCCAGGTGGACGGTAGATCAGTATACCTGAGAATGACAGTGAGGGAGTAAATTCCATTGAAATATGAACATTCTCACAGTCTAATAACGGACTCTCTAGTAGTCTACAGGTCAAATGGTCTTTATAGATAATGGCAATCCCACCGCCCACCCCTATCATTCTGTCTTTCCTCTGGATTAAGTATCCAGGAGGAAGTGATTGAACAATGTCCGGGTCTGAGCTTGCGGTGAGCCAGGTCTCCATGAGAAACAGAACCTCCGGACCAGAGTCTTTTAACAACATGAAAATCTCAGTTGTATGCTTGGGCAGGGATCTGCAATTGAGTAAGAGTAGTTTATATTTGGGCCCCGCTGAGAGTGCGGGGAGATCTTGTGGGGTGAGTCTAAAATCACAATGTGAGCACCTGTCCTGAAGCTCCTCCAGGGAGATGGTATGAGTACACTTGGGGCCTGGGAATCTGTTTAGCTGCTTCAGCAATGAACTGGGGTAGCAGAGCCTTTCTGTTGGTACAGACCCAGGGGTTCTGGGCCCTGGTCCCGGTCGGGCGCGGACGGGCACTGACGGGCTTGCCTTTGGCACGCCTTCGGTGCGCCAGCGGCGCGCCCGCTGCGTGGTCGCGCCATCTGGCGTATTTATATCGTCAGCTGTGCGTTGGGTCCACCTACTAGAACGCTGACCCAACGCCTACCCAGCATGAGCCCTTGCTATTGTGCAATTCCCTTGCGTCCCCACCACCGGACCATTGAACACAGCTCCTCTGTAAATAGCACAATTAAAACAGTCTTTAAAAACAATAAAAAGATAGCAGCAATTATTTTTAAAAAAAGGAAGGCAACAGAAACAATAGCGCGATCCTGTACAAGAGGGCAGAGACCCCTCTAGGAAACCTCTAGAAAACTCTTTATCTTAATATTGAATACAATGAGGACACAAGACAAAACAGTACTGTGTATGAAGAAAAAAACCTTAAAAAAAGGCTTAATAATAGAACTAATTTTTACAAGATTTTTAAAGGTGAATGGAAGCATACCTCTAGTACAGAATTGTATTTTAATGAGGAAATTTATTTACAAGAGAATACAATAGTGCATGCAGTTAATTTAACTGGCCATTGTTATGAGGTAACATATGGTACT
Organism: Calotriton arnoldi; assembly: GCA_963921515.1. Taxonomy (NCBI): domain Eukaryota; kingdom Metazoa; phylum Chordata; class Amphibia; order Caudata; family Salamandridae; genus Calotriton; species Calotriton arnoldi. Next base: position 937,592 of record CAWUFW010003150.1, on the reverse strand, counting down.
CCTGTTGCAAAAGAGGAGATGGTTCCTAGGAATGTAGAAGAAGTAATAGCCGAAGAGGTGCAAGGAAGGCATAGACAGGCCCCTGTATACAAATGGAACTGTAGTACCATTTGCAGTGTTCGGCAGCAATCAATTGACATATTTAGAGACTTTTTACATCAATTTCCAGATAGATTTGTCAAGTGAAAAATTGCAATTTTGCAAGGATTAGAACCATACAAAGTGAGGAAGTACAGTAATTTACAGGGGCATTTACTGGCATGTCTAGCAAAGAAAGTGTGCACAAGCACCTCCTTTCATAATTTCAGGATGTTAGCTGTTCACCACTCCAAAATGCAAAATTTGGTTAGGGTAATTTACTATGTAAAAACTCCCACCTTATGTTTAGGAGAGATTAATAGAAGTCTATTGCATGGTACAGTAGAAGAGGTAGAAAATGTTTGTGAAGATATTCAGTTTTGTTTCTTTGGTAATGAAGAGGAGTCTAGGGAAAATGAAGAGTTGATTACTGGAGGTATAGATGAGCAGGATACAGGAATCAGTACTGAAGACTTTGCACAAGTGATTGCAAAGTTTAACACAGTTTGTTCAGTGAAACCAAACAATGTTCGTATTTGTTGTTGATGCCCTCACTATAAAAGCTAAACTTGTAATGTATTTGTGTACTCACAAATTGAACAGGAGAACAGAGATAAGTGGTAAGAGTTTGCTGTATATTTATTTGTAGAAACATGGTTTGATTTGAGCAGACAGCAAATTATATGTAAGTACTTCTATGATAAGTTAGTGAATAATAAAATGCCAGCTAGAGCAGTACATAACAAAGTTAGAATTAGTTTCAATTCCACAAGAACTTCGAGATTTAAATGTCTACGAATCAATTCTTATACACTGCATAAATCCTTTCCAAGCTATAGTTTGTATGGAATCAAAAACTGGGAAATTACTTCCAGCAGAGCTTCAGAAAGGTCTTAAAGGTAGAGTTGTGTACTTGCCATTAGATTTTAAAAAGACTATTGCAACTATAGGCTTACAGAGATTTTGATGATCCACTTATTATTCTAGTAAATGGTGTCCCTACTAAGAGCATAAAAATATGGCAAGAGTTAGTGGATGTTAATAAAGTAAAAAAGCAACATTATACCTGGTAGAAATAAAAAAAATATTATAAACATGCTGATGTTGTTTAAGATATAATATATATGGAGAAAGAAACATTACCAGCAAGTGGTCAGATTGAAAAGGCGAACCGATTGAGATCAGAAGAAATTTATGAACTCTGTAGCATCCATCCTCTGCATTCTAAAGAAATCATTGGTGATACTATCAATCTTAGAGGCTCCCTGCTTTCCCCAACTGTTTTTTATTGGAGGAGGTGGCTGCTATGATGACCGCCCTCTACAGATACCAGCAGCTGAATACCGGTCAACCTGATTATACAGAGGATCCAAGATTTTGCCAGTGTATTCCATACATTTTCAATCTTCTGTTTGAGAGTGGCTTGTCTGGAATTTCATATGCTGTAAGCCACATAGTAAAGACAGAAGTTACTATTCAAAATCTTTCTGCAAAGGAATTTGTGGAGAAAGTTCATGAAAAGGATGAAAACTTAGAGTACAACTTGATTAATTGGATGGTGTGACAACGTGATAACAACGAATATTGGTATCGGCGTCATGTAGAAGTCAAATGTAGGTTAAGAAACCTAAGTGCACCTACTTGGTTTCTGACATTCAGTTGTGCTGAGTACACATGGGATGCCCTGCTTGAATTTTTGAGAGAAGCAAACTAAAAAATTAAGGACATCAATGAGAAAACAGCAGTGTTAACTTTGCTCCTTGGGTCCTGCGAATGCTTGTAGATATTTTAACCACAGGTTTCAAGCTGTGCTGTCTTTCATCTGCAACAAAAGAAATCCTCCTCTTGGTGAAGTAACAGATTTCTTTTGATGAAAAGAGTACCATGCAAGAGGTGCTTCTCTTATTCACATGCTGTTATGGATAAAATATGCACCAAAATTTGCAACCGACAGTGATGAGTCTTTCTTGCCTTTCATAGAATAGTATGTGACAGGTGCCATCCCATAAGACAGTAGTGAAAATGGCTTGAGACAACAAGTTATACGCTTTCAAACTCATAGATGTGGGAAGTGCTATAGTCGAAAATACAGTTGCAAAGTAAAAGTTTACACAAGATGTCGATTTGGATTCCTATGACCTGTCTTTTCTCAAGGAAGAGTGAACAGCTTTTTGTCTGCAGTCAGACATTCACTGACATGGAAATCACCAAAAAACACATACAATCTGAGAAGAACAGACGCTTCCAAGTATGTTAATGACTACAACCCTGTGATTCTGAAGAAGTGGAATGCAAATATTGACCTACAATTTGTAGCAGACAACTCCATCGCTGTTGCTCGGTACGTTACTTCATATATCAAAATCAGAGAAGACAGAGATGAAGAAGATGTGGGAGGAGATTATTGCAGAGCAGACTCTAACCAAGAAATTGTACAGCTTCAGTTTGAAAAAGCTTTCCCATAGGAAAATGGGTTCCTGTGAGTGCTGTGACCGGTTGAGCTAGGCCCTTTTGTTCTCGAAGTAAAGGGGAATTGTTTGGGTAAGTTTAGGCCTTGCAAATACAGGAAAAAGAGTCTTGAAGTCTTTCCTGGAAATTCAGTACATAGCAGAGTTCTACCCGCAAAGAACAGACAATGTGAAATCAAATATGTTGAATACGTACCATCCAAGAAGGAGTTCACATCTGGAAAACATGTGCCTTTATGAAGTACTACAACACTACAGATACAAAAGTAAAGTAACAGAAAATATAAAAAAAGGAAAATATCCAGTAGTTGGATGTGATGGTTATTTGGTGAAACAGGCAAAAGCAAATCTAATTAACCATAGAAAACCGAGTTGTCAAACTCCAGATAGGAAAGAGTTTTTCTATTTGGCACTTCTATAACTCTTCAAGCCTTGGCGTCCTGAATTAGAACTACTTGGAAACTATGACTGCTATGAAGATTCTTTCAACGCTGTAAAATACAGCATTCAGTGTTCAGTCTTGCCAAATTACTTGCAAATGTTGAAAGATGAGATTGAACAGGAAGAAACCATAACTGCTGCGATAGATAAGGAGAGTTCACAAAGCAGCCAAAGTTCTGGACCACTGATTCAAGATCCTCTTGGACAACCGGTTATGCAAAATGAAGCAGCAGTAGCTATGAATGAGGTGGAGACTGCAATGCAACAAGCAAGAGAGGAAAGTGTTGATTTTGAACAGTTAATAGGACAAATAAATGATGAACAGAAAGAAATTTATATTGAAGTAAAGGATAAAATAGAGCATTAGTTTCTGCAGGACAAGAAAGAATGTGAATGCTCTTCGCTTAAGCCAATATTACTATACATCAGTGGTTAATCTGGCACCGGAAAAAGCTTTTTAATTAAAGTTCTCACTGCTTACCTACAGAAGACAACAGAATCAAATTTATCGTATGTAGTAACAGCACAACTAAATTAGCTGCACATAATATTTAAGGAATTACTCTACATTAACTACTAATGCTACCTATTGAACATGACAATAAACTGGCAAACCAGAAGTTACCCGGTGAAGCTTGTCATGAGGGCTCTTAAGTATGAAAGAAACTGAAGCTTTTTATCATCGATGAGGTAAGCATAGTCTCTAACTTGATACTTGCCTTTGTTCAGTTATGAATGCAACAGAATTTAAGGACAGAGTACGATGTGCTGTTTGGAGGAAAGCATTTAATTGTCTTTGGTGACCTACTGCAACTAACTCCTGTGAAAGGACAATCTGTTTTCAAGACACTTCTGCATGATGAAACTCATAATTCTTTAGGGAGCATTGGAAATATAAACATTTGGCTAAACTTTGAATACAAGGAGCTACTGAGGAATATGCATCAAGCATCCGACATGGAATACGGAAATATTCTGAAGGACATTAGAGCAGGAGTTCTGACAAAGGAGGGGAAACGTACCTTAGAAAGTCAACTTATCAACAAACCTTTCTCCTCTAAGAACACATCAGCACAGCTAATGATCAGTTTCATTGAAGAAGGCAAATCTTTAGTCTGCTTAATGGCTATTTTTTAAAAGTGCTCCAATTTTAATGATGAACAATTACTAAAACTGGAGAAAGAAGAAATTATGGAACTCACAGCTATTGATAAAATGGAACACCAAGAGGTAACAATACTACCAACAGCAAATCTACAAGCTAAATTGGATACTTTGGAGAAGTCTGTATCAAGGACTCCAGGACTATAAAAGTGTTTACACATGTGCAAAAACTGTCAAGTAATCTTTCAGTGTAATTTAAATGTTGAGGAAGGATTAGTAAATGGTGCGATGGGTAAAATGATTGATTTAATTAATTTTCCAAATCGGGATGAGGTTGAATACTAATCCATAAAATTTGATCAAATTGATGGCGTGAAGCTGATTGGCTGATGAATTGTACATTTTTTGCTTGTAAAAGACTTGTGTTTGGTGACAGCAGTACCCACTTTCTCTAGTGTATGCTGTAACTATCCATACATCACAAGGTTTAAGTGTAAATGCAGCTTTTATTAATATTGGAAGTACTGTATTAAAAAGAAGATATGTCATATGTAGGATTGTCCGGAGTTAGAACATTGTCTGGTTTGTTTTTGGTTGATTTTGATGAAGAAAGTTAGCTTTGATGCAAGTTGTGTCAAAGAGTACAATTGGTTAAGAAGTGTATATGCTCCTCACTTAGGACAGTATCCTATTTATGAGAAGCAGATAATCTGTCCTAAGCAGAAGTCTGCAAAACAATCAATGGATGTACCTCAAAAGAAGCAAAAGAAAGACAAGGAATAAGGTGTTAACAAGAAAAACTGGAAAATGAGGGAGATATTTTAGGTTTCCAGTTGGAAAATAGTAATGTGTCAACTGCTATGCTAATGTTGTTTTCAATGTACTCTACCATTTACTGCATCTTATAAATGCAATGCAACATAAAGCAGACAACAGATTCTTCTCTCAACTGTGCCATTTGCTGGAATGTTTACTTAGTGATAGGATTGTACTCTATTCTGCTTCAAGCATTCAAAATCTAGTAGACATATATAGTGGATCTGTGGCATTTACTCTCAATACTCAACTAGGGGTGGGCGGTAAACTGCCCTCTGCCAGCGGAGTTCACAGATCTTTGCCACTCGGCACTCCGCTTTGAGAGTGGAGTTTGTCAAAAAAACTCTGCCACCTGCCGCATAGTGGAGTTTACCAGCACCCACCCAGTTACTGCCCGAATTTGCATATAATCATAGTAGCCAATTTCAAATTCTACTTGCATCCTGGTTTCCGCCATCTTAGAAGCATTCAGCGCCCCTGCCATGTGGCCAGGGAGCCTGTTGCCTAGGACACAGTGGGGGGCAGGTGGGAGGAACCACCGTCGATGTGGAGGGAGAGGCTGGAAGTTTCACTTTCATGCAGGGAGCGCATGACACAACGGGAGCTCCTCTTTCAGCTGGGGAGCCCTGCCTCCCTGCTAATCTGCCATGGGGAGAGGGAGTCCGGGGTCTGGTGCAGCACAGCTGGTGGAGTGCCCCCACTCAGTGACAGCAGCCCAGGATGGAGCAGGGCAGGTGCTACCGAGCCGGGGCAGGTAGCGCTGAATTATTTACCTGCAGTTCCCAGCATCCTGAGCCATGGCGCTCCAGAGCATGGCCAGCAGCTTCCACCAACTGAACTCCGGCACCTGTAAGTGGCAATTCCCTTGAAGAAAATTGACTTGCCTCTTGGCACTTTAAATTGTGGGTGTAATTATCAGCAAAACGCCTTATCTATCTAGGAGGATGAAATGTGTAGTCTGTTTTATCCGCTACCTGGTCCCAACCTGCTCAGCTTTCTCAGTGAGGCGGGAACTTGGACTTTCAGGCTAATCAAATAATCATCACACAACAAGAAAGCCCCTTGTGTGCCAGTGAAGAATTTTTATGTACTGTATGAACCTGGACACCACCCACAGCAGTGCCTGCGCAAATAGGACGCTGGTCCAAACATTCATGTGCGTGATAAAGAGTGGGTTCAAGTGCCAGGCTTTCATAACAACAGGACACATTCTGGGGCTTATAGGGCAGCTCACCTATCCTAGACTAATTTTCATAATTGCAGCACTTTGTAGAAAGAACATACGGACTAAAAAGCAGTTAGTTCAATGATCATTTGTTCATATGGTAGGTCACGGCTTACTTTTTAAAGAAAAATGTTGCATATGGGTATTTTTATACCCATAGGTTGTTTTATCTGAAGGCTGTCAGTGGGTATGCTTTCTCTTGCGTTTTCCTTGGCAAGTTCCCATTGCTGCAAAAGTGACTATTTCAACTTTTTAAATATGAGTGTTAAATATTATTCACTTAGTTCACTTAGCTGCATATATAATAGTTTATTTCTATGGGCCTCACTAGGAAACTGCCTGAATTCCTGAGGCAACCTAGCTGGTTCAGCATGAAATGCTCTCCTCTGATCACAAACATCGAAGACTATCGCATCTTACTCTTGAATCTTGATCTGTGTGTCATGTGACAGGACAGTGGGAGGAGGGGCAGGTGGAGGGAGGCTGATCTTCTTGCCTCAGCTTAGATGTGTTGTGGTTGACGCTAGTTGGACTTAATGCATGCCTAGCTGCGGACAGAGGCACCAACTGAGTGAGGAAAGCATGCAGGCTAACAGGACTTCCCGTCAGGGTGCATTGTGGAATGACAGATCATCATTTCCCATGTCAAAGAAGAGACCAGGTGCTTAAACACATGCAGGTCTCATTTTTATCCTCAGACTTGCAATCACCGGCCAAGGCCGCTGTCTCATCGGGCTCTGCTGGGTGGGCAACTCCGTGGAATTTCACTGAGTTTTTATGGAACTCTGTGGAATTCAATGGAGTACAACTCAACAAGATGCACAGGAATTTATTATGGTTATCCTTGGAGTTTTGGAACAAAAAGAAGTCAATATTGATGACTTATTTGGACTGAGTTACACATGGAACCATGCCTGTGAAGTTTGCTGTTTTACATCTACCACTCAAATCAATTCTGAGCAATTTCTCTGCTTACCAGATTCCAAAACTGCGCCTTTTAACAGACTGATAAAAAAGGCTAGCCAAAATATGACCTGCCCAAAATGTAGATCAGATTGTATGTCTACATTGCAGTTACAGAGAAGTGGGAAATAGCTTAGAGTAATGCTACAATGATGCAGAGCAGATCTATCTAAAATGGAAACTGAAATTACAAGCCTAAAAGCAGGACATAATTCAATTTCTGAAGAAAGTACACTACAGTGGTTATCATCTCTAGTGAAGGACTTCATATAACTTCAGGGCACTACACTGTGTACTTAAGAAGTGTAAGTGGATGGATGGAATGCAATGATAGAACGCTTACATTGAAACAAAAACTGTCTATCAAACTTTCAAATTCATACCTCTTCTTTCTTCAACCAAAGTCCTAAGGAGGATTGCTGTTTAAAAAGTGGCATATAGTGTTTGTTCTTCATGAATCAATAGTGTTTAAGACATCATTTGGCCTACCAGGGGTGATGTCTTCAAAACAGACTCCAAATTTCCAATGTGCTTTACATCTATTTCGAGGAATGGACTACTTGCACTACCATAACATTTAAAAAAAAAATATTTTTCTTTAAATTAGTTTAGTAGCTATAGCTAAAATAATCTATGAATTATTTGTAGTGCGTGCAATGCATAGTGTCACTTATTTATACTGCCATACTGTGCAGTTCTGTTTTTTTGTACAATCTACATGATTGTTTTTTCCCGTCTGTTCAAGGATGAATAATTATATAGTATATCGTTTATGGTGTACAATTTTGCAAGCTGAGAACAGAAAAAAGGGAAATTAAAATGTTTAAATTAAATGTATAAGTTGTTTACAATGCTACAACTGTGTAATGCTTTATTAATAACAAACATTTGAATTGCAGAAACTTAAACTTTACTCTGCAAGTTTACAATATGTAACAATAACTTCTATTTTTGTTTTCTCTCCTTTACAGAGATCAATGGAAACAATTTTTAAAGTTATGTAGGTGACTAATTACTTCTTTAAGCTATATAATACATCCAATAACAGATAATAATATAGCTTGGCACACACTGCTGCATACAGTGAGACACCCACAAACATTTATGCATACTTTGTCATACCCAGTCACACACTGATTCATACACTGAGACAGCAACGCACACACCTGTTCATACAGTTAACTACCCAGGACAAACTCATACATACACTGGCACACCAAAGCACACACTGATGCATTCAATGACTCACTCAGACATTCACTCATACATACACTAAGACACCCCAGGGCACACACATATATGTTCTGACACAGCATAGAAATGCTCTGATGCATTAACTAACTCACACAGACACTCACTCAGTCATACACTCAGACACCCCAGGCCATGCTCATATATACAGTGACATACCAAAGCACACACTGATACATTCACTGACACACTCAGACACTTGGTCATATATACACTCAGACACCCAGGGACTCACTTATATATACGTTAACACACCCAAGCACACACTGATGCATTCACTGACACTCTCATACACTCATCCATACATACACTCAGACACCCCAGGACACACCCAAACACATACTGACACAGTCAAACAAATATACTGATGCATTCACTGACGCACTCAGATGCTCACTCATCCATACACTCAGATACCCTAGCACACACTCATACATATACTAACACACCTAAACACATACTGATGAATTAACTGTCACGCTAAGATACTCAGTCATACAGACACTCAGACACCTTGGGAATCACTTAAACATACACTGACACACCCACACAGACACACTGATGTATTCACTAAGTCACTGACACACCCACTTATACATGCACTCCGACACCCTGGGACTCACTCATCCATATACTGACACATGCAAGCACACATTGATGCATTTACTGACTCACTCAGATACTCACTTATATATACACTCAGACACCCAAGGACACACCTATACATATACTGACACAGTCAATCAAATACACTGATACATTCACTGACACACTCAGACACTAACTCATAAATGCACTCAGACACCCTGGCTCACACTGATACATATACTGACACACCCACTTACACACTGATACATTCACTGACACACTCAGACACTCACTCATACATACATTTAGACATTCTAGGACACACTCATATATACACTGACACTTCCTCACAAACACTTATTCTTACATCTATCAACATATACACAAAAATAATAAAGACTTAGACAGCTCTTTGATTGATTTAATGGTGGCTCTTAAAAGAACCGTTTTTAAAAAATGTTTTTCAAAAACGTTTAAAGTTTTTGTTGTTTTCCCTTCTTAAACTAACCAAAAAAAAACAAATAAACTGGATGCAGCAACTTTGCATTTTTAAATCACAACGGTGTCGTGGAACAGCAGTATGAAAGTAATATGAAAAAAAAACTAACACCGGTGCTTGTTTACTTCAACAGAAAATTCTGAAACATTCTGCACCTTCACTGTCATATGCTTGTGACAGGTAGCACAGTGTGTTACCATGCATCCTAACTTTGTAGTGGTAGCTGGCACAGTAATTACCGCAGGACTGCTATTTCCAGAAGAGGTCGAACAACATACGGCATCTCCAGATTTTAACTCCCTCTCACTCACCATCCGCAGATAAGACCGTTCATGTATGGTCTTGATGTGTTTCCACATACTCAATATTCCATGGCTGTACTTTTTTGCAGTACCAAGTGATAACTCCTTCCCACAGAGTTTGCACTTCATGAACCTGGCAGATACCTTCTTCTCTCCAGACAGTATAGTGAAATACTGCCACACCTGCCTGTCCTTCCTAAAGTAGATGGCACTTCTTCTTCTTCATCATCAGCAATAAGTTGAGGGTCTCCTGATGGAGGTGGAGCACTCCCTTCAGCAACTGGAAAAAAAAACTGCAACTTGAAGAAACTGCAGACATTGCATCTCACACAACAGTTTTCCACATTGGGCGGACATGTTGTTCTCAGTCGCAGATTTGCGAGTTCGCCTACATTGTGAAAATGCCTTTTTGTTTAGAAATTAAATATACAGTAGGTACTTTATGGTACCAAATATGTGCAGCCTTATGGTACATTTGCAAACAGAGTCTCCTATATACTTAAAACATTTTAAAAAAAAATATTTGACAAACCCGTGGAGTGCAACAGCAGGTTCATTCTGATCACGTGATCGAAACAAAAACCATAGAGTATGGCATGTCTGTGTTAGCGGTACTGCAGAGGAACAGCGGAACCCAAACATTTTTGAAAAAATGTAACATTATTAAAATAATAAATAATAAAAAAAACACTACTTTCACTTTCATTTTGAACCAACTTCCACTAACTACTTCTTCATTTACTTTATTGTTTCAGTCATTTTTAAAGTGAATTCTCATTGCTTTAATCCCTTTTATCCTGTTACTTCTCCTTTATTTCACTAGTTCATAAAGTCGTTTCATTTGCATAAAGTCGTTTCATTTGCCTGTCATATATTACTTCACTGTCTATGCTCTGATTTCCCTTCATTATAAATTCTTTATTTTTACTTTTCACCCGTATTTTAAATCCACAGCCACACTAACAGTCAGACACCCACTAACACAGGTATTCAGCTGCTCTCACATCCTCTCACAAACCCACACAGCCATTCACACACTCATTCATCCACTCATACAACCACTCATGCACCCACTCACAGACCTGTAAAGCCACTCACACATAATCATACATCCACATAAGCACTCAGATACCCACTCAGAGGCCAACACAGTCACTCACACAACAAGTCAAGGACCTACACAGACACTAACACACCCACTCTTAAAGCTTAGAGGTTACAGTTATGATAAAAAATAGAAAAACCTCTGAACTTCAGTATAAAAATAAAAGGTTACAGGTACGTTATAGTTAGGAAATAGAATTTAAAAAACCTTTAAAATTCACTAGGAAATGCCAAAGGTTATAGGGAAGTTCTAGTTAGGAAATCAAATAACACAAACTTAATAAATTTGCTGAAAGAAAACATAGGTTACATGGACCTTTTACTTAGGCTTATACTTCACTTGTACAAAACCATAAAACTTCAGCAGTTATAGTTACCTGAGCTAACTATACCTTATGCCCCTGCAATGCACTGCTTATGTCCTCACACATTTACCACATGGTCAGTGACATCACAGGTGACATCTCAAATGTTATCACTTATCACATCATCCACAGAACTACTCACCCACTCACACCCATATATAACCTCTCATATGCCCACTCACACACCCAGACAGCCACATACCCATTCACAAACCCATACAAGTACTCACACAACCACTCACTCATCCATAGAGCTACTCACATACCCACTCATTCACACAGCCACTCACACAGTCACTTGCCCATACAACCAGTCACACACTTATTAAGACACTCACACAGCCACATACTCACCCATACTCACACATCCACTTATTCACCTATACAGTCACACACACATATATGTTAGAAGTAGTATCACTCATTAGTAGTACACCTCATACACAATTTTTACTTTTGCTGTACCTTGGTATATATATATTTATATATATATATATATATATATATATTTAAACTCATAAACTTTTAGAAAGCACTCACATTCACTGGATGATGTCATCAGTGATGTCATTTGAGATATCACATGAGTGATGCAAGATGTGAAGTCATAAGCAGTGCATTGCAGGGTCTTAAGTTATAGTTAGGTAAGCTAACCATAACTGCTGAATGTCACTGGTTTTGTACGAGTGAAATCTGAGCCTAACTAAAATGTCCCAGTAACCTAGTGAATATATATATATATATATATATATATATATATATATGTATGTATATTCACTGAAAAAACAAAGGTTACAGGGATGTTATAGTTAGGTCCAGAATTTACACACACAAAACCATAGAAATGGTAATGGAAATTCAGCAGTTATACTTACATGAGCTAACTATAACTTATGCCCCTGCAATGCACTGCTTATGTCCTCACATATTACATCACATGGTCAGTGACATTACAGATGGCATCTCAAATGCTTATGACCTCACAAATTACATCACTCATGACATGGGCAGTGACATCATTTACATGTCCTGGTAGTGAAAAACTGCTAAATTCATTGTGCACTCCTGCCTTAAAACATGTTTTAAGTGCCATTTCCAATTGGGAAAAGATGGAGATTTGGAGTTTGGTGTCTCTGGATGCACAATTTAAAATCACAACTTATGGTGAAGTCCGGTTTTAAATTCGAAGTCTGAAAATGCCACTTTTAGAAAGTTGTGCCTCTGCCTATCTCTGAATACAAGTCTGGGCTGGGTGATAGCTGGGCTTTGTTCATTCCTTCTACACAGTCACACAAAGGGAACTGGGATGTGGCATTTACATCCTGTGGCCCATCACCAGGCTGATGGGCCTTCCTGAGGTAGATTGGGAGGGAGGAGCTAAGACTTGCACCGGAATAGGGCTATGCCTGTCCCCACACAAAGTGCTGCATACACCCCTGTAGTGAGTATTGGGCCAGGGCAGGAAATGCATGGACCTTGTGATCTTCAAATGCCTCTTTGAAGTTTCCCTCACTTCAAAGGCACATTTGGGTATAATTACTGGACTCCTGGCACTACCAAATCAGAACTTTCCTGGAACTGAGGACATGCTGCCTGGAAGAAGAGCTGCTGTGCTGTAGGAGGGACTGCCACTTTGCTGCCTGCTCTGCTGTGTTGGCCTGCTGCTTTTTGCCTGGGAGCCAGAAGGACTGGACCTGTTATCTACATCGTTGAACCCACGTTTCTCCAACCAAGGGTTTGTTGGCTTGCCTCCTGTTCGCTGAAGTCTCAGGATCACAAAAGACTTCTTGCAACTCTGTTAAAGATGATGAACTCTGCCATCTGTGAGTCCTACCCTTGCCTGAGTTGCCCCCTCCAGTCCTAGTCCTCAGAAGAGGGTTCTGCAACAGTTTTCTCAAAAAATCAATGCAGTGACCCCCTTGCACCGATCAGAACCAACGCAGTGCCCTCTGATGCCGGCGCAGCGCCAATACAGCGTCGAGCCGGAGAGCCCGCTACGAGGTTCAACTTCGCCGAAGCACCAATCCTTTGACACCGACTGTGAGGCTTGACTCCAATGCATCGACTAGACTGTGTGAATTGGAACCTACTCATCGAGTCTTCGATGTCGATGCTTGCTCCATACAAAGGTATTTTTTCAGTGGGCTCTGCATGGGTCTTGTAGCTGGCCTGCCCTCCATCGCGGTCACACTGCACTTTGGATTTACCCCGGTCTAGCACGACATCAAGTAGCGTTTTAGGGCTATTGATTTCTAAGCACTGTTTTCACATTTAATCTTTAAAAATTCATTTACCAACTTCAATTTATTGAATTTTTATAGCTTTGGTCTTGTTTTACTCAGATAAATAGTCTCTATTTTTCTAAATGGTGTTGGAGTCTTTTTGTGGTGTTTGCACTGTGTAACTTTAATTTAAGTGTGCACAAATACTTTACACATTGATTCTTAAGTTAAGCCTGACTGCTCTGTGCCAAGCTACCAGAGGGTGAGCACAGGTTAATTTTGGTTGTGTGTCTGACTTACCCTGACTAGGATTGTGGCTCCTGCTTGAACAGGGTGTATACTCTGCCGACCAGAAACCTCAATTTTTAACAACTATTATTTCTGTACTACTAGTGAGCATTAGTATTTCTAACATATACCATCTGAACTATAAATCCCATTTTTAAAGCGGGTGTACTCATTATGAGTGAACTAGCCACTATGCTTACACATATTCACTGCTGACGTATGTATATGGTAGTGCTTTGCGACAGTCTAAACTGTTCATTGAGACTTCAATTCACAGTGATGGCTGAGTATAGTAGTGTTTTATGACATACTGACCACTTAGATTAGTCCTCTCTCGTTTGGAATGAATGAGTATAGTAGTAGTTTGCAATAAATTCATCGGTTAACTAAGACCTCTCTCTAGGGTGAAGGCTCAGTGTAGTAGGGGTTGGCAATAGACTGACCACTTTGCTGACACCTTTCTCCAGAATGAAGAATAATTTTACTAGTGGTTTGTGACACAGTGGCCTGTCCACTAAGACCTCTCTACTCGGTGTGTGTTGTAGTGGTTTGTGTAAAACTGGCATGTACACTAAAACCCCTTTCCAGGTAGACAAATGATGTTGATGTAGTTTGTGACTAGCCTGTACAGTTAGACATATCATTAGTGTTTAGAATAGCGGTTTAGAAGAGACAGGACTATCCGCTGAGAACTCTGTCCTGGGTGATAAGTGAGTGCAGTAGTTGATAAGTTTAAAGTGAACTCTCTGCTGTATGTCTCTCAACTGTATCATTTTTTATTTAAAAAGAATTTAAATGGTATTTTATGAAGTGTATTGAAGTTTACTTTGCTGGATGACATCATCAGTGATGTCATTTGAGATGTCATCAGGTAATGTAATCAGTGATGTCACTTGCGATGTCATGAGTGATGTTTTTAAATTCTATTGCCTAACTATAATGTCCCTGTAACCTTTGTATTTTTCAGCAAATTTTCCACATTTTTTGCAATGCTATTTCCTAACTATAACGTCCTGTTACCTGTTTTATTAGTGAATTTCACAGTTTTTTAAATATAAACTGTACTATATTTGCACAAGTTTATAAATACATTTTATTCACACATTCATTCTTATTTTATATTTTAAAACTAAAAATGTAAAAAGTAAGGTAAGGTAACTTATATAGTCTTTCTATAAATGCAGTGCACCAAGTCTTTTTTTTAAATTCATTTTATGGATCTGCAGATCCATCACAAATACTCAGAAACATAAGGGGTCTGCCAGTTATATTGCACACATTTAATACTAAAACAACCACACATTTAAAATAAACATATGCTATTGCAATTTCTTTAACTGTATCACTGCCTGTGTGTAAGTATGTGAGTGGCTATCTGAGTGACTGTGGGTGTGTGAGTGGCTATATTGGTATATGATTGGGTATGTAAGTGGGTGTGCCTGTGTGGGTGTAAGGGGTATTGTGGGTCTGTGAGTGGCTGTATGGGAGTGTGAGTGGCTGTGTGAGTGGTTGTTTGGGTGTGTTAGTGGGTGTGTACATATGTGAGCGGGTGCATGAGTGGGTCTGTGAGTGTGTGTGTGAGTGGTTTTGTGGGTGTGTGAGTGGCCATATCACTGTGTGAGTAGGTGTGTGAGTGGTTGTGTGGGTGTTGGATTGTGAAGGGGTGTGAGAGTGCATGCTTGAGTTGCTGTGTGGGTTGTGAGTGGCTTTGCAGGTCAGTAGGTGAGTGGGTGAGTGGCTGTATGAGTGTGTGAGTGGCTGTGTCGGTCTGTCAGTAGGTGTGTAAGTGGCAGTATGGGTGTGTGAGTGGGTGTTTGAGTGGTTGTGTGGGTAAGTGGTGGGCAGAGTGTGAGTGGCTGTGTAGCTCTATAAGTGGGTGTATGAGTTGTTTTATAGGTCTGTGAGTGGATGTGTGAATGGCTGGATGAGTGTGTGAATGGGTATGCGAGTGGTTGTGTGGGTGTGCAATTGGGTATATGAGTGGATGTGTGAATAGGTGTATGTGTGGGTCTGTGAGGGGGTGTATAGAAGTGTGAGTGGATGTTTGAGTAGTTGTGTGAGTGTGTAAATGGTTGTGTGAGTGGCTGTGTGAGTGGCTATGTGGCTCTGTGAGTGGATGTGTGAGTGTTTTTTGGGTATGTGAGTGTCTGAGTGTGGAAGTAGGTGTGTGGATCTGTGAGTGGGTATATGTGTGTTTTTAATTAGGGCCTGGATCCACTGATCCACCTCAAAGCACAGAGCGGGTCACACTGAGAGCTGCGATGGATCTGCTGATCCTCATGTTCTCAAAAACAAAATATTTTTGTTCAATTTCTTGTCATAATGGGTTCCATACTTCTACCCTGACCCCTTCTATCACTTTTGAATTATATTTTTCAGGGAACTAAGTCCCAGTGCACGAAGTGGCGGCCCCTACTTTCCTCACAAGCTGCAGCCAGCCAATCATGGCATTGCTATTGGCACATGGATTCATGGATCCGGTGCGGTGGATCCACAGTAGATCTGAGGCTCTAGATATACATAAATCTTTTTACTTTAATAACTCCCAAACTACTGGCAAGATTTACACCAAATTACAAAAAACACTCTTTCTGGACCAAGAGCTAGCTTGCTGCCAAATTTGATGTAATTCCATTCAGAGGTTCAGGCTGTAGTTGCATTTAAAATCTCTATGGGAAATGCATGGGGAAAACCAGTTTTGGGACCCCCCATTTTCTCGGCCCCTGTTTGACTGATCACCCCAAAACATTCCAGACAGCAGCTAAAGTAACTGGCAAACTAGTTTTGCAAATGTCATGGAGATTCCTTAAAAGACACCAAAGTTATTAGCAAAACAAAAACACTCTTCGTATGGTGAAAACTAGATCCTAACTATAAGTATCTACTGGCGATTGCCCCCGCAATGCACTGCTTATTACCTCACATATTACATCACTTATGACATGGTCAGTGACATCACAGGTGACATCTCAAATTACATCACTGATGGCATCATCCACAGAACCACTCACACACCCACTCAGACCCCCAAACAACCTCTTATACACCCACTCATACACAACCACTCACATACCCATTCACAGACCCATACAAGTACTCAGACACCCATTAACTCCTCCATAGAGGCACTCACATACCATTCACTCAACCACACAACTACTCATACAACCAGTCAATCACCTGTACAGCCACTCGCATAGCCACACACTCACCCATACAGCTACTCACACACCCACTTATTTACCTACACAATAACTCACACACCCACTCACTCACCTATACAAACTCTCAACACAGCCACTCACTCACCCATATGAGCACTCACACACCCACACAACCACTTACATACCCATTCACACATCCATTCAAGCACTCACCCATATAGCCATTCACACAGACACTTACTCTCCAATACAGCCACTCACATACCAACTCACTTCCCCAAACACCCACTCAAAGAGCCACTCACTCGCCCATACAGCCACCTACACACCTAGTCATTCACTCATACAGCCATTCAGACACCCACTCACTCACTCATACAGTCACTACACACCCAGTTACCTACCCATAGAGCCACTCACATCACCACTTACTCATTAATACAATCACTGACACACCCACTCACTCACCAATACTGTCACTCACACACCCACTTATATACCCATATAGTCACTTACACACCAATACACACAAGGATACATACAGTCAGACAGCTACTCACTTAATATATGTTAGAAGTAGTATCACTCAGTAGTAGTGCACCTAGTATACTAATTTAACTTTTGTAGTAGGTTAATATATATCTAACACCCATAAGCTATTAAGAACACTTATACTCACTTGATGATGTCATTTGAGATGTCATCAATGATGTCATTTGAGATGTCATCAGTAATGTCATGAGTGATGTAATATGTGAGGTCATAAGCAGTGCATTGAGGAGGCGTAAGTTATAGTTAGCTCAGGTAACTATAACTGGTGAATTTCACTAGTTTTGTACGAGTGAAATATAAGCCTAACTAAGACGTACCTGTAACCTTGGTTTTTTTCAGTGAATATATCTATCTATCTATATATATTTATATATATATATATATATATATATATATATATAGATAGATAGATATATTCACTGAAAAAACCACAGGTTTCAGGGACGTTATATTTAATTGGACATTTCACTCCTACAAAACCAGAGAAATTTGGCCGTTATAGTTAGTTAAGCTAACTATAACTCGCGCCCCGCAATGCACTGCTGATAACGTCACATATTACATCATTCATGACATGGTCAGTGACCTCACTGATGACATCACTGATGACATCTCAAATGACATCACTGATGACATCATCCAGTGACTGTGTATTTCTGTAAAGTTTAAATATGTTTTATATATATATATATATATATGCGCCAAGGTGTATTGAAGAATGAGTGGGTGTATAAGTGTCTGAATGGATGATTTAGTAGGTGCGTGACTGACTGTATAAGTGAGTGATTAATTGTGTCTTACTGAATGCATGGGTTAGTGACTAAACTGTGTGAATGTCTGTATTAGTCTGTCAGTTGGTGTGTAAGTGCTGTATGAGTTGGTGAGTAGCTACATGAGTGTCTATATGGGTTATTGATTGGTTGTCTGAGTATCTGTGTGGGTGGGTGGGGGGTGTGTGACTCTGTGCATAGATGTGTGAGTAGGTGATTCACTGGGTGTATGGGTTCAAGATTGCATCTGTTAAGGGCTGTGTGGGTGAGTGTGTGTATGTGTGTGTTGGTGAGTGAATGGATGTCTCAGTGGTACATGTGTGAGTAACTACATATGTGAAAGGCAGTATATGTGAGTGTTGGAGTATATAAATGACTATATGTGAGAGTGAGTGATTGTGAGAGTGCCTGTATGGATGAGTGTGTGCTTGTATCAGTGATTGTATAAGAGATTAAGTATGTGTTACTATCTGTATGAATAAGTGAGGTGGTGTGTGTGTATAACTGAGGTGTGTGAGTAACTGTGGGAGAGTGGCAGTGTGTGAGTGTCTGTATAGGTGTATGAGTGCATATGATAGTGCTGGTTTGATGAGTGACTGCATGTATGAGTGACTGTATGGGTGAATGAGTGGATGTGTGTGTAGACCTAGGAATCAGTGAGTAGGTATGTAGTAACTGGTATTGGTGTGTCTATGGTTTTGAAAATGGTAGTCTGTATTTTAGAGTGGATGTATCAAAGGTTATATTAGGGTATGAGGAGGTGCATCAGATTATCACGTGGATGATGTCATCAGTGATGTCATTTGAGATGTCATCAGTGAGTGATGTCATCAGTGATGTCACTGACCATGTCATGAATGATGTAATATGTGACGTCATCAGCAGTGCATTGCTGGGGCGCGAGTTATAGTTAGCTTAACTAACTATAACGGCCGAATTTCTCTGGTTTTGTACGAGTGAAATGTCCAACTAACTATAACGTCCCTGAAACCTGTGGTTTTTTCAGTGAATTTCCAAGGTTTTTTAAATGCTAATTTCTAACTATAACATCCCTGAAACCTGTGTTTTTTTCAGTGAATTTCAAAGGTTTTTAAATGCTAATTTCTAAATATGCCTACAGAGGTAGGACATGTGCAGAAAGAGGAAGAAAGGCGCATAAAGAAGCAAGAGAAATGCAGAAAGAGGCAACAGAAGTCCAGAAAGACGAAGAAAGGTGCAGAAAGAAGCAAGAGATGTGCACAAAGAACCAACAGAGGGGCAGAAAGAGGCCTTGTTGCAAAGTCATCCTGTGCCCCCAACTTTTTGCTGACGGGTACTGGTGGTAACTGACTCTGACTAACCAGGCCTAGAGCCAGTGCTATGCTAAAAGACACTTAGAATACAGTGAAAACACCAACATACACAAGGGAACACTATGCGTTGGGGTACTCCTGTGATTGGCATGACCTCCTCTGTAAGGCCCTAGTACATAATAGGGCAGGGGGATTAAAACTACCTCTAAGTCAGAGGTGCAGAAAGATGCTTCTTTAAGTAGTAGTCACGTTTGCAGAGTGGTGGAGAAAGGGTGCTGGGCCTCTGACCAGCGGTCAGGAATTCCGCTGCATAGGACTTAGAGGAGGTACCAGGAGGGCTTCTTGGCCCCCAAAGTCCCTCAGGAGTAAATTGGACTTTATCCCCATCCCGTAGTCTGCCAGGAGGCACATTTGCAGAGTGGTGGAGAAAGGGGGGCATGTGCTCCGAAGACGTCTTAGCAATCCCACTGTGTGGGACTTACTGGAGGTAACAAGAGGGGTAGTTGGCCCCCAAGGACATCCTTGGGGGCCAACTACCCCTCCTATTACTTCCAGTAAGTCCCACACAGCAGGATTGCTAAGTTCTCATAGCAGGCCACACCCCCTTTGCCCACCACTCTGCAAACGCGCTCCCTGGCGCGCTCTTTAATGGGGATTGAAGTCTTCTTCGCTGCTGGGGGTCCTTTAGGGGCCAACTAGCCTACCTCTTACCTCCAGTAAGCCCCACACAGTGGGATTGCTGAGAGGTGGACAAAGGCCACGCCCCCTTTCCCCACCACTCTGCAAATGCGCCTCCTGGCGCGTTCTAAGTTGGGGTATTAAGTCCCCTTCATTCCTGAGGGTCCTTGAGGGCCAACTAGCCCACCAGATACCTCCAGTAAGCGCCACACACTTGGATTGTTGAGAGTGGTCCGAGGCCACGCCACCTTTTTACACCACTCTGCAAACGCGGCTCCTGACGCACTGCTGCTTGGGGGATGAAGTCCACTTGTGTCCTGAGGGCCTAAGGACTACAAGAGGACCTCATTGCCCCACCAGCAGTGCGCCAAGAGGCGCGTTTGCAGAGTGGTGTAAAAAGGGGTGTGGCCTCGGACCACCTCTCTGCAAACCAGCTATGTGGTGCTTACTGGAAGTACCTGGTGGGCTAGTTGGCCCCCAGGGACCCTCAGTATTCATGAGGACTTAATTTCCCAACTTACAACACGCCAGGGGGCGCATTTTTCAGAGTGGTGCAGGGAGGGGGCGGGGCCTCTGGCGTGATGCCGGCTTTTTTTTTAAATTTAATTTTTAGAAGGGGGGCTGTGTGGCCCCCCTTCTTTTACTATTTTTGGGGCCCTGGGGACCCCATCCCCCAGGGCCTGACCCCTTTTAAAAAAAAAAAAACAGGAAGCGGGCCGCGCGGCCCCCCTCCCGACGCCAATTTTGGTCCCGGGAACCCCATCCCCCGGGGCATGGCCTCCTTTTTTAAATGTATTTATTGGGAAGGGGGCCGCGCGGCCCCCTTCCCTAGGCCACTATTGGCCCCGGAGACCCCATCCCCAGGGGGCTGGCCTCTTTGATGGGGACCGTGGGGGGAGCCCCAATGCCCCCACGGTCCCTGCCAGCTCCCCGCCTCCTGCAGGAGCCGGCATTTCTTTTGAGCAAGGGGAGCTGCTAACAAGCAGCTCTCCTTGCTCAAAAGCAATCCTGCTTTGCTTCGTTGAAGCGAGAGTTTCCTGCTCTCGCTTCAACGAAGCATAGCAGTAGTTTGCTATGACAGGGTGGGAGCCGTGCTCTCGCCCTGTCATAGCAAACAGCAATGTCCCGGGGGTGGGCACCCCGGAACATTGCAAGTGCCGGCCCTGGGTGGTGGCGGTCCCCAGGGCCATCAAGGGTTCCAGGAGGGGGGCCGCACGGCCCCCCTCCCATCATTTAACAAAGCCCCGGGGAGGTGGTGGTCCCCGGGGCTTGGGGGGGGCCCGCGAGGCCCCCGCAAATAATTGAAGAAAGCCCCGGGGAGGTGGTGGTCCCCAGGGCTTGGGGGGTCCGTGAGGCCCCACACCCACATTTAAAAAAAAAACCATTTAAGCCCCGGGGAGGTGGTGGTCCCCGGGGCAGTGGGGGGGGGCCGCGTGCCCCCCACGCATATTTAAATAAAGCCCCAGGGAGGTGGTGGTCCCTGGTGCTTGGGGGGGCCTGGGAGGCCCTCCCGCATCTTATTAAACAAGCCCCAGGAAGGTGGCGGTCCCCGGGGCGGCAGGGGGGCCGCATGCCCCCGCATATAATTAGTATAGCTCCAGGGAGGTGGTGGTCCCTGGGGCTGTGGGGGCCCTTGTGGGCCCCCGCTATATAATTTGGCATTGCCCCCGGGACCTGGCCCACCCGGGAGCTTACAGATAACGAAGCGCGGAGCGCTTTGTTTTTTTAAATTTTCTCGGCAGGATTCACGCACCCAGCGCAAATTCTGCCGATTTTGTTTTTAAAAAAAATGCTTTTTTGGGGCCTGGGGATCCCTTTGGGACCCCCTGAGCAGGCCTAGGAGGTCAGGGTGTTTCTACCCTGCCACCTTTTCTTGTTTTTCACCTCTTTTTCTACTGATTTCTTGTGACTCGATTACCGAGTCACAAGATGGCTGCCAACACTTCCTGGTTTGGAGTGTTGACATCCAATCAGAGTGAAGCTCGTGCCCGGGAGGGTTCGCGAACCCTCCTCGGTGCTCAGATATCGATATTTTTTTTTTTTATTTCTCAGGTACTACTGAACGGATTTACACCATTTTAAAAAAATGTCTCTTTCTGAACCAAGAGCTACCTTTTTGCCAAATTTGGTGTAATTCCGTTCAGCAGTTCGGGCTGTAGCCTGTTCCAATTTTTCCTATGGAAATTAACATGGGGAAAACGTGTTTTGGGACCCCCCTTTTTTCTCGGCCCCCACTTGACAAATCACCCCGAAACTTTCAAGACAGGAGCTGACCGGAGCGGGCCATTAGTTTTGAAAATTTCGTGAAGATTCGTCAAACAGCGCCAAAGATATTGGCAAAAGAAAAAATGCTTTTTGAATAGAAACAAGGTCCTAACTATAACTACCTACTGGCAACTGCCAGTAGGTAATATATATATATGTGATCTAGGCCGTGGAGATGCAGCCGAAACGCGTCATGCTGTTTGCTTTTTGCACCTCAATAAAAGCACTTTAATTGAAATCCAGCTTTGGTGGTCCGTACCTGATGTTACAAAGACGTGTGTAATCCAGGACTGTGGTGTTTCATATATATATATATATATATATATATGAAAAAACATAGGTTACAGTTATAGTTAGGAAATAGAATTTCAAAAAATTCACAGAAAAAAACAAAGGTTTCAGGGAGGTTATAGGTAGGCTCAGAGTTCACTCATACAAAACCAGTAAAATTCAGCAATTATAGTTACCAGAGCTAACTGTAACGTATGCCCCTGCAATGCACTGCTTATGACCTCACATATTACATCTCTCATGATATGGTCAGTGACATCACTGAAGACACCACCTAAACTTGGGAACTTCCCAGAGTTCTCCGCTTCTTTTTGCATAATTTTTGCTGCACTCTATGTCTGAAAGGGTTGTTTTTTTACTTATACTGGGTGCTTCCTTGTGTCTGGACAAAGCTAAACCTCTCTGAAGAGCTATAATGATAGCGAAACACATGTCAGGGGTTGCTTTTATTCATTTCAGGTTGGCTTGAATGGTATTTTACCAATCCAAATCTGTAATACTGTGCCTGGAGTAATAAAAGGCTTTTAATCTCCACCAAAGAAGAGTACTTTCTCCTAACTATGCAAGAACAGGGCCGAAACAGCACAGAGTACCTTTGCACTTTTTTTATTCAAACACGATCCACCATTCTGACCGGGTTTCCTGCCTCTTTTAACATAGCAGATGCCATAGGAGTTTCACTTAAAAAATCTCATGTGGCACACATGATTAATAAACATAGAAAACAGCTATCAGTGTTGCTGCCCGTCGCACAAAACAAAATTTAAATAAACATTGTCTTTATGGCTTCACTAATGTTGTCACAACAACCAATACATTATGCAAGTGCAATTGGTCCAGTAACCTGCTTGTTATTTGTAAAAAGCAAAGGCCTCCGGTTAAATACCTGCAACCAGTGTCTGCTTCCCACATATAGATCCCAACAGATGCACAATAACTAGGCAAATGCCAATGCACAATGTTGGAATTTTAAACATGATGAGTTCTTTATAATAATATCCCCATGCAGACACTTTCCCTCTAATGTGTACATCATTTACGGAAGGGACATGATTTCTCTCAGCAACATGTGGCACATAATGATTAAAACAGCATGCTTCACATGGCGTTTCAGCCCACAATTTCCAACAACGGTTGCAAGCACGAATTTACATAGACCTGCCTAGAATCGGAGGACTAGTCACAAACAAATCCAATCAGCAGATTGGCAATCACAAATTGCAGATCATTGTCTCCACATGCAAGGTCAGTATAATGTGCCTCTCCCATCAAGTTTGCACTATGTACATCTCATTTTGCTGTCTAACAAACAAGACGGATCAAGGCACACAAGACCTGCATCCGTCCACACAGAGTAAGACGCGTAATACACAGTGCTGCAGCGAACTAGAGGTGCGACCCTTCTACACCTCTAAATAGGAATTGCTTCCCAAAACACATATTAGCAGCAGTGGTTCAGCACTCAAACTCCAAGGTCAATTGTATGCACACTGTAAGTTTTCAGCCCATAAAGCACAATTTGGGATAATAAATCATGGTCATCTCAATAAACAGATGTGAACGTGGTTTCTTCTTCCAAAAAAGTCTTTATTCGTCATCTTTTCCTTAAAATCACAGCATACGAGCAGTAGCCAGTAGCCAACGCGTTTTGTCCACCTGGGACTTCTTCAGGGCTCAGTATATAAGTTGTCCTCTCGCATATTCATCATAATGTAAATAGTGAATACTAGATGTTGTATTTCTGTTTTTACCGCAGACTCTCTTCCTCCACTCCGAAACATTGTTGTAGCAACTGCGACGCTGAGCTTACATGAATTTGTTTCGGAGTGGAGGAGAGAGTCTGCGGTAAAAACAGAAATACAACATCTACAATTCACTATTTACATAATGATGAATATGTGAGAGGACAACTTATATATTTATTATCCCGAATTGTGCTTTATGGACTGAAATCTTACAGTGTTCATACAATTGACCTTGGAGTTTGAGTGCTGAATCACTGCTGCTAACATCTCATTTTGTTCTTTGCATGCACCCACGCATAGTTCAATTTGGTCAATACTTCCCAGCAGGTGTCATGGCATCGACACCCGCAAATCCTGCACTGCTGACTGTACGGCAGTCAAAAGGCCTGAACAAAAGTATGTGCCTCAGGTTCCATAAAAGTAGCCTAAATGCTGCACCCCTCTCCCAATTGCCTGACCACTTCGGCTCTGCTCTCCTGAAAACTTGGGCATCTGCCGACACTCCAGCCCCAGGTCATCATTTTGGCTAGGGGGGGCTCCATGGTGTGTAGTTACATACAAACCTCAAGACTTGCTGACGGCCACGGTGCTCCTGAACAAGGAGGTCATTATCTGGCACCAGCCAACTCGAAAATACATTTCTCCAAAACCTGCTCCAAAGTAAAGAACAGGGCAGACACAGCACAGAATCCCTTTGCACTTCTTTATTCAAACACTGTCCACCATTCTGAATGCATTTCGGCCGCGGATCTGCCCTTTTTCGTCATAGCGGACGCCACATTAGTTTCACTTAAAAACTCTCACGTGGCACACATGATTAATAAACATAGAAAACAGCCTTCAGTGTCGCTGCCCTTCACACAATACAAAATGTAAACAAACATTGTCTGTATGGCTTCACTAATGTGTGTGGTTGGTCCAGTAACCTTCTTTGTGAAATTTCTAAAAAGCAACAACCTATATCCTACTGGTGATAGCCAGTAGGTAGTTATAGTTTGGAGCAACTGTTCCCACAGAAGAAGCATTTTCTGTTTTGCTGATAACTTTAGGGCCATTCGAAGAATCTTTATGACATTTTCAAACCTAGTGTACTAGTTACTTCAGCTACTTTTTGGAAATGTTTGGGTTTATTTGTCCGCCGGGGGGCCGAGAAAAAAGGGGGGTCACAAAATGCATTTCCTCAATGGAATGTCCATGGGGATTTTTCATTTTTTGAACACAACTACACCTTGAACTGCTGAACAGAGTTACACCAAATTCAGACAAAAGATAGATTTTGGTCCAGAAAAGATCTTTTTTTGTTATTTGGTGCAAATCTGTTCAGTAGTTTTGGAGTTATTAAAGGAATACAAATTTGTAAATCTAGGGAAACGGATCCTTCGCGGATCCACTCACGGGGGATCGAGAGCTATTAGCAAGGCCCTGATTGGCTGCCTGCAAACTGAAAGGAAAGTTGCAGCTGCTATTTTGTTTCTCGCTGAGACCCCCATGGGGAAAGCATAAATAAAACACATATAAGGGGTCAGGATAGAGGTATCCTGACCCGGTAGGTCAAATGGAGGGGTCTTTGAGGGACCCTTCATGGACAAATAATTACATAAATTGTTTTTTTGTCTGATCCACAGATCCACTGAAGTGCTCAGTGCGACCACTAGTGAAAATCTGCAATGGACCTGAAGACCCGTTACCCGATCAAAAACAAAAATACACCCAATCACACACAAACCCCTGCTGCACACAGGCCAGGCCCTGTGGCCAACCCCTGTCGCGCACGTCCGTGCGTGGCAGTAGTTATATTAACGTACAGTAATATTATACTAGCTTATGTTAAACAAATACCATAGAAAATCACTGAAAAAACAAAGGTTACAGGGAAGTTATAGTTAAGTTCACGTTTTACCCACACAAAACCATAAAATTCAGCAGTTACAGTTCTAATTCTAGTTCTACTTATCTGAAGAAACTATGACTCGTGCGGTTAGGTAACTTTGTGCCAGAAGTTATAGTTTCTTAAAATAAGTAGAACTATAAGTAGAACTATAACTGCTGAATTTCTATGGTTTTGTGTGGGTAAAACGGGAACCTAACTATAACGTCCCTGTAACCTTTTTTTTCCCAGTGAATATATGTACACAAAACAGCTCCCGCTAAGTTAAACAAAAGGCACTAACACTACAGTAGATATATTTCAGAAATAGATTCTTATTTAATTGGCAAAAACCACTCTACATGATTCAGCAATAAAATCTCCTTGATCATGAGATAATTGCAAACAGTGAAAAGGGACAATATAAGTGTTCCAAAATAACCAAAAACAGACAAAGGATTACAAAATGCGCGATCACAATAATGCAGTAACATCTTGAAGGGTCCAAACTTATACAATACGGCTATGGCATGAAATTATCTCTTGCAACTGCAAATGAAATGAACACAGATATAATTTCCATAAATATTGGATTTTCAGCACCATACATAATGATACCAAAGCGAGCAAACATTAAATACTCATCATGTCAATATATCTCACATTGATTTACAAATGATCACAACTTATGGAGCCCTGTTGCAAGAGGGAAGGTGCACCAGTCAAAGAAGTCCACAATGTTACCAACTTGTCCAAAATGTATTTTCTTTATTTTATATCAAAAAGAGTATAGGGCAGCAAAAAGTCAGCCAACGCGTTTCGTTCCTATTGGAACTTCATCAGGGCTGAAATATTAATAAAATTGTATATAAGACCACATATATCTAAATAACAATAAACCACAAATTCATACAATAAGTGCACAAAACCAACCACACATACACATACAATATACCACATTCAATACCAAACAATTATTTAAACAACTGAAATTACAAAACATTTATATATGTACAAAAACACTATCAATGAATATTGACATACCAAAACAATACATACTTATAATAAAAAACACAAAAGACACAAAAAGCACACAGACAGAGAAACTGACATATAATAAAATCCAATTTATATATAAAAAAGCCCAATTTATATATAAAAAAACATGCACAATCTATCTATCAAAAAAGAGAGAAGTGGGGGAAAAAAATTTCATCAATAGAGAGTTCCTTGTTGGAACAACGTTCAAAATAGACAAGACATAGGGGAGATATTAAGAAAACTTTATCTAACCTTTGTGTGCCAGAACCTAACAATTAGCATCATCCTAATAGATATTTGACGCATTAGAAACAACAAGTCAAGAAGAAGAGAAGAGGAACAGAGGAAAAAAGCCACAAACCACAAAATCAATAGAGAGTTCCTTGTTGGAACAACATTCAAAATAGACAAAACATAGTGGAGATATTAAGAAAACTTTATCTAACCTTTGTGTGCCAGAACCTACCAATTAACATCATCCTAATAGATATTTGACGTATTAGAAACAGCAAATCAAAAAGAAGAGAAGAGGAACTGAAGAAAAAAGCCACAAAACCAAAACATAGCAGCAAGAGAGTATTTTTAAATACAATTATATATTAATATTCATTATTATAATGAGGCAATTCTCACCTCATATATATTCATCGCAAACATATGTTAGGTCGTCACAAATATGTTGAGGATCACAATCCACCAATCCAAAGTTTGAAGAATACACAAATGTCGTATCCTAATGTAAAGAAAGGGGGGGTTTGGGGAGAGGGGGGGGGGGGTTTGGTGGGGGAAGGGTGGGTCAGAAAAGCCGAATATGTTCAAAAGCCTAACCTTTGACAATATCAAAAGGTCACCTCTATAAGAATATATATCTTTCTCACCTTACTTATCTGTAAGTAATGGTGCCAGTACTGTCCTGGAAATTATTCAATATTACGTGATCCTAAGTTGGGTATACACACAATTGGGAAAACACGCCCTAAAATTAAAATAAAAGAAAAAGTAAATACAACTCATCTAGGTCCATTTTTTGTTATGGAACCCTATAATATATTGTCACACAAGAAAATTTTTAATTTTTTAAGAGTCCTCCCTATTGTTCCTTCGCACGGAAATCTATACATATCTTCACGAATTGATCAGCATTTAAACCAAATAAATACAACTCATCTAGGCCCATTTGTTATTATAGAACCGTGTGAGCACATTTTACAAAAAATTATTGTTATTGTTACCATTCCCCAATTTACCTCCACACTGGAATATATACATTATTATTACCCAAAATAAACAGAACTCAGAGCATTATAACATTGCTCCCTCATGTCACAAATGATTAAAAAATCACGTATAACGTCCCAAATATCCATAGATGAGTGTAGCTCAACATAACAGAACCTCACATTCTAAATCTCCATATGGCAATTCATAAAAAGGCCCTCATATTTAAATCATGACCTGGTCCCATACGGCCCTTGCCGTTACATACATAGCCTCCCGAACTGTATACAAACAACCGAGCATATAAAGATAGTCACGGAAAAAACCATTGTATTTGGATATCTTTACATTAGGATACGACATTTGTGTATTCTTCAAACTTTGGATTGGTGGATTGTGATCCTCAACATATTTGTGACGACCTAACATATGTTTGCGATGAATATATATGAGGTGAGAATTGCCTCATTATAATAATGAATATTAATATATAATTGTATTTAAAAATACTCTCTTGCTGCTATGTTTTGGTTTTGTGGCTTTTTTCTTCAGTTCCTCTTCTCTTCTTTTTGATTTGCTGTTTCTAATACGTCAAATATCTATTAGGATGATGTTAATTGGTAGGTTCTGGCACACAAAGGTTAGATAAAGTTTTCTTAATATCTCCACTATGTTTTGTCTATTTTGAATGTTGTTCCAACAAGGAACTCTCTATTGATTTTGTGGTTTGTGGCTTTTTTCCTCTGTTCCTCTTCTTCTTCTTGACTTGTTGTTTCTAATGCGTCAAATATCTATTAGGATGATGCTAATTGTTAGGTTCTGGCACACAAAGGTTAGATAAAGTTTTCTTAATATCTCCCCTATGTCTTGTCTATTTTGAACGTTGTTCCAACAAGGAACTCTCTATTGATGAAATTTTTTTTTTCCCACTTCTCTCTTTTTTGATAGATAGATTGTGCATGTTTTTTATATATAAATTGGGCTTTTTTATATATAAATTGGATTTTATTATATGTCAGTTTCTCTGTCTGTGTGCTTTTTGTGTCTTTTGTGTTTTTTATTATAAGTATGTATTGTTTTGGTATGTCAATATTCATTGATAGTGTTTTTGTACATATATAAATGTTTTGTAATTTCAGTTGTTTAAATAATTGTTTGGTATTGAATGTGGTATATTGTATGTGTATGTGTGGTTGGTTTTGTGCACTTATTGTATGAATTTGTGGTTTATTGTTATTTAGATATATGTGGTCTTATATACAATTTTATTAATATTTCAGCCCTGATGAAGTTCCAATAGGAACGAAACGCGTCGGCTGACTTTTTGCTGCCGTATACTCTTTTTTGGTATAAAATAAAGAAAATACATTTTGGACAAGTTGGTAACATTGTGGACTTCTTTGACTGGTGCACCTTCCCTCTTGCAACAAATTCTACCTCTGGGAAATCAGTGGAGACCAAGTATGGCGGGCTCCGGAAGTGTATGCACGGGACTTTGGACACATTTGTAATATTTGGATTAGAGGTGCAGTACCTCAGTCAGCCGTATTTTCTTTTTTGCTATTCAAACTTATGGAGCCCTATTCAGATGGAATTATAACAATTAAAAAAATTAAACTACCATTAATGCTCCAAAATTTATAAAAAACAGCAATATATGACTTTCATCAAACATATTCCTGAATTCTGTTTTATGATCATACATTTACAATAAGTACACAATGCCCTGGTGGGCTATTTCATCAAAACAATAGAAATAATTCCTCCTCATCATTACATTCTTTTACATGATCATGAGAACTGTTCAATATCAAAGAAAAATTTGATTCATAACAGATAATAAAAATAATAATAGAAGAAATTATTTTCTTAGCTTTTTATTAGCTGTGTAGTCATTTCGCAGAAATCAAAAGTACAGCCGAGTGAAAATAAAAAACAATTAAAATCCACAATCCTACTCACAAGAACGACTGCAAGAAAATAGCAAAAGACTGTGATAGTATTCTACATACATTTCCTATCAATAAAAGCCCAGCAATTAACCCAGAGGGATAGCCATTTCCTTGTCTAGATTCAACCTCGAGGGGTACCTCGTGTTGAAATTATTAATGAAGCGAGACTTCAGTCTACTTAATGCTAGCAATCTATCCCCACCCCGTATGTTTGATGAGATTCTGTCAAATACAAAGAACAGCAGTTGACTGATATCACTTAAGTGATTTTCCTTGAAGTGCCTCGCAACCGGATATTGTTTATCACAATGAGTAATAGCATGCATGTGCTCTAATACTCTTTTTTTTAGCCTTGTGAAAAGTACTACCAATATAGTATTGGATGCAAGTACCCTTCAGGGCATATATAACAGAAATCCGAATTACTAGATATATTCTTCTGACTCACAAAATCAAAATTCATGTTTGGAACAGTGAGTTTTTGCACATTTTTACTAAATTTACAGGCCTTGTATTTTTTACAGGTAGCAAAACCAATGATCTTCTGACCCCTTTCCAACATCCTGTTCAGTTAAAATCATGTTCTTATATAACATATCCTTCAGTGATTTGTTCCTCCTGAAGGACATTTTCAGATCATTAGCTAAATGTATGGATATTAATTTGTCTGTATGTACAACATGCCAGTGTTTGTGCAGAACCTCTCTAACCTTATTTGCTTTATTACTATATGTAGTGGTAAATCTAACAGGCTCAGTTTCATTAGATTTCCTACTACCCTACATAAGCAAGTCCTCTCTTTTTAGTTTATCAGCTTTATTCACTGCAACCTTTAAAGTCTCAGACTTAAAACCTCGAGTATAAAATCTCGCTAGCATGACTTTTTTTTCCTTCCAAACCAGGATTGCTGCTGCAATTTCTGCTGGCCTTTAATAATTCTCTGTAAGGAACACTGCAGATCAGATTTTTACTAGTGGCGTGCAGCACACTGTTGCCAGCCGTTTCCTTATGGAATAGCTTGGTCTATCTTAGAATCATGAATCTCAATCTTGAGAACTAAAAATTCCAACATACTGCTGTGAATACTGCTGGTGAAACTAAAATTATAATAATTCTTATTTAATTTACTAACAAAATCCAATGCCAACTGTACTGACCCCTTCCAGGCGATATAAATATATCACACCCAGAGCACCATGTGGTGTATATATATATACATATATATATATTATTTTTTCATATATACTTTTATATTCTCATATACATCTTTTTAGATACTCATCTATTAGGGCTATTGTTACCCAGTTGATCTCGACTTATTTTGTGATTTGTATATGCCAAATTGGGATATATTCTCGTGCCATTCTGACATGATCCTTGGGAAATATTAGTTCCCGAGAGGTCTGTTTTTGGTTATTGCATTTTGATCAGTGCTGGGTTGCTCAGCTGCAATGTCAAATCAGTGCCAATAATGTCATGACCTGAATAGGAAGTTTCCTTATGATTAATGTTTATTACGTGTCACTCAGCATGTTCTTGTTTCTATTCTTATTTTTATTTCTGGGGCAGAGTGTGACTTAGATTGTACACGTTAGCATATGCCTCTGTTTACCGATCACAACACGTTATACTGATTTCAGTATTCTTTACATTTATGTATTTCTCGCTCTTTTTATTTTTGTTTTACATTTTATTTTTTATTGCACTCTTATGTAATGTATTTTCACACAATTCCGTTGAAAATCATTTGTTATACTCTTTGTCAAGGTTTGCAGTTTGTATTATGCAGGTCTTTTCACTGTCTATTGTTAGTGTGTCAGTATGTCTTCTGTGGCCACTTTTCAGCTTAGTATACTCAAGTGGTATTTAAAGGCCTCTTTAATGGCGGCCGCGCTATGTGAACAAGGTGGCTGTGTCCACCGAAACGCGTCGTCCAGCGCACATCTCTACCTAATAAAAACCTTCATTAACTCCTGGCTGCCGGTGCCTGCTTTCATCGTTGGTAAAGTGGGACTTTCATTGATATATATATATATATATATATATATATATATATATATATATAAATATATATATATATATATATAGCTATACAGATTAATAAACCAATACAAAAGGTTTCTAAAGCAGATACAAACCTATTTTTCTACTGTATATAATATTATATATATGTATTTGCATAAACATATATTTACATATATAGAGATTTGAATCTGCTTTAAAAACGTGATGCATGATTTTATTTATCTTGCACTTAATGCTTACTCTTTCACTTATTGCTGCTTTTTGAGTTCAGCAGTGCCACTACCTTAATGCCATTATACCAAAGTTCTTGTGGCAACACCTTCCCTAACATTAACAGGGTCAAAAGGTAATGTGATCTCACTTCCTGTGATGTCATTAGTGGCTGAATGTTTGGATAATGTCACTTCCGCTACCCCTGGCATTTTGCTGAATCTACACCTCATATTCTCATGTAAGGGGAGTACACACAAGTACTCCTACCATAGGGTAGAACTCTCCACCCAGTGTTGCTGAACTGCATCAAGGCAGAGATATTGCAGTAATCTAGTTGTGTGGAGATAATACAGAATCTCCCACACAGTGGCTCAAACACGGCGAAGCAAAACATAAAACATAACAACACCTAGAAAAGGGTTTTACTTTACAAAATGCAAAGACTCTTTTTCTAGAATAAGGCTTGGGGTTTTATTTATGCAACGCTCTCTAACAGAAAGGCTTTCCCAGATGCCAAATGAACTACATTCAAATACACATAGAGCTATATATATTTATATGCAAGCAATAATAACACACTTGGTAAATGCAACAGTTAAATGCATGAATAATACTAATGAATAAACAACAAGCAGCAAACAATATGAGATAAAACTCAAGCAAATATACTGGACGTCCTGCAAGAGATCAAAAAGATATATACACTAAATACATCAAATGATTACTTTGGATGTGCACTCTGACTCATTCACACATCACAAAGAAAACTTCTCAAATGATCAAAGCCACTGGCCACACATCACAATGGCAATAACCAAAACTCAACACTTCACCTGGTGCAAACACAGCATTTTAGCCCACTCATGACCGGGGGATTTAACAGCCGGGGATAAGAGCCTCAGCAACCAGGGTTCCGCTGTACTGAAGTAGACGCGTCCGTCCCCATTCGGATTCCAAAATCCCAGTTTCTAAGTCAACAACCCTCAGCTTTATAATCTCAAAACACACACTAGAAGGTTCAAGAGTCTTCCCCTCTGCGCCAAGGAAACTTACTGGAACTGGCCAGCTTCCAGGCAAGCATTCGAAGGCATGAAGGAGTTTCCACGTTCCCTCTAAATTCTCAAATGTTCCAGCCTTTATCTTGACGAAGCTTACGAAAGCCTTCCAGTGTACATTAAACAATCTCTCACAAAATAATCCTTGAAAGTGATTAACCCAAACAACTTGCTAACCTGTCTATGCGCGCAGAAAAGCTCAAGCAAGGCAGAGCCAGAATTCAGGATGACATGAGGCCATGTCAAAGCCAATAGTAAGAACTTAATAATACTTGCCAATGTACAACACAATGCACATTTGTGCACCACTGCCTATAGCATCACATACTTCATCTCTCAATGTACAACACAGTGCACATTTGTGCACCACTGCCTATAGCATCACATACTTCATCTCTCAATGTACAACACAGTGCACATTTGTGCACCACTGCTTATAACACTGCATTTCGAGACCAAAAAGTACATTCCACACCCCTCTCTCTCTCATGCTTTCAAATGCACATCCCACACATTCTGTTCTTGGCAAGCTGTTCTACTGTGACAGCTCCCACTGTAAGACTGCAAGATTACAAGAAAGAAACCTTTAAGAGAAACAAGGCATATGCAGGACGTCATACATTCAGGCTAGGGTAAAGTAAAACACAAAAGTCAATTAAAATGATGGTAGTCAAAGGTCATCACGCGGTGTCAGACCACAAAAGTGCCTCTAGCACCACAGGGGTGAGTGCAAGATAGGTAGCAAATTGCTTTTTTATTCATTTTATTATTTCCTTGTAGTGACACAAGGGAGGGGGTATTGCAGCAGGAACCAGGTATTCTTTCATTTTGCCTGTGTCACTTTTTCACAACTAACATTATTTTCCATTTCACTACAATTATGTGAGGATGTCAGAATGCAATAAAGAAGACTTGGAGGGTGGGGATCAGCACTAAATATATATGTACTTATCAGTTGGTGAAACAAGGATAAGGAGGATGGCGCAGCCTGAACCTCAAATCCATTTTCATTGGCTGTATATGCTTACTAGGTCACTTTTTCACAAGCATCGTTATTGTATCTTACTTTACTTTGAGGGTGAGTGGGTGGATAGAGGTAAAGTGTCTTTGACAGGGGCAGGAGCACAAACGTTATCTTTATTTTTCTCATATTACAGTCACAGAAGCAAAGAGGGTTGTGGGGGCAGGACCTGTAAATAATGACATGTGATTTTGACTGTAATATATTAATTGTGTTTGTTATGCCACAGCCCATAGTCTTGTACGATAGAAAATGGATTTAAAGTCCATGAAGTTGAGACTAGGCACTGCCTGCCCTTTGACTGACTACCATCCAGTCCCACCAGCTTCAATAATTGTCCCTGAAGGTCAGTGTGTCCTTGGCTGACTCAGTGGGGGAACTGGGGTGAATGGGGTAGCAAGAATTCTGGGATGACAAAAAACCAGGGGCGTAGCTTAGTCAGTGAGATCTGACGTGGTGTGAATCTGAAATTTACAAACTAAAATGCAGCAGGCTGCAAGGTGGAGGGGTGAGGTGATCAAGGTTTTGGATTGACTGTTTCCATGAGTAACAGGATCACTGATTTGCAGTGGGCCTCTCTCTAGAGTGGCCCAGTGGGCGAAAAATGATGAGTTGGAATGCTACCACAAGCAATTGCCACTAGTTAGAGTCTTTGCAGGCATTCATCTCATCACCTTTTGGGTGT
The DNA here is from genome assembly GCA_963921515.1 of Calotriton arnoldi. NCBI lineage: Eukaryota > Metazoa > Chordata > Amphibia > Caudata > Salamandridae > Calotriton > Calotriton arnoldi. The sequence continues at coordinate 902,044 of CAWUFW010003150.1, read as the reverse complement.
TTTATTGCCAGTAGCATGCCTGGTAATTTCAGACAGGCACAGCTTTCCAAGCCTACTACTGGCAATGTTTGTGAATTCCAGAATGTAGTAAATTTGCACCCTTACAAGGAGTACTTAAGGGGGTGAAACTCCCAAACCAAGAATGCATTTGAAGGTTATCCCACCACAAACAATCCTGCTGAAGCTACACTCATGCCCATCTCAACTGGGCCTAATAGCTCTTCCCGGGAACTCATCACTACAGTCACATACAACACAACGGCCTGGACTCCCTGCCCTCAGAACATTTAGTTTTAACTGCACTTCACTTCACTGCAACCACTCTTCTTTGTCTCTGCAACAAGTAGCCTTAATGATAGAGTTGTCAAAACAATGCATATGGGCAGGGCTCCATGTTTCTAGTCCTCGCCTTTTACAAATCATTTTATAAAGTGACTGACAGCCACATGTTCTAAACCCGAGTTGCAAATAGATGAGGGCACCCAGGCAAAAAAATAGACTGAGCCGAGCAAGACTTGAGCCATGTGTCTGGCTTAGATCTAAGAGTCAGTGCTCAATCTGAGCCATGAAAACATTTGGCATGCATTTGGTGCAACATGGTGCAGCAAACATAGTGTAAGAATATGGAAAAATCTCTTTAACATTTGAAAAAGGGTATTTCTTTAACATTCTGGTGAGTTTCACCTTAGTACATCAGATTATATCACTGTATAGACAGACATTCATTAAATGAAATATTCATTGCTCGCATGCAACAACAATGTCCTTAGTGAAGTAAGAAGCAAGTCAGTAGTCCTGTAACCTTAAATTTGTCCTAGATTTTTAATATTGATGGAGCAACATTATAGTCTTATACATCAAATATAAGAAGTGCTTGCATAGTGCACAAATGTGTGAAACAAAACATTTGCCTAGGATCACACAATTTGCATTAACAGGGAAGTCGGTATTGATTCCAGGTTATACGAATTCACATTTTGAAATTCAGCCACCAGGTGGGCATTTCTCTCTCCCTTTATCCCATTTACATCAAAAGGTCACTGTATTGTCTTTCATTCTTGGCTCAAGACAAAAACAAAACCAACACAGAAGATAGCAGACCCAAATCAATGCCCCCAGACCCAACTATCAACCATGAATGCATTTATTTGGGGGGGTGGAACACCCCAAACAACCCCACCCAAGCCACGCCCCTGCACAACACTTGCCAACAGAAATGTCTGTACCACTGTTCCTCTGCAAATAATTGCCCTTGAACATCAGTATGCCCTTGGGTGACTCGGTGGGGGAACTAGGCCAAAAGGGATAGCAAGAATTCTGGGAAGACACAAAACTTGCCAACGGGAATGTCTGTAACACTGTTTCTCTGCAAATAATTGTCCATGAATGTCACTGTGCCCTTGGGGCACTCAGTGGGGAAACTGGGTGAAAGGAGTAGCAAGAATTCAGGGAAGATACAAACCTTGCCAATGGGAATCCTCTGGCAATAATTGTCCTTGAAGGTCAGTGTGCCCTTGGGTGACTCAGTGGGAGAACCGGGGTGAAAGGGGTAGCAAGAATTTAGAGAAGATACAAAACTTGCCAACAGGAATGTCTGTACCACTGTTCCTCTGAATGGGTGAAGTGGCAGGAGGGAGAAGAGTTTGACTGGTTTCTCAGACCTTTGAGGGTTTAGTCGTGGTGAGTCAGATGTTGTTAGGCTAAATATCAACGGCTCACGATCTTGGGCATGGCAGGATCTCAGGATCAAACATCAATTTTTGATTTTCAACATCAAATTTTTATTTTCTTCCAAATTGTAAATGCGTTATAATGCTATCATGTGGTCAGGTTGAACAAGAAAAAAGAGCTACTTTCCTGAAAAGCAAAGGTTTTTCAGCCTAACTGTCCGACCAAAAATGTGCAGTATTCAATAGCGTTGGATATAAGTCTAACCATTTGAATATTTCAGAAGAAGAACAATTCACCTTGGTGTACCTGGTCACTTTATCAATACCCAAATCTTGCCATACCCATGTCAATATTCTACAAAGGGGCAAATGTTCCACTAAGTTGATGCTAAAGGTGTGTAGGCAACCTCAAGTGATGCCAAAGAATTGCAGGGGCAAGTGAAATATGAAAAACAGTGGTAGCAGAAGAGCTTTCATATGTCAGAGATAGAAATGGTAATGGTGTGGAAAATGGGTAGCCACTCCACGGTCACTTTTCCTTCTCGTGAGGATGAAAGTGAACTGGGTCACAAGAAAGAGGGGGAAATGGAAGTTACAAGACAGCGAGCTGTTACTAGTGAGGAACACACTGCTCTTAGTTCTGCATTTCATTGGCTCTGCACCTGATGAAGAAGAAGACACATTGATGCAGTAGGCATCTGTAGCAGTTCCTTTAGGTTCTATTTTGCCCCTAGAAAAGCACACCAAGCCACAGTGCAATTACAAATAAGACTCAAAACAGAGTGTCAACCATATTTAGCAGCTGGACAACACTACAACCTAAAAGCAGCAATAGAATCTTTCAAACAACCCTGCCCACTGACTCCTAACTTCACAGCCTACAGCATCTCACTCACATTGCAAAAGCACGCGATGTAATGACTCGCGTTGTAAAGAGACATATTCGCACATGAAGACTGAGGGCCAAATGTATGACCAACAAGTTTGCGACTCGCAAATTGCGTCACAAAATGGGATGTACAACAGTGTCAAATACACTGTTTGCGATTCCCAATGGGGTCGCAAATTGCGAGGCTCATGAATATTAATTAGCCACTCGCAATTTGCGACCCCATTGGGAATGGCAGGCCCTCCCAGGTATGGTTGCCTGCTGGGCTCAGCAAACCACCATGTCTGGGGCTGCTTTTAAATAAAGCAGTTTTTTTTAATGCAGCCTGTTTTCCTTGAAGGAAAACGGGATGCATTTAAAAAAAAAAAAAATGAAACGTTTTCGTTTCATTTTTTAAGGGCAGGTAGTGGTCCCTGGGACCGCTGCCTGCCATTAAAAAATATTTACAGAGCCTGTCACAAAGGGGAAGGGGTCACCCGGGGACCCCTTCCCATTTGCAACTCCATTACCACCCTCTTGAAGAGGGTGGTAATTTGCAAGTGTTTCGCGACCGCAATTGCGGTCGCAAAACATTGGTACATAGTTTTGCTGTTGCTATTAGGAAGGGAACGCCCCTTCCTAATAGCGGGTCGCAAAACCTATTTAGTGAGTCGCAAATAAATTGTGACTCGCTAAATAGGCTTTGTACATTGCCCATGAGGTTTTTGCATGCGCAAACGGGTCTCAAACCCGTTTGCGCATGCAAAAACAGGTCGTACATCTGGCCCCGAGTGCCTCCCGTTCTAATAGCCTCCAATAGGCACTGAAGAAATTATGTACAACAAGTTCCAGTGTCACCTGGCGTGAAGATTCTTCTGTACACTTCACTTTCTGTGCTTGACTTTTATAACATCAACTCATTGTGGCCTACACACAAACTGCATTTTGTAGTACGTTTAGTAGTACTACAGTAGTACTACTTAACTTCTAAAAAATGCTATTCACAAGCCTAAAAGCATAAATCTCCATTTCCACCTCTCCTATCTTTTCTATGGGAAGATCCTCACACATCTAAGTTTTAGTGAGAGTTAGGGAAGGGTTTGGGAGGGACGTCAACCCACCAACAAAAGAGTAAGCCCATTGCTATTCACTAGCTTAGAGATGCTGTCAGTCCAACACCACACAGGGTCAGCCCCTGGTACTGCAAAACCCTCACAAAGAAAATGTTGGAGGTAGGGACTAAAAATAAAACCCCATAGGAAATAATGATTAAAATTATTTAAACTACTTAAAAATAAGTAAAAATCATTTTTTAAAGCTGAAAAATAAAAGATACTCATAGTTTAATTATAAAATATGTTAATGCTTTTTGAATTTACAAATGAATTGCTTTAAATTATTCACACTTCATTTTTAATACGTATTAATGCACAATACAAATATTTTATGATAAATATTACATCAAATTATTTTATATATTTATTTTAAGTGTAGAACAAGAGAAAAATTGTTGCAACACCAGTGACTTAATTTTGAATTAAACCTTTCAATAATTTAAATGGATTAAATTAAAATTATTTTTTCTGGAGATTAAATTAAAAGAGTCCTATCTAAAGTATAAAATAATTAATGTTATTGTGCATCAATAACTATTAAAAGTGATGTATATAAATGATCAAACGTAATTCAATTATATTTTAATAACAATGAATGTTACATACATTTTTAATTAAAAAAGCTACTAACTAAATAATGCATATGTACTATTTTAGATTATTTTGTTACCGATAAATTATATGAATTTATATTTTAACTATTTTAATTGATTCATTTTAATGCAACATTATTTCCTCTGGGGCTTTATTTTAAGTCCCTACCTACATTATTTTCTGTGAGAGGTTCTTGAATTACTAGTGGTTGGTCATGTGAGGTGCTGGACTTACTACTGTTTTTTGCAGTAGTAACTTACACCCTTTTTCAAGGAGTGGATATGCGCAAGTCTACACTTTTTGGAATAACTTTACAATCAAATTTTATGAACAGCCAAAAGTACTCTTAGAGCCTAGGTACAAGTCTGGCGGTCCGAGGACTGCAAGATCCGTGGTGGCACGGCGTTCCGACCACCCCAGTAAGACTGGGGCGGTCGGACTGCCCTGGGACTGCTGCCACCAGAAAACCACTGTTTCGTTGCGGAGGCTCTGTGGTCAGAGGCCGCAATATGCTTGGCTTAACCGCTGTGGTCCTGCCAAGCATTTTGCGAGTTTCCTCTCTGTCAGGGGAACCGCAATGACAACCCTGGCAGAGAGGAAACAAAGGGGCCCTGGGGGGCCCTACAGGGCCCTCTTGTGCCTCGGCACCCTCTGTATGCACACAGGGGGGCACAACATGTGAGAGAATAGTCAGCACATTAAGAGCAATGGTAGTCACATCAATGATGCCCCTCATCTTAAAAATGCTTTCAATGAAAAGGCTGCCCATCTGCATACATAATTCCTGCACAGGAAATTGAATTTTAGCAGGCAGATTAATTAGATCCCAGAGAGCAGTGAACAGTTTTTTGCATCGATAATTGGCATTGAAAATTGTGCTGTGCCAGAAGCCTGTCTAACGTAGCAAAGGATCGTAGCCTGTGCAGCATATTGCCTTCTCTAATGTACATAATTCTGGTGTGCTGGTTTTTACAAAACCTGTTTGTCCTCCCTGATTTAAGAGAGCCCAATGGGTTTGATATCTACTCCGATTTAGAGGGATGGTATGATGAAAGCCTGGGAGGATAGCAGAGGTATACTCTAAAAGCACAAAATCAAAGTGCATGGGAGCCCACAAGCTATGTAACCTCTTTCAGACATCCACTATGGATGTGATATTTTTGTGTTAAGGGCATCTGCCTAGACCCAGTTGACGTAGTATAACTGTGTGAATACGCATTCTCTGGTTATTAAACCCAGTGGTCAGTTCTAACAAGTGGACTCACATCTTCAATTTAAAATTTGTCCCCTTCTTAACCACATTGATTGAAAGATAGGATTGAGGTGAATGTCCTCAGTTCTTTACCTATTTATTTTGTATATGCACTGCTGGCATCTCCCATCCAGTTCCTGAGCTGATGTCATGGACAGGGCAAGTAAGATGTGAGGAGTTGTGTTAAAGGGCAGCCATAAACATAATAAAATAGTACTTGGTAGAGCATGGAGGAAGTTCTGGGAGCAGCAGCACCCCTTCCCCAACTTCCCTCAGGTGTCTTACTATTTTAGAGATCCCTTAGAAGGCAACTGCAGGCATCCAAACACTGGCCTATTAATTATACAGTGGTGGCTGTCACTGTGTAGGTATAGTTAGGTCAATGTTTCCATAGAAAAAAGTTTTTTTTTACTAATAATTTTTGTGCAGTTTGCCAAACCTTCACAAAACATTCTCAAAAGAAAGTTCATCCCCTCTGCTTCCTCCTAGAACATTTCAGTCAATTTGTCAAGCGGGAGTCAAGAAAATAGAGGGTCCCAAAATATCAATTTCTCATCTTAATTGCTATGGGAAACGTCTGTCACAGCTACAGAAAAAATGGCTGAGCGGAGTTACACCAGATTTGGCCAAAAGTTAGAACTTTACTCAGAAAGCGTGCTTTTTGTGATCTTGTGTAAAATTCAGATGTTTTTGAGAAATTTTTATTTAAAGTGGTGCTCGAGGTGATCACGAAAGAGTTAAAAATTGTTATAGCTAGACTTTTGGTGTCTAGATATGCTCTGGCTGGACAGTTTAAAAGGGACTAGTCAATTCTGAATGGCTGGCCACAATTTGAACAATACATGTAGCAGCCATCACAGAACCCAGGGACATAATCACTGTGTTCTGAAAATGAATTTAAAAAAATATATATATAAGGGGGCTGGGTCAACCAACCCTAACCCCAGTGGCATGTGGGACTATCCCAAGGGTACCTCCAATGATTGGCAACCATTACAGGACTCAGGATCATGGTGCCCATTGAAGGGCATTGTAGTGAAAACCTGTTTTTGAAGGTCACAAAAAGGAAAACATATGAAAGGTGCAAACTGATTTTAGTCACAATATAAATCATTTGTTGGTGGTGTTATACTTATTTTATGAATTCTGGTGAATTCTTAGGCTGTTTAACCCTGTAAAAAATGCTGACCCTCTGCTGAGATTTGAAGCATGTTCAGGAGAAATCAGTTTTCTATAGGTGCATTCTATGTTCCTCAGCCAAGTGAGAATTAAGTCTGCTATTCAAAACATGTGGCCAAAATAAGCAGAATTTGCAGTATTTTAGAGATAAGCACAAAATGTGCCTGTTACAAAAAATACTGTCGCCTAGCCAGCAAACCATAAAGTGTGAGCTGTGGAATGGAATGTCTGATGCCAGAGAGAATACAGTTTAAACTTTGCACTCTCTCTGGCACCATCTGGTTTCGCCCCTTCCCAGTGTGAGATACATGCTGCTGGAGGGAGCTGTTAATGTGCCTCCTTCTTAGTGTGAGGTGGGTGGAGGGGGCTACTGTAACACCTCACTGCAACGGCATGTATTTTATGACACCGAAAAGGAAAGCAGAAAAACTGCTCAAGGAAGCCTGGACACTCACATACCTGCAATGTCCCGGTCTCCAGCAGTCTTTTTCCTTTTTGTGCAGGCCTAGCACAGCTTGCTTTGAGGTTCTTGGAAGCAGGCTCTGCCTCCAGGAAGCTCATAGTGGCATCACAGAGCAGGAGAGAAAGAAAGAAAACACCTCTCTCCTTCCCACTCTCCTTTTAATGACCCAGCACAGCAGTGCAGGGTCAATAAAAGGCCAAATAAGCTTTACAATCTTTTTTTAAAGAATTAAAGATTTTGTGGGGGCTTTTGTAACAATCGCTGGGTTTTCACAAAAGTCCTATTTTCTCTAGTTCTTTTTTGCGAATCACGAAATCGCAGAATTCTGAAGGGTCTGGCTAGTGATCAATTGCAGCTTCACCACAGAGGTCTTATGAGTGCTAACATTATCATATATGGCAAATGAGTGACACTCCTGAATGTCATCTTGATGGAATCAAAGCTGTAAAACTGAAAGAATTTTCCTACAGAGGATATTGCAGTAAATTAACAAAATGAGGGGTTCCATTTTGTCGTAGAAATTATAGCTAGTGCTCTACAAAGCACATTTTCTATAAGCTCTCAAATGTCGTTCTCATCTATTTCAGTAAAACTTTCTGTTATGCAGAAGGAAACTACTTCCAACACAGCAGCAGACTGTCAGTTAACTCCGGAGTAATCAAGTGCAGTGTCACCACAGAGATCTAATGAACAACTAAAGTGCTAACATATAGAATTAAATTCTAAAGTGAAAGACTTGTGAAATCTGGTATGTTGGAATAGGAGCTGTTGAATTTAGTAAACAAGCAATGATATGTTAATGCTGGTATGAAACCAGTGTGTTAAAAATGTGGGTTTTATAACTTGAGGCATAATGTATTTTTAAAGTGGTTAAAAATAGTTAGAGAGAGAGAGATGTCTGCAAAAGTACAGCATCCCCTTTGCATATCTGTTTACACAGCCTACCCACCTACTCAGTCTCGTAACAGTTCCCTAATTTTAAAATAGTAACATTTTGGTAAACAAATATATAAATTACCTACTGGCTGTCGCCATTAGGTACTTATAGTTAGGACCATGTTTCCATAGGAAAATCGCTTTTTGACTTGCCTATTTCTTTGACAGCGGTTGACAAATCTTCACAAACTTTTCCAAAACAAAAGTGTGCCGGTAATTCTAGTTGTGAATGGTGAGTTTTGGGGCGATCCTTCAGGGGGGGCAGAGAAAAAGGGGGGTGTCAAAAAACGTGTTTCCTATGCTAATTTCCATTGGGATTTTGAGCATGACTACAGCCTGAACTGCAGGACAGAATTATACCAAATTTGGCAGAACGCAAGCTCTTGGTCCACAAAGAGTGCTTTTTGTTATTTGGTGTAAATCTGTTCAGTAGTTTTAGAGTTATTGAAAGAAATCGGAATTTGTATATAAAGGGATGGGGATCCTCCGGCGATCCGACAGTCCATGTGCTGATATCTGATTGGCTACCAACATTTCAACCAGGAAGTGTTGGCAACCATTTTGGGACAGTGTCCCAATAGGGGCAGAGTAGGAATACGATGGCCCTCTAGCCCTGGTCCTTTTGCCCTGAAATCGCAATCAAGTAACAAATCTTCAGCAAAAAAAATTTAATAAATACAATCCCAGTCTCCCGTGCTTATTTTAAAAAAAGCTCCCAGGTGGATCAAGTTCCGGCAGGGCATGCACCAACATTAAAAAAATAAAGGAGGGGGTGCACGGGGCCCCCCTCCCAGGGCTGTTTTTAGCCCAGGGGACCACCACCTCAATCAATCAATCAGGGCTTTATAAAGCGCGCTACTCACCCGTGAGGGTCTCAAGGCGCTGGGGGGGGGGGGTGTGCAGCTCCGGGTCAGTCGAAGAGCCAGGTCTTGAGGCTCTTCCTGAAGGTGTTCAGAGTGGGGGATTGTCTGATGTTGACTAAGAGCTTGTTCCAGGTCTTTGCTGCAATGTAGGAGAAGGCTCTTCCGCCTGCTCTGGTTCTGCAGATGCGTGGGGTCTCTGCCAGGGCGAGGTCGGCAGAGCGGAGGTTCCTTTTGGGTACGCGAAAGGAGTCTCTTTTGTTGAGGTATTTGGGTCCGACGTTGTGGAGGGCTTTATATGTGTGGGTCAGTGGCTTGAAGGTTACTCTCTTCTCGATGGGGAGCCAGTGGAGGTCTCGTAGGTGTGGGGTCATGTGCTCGTGCATGGGGTCCCGAGGACGAGTCTGGCCGCGATGTTCTGGATGGTTTGGGGCTTGTGTAGCAGGGTTTTGTTGATTCCGGCGTAGAGGGCGTTACCGTAGTCCAGTCTGCTTGTTACGAGTGCGTGGGTGACGGTCTTTCTGCATTCGTGGGAAATCCACTTGAAGATCTTTCAGAGGATGCGGAGGGATTTGAAGCAGGTCGAGGCGACGGCGTTGATCTGGCGGGTCATGGTGAGGGAGGAGTCTAGGGTGATGCCGAGGTTCCGGGCGTGGTCCATCAGCGTGGGAGGGTTTCTGAGAGCAGGGCGCCACCAGGAGCTGTCCCACACCATGGGGGAGGGTCCAAGGATGAGGACCTCGGTCTTCTCCGAGTTCAGTTTTAGGCAGCTGTCGCTCATCCAGGCTGCGACGTCTTTCATTCCTTCTTGGAACCTGAGTCTGGTGTCTTCGGGGTTCTTCGTGAGAGAGAGAGGATGAGCTGGGTTTCATCGGCTTAAGATACTATGCTGAGCCCATGCTGTCTGACGATGGTGGCGAGGGGGGCCATGTAGATGTTAAAAAGCGTGGGGCTGAGCGAGGATCCTTGGGGTACTCCACAGTTGATCTCAGTAGGTTCGAAGAGGAAGGGAGGGAGTCTGATCCTTTGGGCTCTGCCGGAGAGAAAAGAGCGGATCCAGTCAAGGGCGGTTCCTCGTATACCGGCGTCGTGGAGTCTGTCTGCGAGAGTGCGGTGTGAGATGGTGTCAAAAGCAGTGAAGAGGTCTAGTAGGATGAGGGCCGCAGTGTGGCCCTGGTCGAGTAGCATGCGGATGTCATCAGTGGCAGCGAGGAGGGTGGTCTTGGTGCTGTGGTTGCTGCTCCTGAAGCTTTATTTAAATTTGGGAGGGAGCCTGTGAGGACCCACCTCCATTGGGCCTATTGAGCACCGGGGGTCACCACCTTCCTGGGGTTTTTTAAACATAGTGGAGGGGGGCTACGTGGACCCCCCTCTGGGACTTTAATATGCCTGAGACCACCACCTCCCTGGGCCTCAATAAATAGTAATGGGGGGCTATGCGGACCCCCCTGGCCCAAGGGACAACCACCTCCCCAGGGTCAGCCTGTGCATTCTAATGAAGCGGGGTTGCCTAGGCCCACTTCTGGAGCCATTAATGGCCCTCAGGACTGCCACCCCCAGGGCCAGCTCCTGCTGTGTCCTGGGGTGCCCACCACTGGGACATAGCAGTTTGCTTTCACTTGGTGGGAGCTGACAGCTCACACCAAGCAAGAGCAAACACTAACTCTGCTCCCAGCAAGCAGGAGTTGTCAACCTGCTCCCGCCAGATGGGAGCAGAATTTTTATCTGTTTCCCTGCCCACTGTCATGCGGGCATGGAAAAAGATGAAAGAGTGCTCCTGCACACATGGAGCTGCATATCTACCAACTCCCTGTGTGTGGAAGTAATGCCGGCTCCTGCTGCAGGCTGGAAGCCGGCTGGGACCGTGGGGGCTTTGAGGGGATACACATTGGGTGTGACCAGGGCAAGTCATGTCATCAGTGATGTCACCGACCATGTCATCAGTGATTTAGTATGAGGTCATAAGCAGTGCATTGCGGGGCGTAAATTATAATTAGTTCAGGTAACTAAAACTGCGGAATTTCAATGGTTTTGCATGAGTTAAATCTGAGCCTAACTATAACGTCCCTGTAACCTTTGGTTATACACACACACATATATTCACAAAAAAAAAAATTAAGGTAACATAATAGGTTGGGTGAAAAAACCATAACTTATCTCAAAAAAACAGTAATTCACTGAAAAAAACAATGGTAAAGGTGACATTATAGTTAATTGTTGGAATGAGACATGAGCTAACTTGAAAATGTTGAACAATGGATTTAATCCAGATCTCTTGACTGGGGGTGAATGTTTGATTTGTTCCGCATTCCGTCCATAATTTATGTGTCTTTTCCTTTCCCACCCCAAGTGTGCCAGGTATGCCCAGACGTGAGCCCTAAGTTCACTGTACCACTGGATTCAAGCTAGCTTGGTTGATGAGAGGTGATAGCCCGAAACTGGTCCCAGGATGCTTGTTTCTGGTCCAGGGAGGACTTGGCTTGACAGTTCGGGCAACACAGCTCCAATGAGGAGCAGGGTCAAGACTGATTTGCATATGGCTCGGTCTAAACTGGGGTGGCATGGAGAGCAAAAGAACAATGGATTTAATCCAGATCTCTTGACTGGGGGTGGATGTTTAATTTGTTCTGCATTCCGTCCATCATTTGTGTGTCTTTTGGTAAGCTGAAAACCCCCCCAAAACAATGAAAGACACCAGTAATAGATTAAGGAACTAACTACAACTTGCACCCCTATCATGCACTTCTTATGACCTCATCATTGGTGACAACACTGATTAAATTTAAATAGCAACATTATTGAAATTACTAATGTGACCAACCAATGATTGTGACAGTGTGTCATAGACTTTGTGAACAATGAATAATACAACCTAAATCAAGGATTGAACACTTATAAGCTTGTCTGCAAGCTTTTGAAAGATGCAAAAGAAATCGGATACTTCACAACTGAAGCTTTTTTTTATGAATGCCATTGTGTTTTTTATTTGCATTCACCCAAAGGATGTGTGCAGTGGGGGTAGGTCACTTGCAGAGAGCTGGCTGCTTATCATTATTTACCCTTTGGCCAGCCTCTGCTGTGAAGGGCTGAATGCTGAGCAAGTTAGGTGCTAGGTGGTTATAGAGGGCAGTAAAAGGGCCTGGCCACAGGCAAGGGCCTGGGGCTAACGCTGGCTTCATATGAGGGTTGGCCACATGCATATGGTTGGGAGCAGGATCTTGCCATAGGGCAAGCCTTCTGCCCAACCCTTATTACATGTTGGATTCAGAGTCTGCTGTGACATCAGACATTGTAGACAACCTCCACTGTGAATGTTATGAACCCTCTCATGGTGGAGGTTGGCTATTTGTGGAAGGATGGCAGACCCTGGCCACAAGTTAAGCTGTGTATCAAACTTGTCATTCGTATGGTTGATGATCGTGTGCTCTGGAGGTTTGATTTTACGAAGGGCTGGGTGCAGGGTCTTGGTGGAGGCTAAGCTCTGAGTTCAAGTCATGATGCAAATTGGATGCAGGGTCTGGCCAGAGGTTATGACTGAGATGTCATCAATGATGTTTTCAATGATGCCATTCAAATGTCATGAATAATGTAATGTGTGAGGTCATAAGTAGTGCATGATGGCGCCGCAAGTTACAGCTAATTCATCAAAGTATTAAACTATATAATTGATGACATTACCCATTATAGTTAAAGAAATATGCTGTTCAAATCACTTAACGAGTTCTCCGGTCACCCAAGATAATATGTAAGGTCATAAACAGTACATGATTGGGTGCAAGTGGGGGCCGCTATGGCGGAGGAGCGTCGCCCCACTGCTTTTAAGAAGTGCACTGTAAAGGAAACATAAAACGATAATAACTTTATTATCATTTTATGTTTCCTTTGCGGGTGGGTGGGTAGGCCGGGCTGCTCTGCTCTCGGAGCAGGGCAGGGGAGGAGTGGTTTGCCCACTGCTAAGTATGCAATGACTGTTTGGTCGGCCGGCTCGGGCCACCCAAACCAGTCATGCGCACTTTCCCCATTCTCCATGCAGGCTGCATTACAGCCTGCATGGAGAACATGCCCAGGCCCCCATTCCCTCGTTGAGCATCGAACCAGGACGCTCAAAGCCAATCACAATCCTGCATTGCAGCATTGTGATTGGTCAGGGGAGCCTGGGTGCTGACCCATCACAATGCTGCTTTGCAGCATTGTGATTGGTCAGGGGAGCCTGGCTGCGCTTCCTGTGCCTCAGTCCTACGAGGCGAAAAATGGTTACAAGGGAACCCTACTCACAAAGGAACCGGGGTACGTATATTATAAACAGAAACAGTGGTTCCTGTGGCGAAAAAATTAATATGCAGAGAATGCTGATATTTATATGCGCAATCGCAATGTAAGAATGGGTCAAAACGATATCCAAAGGAGAAGAACCGTACACAACTCAATGTTGGGTGTAAACAATAGTTGTTTATATAAATATAAAAAGACAGTTACTTATATGAACAGTGCATTGTGTCCCCAGTGAACATGGAACCTATAACAATTTGTGACATATTTGTGAAAAATACAAATGTTTCCAACACAATATTAAAGTCGACCATCCAAAGAAATCTGTAGTAGGAATGGTTCGCTTTATTTTCGTTGTTATTAAGCTTCATACTTACAAATTGATATAGCCAAAAGCTAAAAGCTCCATTAATGGTGAATGCTTTTCCTTCCTTGCACCCACTACAATCCCCAACATATTTTCTCATTTTCTCCATTTTTCAAAAAGTAAGAATGCTCATGCACACCTACATGGAGACGCAGATGGAGAGAGAACAAAAGAAGTCTTCAATGGAAGCAGGAGAGTGCTATAGCAATGTTCTCTGTGTTTTCAATTTACCAAAGTATCCAAGAGAGAAATACTGAAATAAGAGCAGCACTTTGTAAGGGCACAGCAGGCAGACTGCATTAGCAAAGTGCTTGATGTTTCATTGACAGGCTGGTGAAAGCAGAGAGGCAGAAAATGAACTTTAGAAGCCTATTCAGAGTCAGAGCTGAAAGAACAGGTGGAAGAAGAGAGGCAAAGACCTTTGCCACTGGCAGGTGGCAAGAGGAGTAGGGGGTGAGCGAAACAGAGGGAAGTGGTGCTGAAAGAGCAACGGAGTCTTTGGTATCATGGTGGAGATCTGAAGTCATAACAGCAGTGTTCTAAGATGTGGCCACTCAAAACAAGTGAAACAGGCAGAAGGAATCACTTCTACGCAGACACAATTCTGGGGTGGAGCGTCAGATATGTTTTACCCCCGTCCATCTCACGGCACTATGCGGTTCTCAAGTGTGTTCTCACTAGGCCTGGGCGGTGAACTCCGCTCCGTTTGCGGAGTTTTCTGCACTCCGCACTCCACGGGGTTCGCGGAGTGCAGAAAACTCCGCTCCATGTATTGCAGTGGAGTTTTTTCCCCGCTCACACTCGCTAACGGGAAGTTGGCGAGCGCGAGCTGCCGCTCGGGTAGAATTCCTACCTGAGTGGCAAAAAGATCAGCGCAGCTCCACCACTTGCAGAACTCCGCAGAGTTTTTTGGTCACTTCGTGGAGTTCTGTGTAGCGAAACTCCGCGAACTAAGCCTGGCTTAGTTCTCACATTTTAAATTTCATGCAAACAGCACTGCATGGGTCCCACCATCTTGTTTTTCTGCTCTCTGTTATGGTGCTGGGCCTAAATCTTTATCTCTCTTTAATCTCCGTAATCCTCCTCCTTTATTAATTATCTACCCCTAATTTTGTTTTTATAATAGTGTTTTTTTAATGACTTTTTAACTTTATTTCCCCTACCTTATTTCTTTCTTTTTTCCTTTCCCTTAGTTTTTCTACCCCACCCAGTGTCATAGCAGAGGGATGGCTTCCTTGCAGGCGGCGCCGCCGCCGCCCAAGTGTGCAGCCCCCGAGGAGTTGGCAGCACTAGTTTTCTTTGTGTAACGCCACCTCCCCTCTATGCTGTAGCAGGCGGTAGGCCCGGTAGCGAACATTGGCGGCGCTGGGGACAGTGCTCCGGTGCATCAGCCAGGTTCAGCGTACCGTCCAGCAGCTGACGCACCACTGGACGGACATTCTGGACCGCGAACAGGACCTGCTCGACCTGCTAGGGGTTGAGATTCCGGGGCTTGGCGAGTATATTAATTATTTGTTGTGTATTCTACAATGCTACGTTTAGTTTACGTTGGTATATTATTTTGTGATCCAGTTTCTAGTTTCTGCTATGCAGCTGCTCAGTGCTACCTAATCGTCCTCTTCATTGGCGCTTCCTTTGGTTGATTAAATAAGAAGACATTGCAGACTGTTCTCTTGCCACTATAGTGAAACAGTGAGTAGCGCATTCTTTCTGTGACTTTGTTTATGTAGCTCGTACAGTTTCAAGTTATTTATTTCACAGTGATGTGTAGTATGCATCTCTGCATTGCAAAAAAAGTGAGATTGAGTTGGTTCATCAAGGGGGTTGAGAAGTGGGAATAGAATCAAAGATCATTCACTGTGTTAGTTCCAAATGTAGTTTATGTTAAGGAAATGAGGAATAGGGATTTATGGGCAACTCAACGACAGTCGATAGACTCTAGTTGAAACTAGTAGTACTATAGGCAATCTGTTTTAGAGAAGTACAATGTGACTGCGTTTGTTTGTCAGAAAATAATTTGTGGAAATTATTAACTGAATCACTAATCTATTTTTTATTTATCTTCTTAATTTCTTTCATCAGCACCCAAGGGCAAGAAGAGAGATGTTTCTGAGAGTCCGTGAGAAGCTGGCCAATAAATCACAATGGCCCTAGGGGACCAGCAATTTACTGCTACTGTGCCACCCAGTAATTTAAAACAATTATTTGCACAGAGCATTATTACAATTCGTCTTTTTTGTTTTTCTCAATATGGCTACTCCTGCTGGTCCAGGTGGACCACCCAACAGGCAGGAGATAGCGGCCCATTTGCTGAGGCAAAGCGTATCCAATTGGAATACCGGCAGCTGGTGGACCTGGAAGAGGAGGAGGAGAAAATTAATGAACAACAGCCATGTCCTAGTGCAGCTGGTCCCCTCAGCCTCCAGCCTTCCAGCTAACCCATCGCTGGTGCCACTGCCAGCCAACTGCTGCCACCCCCTACCTCACTGACAACAGGCCATTGCTGTGCTGCATCCTGCAGTGGCTGAACACCATCGAGAGCCGGACCACCATGATGGAACAGAGCCTGGACCAGCTCCAGATCGATATCCATAATGCCCTCTTCTAACCCTTTTTAAAATAGTTGTTTTGGTGGGAGGGACTTGTTGTTTGCTGGGTAGAGAGGGTGGGAAGGGAGTTGGGTCTGGAGTGACCTTTTCCTTGGTCATTTTCAGTTTTTGGGCTTGGGTCAGTTTTGTTTGAGGAGAGTGGTGGGCATGTTGTTTAGGTTGAGAGGTGGGTTGCTTTGTAAATACATAAAGGCACAAACTATTTTATTAAATCTAAATTTATGCCTGAAGTAGTTTGTTTTACTTTTACTTTGTACTGCTGCCTTCAAGTAGTTTTATGCAGCCTGTTTATGTGCTTGTAGCTTAAGAGAGAGTGTAGAGCTTAATTATAGAGCTATACTTCTCTAACTATCTTGACCATTAGGGGGAATACTGCCATGATGACCTATATTGTGTACAGCAACCTAGATAAACAACAGTAGCAGTTAGTTACTTACTTACTGAGTTAAATTTCCTCCATACTAGTTGTCTTACCTGCATATAGATGAAGCAATAACAGGAATGCATCACAACTTCACAAGCAAAGTCCCACTTCAAGTTCAACCCAGCTAAGCTCCAACTGTAGAATTAATCTGAATGATTGATTGATTATCCATAGTAGGCAACTAAATGGAAACAGAAAGACTGAGTTAGTGGGTTATATATTTATCAAAGATTTACAAAGAATTGATACCATCTGAGTACTAAACAATGACACAACGAGAATGCCTGATAGTGCTAAATTACAATAAAATAGCAATACTAGTAAGTTTTGACTAATGTGGAGCTAGTAGTATTATTTGTGAAATCCTCAAGTTATAAAAAAATGGACTCGAAGTCTGGAGTGGACAAGCTTAGATTAGGCGTTTACGGTTACGCAACACAAGGCCTGGATGAGGATGCTGAAGACTGATGTTCTTCATTCTATATCTAAAATATGGATCATTTTTAATGCACGGGTGGGTAATGAGCCAATGTGGGCTATTGCTCAGAAGATCATGCAGTAAGTTGGTGTTGCTTTACACATCCGCCCAACCAAGTGTGTGATCTATTGATGGTGTAAATTAAGCCACACCTCAATAAATCACAAGAGGGGTAGGGTTCGATAAATGGATGGGAAAGGGGATTTGGGGGTAAGGTTTGACAAAGACATACACTACAACACAAGGACAACATTCATCTGGGCAATGAGCAGCAGCACATCATTCAACATCAATCGGAAACAAAGGAATGAGTATGACAGAGTACAGATAAATGTATTGCAAACAGTCCTTCTGCCCCCGAGACCCAAGTTATCAGATATCTAAATATTTTGGCTTCTAGGTTGGGAAGTGAACCCACCCATCCAGTTCTCTTAATATGATTGTTAAAAGAAAAATTATACTGTATTGCCAAATTAGGTGGTGAATCTGCATTCTCCTCGAAAATGTCCACTCTTTGGTGCCTGTCTGGACTGGTCCGGTAGGTAAGCAGGAGAGTTGTTGAGCTCTGCTAGCTTTTGCCTTTCATTCATGCAGGAGACTAGAAAAAGGCCTGCAGATGGTAAAAGAGAAACTGTATTTTAGAGTCATGGAGAAGGACAGAAGGAAGGTAAGCTTCATGAAGAGTGTATCAAGAAGACTCAGAGGCAGAGAAAAAGAAACAAGATGCGGGCTCAGAGTTCTCCTTTTGCCACAAGTCCAACACACACACACAGCAGCATTTCACAAATGCACCTCTCTCGATTCCACATAGCTGAGTACTAGACCTCAGACTCTTGGTTTACCTTTGAACTGAAGTCGATACTCAATAACTTCTTAATTCTAGCTGTTGAGGTAGTCCCGCAGCTCCTGCCCTGAGTTGTGCCATGATCCCCCTCCTGAGTCTGAGTAACTCTGTCCAAGACCAGTCATCATCATGATGACCCAAGCAAGATAGACGTGTAGTGCACTGCTGTTGAAGAACAAGTTGAGAAAAAGAATTGTAATATTTTGCATAGGTTTTTGTTTGCGAACTAAAGTGACTGTTCTGTTCTCTGAAGAACCAGAAAAAAGGAGAGGACCCTGCAATTAGATCTGGCTAAGTGTGAAAGGGCCAATCACCTCCAGGGAAAAAAATGATCGCCCATCACTCAGGCCCCAAACTTTGCAAATCAATCATCTCAGGCAAGCTCCCACATTACAGTTCACCACCCTCCCTCACTGTCTGCCACCACATGAATCATCAATCATCATCATCACTCACGCAGTCACTCACTGTTGCAATAGTTGAAGTTACCTCTTTTAATCCAAGCACGGGCAGTTGAGGTATTAGGTTTTCAATCATCTTTGATGCAGGCAACACATTACAATTTGGTATTGGCAGGCAGTCTTGTAGATAATAAATGATCTTCTGGGGCAGACCTTCTAGTGCTAAGTGATGCAAAAAGGGATTGCAATAGGCATGCGAGCGGGGCATGCATTGTCTCAGTGTTATGAAGGAATTGTGGAGGCTTCTTTAGTGCACACTGGTCCAACTGCAATCCGGCAATATAAGTGATTAATAAAAAAGGTGGGGCAGCATATATCTGACTCAAAAATAATAATGTTCCTCTAGCTAATTTTTTGGCAAAGAAAGAACTAAGTTCAACAAGAAAAAATAAAAAAGTTCTATAGGGGCACAGGCATACTTAGTCTGGGAAGTAGAGACCATCCTCAAACTCAGGTGGTTCACCCAGAAGTTGGTCAGCTAACACATTTGATTTCTGTTTCTAGAACGGTGTAATTGTGTGGTATAAAATGTTGGTTCATTTTGATCATAGTCAATCTCCAAGTTTTGAGGCGAAAGACTGGTCCTTCTCACTGTAACAACTGCACCAGCTGCACTGAACACATATTCAGCAGACCCACTGGGTACAGGACAAGCCAGATACTTTATTGCCAGCCTGCTGAGCTCTGGCCATTGGTGCGTCATTCCCATACCAATACATCAATGGATTTTGATCCACATAGACCTCTTTTAGATCATTCCAGATACTCCTGGAACATCCTGTGGATGGTCACTGGTTCTGCCACTGGCTCAACCTGTTTTGCCATCGTCTCTGCACTGGACGTGAGCCCTGCCTATTGGAACAAATTGAATGCAGAGGTTGGATCCAGTCCTTCTATTCCTGTGGTAGCGGGTGTCTCGGTTGATAGTGTTGTGAGACAAGACTGCCCTCTCTAGAAGCTAAAGGCAGCACCCCAGAACTGCAGGGTGGGACTCAAAGTTCCAACCATTCTTCTTCCGAATCTCTAGCTAGCTCTACAAATCGACCTCTTGTATTTTAAAAATCCCCTTCAGAAAAAGGAATGAAAGTGTGCAGATTTTTTTTCTACCGTGGGACAAGTATTGTGGCACAGATGTACTCTTTTGACTCGATAATGTTATGTTTCAGCCTTGTATTACAAGCCAAGCAAAGGATTAAGGTCTCAACCAAAGCATGCGCTCTTGTGTTTTCATTCACAACTGCGGGGGCGAACCTTCCAGACACCTTCTTTACCTGGTCCTGTAGGAGATGCAACAGAATAGCTTGGTCCATCAGACTGTTCTTCTTGCTAGCTTCCCATGTGAAAACCTCAAAAGGGAGTAGCATCTCTATCAGGCATGTGACTAGGTCCTATTTGTCTGCATCCATGGTCATAGCTTTCCCAACTGCATCCCTCCTCTTTGAATGACATAGTCATTGATTTGTTTGTACTGCTCAAACAGATGTTGCAACATGTAAAAGGTCGAGTTCCAACATGTTGGCACCTCCTGTATCAGGGCTTTAAGTGGTGCTTTATTTCAAGTTTATTTATTTATGCTCAGCTAATTAAAGCCATTGCACATATAATAAAACATGTAAATAAAAGCAGCTAGGTGTGGTGCCAGACACTGCCATGGCATGCAATTCAATAAGATTTTTAAATTGTTGTTACAAATAAATAACACATATGAAAATGGCTTAATTGCCATAGCACCAGATTACAAAGTTATTTAAAATTTCAATACATCATTATTAAAAAGGAATTCATTCTACACGATATCAAGATATTGCCCAAGTGTTCTTTGTGATATTAGTATGTGATGCTTATGGCTAGTTTCAGACATTAAATTTAATATGTGGGTTAATAAAAATGCATAATTAATTAAAATCTCAGTCACTGCTGTGGCACCCGTTTTGGTGTGACTTAAAGTATCAATGTGTCATTAAGAATAAGTGTGTTCCACAATAACATGGTGCTTTACTATTTCGCGGAATAATCCGCAACTGCTTCCAGGCTTTAAAAGAATGGCTGAAATTAGTACAGATTCTTCTGCAGGTGGTCAGTATGTTGCTGACTATGTCTTCCTTTTTGAGGTTGATGCAATGGGCCAAACACAGGACCCTGAAATAGCTTCCACCTGACATGGTCTTGACTATGTTACTTCCATTGTTTGTGGCAACAAATTCAATTCTGAGACCTATGGGTTGCAGCCATTCATACACCTTGCTGTTAAATTCCTCTAAGATTTTTACAGCTGTATGTGATTTCTACATGGGCACAGTTGCATGCTGCTGAACACTCTTAAACTTTTCTCCAGGGCCAAGACCTGAAGATATTTTTTGCTTTACCCCTGCAAAAGAGATCCAGTGTGCAGAGATGCACATGTAATCAGTTGCCTGAAAACTGTTCCACATGTCTGTTGTCAGATAGATGGTGTGAACAAAACTTTGCTGCCAAGCTTGTCCAACCAACTGCAGCACAACGTGATGCAGCACTGGAACAGCAACTCTGGCAAAATAGGTCCTACTTTGGTTCCTTCCGTTTTGAGCAGATGGCTGCCACAAAGTCTAAGAATCCAACTTCTTCCACAAAATAAAAAAGGGAGGAGGTCCAGC
This sequence comes from Calotriton arnoldi, assembly GCA_963921515.1. NCBI lineage: Eukaryota > Metazoa > Chordata > Amphibia > Caudata > Salamandridae > Calotriton > Calotriton arnoldi. The sequence goes on along the minus strand of CAWUFW010003150.1, from coordinate 881,022 downwards.
AATAACATTTTTACCAGCTTCCCATTGTACAAACATGCGGTTGGGTGGTTCTGCTCGTAGGGCCCCTCCTGCCTAAACATGCCCATAATAGTAGCCTGGATTTTCTTCTTTTCTTGGGGAACCGAAACAGGCTTTTTTTGAGAAGTAGATGGTAGTGGTAGACTTAATGTGCGTTGTGGTTGGGCAGTCACTGTATGCTGTGGTGTCTCCATCTCACTCTGAGTCTTCTTGCGCCATTGTGAAGTCGCTGAGGTGATTGAATCTGCTGGCACACTGCTGGGGACAGGGCTCCTCTGCATGAAGATGTCACCCTCTTCTTCCTCATCATCACCTTCCACAGTGATTTTACTTATAGATGATGTTCCCCAGCTATCCTCATCACCACGACCTCATTCAGCAATTTCTTTAAGGTACTCCTCCGACTTGATTGTGTGGTGTTTTTTCATATGGGTCGTCTGGCCTCCAGTACCATAATGTGTACTAGATTTACCTAGACAAACATTTGTGTGGCAAATGGTGCATTCTGCAATGTCTCTATGAGAACCTAGGGCACGAATGTATTATTACCGGGGACTTTAATATGAGAGATCTGTGCCACCCGGAACAAAGCCAAGGGGATAGTGGACGGAATATCATGGAAGCCTGTATTAACGAATTTAACCTGGAGTCCGTGAATCAAGTAGGGCAGCCAAATAGGAAACAACAACCTACATTTAAAAACATCTCCACGCTAGATTACATCTTTTTGAGCAAGAACCTACTGGAGAGGTGTGAGGAATATAAGGTGTCACACACTACTGCAAGCGATCACCATCCAATATCCATCACCGTCAATATAAGCACCATGATGCATGAGGAACACCTAACTGCTGGTAAAATGCTCAATCCAAATAATGAAACAACACCGATAAAACAAATTAAATGGGGAGCCATAAGCCAGGCCAGATACAACAAGTGGAAACAGGTTATATGCACAACTGGCCCTAAGAAAAGTTGGCCAGAAATCATATCCTCGCTATCTAATGCTCTGATTGCAGGAAGGCAACCCACATATAAAGGAAAACGCACCGGAAATGGGCCAGTCAACCTCATCGACATCAAAGCATTCAGAGAGAGCAAAAAGCGGTGCCGACTGGCAGAGTTACAGTACAGGAGAGAAAAGTGCCCACGGACGGAAATACTTCTGAAAACATCTAGAAAACTGCATAAAAAACTGTCTGGCAGTTGAAACAAACCAACACAGAAGAAAAATGGAAACACATCTATGCTCTGCTAGCACCCAATAGGAACAGGGAGTTTTGGAGCGATGTTAATGGTCTAAATGGTGGAAGCCACATCCATAACGCTGTACCTGCCAGCAAATGGGCAGCCCACGCAACAATGCTATATGTCGACCAGGACAAACCCATGGCAAAAACCATGAAGGTAGAAGGCAATTACCCCGACGAGAATGAGGCAGAGGACCTTGCCCCAACAGAAAAAGAAATTCTAACCACCCTCAAGGGAATCAGGAAGGATGGGGCTCCTGGGCCTAATGGGCTACCAGGCAGCATCTTCAATGAAGATCGAGATTTTTGGGCCCCCTATATGCACAGCCTATTTAACCACTGCTACAATCCCTCAGCAGTACCGGACTCGTGGAAAGGTTCCATCTTGCAACCCATCTATAAAAAAGGGGATGCTTCACAGCCGGAGAACTATAGACTAATCGCATTATTGGACGTCGATGGGAAGGCATTTGAAAAAGTGCTTTTGAAAGAGCTAGAGGTATGGATAACAAAAAATCAAATCATACCACAATACCAGACAGGATTTCGGCCGAACTCATCAACACTGGACAATGCCATCGCGCTATCATATCTGGCAACAAAGGCCACAGAGGTCGCCACCCCTCCACTATATGCATGTTTTGTCGACTATAGTGCCGCCTTCGATGGCATTGACCGCAACATAATGTGGGCAAAACTCGCAAAGTGGGGCATTCCGAGGAAACTCCTGGCGGCCATCATGTCACTCCGGGAAACGGCCACTACAACGAGGCCGTTTCCACGCATAACTTAACCACGCATGCATTACAACGCATGCGTGGTTACAACGGAAGCCTTTACCACGCATACCTTTACTACGAGATACGTAGTAAAGGCATGTGTGCTAAAGGCAAAAAAAAAAAAGGGGGCACCAGAAAAAGAAGCGAAGAAGAGGCAATCGGCGTCGTAAGAGGAAACGGAAAGACACTTCCGTTTCCTCTTTACGACGTTCAACGTCAACACGGAAGATGAAGAAGAAGCCACGACGTAGAGAGGTAAGGGGAATTTGAAAAAAAAAAAGAAGAAAAAAAGAAGAGGTCCGATTTAAAGGTTAAGGGGAGGGGAGGGGTATATGTAAGAAGGGTTTAGGGGTGGGGTAATAACCATTACCAAGAGTATGCCCTTACCATGCATAAATTTACAACGAAAATCGTTGTAAAAGAATGCGTGGTAAAGGAATATTCGTGGTAAAGGTTATGCGTAGGAAAGGCATTCCGTTGTAACGCATGCGTGATAAAGGCATGCGTTGCAACGGAATGCGTTGTAACGTCATACAACCGTCACTCCATACTGGCACTTGGGTCCGCACCAAGCTCACACAGACATGTGCAACAGCCAAGATCTACACAAACAAGGGGCTAAAACAGGGTTGTGTGATCGCACCCACACTGTTTAACTTATATACTGCGGATCTGGGAGAAGCACTTCTAAAAACCAACATCTTTCCGCCCAAACTGGGCCATCTTAGACTTCCGATCATGCAGTATGCGGATGACCTTGTTCTATTGGATCAAACTAGAATATGCATGAAAAGGGCATTGGAGACATTACATCTTTACAATATGGAAAACAAACTCCAAGCCAATGCAACTAAAACTAAGGTGCTGGTCTTTGGCCACAAACCAAAAAAATCACCACTGGGTTGGCATCTCGGCCCGTTAAGAATTGTTACTGCCAATAAGTATACTTATCTGGGAGTACAATTCTCAGACACTGGCAGAACAACACTGCAGGCCAAAGCACTTGAGGCAAAAGCGGCTAAGGTTACACATGCCTTATGTAAATTAAATCATAAGCTACTAAGCCACTCAACGGAGGGCATTCAACGAGTAATGCAAGCCAAGCTAATTCCAACACTGAGCTATGGCCATCTTGCTTTCCCTGGCCTGTTGACCGACAAATTGGAGTGCCTGCACACCATGGCGTTTAGAAAGGTCTTTAAGCTTCCATACTCAACAAGGCGCACACTGATTCGCCTAGAGTTCAATATTCCAGCAATGGATATAGAATGTAAAAAAGACATAGTTAAATTTTACCATCATGTGATTAAGGCAGGTCCTGGTACAATCAGGGAAGCACTACAAGTAGTCTTTACCAATAACACTAGTCGCTGGGCAAGGTACCTCTTGATGGCTAACAAGACATTGGGTCTGCCAGCTGATCTCCTAACAGACACACAATTAACAATGGCCGGCCTAAAAAACCTGCTAAAAAAGCAGGGAAAGATCACCTCAAGACAACAGTATCTCAAACGGATCAGATCTATTTGTGGCGCAGAGGGCCTTGTCTACTCACACGAAGCTATCTCATGTCAACCATACCTGAAAGCAGGATTGGGAAGGCAAGCCCTACAGAATGTACTGAAGACTAGGCTCCTAACATTACCAATACAGGATTACAGGGCTCACTGGAAAAATACACCATCAAGAAGCAGTGGATGTCGACTGTGCCAATATCATATAGAATCTGCTGAGCACGTTATCTGCTGCTGTCCAGTTCTGTTAAGCTCGAGGCGCCTATATTTAAGAACTATGTTCATTCAAAATGGCGTAAGATCATGCAAGGAGGCTCTAATGTTCATCTACACCACTACAGTGCCGATGGAGCTCGCACAAATTTGGAAGTTCTATGCCGTAGCTGGAATGACTCTGCGATCAACGCAAGAACTGATGATGACAGCAAAATAATACACGAGCCACAGATTACCAACTGTGGCGGCAACCTTGGCATTACGACTCTGTACTTCGTCCATTCGCACTAATATTCATCATTTAACACTGTATAGATCACTTTGGGAGGCGCACTGTCCCTCAACTTATCCAACATGCCTATGCATATAAAAAAAAACACATGCATGCTTCTATGACACTCTTCCGCATGCTCACGCACTCACGCCTCTAAGTCCTATTCGGTGACGTCGCTCCGTCTTCTTTTTACGTCCTTTCATTGTTCACTCACAACTCACATATGTCCGCCTGGGCACAAAATAATCACACTTATGCCTGCATGACATCACATTGCATGTTTGCACGTCTACGCTCCCATGCCTTTCAGTCTCGCTCCTTTTTTCTGCTGCATTTCTTTTTACTTTTTAGATGTTCTTATAATTTTTTAGACCTTTTAACCAATCAAATGTACTTATTTATGATGTAACATGTATTGTATTTGTAAATGATTTTAGGTAATTATACAATAAAGAATTACTGCAATGTGCTCCCCCTCTTTCCTAATCATAAAAAGTCTCAAACTCGGGAGGAGTACTTTTTTACTGTGCCACTGCCAATGCCTGGAGGTAGGTGGGAATGTCATTGATTGCTTCTCAGCTTTTCCTGAGGCAGGGGTTGGTGCAGGTCTCAGCTGGGGCTTTGCAAATATGGGAGCTGGTGCCACATCCCTCGGAGCAGGTTGAATACCAATGTCAGACTCCTCTGTGTCTCCTTCCACCATGACAACCTTGTCGTCATCATTCTCCCAATCATCTCCTTCCATAAGTCTTTAGGGAACTTTTCTTTTCCCTTGCTTCTCTTGTTGTCTCCTGGACTATGCCGGGATAAACTCCATGTCCCTATCATCATCATCAGAAGTGGTGCTTGGAGAAGATGGTGCAGTAGTACCCTTCCTTTTCCTTGCTGGAGATCTGGGAGCCAATGATTCTAAAAGAGGAGTTTCAACTTCTTGCTCGGAAGGAAGCTCAACCTCCTGTTCGGCTCCAACATCAGGCAAATGTAATATTGCTGGCTTCGGCTGCTGCTGACTATGCTCTGTTTCCTGAAACAATTGTGTACTACTTTGCGAAAGAGACAAATCCAATTCAACATCACTACTCGTCCGTGTCGACATGATTGCACTTGCTGCATCACTGACAGACATGGTCCTGGGCTTAGGTATGAGAGGTGGTGCTGTTGATGCAGGAGTGCTGCTCTCAGCTTGCTCGAAGGAGGCCGGTGAGGCACAAGTTTGCCAAAAAAGGTTGTGGTTGGCACGCCAGTGGTGTAAATCTACATCTTCTCTTCAACACTGGCTACTCGCTTGCCAGCACCTTTCTTTGATGCCATCTTGAAGCTTTCAGTTGGCAGTGGCACTTAGATTCATAAGCTGAAGAGATGCCCATGTTGCGTAATCACGTGTCTCGTCGTGCACAGGCCTTCTGTCTGATAGTACTGTGGGTGATGTCTCTTCTCTGGTGCACGTAAAAGCAAACAAGCAAGAAGAACATCAGTGAAATGTGGCATTATTGCAGTTCAATTAGTAGTACAAACAAACAATATCATTTAGTGTGGTAACTTAAGTTATTTTAAATAATTAGCAATACATTCTAACTATCCATTCATAAAACCACACCAACATAAACTTTCATGGTGTATAGTACACTCAAAAAGGATCAGAAAGAGCAACAACAACAACATACAGATGTAACTGTTTGCTTAATGTGCATCACTTTGGGATGTGGCACTTAGGGAGGTGCAGATGACAATGGAATAATACTTAGACAATTAATGCTGTTGCGCAGTACACCTATTGGAGACATGGGGTTGATGTCAGATGTTCGGAAATTAGCCGCCAGCCAGTGCCACATGGTCATCAACAACAACTAACACTGAGCAAGGAGGCATGGCCACAAAAAAGACATGCAGGCCTATGGCAAAAGCACGCTGGCTGGCTACACAAAATGGCCACCAGCCACATGGTCATAACAACAACAACCAGCAAGAAGGTATGGCCAAAACAAAAACACGTGGCCTATGGCAAAATTACACTGGCTGGCTTCATAAAATGGCCTCCAGCTACATGGTCACAACAACAAGCAGGAGGCCTGGAAAACAAAGAACACATGTAGGCCTATGCCAAACGTACACTGGCTGCTTACACATAATGGCGACCGACCACATGGTCAAACAGCAAGCAAGGAGGCATGGTCAGAACAAAGAAAACATGTAGACCTATGGCAAAGCACACTGGCTGGCTGCACAAAATGGCTGCCAGCCAGATGGTCACAACAACAACATCCAGCAAGAATGCATGGCCACAACAAAGAAGGCATGCAGGCCTATGGCAAACTAAGCACACTGGCTGGCTACACAAAATGGCCGCCAGCCACATGGGGATAACAACAACAACCAGAAAGAAGGCATGGCCACAACAAAGAAGACATACAGGCCTATGGTAAAAGCACACTGGCTGGCTACACAAAATGGCCACCAGCCACATGGTCACAACAAGAAGCAGGAGGCCTGGAAATCAAAGAACACATGCAGGCCTATAGACACTGACTATACAAAATGGACTCTGGCCACATGAAATGAGGAACAAAGACAAATGGTGGCCTTTGTCACACACACATTCACACACTGGCCAGACAAAGGAAGCATGGTAACACAGAGAACATAGCATTAATTCAGCATTGCTAAAAACAAAAATTAACCGGGCTACAAATGTTTACAACACACATCCTCCAAAGGCATTACCCCACCTATACACTGTTTGCAGGGGAAAAATCATGAAATACCTAAAAAAACACATTTTGTATTTTAATCCACTGCCACAAATTGCCTAATTAATGTTTAAATTCAACAGACACCATAGAAACAGTTGTTTCATGCACCCATGACTACTACAGGGCCTACTGGCTGGAGGCCCATTGCCAGACTAGGACACATAGCAAATTAAATCAATATTGTAAACTTATTACAAAAACATGGAGAAAATGTAGTAAACTGTGCAACATTTATCTTTTACACAAGAAGAAAAATTAAATGCAAAAAAACAACAACAAAAGGCAAGGAGATATGGCCACAAACAAAGAAGACATGCAGGCCTATGGCAAAAGCACACTGGCTACCTATACAAAATAGCCACCCACCACATGGTCACAACAACAACAAGCAAGAAGGCATGGCCACAACAAAGAAGACATGCAGGCCGATGGCAAAAGCACACTGGCTGGCTACACAAAATGGCTGCCAGCCACATGGTCACAACAACAAGCAGGAGGCCTGGAAAACAAAGAACACATGCAGGCCTATGGACACTGAAAATATAAAATGGCCCCTGGCCCCATGGCATGGAGAATAAATAAAAATGGTGGCCTATATCACACAGTGGCCAGACAGAGGAGGCATGGCAACACAGAGAGCACAGCATTAATTCAGCAATGCCAAAAACGAAAATTAACAGGGCTAAAAATGTTTACAACAACACACATCCTCCAAAGGCATTACCCCACCTATACACTGTTTGCAGGGGAAACAACATGAAATACCACAAAAAACACATTTTGTATTTTAATCCAATTCCATCCGTGGCCTAAATGATGTTTAAATTCAATAGACACCACAGAAACTGTTGTTTCATGCACCCATGACTGGTACAGGGCCTACTTACTGGATGGCACGTTGGCAGACTAGGCCACATAGTAAAATAAATAAATATTGTAAATTTAAAAAAGCATGGAGAAAATTTACTGAAAAGTGCAACATTGTTCCTTTACAAAAGAAGAAAAATTAAATGCAAAAATATAACTTGGCCCCTACTCAAACTGCAGGCCACCCACCACAATAAGTGTTAAAAATCAAATAAAAGTACAAATAAATCTAGGTGCATGCCCCCAAACAAACAAACAATACCCTTATATGCCAGTTTTTCAACTTACTTGTGAAATCTCAAATACAAAGTCCTTAAATCCAACGTTTTGTGTGAAGCAGACAAGGAGATTGATCCTTCCAGCTACAATTCCCAATGAAAAGTGATCAGGTGAGGAACAATGCACTGGGAGGAGCCTGCTGGTCAGGATCAGGAAGTTGGAGTCTCTGGAACACTATGTTCCTGTATGAAAAAAGAGTAAAAGAAAATGGCTTCTCGCACAAAAAAAACAACTCTAACAACCAGCTTGAGAAGATAATCCTCTCCAAATGCCTCTCAGCTGCAACTCCAGCAGAAAAGCTGCTTGAACGATCCATTTGCAATCGGCACTAAGAATACTAGATTGGCACCGTCGGGGCCAGAAGCCGTGTGAGTGAGCGTGAAGTCTCGTGGGAGCTTGCTAGCAGCGCAAGAAGTCTCGCGCATGCTCGCAAGCGGCCCGAGACTCTTGGTGCTCGCAGTTGAGAGCCAAAACAAAAGGCAAGTGTGCAAACGGAAAAAAACCTCTGCTTCGCGCCCGAATGGCAAAATTCAGGAACTCTACGTTCCACCGCAGAGTGCCCGAATTGTGCAAACTCCGCGAGCGGAGCGGAGTTTACCGTCCGGCCCTAGTATAAACATGGAACAGGACAATACAGTATATTTGTGTCATAGTGAGGCTGTCTTGTGGTGGACAGTGAAAGCCTTATGGTAGATGGGGGAACAAGATGCACCAGGGAAGGTCAATAAAAAGCCAATGTAATCACTAGATGAACACCCTGAATTTTCCTATGAATAGTTTACAGATTGATATGAGGAGGTGATGGGGAAGGATATGGAGAATCCAATAGTGTACTAGAGAAAAGCTTGAAAAGACGTGTTTGAAGTAGTTGACTAGGAAATGGTTCATCAGAGCTATTGGGATCCCAGGATTTTTTGTGGTCCCAATAGATGGCAGACCATTGTTAAAAAAAGAAAACAGACAAAATGAGAGTACACAAAAGCAGGTTGGAGCAGACCAGCACTCTACCTTGCAGGTAAATGTAGGTTAGCATGTCAGGCAAAGACACATAAAGAAGAGCTGAGGTCAAAATCAAAAAATCATGAAAAGAAATAAGCCACACAATCCAAAAGGTGAGTTATGAATCCCAGAGTAAAAAGGCAATACTTTTGCTGTCTCTGTGACCAAACCCCTGTGCAGGCGGCATATGTGATTTAGTGGTTCTTGGATGTTGCTTCTTCACAAGTCTGCCAAAGCATGTCAGGGGGGGCCCTTTATCAAAGGTGAACTACAGCTGTGGACCTGCTATCATGCTGGAATTTCGTTTCCAGAAATTTCAATCATCAAGCATGAATAGAAGTGTAAACAATACAAACGATTTACATTGCACTCGGCCAGTGACAAGCAGCCAGTTTAAAGCAAGCACCACAAGTTCTCATGATCATGCTAGTCCAAATTTAATGCAAAAACAAGGTGATGGATGGAATGCTTGAATTAATCTCAGCCACTGGCAATCGCTCAGGGATGCATCCCAATCCATTTCTTTTGCCCACCATGCCACCTCATTTTGGGCCAGCCAAATGCAAATCAATCTTGACCCTGCTCCTCATGGGAACAGTCCAGCCTGTGCCACTGGAACCAAGCTATACCTGTCTTGAGTTACTTGTATTCCGGTTCAGGGAGGAGGACCTGGCCTGGCAGTTGGGGCTGGACTGTTCCCATGAGGAATAGGGTCAAGGCTCATTTACATATGGTGTGGTTCAAACTGAGGGGGCATGGTGGGCAAAAAAGGATGAATTGGGATGCAGCCCAAGCGATTACCAGTGAAAGAGATTAATTCAAGCATTCTATTTGAAGTCCAAATTTAATAGCACTCTCATGGATGCTTTCTGGCGTCCATGCAGTTTTATAACTAGAAATATCACTAAGGCATTTTGGAGTACATAACGTAATATACAGGTAGTAACATTTTATGTACTCTTACATGTATTTTTGAACTGGCATCAAAACAACTAAAATAGGAATAACACAAGAATATTTATATAAACTAATTAGAAATAGAAAGGGCTGCACCCTCTTTGCACTTTCACTAATAAGACATTTTGGGGATTGTTGGACCTGTCAGCCTCAGGGTGGTTCTCCCCCAAACCTTTTGCCTTCCAACTTCATTTTTACTGACCTTGTTTTTGCTGGCCTTATGACTGTACACTTTACCACTGCTAACCAGAGCTAAAGTGCTTGCGCACTCTCCTCTAAACATGGTAACATTGGCTTATACCCAATTGACATATTTAATTTACCTATAGGTCCCTAGTAAAGGGGCACTATATGTGCCAAGGGCCTGTAAACTAAATACTAATAGTCAGTCTGCAGCACTGATTGTGCCTCCCACTTAAGTATCCCTTTAAATATGTCTCAGGACTCCTATTGCAGCCTCTATGTGTGAAGTTTAAACTGCCATTTCAACCTAGTAAATTATACCTTTTGCCTGGCTCAAACCTTCCTTTTTAATACATATTAGTCACCCCTAGTGTAAGCCCTGGACAGCCTGGAGGGCAGGGTGCAATGTATTTCAAAAGTAGGGCATGTACTTTTATGTTTTTCATGTCCTGGTAGTGAAAAACTCTTAAATTCATTTTTCACTTCCGCAAGGCATATCTCTATCATAGAAAAACATTGGAATTGCCCTATAACATTTTGTAAATGTAATTTCCAAAAGGGAATCGATAACCAGTCCATGTTTGGTGTCCCTGGAATTAGAATTTTAAATCCTAACTTATTGGGAAGTCTGATTTTAAATTACAATTTTGAAAATGCCATTTTTACAAAGTTGGGAGCAGTGAAGGCTGTGTTGCACTCAAATCTAGCTAAAAGCTGATGTGAAATTTCGAAATCTTTTGAAGGTTTTTTTTAAAACTTAGAGTGCACTCTGTGAAGGGACTCCACTTTTAGAAAGCTGGCATTTTCTGCCTTAGCCATTTAGTGTCTGTCTCTGGTCACATGACTGGGTGTAGCTGACGTTAAGCTTTGTGTATTCCTCCTAGACAGCCATACACTATAGGGAGCATAGGTGTGCCTGGATGGGCGATCACTGGCAGGATGGGAGGGATGAGCTGGGCACAGCTCCACTTACACTTGAATAGCCTGTGTCCTGCCTCAACACAAAGGGCTGCATACCACCTATATTTAGTCTGGAGCCAGGACAGGGAAGTCAAGATGCCTGGGAACATCAAAGGGAAACCTCCAGAAGCTTCTCCCCCACTTCAGAGGTACAACTGGGTATGAAAGATGTACCTCAGACAGAACTCTTCACTACACTTCTGGACCTGTGGATACTCTGCCAGGAAGAAGGACTGCTGTGCTGCTGAAAGGACTGCAACTCCGCTGGATTGCTATTCTGAAGGAACTATTGCCCTGCTGTGCTGACCTGATGCCTGCTGCCCTCTTGCCTGGGGAGGAAGAACTGGACCTGCAACTTCATCATGAACCCAGGATGCCAGAATGACTCCAAGGGCTAATCTGCTGGTCTCCTGATCTGAGCCTCAGGGACATTAAAGGCTCCAAAAAAAGCTACTGGGCTCAGCTGCAGAAAGTTCCTGACTCCCAAGGGGTGCCTCAGGTCCTGGACCATTGGTGTGACTCACAGGCTCATAAATCAAGCTTTTGGGCTCTTCACAACTGTGAACGGGCCCATTCAGAACGATACAATGCCGCTCATGCTGAAAATCAGTGTGAGCTGTCGCCAGCCCTTTTCTTCACACTGCAGCATCGACTGCTCACAGGGGACTGCAAACATGAAGCACCAGCCCGGCCATCTGTGACGCAAGTCCGAATATGCGATGTTACATCGCATGCGGTAAAACGCATACGATTACAACGCGGTTGTTACAACGACCGCGTTGTTACAACGCATACCATTACATCGCAAGTTGTTTCTACGACTCGCTGTAGGGGGCGCGCTGGACTTAGGAATAGTATAATTTACTATTCCAACTCCAGCCTGCGCAACAGTAGGGAAGGTGTTGGAATAGTAAATTATACTATTCCTTAGTTTAGAGCGCCCCCTACTGCAAGTCGTAGAAATGACTTGCATTGTAATGGTTAGCGTTGTAACAACGCGGTCGTTGTAACAACCGCGTTGTAATTGCATGCGTTGTACTGCATGCGATGTAAACGCTGCTTCCCCGCCTGTCCTGCTCTTCGTGCCACACTGATAGCTTCCCGCAAAGCCCTCCTTGCTCCTCACGTCCCTCATAAATAGGAACAGGACTTTTGGCACAAAACTTGAGAAGATAAAACCTCAGCGGGACTAATCTGGGACTGTATCTGACCAGCGCTCCATCACCATTGGCCTGAACCTTTGACTTTGACCCAGTTGCAGTTGGTGCTTTATGCTTTTAGGCGCTATTTTTCATTTTATTCTTTAAAAAATAATAATTTAGGTTCTAGTAATTGGATTTTTGTCATATTGGTTTTGTTTTATTAAATTCAGCTCTGTTTTTCAAACCTAGTGTGAGATCCTTTTTGTGTGGTGTTTTCACTGTGTTACTGTTTGAAATGTTGCACAAAAACTTTACACATTGCCCCTAAATTCTGCCTGATTGCGCTGTGCCAAGGTACCAGGGGGCTGAGCCCAGGTCAATTTGGGGTTTTCTTGTGCATTACCCTGAGAGCAATTGTGGTTGCTGCCTGACCCGGGCTCACACCCAAGTAAACAAACAACCCGATTTCTCAAAGGGCTGATTCACCAAGGTATGTATGAATATATATGAATACTCCTTGTGAAAAAGGAGCTTAAGCATAGGCAGCTACACGCTATTTGCATCATTAATTCTAGATAAAAGAAAGGCTGATATTTTCTGGATCAACTTGGTCTGGCTCAGATATTTCAGAGTATGTTAATAACATTTCCAGGCTCATTATGAGTCACGTGGGAATCTCGACACAAGTGCAAACAGGCATTTTTTCTAGAATCTGACTGCAACTTATACAAATAAGATTGCACTTTTTCCCTGCACAAATTTCACCAGGTAATATCTAGTAGAATTTGTGCATTGAGGAAACACAGTGTTATGATCTTCCCGAAATTCCAAGTAAGGGAATTTCCCACCTGATCAAACATAGTATTTTAATTCAGTTTACCCATTTTCGAAGTCCTTCCTCAAGAATTTTCATGAAAAATTTAAAATTTTACATTTCTAACAAAAAACCTTGCATGTATGAATTATTTTTTTAGTAAATAGGTGTGCATGTAATTGTATGCAATTGTATGGCAATGAAAAATAGAGTATATAGATGTTGTTTTACATTACCTTCAAACAGAACTTTCACTAGTACTTTACATAGCAAGACATACATCAAAGCACACACAAGTGGAAATTAGGCACTATTATGTTTTATTTTAAAAAGCGCTAACAGGTAAGTGTGTTTGAATAAATGAATTGTCAATGGTCCTTACAATATTACTATAAAATGTGTGTGTGAGTGAGGTCTTGTAAGAGAACGATAGCAACTCGTGGAATAATGTTAGCGGCCTCAGTAGAGGGTTCCTCCATGCCTCTGTGTTCGCTATATTGGTTGCAGTTTGTGGTTGAAGTTGTGGAGGTGCAGTGGGGGTTGAGGCGGTGGGTTTGTGGCTGTTCAGGTCAATTAACATCAGGGTTTGTGGTTGGTGTGGACCTGACAGTTTGTTGTGGTGCCTCTATTGAGTCCTGTACATGTCTTGGCTCTGCAAATTGATATTGACACTTATTTGTTAATGTCTTTAACTTCTGCATTGTCAAGTCAAATTGTCTTGCATCCTTCTCCCTCAAGCAATGTATATGTTCATGCTGCAACTTTGTCCCGTCTTGATAACAATTTTAAAAGTTCTTCCAGGCTGCCTGTCAAACATCTGAAGGATTATTTTAAGGTAGTCTGCAGTCTCATGCAGGGTTGCCAAGTGTTACAAATATTCCCCCACATGGATGATTACAGTCTGAAATCCCCTCAGTTGACAGGATTTCGTCATGCCCACCCCTCTTGCTGTACACATGTGGCCGTCTGAAAAGGCCAGTAAGTTGTCCAACATAGACTGGGATGGTATACAGGAGGTTGCAAGGAGAGATTGATGAAGAGGTTTGAGATCCTCCTTACCAGTGGTGTCCTCGCCCTCAGATTTTTTAGAAAACTAGAGATGCATCTGCATGGAAGGAGTGTGTAGGAGACTCAACTGAGGTACCTGCAGGCTTGAAGGCTGTGTGGAAGGGAGTCCTGCATTGTTGGGACAAAATCTGCGGCTGCTTAGCTAGTGGCTGGAGACTATAAATTCTCAGGAGAGCATTGGTGGAAGACTGTTGGCCGGCTGTGAGGTATTTCATAATGATTTCTGGATGAGGTCAACAATGTACTCCTCTTCTTTCCTCTTTTACTACTATGCTGGCAACAGAGATAGATGATTTCAGGAGGATAGGATTTTTACCTTGTATTGCTCACCATCCTCTTCTTGCGGATGGTGCAGCATCATTGTCACACTCTCTGCACCTAGGATCTGCAAGAAGAAGATGATATAAGTTGTTAGTCATGTAACAATATTTGTGCAAAATATTTTACCAGATTTGTTTCACAATAGATTTACTTGCACTTGAATTTATTCACATGATAGCATACATAAGCATGTTGGACTATTCTGTGTTCCATTCATGGAATGGCAGCTTATCTGTTGCTGCCATGTATGCTTGCTTTGTGGAACGACCCCTAGACATTAGCTGCTGAATCCAATTTCATGAGGACAGTCAATGCAAAGTCTCCCCTCCCCCAGAACCAGGGCACGAGTCGGGGGTATACGCAGGTGGACGGCGTCCTCCCACTTTTTTCAAGGGTGGACACCGTCCACCCTGCCAAGAAGTTGGGCCCCACTAAAAAAGATGCTGAATTCGTCCCGGTGTAATTTGCAAACACCGGGACACTTTCAGCAGTGCCTGCACGTTGTTATCTGCTTTCGATCTGCAACAACGTGCAGGCGGGGACGGGGCACTCTTATTTCTGACTCCTGCTGGGCCCATAACAAAGGCCGAATCTCAGGGGTCATCAGGCCTCCTTTTGTTGGAGTCTCCTGGCTGGCAGCAGTCAGGAGCCTCACACCTGATGCAAATGCAGCAGAGGGGAAACAAAGGCTCACACCTTGTTAGCACTTCACACATACTTAAGAGAGGCAGCTTTTCACTTTGTTCAGGCTCTGTTTAGGAGATATGCATGCACTGTAAGACCATCAGATGTGTTGGTCTTTCCCAGTATTTGCACAAAATAAATAGCATTTATATAGCACTTACTACCCCTGAGGAGGCGTTGTAATAATTTAAATATCACTATTTCTTTTAAAGCACTATGGCTAGAGAAAGCTTAACACTGACAAAAGGTAACATTGTTTTATGTGTAGGTGCAAAAGTGTGAATCTTCTGCCTAAATCAGGAGGGTTTGCAAGTATACTCGAAATGTGCTCAAATGTACTCATGATACACCTGCTAAACATATATATGAGGGCTTAAGATCTGATGTCACTTCTTGTGATACCAGTTCCTGTGATGTCACGCGCTGTGATGTCATGCGCTGCGATGTCACGCGCCGCAATGCCACGCGCTGCGATGCCTTGCCACTTGCATACTGATTAACTAGGTTAGTCCCCCCACTTCTTTTTTTAGGACTTGTGCCCTGCCCAGAAGCTAGTAAGAAGCATAATACTACATTTGAGTCATATGAGTATAGAACAGAGGAGAAAAGTGATAATTGAGACAAATTATGTCAATGCAGATATATATATATGAGCTGTGCCATATATTAAATGGTCAAACAGCATACATCGGTAGAAAATATAAAATGATGCTGAAAAGGGGAAATGCTAGCACAGAGTGGTGGAGGTATGTTGGTCATTAACTTACCTGACAGACGAATGGTAGAGAGCCAGATTGCTGTTGCCAGGAGGTCCTCTGATGTCATCTGTTGTATTGATCGCAGTTTGCACACCAGCGGTTGTTGTCTTACTGTAGCTGACAATGATACGATGATAATGAGACATCAAAATACAAACATTATGAAGGTACTGTGACATGTTGGATATACAGAATATCAATAACAAAATGTCCTCTTCTGGATGTTAGCAACGGGAATAAGATAACATTGCGTTGACGTTGCAATGACATCTCTCAGAGTTACATTCAATGTTTGAGTACAGTGGGGGCATGGCTGGATATACAGATTTGTGACAGGAGAAATAAAGATATCCTTGAACATGAAGTTAGAAAAAGTACAGTTGCATATGTTGACCTGACCTCATAGCCATTACAAAAATGGGGTAACCCAACAGTGGTCGTGGACCTGGGTTCAATGTGGTACAAAAGACAATGGTCCTAGACCTATTCTTTAGAAGGATATAAATCCAACCTACAATAGTTATTTGAAAACAGTTTCTTGAGCATGCACACGGTTAGCTCACAATAATTAATACATCTAATAAACTTAAAGTGCAACAACCAAAATTCGTCCAAGATAACAAGGGTTTATTCCTTCATAATTAAATCAACAGTACATTATTTACTGCAAGGGACAGAAGGAGGAAATGTGGGAAAGGGGTTGCTCCAGTGGAACGTGCAGAAAAAGGAGAGTGCTCCAGTGTTCGGGGGGTGAAGAAAAGATTTCACACCGTCTGAAATTTCCTCCTTCTGTCCCTTGCAGTAAATAATGTACTGTTGATTTAATTATGAAGGAATAAACCCTTGTTATCTTGGACGAATTTTGGTTGTTGCACTTTAAGTTTATTAGATGTATTAATTATTGTGAGCTAACCGTGTGCATGCTCAAGAAACTGTTTTCAAATAACTATTGACCTGACTACATAGGCATGTGGCCTATCAGTTAGTCTCCATTAGGCAGTATCTAGCATTAACTGCAGGGGTGGGACACATGAGTGAGAGTACTGGAATTGTGTATGTGCTTATAGATGGATTGCCGCAGACATGATGCAATGGAGGTACATGTAGTTGTTAAAATGTATTTTGAGGTGAGAATCATCATCAACGTGAAGAACGATTAATGCAATTTGTTACACATATTCCCCTAGATCTATGTATGTGATTTCATAGGGTCGAACAACTTTCTAACAGTACTGCTGACATGTATGGAGTTTGGACTACAACAACCACAATGCATTGTTATCTTGATGATGAAGGGATGATTTGTCTGCTACTCACCAAAGCAAACATGGATGCTGAGGGTTATCTGTCACCATAGTAAGGTCAATGTTGCTCCTCCAACAGGAACATGGCATTGTGGGTTGACCCAGGAAACCTAACAAAGTAGTTCTGTGTACACATGTCTATATCACACACGATTTGCACCTTCATGATGTGCTGCACTTTTCAGTGGTGTTACACTTGTTTCTAACTATGTGGGACCACCAGAGGTACATGAGTTCAGTCAATTGGCCCTAGGAATCATGCTATGGCATTGAAATTTGCTTTGATGACATTGTTTGTGTCGGTGTCCATGGGAAATTGCACATTCTACACAGCAAAGTGTCCAACATGCAACATCTGGTTGTGTATTTTGGTACAGGTTAATTTAGAAATACCATGCATCAATTCCACTGTCCGTTCAGTGGTGCCTGATGATAAGAAATGTACAGATTTTAACATATTTCAGGGGGGTGGCAGTGTTTCCTTATGTGAGGCTCCAGTGTATCCCTGAATGATGCAAGGGGAGAGGAGTTGGCCTAACGGCTAGGGCGGCCGACCTCGAATCTGGGGAACTGGGTTCGAGTCTCGGCAATGACGCTGAACATCCTGTGATTCTGGGCAAATCTCTTGATCTCCCCGTGCCTAACAAAAAAAAAAAATGAATGTGTCCTCATGTAACGCAACTGGTGCTATGTAAAGTGCTATGATACCCCATATCTTCGGGTCAAGTTCGCGCTATATAAAACTCCGTAAAAAAAAAAGGTATGCTTTGTATGGTGCCCATATCAAGCCTGTATGTTCTCATGATGACTCATGTTTAGGCATCCTGCCTTACTATTCTGGCTCTCATTCTGCATTGCTGCGCCTGTTGAGGTAATGCTTGGATATCAGGTTTCCATGTTCTTGCTGCATGGCTTGTTATAGCAGAACGTGAATCTGGCATAGCTTTATGTATTTGCCTAGCAGTGCTACCATCCATGTCAGTGAACGGCAGTAAAGACGTGTGAGTTGCTGCAACCAATCTGTGAGTGCCTTACCTGTGCATGGTTGTTTATGTAGTTCTGGACCTTTGTACCTGTGTGTGTGTGTGACTTTTTTTCTTTCAACTCAAACAGTGCATGTATTGTGCTTTTTTTGCATTGTTGTGTTGTACTTAGGTTTTTTTAATGCTACTTTCCAGCTTTTCTTCCATTTTCTACACTTTCAGGTACTTTTCCCATCTGCTTTTGACTGGTTTTCTTTTAGATGTTATTTTACACTGGTTCAAATCACCTGTGATACTTATAAATGAGTTTTATTTACCGCATGTATTATTTTTCTCATAGGATAATTACTGTGTGCAATAAGTAGCGCATATTAATTACACGGGGAAGACAGACATGCAGTATTTAGCACTTGCAAAAAATGTCATATGCGTTTTTTAACGTGTGGGTCGGTAAATTCATGCATAATTTACCACGGCATTCGGTAATTATCATTACGCCTAACCCATAATCAAGGCCTTAGCGTGCATTTGAACCTTTATCCAGCACTTTTCCCCATTTGCGAGAACTTTAGTTGCCATTAAAAAGAAATAACATAACCCTGGGAGCCTGCAAAGTGTTCTTTTTTAGTCATCCTAAGGTCTTGAACCGTTTACTAAACATTTAGATAGAAATAGGCAGGGCACAAGTCCTAAAAAAAGAAGTGGGGGGACTAACCTAGTTAATCAGTATGCAAATGGCATCGCAGCGCGTGCCATCGCAGCGTGTGACATCACGGCGCGTGACATCACAGCGCGTGACATCACAGCGCGTGACATCACAGGAACTGGCATCACAAGAAGTGATATCAGATCTTAAGCCCTCACATATATGTTTAGCAGGTGTATCATGAGTACATTTGAGCACATTTCGAGTATACTTGCAAACCCTCCTGATTAAGGCAGAAGATTCACACTTTTGTAGGCTACATATAAAGCAATGTTACCTTTTGTCAGCGTTCAGCTTTCTATAGCCATAGTGCTTTAAAAGAAATAGTGATATTTAAATTATTACAACGCCTCCTCGAGGGTAATAAGCGTATATAAATGCAATTTATTTAGTGCAAATACTGGTAAAGATCAACACATCTGACATTCTTACAGTGCATGCAAATCTCCTAAACAGAGCCTGAACAAAGTGAAAAGCTGCCTCTCCTAAGTATGTGTGAAGTGCTAACAAGGTGCGAGCCTTTGTTTCCCCTCTGCTGCATTTGCATCAGGTGTGAGGCTCCTGACTGCTGCCAGCCAGGAAACTCCAACAAAAGGAGGCTTGATGACCCCTGAGACTCGGCCTTTGTTATGGCTGAGTATCCCAGCAGGAGTCAGAAATAAGAGAGCCCCGTCCCTGCCTGCACGTTGTTGTGATCGAAAGCAGACAACAACGTGCAGGCGCTGCTGCAAGTGTCCCGGTGTTTGCAAATTACACCGGGACGAATTCAGCATCTTTTTTAGTGGGGTCCAACTTCTTGGCAGGGTGGACGGCATCCACCCTGTGAAAGAAGTGGGGGGACGCCGTCCACCCGCGTGGACCCCCGACTCGTGCCCTGGAAATAGGGTCGGCAATGGGTAACCACCAGGAGTAGGCGCAGGACAGGAGTAGGCGCAGAACTGTGCAGATCAGTTCTTTGCAGCAATTCTGGAAACATACAAGCAGCCAGCACTATCTCAATTGGATTTAAATACAAATATAGATTCCATGAGATAAGCACACGTTCTTACATTTGGCCCAAGCCCAAACTGGGACATTCGCAAATCTTTAACATTTACAGTTAAAACACAAGCAGTAGCTGTATCAATGATGCAAGCAAAAGCACCCCCTTGGCAAGGCACTGATGATTCCCTCACCAATATTTGGCTTGATCTAAGTATTGCATTGATTGTTACTTTCTAATGAAATTCATATTAAAGTATGTTAGGAAACAAAACCGATTCATACGGTTATTTCATTGGCTAGCAACCATTTCGTTGTGTCACTGTCGGCGTCAGCGGCGGGATTCGCTTGCCAGCTCATCCTTCAGGGCACTCAGAATGCGGGCATCTAATGCGAGAGCACATATTGAACAACAGCTGCACCATGTCGCACCTCAGGCTGCTCGCACTACTTTACATTTATATTAGACGTTTGAGCACCGAAGCCTGACTGCTGCATCACAGGGCGTCAGTCATACGTATAAACGACGTGAACCTGTTCATCTGGACAAGGCGTTCACGCTCAATCAGCAGGCTGTGGCAGTCCGGATTATCTCAGG
Source organism: Calotriton arnoldi (assembly GCA_963921515.1). NCBI lineage: Eukaryota > Metazoa > Chordata > Amphibia > Caudata > Salamandridae > Calotriton > Calotriton arnoldi. The sequence continues at coordinate 860,617 of CAWUFW010003150.1, read as the reverse complement.
GATGAAAGCGCGGGAAAGACCTTTCTTCCTGCTGCAAAGCCCCAAAGCATACCTTTATCGCTGACAAGAAGATATAATTCAAGAGTCACTCAAAGTAAACCGATTTGAACTGACCAAAATCCAGATTGCTTGTACAAAAGTATAAGACACGGTGAGCAAGTTTAACCTGCTTTGCAGAGTCGGAAGTGGACAGTGGCACTTCCGGTCTCAGACCTTTGAGGAAGTGCTAACCAAACCTTTTGACTAGCTGAATATATGCACTAAGGATCAGAATAATATAACTGTGACTTCAAAAATAAAAGTAATGCCAAATTAATTAGGGTGTCCACCCAAATTTCTCCAATAACTGGACAGTGCCCTTGTGAGGCCAAGTGCCTTTTGTTTTTACTCAGTAGACCAGTGGACCGAGCTAGGGATAACTCTGTGCCCGCTTCCAGCCTGGGCCTGCAGCCCAGGGCAATCTAAGTGCTGGAGCCTGACTGTTCCTGTTTTGTAATGTACTCCTGTCCCTCTGATTCAACAACAGATTGCAGAGCAACATTCAGTTTTCCATTTTCAGCAGTTATTCTAGCTGCATTCTGGCAAAAATTCAATGAGTCGCGATCTGGCCCTACTTTGTCCCGGTGCAGTGTTCTCACAGAAGTACACATAGCTTCACATCTCTATGCCTTCTATGCTTACTGCAGTCTGGTGTGCTGATATATTAGTTGTCAGCACAGGAGGAGGGGGAGAAGGGAGGGGGTCTGAGATTACAGTAGGAGCATCTCCCTTCACATTGCACAAATTCGAACAGTGCCATCCACTGTCAATATCACTGACTTTTTATGGCAGCAATGTCCCCGCTGGTGTGTGTGTGTGTGTGCGTGCGCACGTGTGTATGCATGCATGTGTGTGTGATAGGACAACATCCTCAGATGTGCATTTTTAAGTTGGTAGTTGCGACTGGGGATTCATAATTGTGTCTGGCTGTGTCTCTGTTCAGGTTTCACCTGAGATCAGTAGCATTCAAGTCATAAGCTAATGACCGGACACACGCATGTGACATACACTAAACATATGAAGACACTCACCTACATACACACTCACTCACACTTTAAATGGACAGATGGAGCCATGTGGTGCTCTACTCAAAGATATCATAAAGATTCACCACTATGCCTATGATACACAGCTTTACTTGAAAGTCTCCTCAGCTTTAGACATCCAGGGCCTCTAACACTGCCTCCACATCATCCAAACCTGGTTGTTCAGTGACTACTTGAATCTCAACTCAACCAAGACAGAATTTCTGTTATCTGCTAAGAACAACAAAAACGGAACTGTACAAAGCTGGCACAATGACACAAACCTTGACAGCTTTGAATTCAAATCCTAACTTTCACTTAATGCCAAGTCACTTACTTTCACCCTGGACACCCATCAACCTCACCCACATAGAGCACATTGCCAAAAAAATACAAAGATGGCCTGGTACCTGCTCTCTTCTAAAGAAAGTGAAATAGTTTCTTCCAAAAAGTGACTTCAGAACTGCTGTTCACGCCCTTGTTCTCTCGCATCTGGATAGTGGTAACATCTTGCTCTATGGCCTCCCAGACTCCACACTGGTGCCCCTTAATGGCATTTTGCATACCACAGCACTTCTCATTCAGGGCTAGAAGAAATATGATCACATCACCTCCATCCTGATGGAACTCTATTGACTCTCCTTGACAGCCTGCACCGTCTTCAAAACCAGCTACATCATTTACAAAGTCATCACGATCATAAAAGCTTACCATCTTTGCTGGTTTTCAGCACACCTGCAGCCAGAATACCATCAGACTGCAGACTAGGAAGTGTAAAAAATAAACCAAGGCAGTAGGCCCTTTCCATGCATGCACCCAGGATCTGGAACATGGATTCTCAAAGTACGGCCTGGGGTTGCATGAGGTCCTCCTGACCTTTAACTGCGGCTCCCTGGTGAACAGCATCACTGGGCTGCTGTTCACTTGACAGAGCAGGAACATTCAGAAAGCTGTGAAACAAACGGGAATACGTTATGTAAATGTTAATTAAAGTAACAGTAAAGAAAAAAGAAGGTGCCCTAGATAAATTATCTTTAGGAGCACCTTTAGCTTTAAAGACATCTTGCATGAAACATGTAAAAACATTATACACTTTTTTAACGTTTGCAGAGTTTATTTTTTATTAACATACATGAGTGTTTTACCTTAGTAGATCCAATTTTATCACAGCATTGAGAGACATTTATTAGCAGTGATAGTTTTCAAACACGATCTTGGAAACATTCATGTTGTCCCCATTCTGTAAACAATGCCATTAGTGAACCAAGAGGCACGTAATTTATCGGGTGCACCTTGTGTGTAGCCTTGGTTGCTTTATAATTAAAACAACATTATAGTTTATTAAATAAAACACAAGAGAAGGTTTTTTACAGCACACATCCTGACCTGGTATATTTTAAGGGGCTCTCATATTTGGTAATGAAGAAATAGGAGGCAAAGTGACATTAACCAATTGCCTAGGATCACACAATTTCGTCAAGCGGGGAAGCCAAGACTGATACCAAGTTTTCTGGTTTCACATTTTGCAATTCAGCCACCAGATGAGCATCTCTTTCCCTCTCACTTTTTACATTAGAAGTTAATGGTTTGAGTTTAATTGTTGGTGCATAACAATAGAGCATTGGTGGCAGACAGAAGTCACGTGAAGGCTCGGTTTGTTTTCCACACCATGCATGCACTTCGCTTCCCCCTACACCCACCTTTCGTTACCCCAACCCTGACGTTGCTCATCAGTGCGGCCCTCGGGCATGCCACAGAGTGTACTTTGTGCCCCCTGGAGAAATGTTTGCAAGTTCCCCTGATCTGGAACAACATCCTGTATCCATCAGAACTGCCCAAATACTGCTCCAGTTTAGGAAAGAGTTGAAGATGCTCCTCTTCAAAGAAGACTACATCACAATGCATGATTTATCACTGAAATATCAGCTTTAAATATATATCTATTTTTTTAATTAACCATTGTTCTCAAAACATCAGCAAATGAAAATACACACATTTTTGGCTTGAATTTTAGTATACATATATTAATCTAACCAAACAAAAGCTCCTAATTTCATAGGTTGGGCTGCACACAGGAGAGATACTTATAGGAAGCCGGAGAACTCCCAGTAGCCCACGAGCTACTCATTGGCTAAATCTGCTGTAGAGAAACATTTCAGATTTTAAAAGTTTGTGTCGCATCCCCCCTCCTCCAAAAAGATGCTTTCACAAGGGGCTTCTCCATAAGCATGCCACAATTGTTGAATCATAGTGGGAATGTTTCTAATCTCTTTGTAATCGTTTGTGGGATCCCGTTCCGGTATAAGTATATATAATGGTTTATTTCCCTGGTCTGATATGCCAGAACATTTACTGGTTCTACAGCATTGTTGATCACTACAGTGCTCTTCCTTTTGTGACCTTATGCCTGCTATGTGCTCAAGAAGAAACAATAATGTTGCTTATTTGAAAAAAGGAGGCACTTTCACTTATTTTTTGATCAGGTATTATAAGTTTGGTGTGATAGAAAAGGGGTGTGCAAAAGAAACAGCAATTATCTTGTGCGTATTCTGTGCTGTATGAATTGTATGCTTATTCTGCAGGTCTAATATTTTTGGTGGGTGTAGGGAGAGGAGATTTAAACAAAAATGTATGACATCCCGCCTAGGACCTGGTTAAGAGTATGTCCAAAAAATGCTGACCCCAATGCAAACCCCTGCTGGCGCCTGGATTGGATTTCCTAGTTGTGTGGAGTAATTAGAGGGTATGATAGAGTCAGCCGCGGCCGCTGAAGGTATGAGCGGTGGGGCCGGCTGGGGGGGATTTCGAGAGATGACCACAAGGGAAAATTAAATAAATGATTAATTTTCCCTCGTGGTCGTCTCTCGAAATCCCCCCCAGCCGGCCCCACTGCCCCACCGCTCTTACCGGCAGCGGCCGCGGCTGGATAGAGTATGCATTCCTCGATCATTTCAGCAGGTGAAACCTGGTAGAATTTAACAGGTGAAAAAGACCCGTTTTTGGTGAAAGTGATGCATACTAAGCAGCTGACCAGAATCTAACTCTCTGTGACTCTCTCTGACCCAACACCCTTGCTTTCCTGCTTGCCTGTAGCCTACCAGGTAAATGCCAGTCTCTCCTTATGGCCAGTCTGGCCTTTCCAGGTTGTTCCATTCCAGTGCTGTGTGAGAGTAAAAGAAGAAGGGGATAGGAATAAAGAAATGAGGTTCTTGGACTTGCTCTTCAGTGTACAAGGGTTGGCTCGTGCTTGGAAGGTGAACTGACAGTCCCAAGAAAAAAAAATGTGTGTTATAAGTTAAATACAAAAGTTTGAACTTCTTTCTGAATGGAGGGGTATTTCCTGAAGATCAGTAGGCAAAGAGCTCTAAAGGGACGGGGTTGTGACTGGAAAATATTCCTTCACCGGCTTGTTAACCTTTAACACGTTTCTAATTTCACAAAATTGATCTTTTCTAAGCTATGCCTCTTTTCTGAATCCAAAGTACAAAAAGATGGTTTCGAACATATGGTCAGGCTTTATCATATAAATGGATAGAAATGGCTCATCTTTCCATCTCCTCTGTTGGTTCTCCCAGACCTTGTGTGTCTAATCATTTTTTCTACTTTGCTCAAACATTGTCCCTCTTGACATTTAAGTGGCTTATGTTTGAAGTCACCTACATCTTTACCAGATTTCCAACACGCAACTGACATAAGCAGTTTAATTCATCTACAGGAGGAGCCGACTGATGGAACCTGGACAGTTGTCTGAAGTTTAGAGTCAATTTTGACCCCCAGTAGTGTGTAAGGGTGAGGAGCAACTGCCTGGTTCAATGTGCCAGAGGAAGTCACGAGTGATGCCAACACTTCAGTCTTTCCAGCTCTGAACTTAAGCCAGTTTCTTCTTCTCCACTCCCTGGTGTCGAACATAAATTAAGATAATTTGGTATCACTGATCTAGCAACCGCACAGACAGAATAAGAGTTGAGTGTCGTCAGCAAACATACATTTGGAGGAAATGGGAGTAGGTGAGAGTGCACAAGTGCATGGCAGAAATGTTAGAGAAGTTTGGTGAGAGTGTGGGTACCCGAGGAACACTCAGAAATTGAAAAAACAGAAATGGCAAAAAGACCTAAAGCAACACTTTGAAGGCAGCCAAAGTAGAAAGATGCAAAACAGGTCAGCACCACTCCTCCCAGTGCAATTTTATTTGCTCATTCAACAAGAGGCAGTGGCAATGCCTCTGAAAGATTGAATAATATCAGGGCATTTACACTGTTGAAGTCCGCTGCAAGGTGGAGATCGTCTAAAAAAGAAACTAACATCCTCTCACTTCTGCAGCCCACCAGGATATCAGCCTCGGTGTCATCCAAGGCATAACTAGTTATGATGAAGAAGCAGCATTGTTCATAAAGGAGGAATTCCAGAATTTTGCCTAATGCTGGATGGAGGGTAATGATAGCACGGGAAGTAGGATCCAGGCTAGTTTTAACGAGGGAGGGCACATATGCAATCATAAAGAGGTATTAATTAGTGGCCAAGTTGCTGCCAAACTTCGGCCACGCATGACCAAAGAGCCTCCGTCCAACCACCTGTGGTGGGCCAACCCCCTGCAGCATTCAGCAAAGCACATCAGGGGTTAGCTGCAGGGCCTGGCCTGTGGCCCAGCCCTGCGCCTAAACCTCTGCAGGTGAGTAAGTCACCTCAGGTAGCCAACCCTCGATGCGCATGGCCTATGGGAGAGCAGCAAAGAATCTCCCAAATAGTTTTTGTAGTTTTCATTCCTTGGTGGGATATCTCTATCCTGTCTCCTTATACCATTTAAAAAAAAAATTTCAGGACTTAGGGACTGACTCTCCGAGACCTGTGATGGTGACCTCAACATTATTCTTCATGTTGCAGCCACCAATCTTATCGCTCGGCCCTACAGGAGTCCCAAGGGACAGACCAATCAGATTTCTTTTTTTGTTGCATTTTAGTCCTACGGGAGTCCACTAGATATTGCTATTTTTTAAACCTTAATGTATCAAAAATGGCTGAACAGATTTACACCAAATCACAAAAAGCACGCTTTCTGGGTAAACATCTAGCTTTCTGCCAAATGTGGTGTAATTCCGTTGAGCAATTTTCTCTGTAATACTAATCAATTTTCCCTATGGAAATTGCATGGGGAAATAAGGTTTTGGGACTGCCCTTTTTCTTGGCTTCCGCTTAACAGACCACCCCTGATACATTCCAGGAAGGAGCGGGGTGGATGAACATTTTTTTGTTTGGAATATTTCATGAAGATTTGTCAAACGATGGCAAAGTTATTAGCAAAACAAAAAAAACGATTTTCCTATGAAGACACAGGCTCACAAAAAACAACACAGTCGCTACTGTGTTTTATCTATGTGTCTTTTATAGATATATGTTTCGCTTATTTTGGGATTTGGATTGGTAGTTTATTTTTATTTTTTTCACATTTTATATTTATTTTTTAATGATTTTTTTACAGAGGAACATTTTAGTTAGTTAATTATAGATCAGGTTCTTGGGCTTTATAGGGGTATGAATGGGTACTGTATGAAATTACTTTTTTAAATTATTGGTTTAGAAATTTCGAATTTTTTTATTTGAATGAAATATTTGTAAATATTTAGTGTTATTCATTTTTGGGGTTCTTGATTATTTTGGGATTTTATATTTACAATTTGTTATATAATTTATATTTTTATTAATTTTGTATGCTATTTATGTTATGTACTCATTTAAAAAAAATGTAATATTCTGTTTTGTTTTTTAAGTTTTATCAGGGTTGATTTATACATGTTGCACTGTTTTAATAATTTATTTTTTGGGTGCACAGATGGGCATTGCACTGGGTTACTGATTCATTTTCAGCGCGTACGGATGGGCACTCCATAAGGTTGCTGATTAGTTTTTAGGACACAGGAATGGGTATTGCACTGGATTACTGATTAGGAGGTAATGATGAAGGTTACTGATTTGTTTTTAGGGACAGAAATGAGTGTTGTACCAGATTACTGATTAGTTTTTAGGCACTGGGTGTTGCACCATTTTTATAATTTGTTTTTAGGGTGAAAAATGGGAATAGTGGTAAGAAGGAGTTTTTAGGGTTCAGGGATGAGTAAAGAATAGTTGTAGCAAGGAGTTTTTAGACTTTAGGGATCGATAGAGAGTAGGAAAAGTAAGAAGTTTTTAGTGCTCATGGACAGGTAGAGGATAGTGTTAGCAAGGAGTTTTCACGACTCATGGAAGAGTATTTTTTTTAGGGCTCATGGTGTCTGTGGGGGGATAATTCTTGCATACACAAGTGCTCACACAATGTAGCCTCATCCACTTACTTGGTATCGATGCTGGTGATGGGTGTGCCTCCCGCCTAATATTTCCAAGCCACAGCAATCCAATCCCAAAAATGGCACTCCATTGCAACTAAAAAGATTGTTTATTTAGTGCAGGGATGACATGTTCCAGCTCAAGGTAAGCCGTTGTCAAACAGTGATCAGATAAACAACATTTCATTGATTTAAAAGACATACTCTGACCGCACATGAGAAAGAAATTAGTGATCTGTACACAAACCTTAAATATGAATCCACATTTTTAGTGTCCATGATTATTAAGGCTACTACCTCCTTGATATATGTAGTAAAAGTAAATTAAGTAATCATGATAGTGCAATTCATGATTTTACAAGTTCCCATAGGCAATAACTTTGGAACTACATTTCCCACACAACATATAGACCCTCATTACGATGCTGGTAGGACGAGCGTCAACCGACATCATAGTGGGAATGGGACCACCCGACAAGGAGTCAGAGGTCCTACCCGCCGAATTACAATGCGACCGCCAGCATGGAGGTCGGAAACATAGCCTTTACTATTGCGGCTTGTGCTGCCAGCCAGTAAAGGGCCACAGCACAAGTCGCAATACTAAAGGGTATGTTCTTAAACATCTCTGCACCGTGTGCTAGGCACCACATGGTGCCTAGCACACGGTGCAGAGATGTTTGGGGAGGCAACACATGTGCCTCTCGGGCCCATAGCGAAGGCCCATGGGTGACAGAGGCCCTGCTTGGGGCCCCCAAAGTCCCATTCCATCTGCCTTTACATGGCGGTCAACCACCATGTAAAGGCAGAGGGAAAAGGGACATCGTAATCCCTATGGTGGTGCCTCCACAGGCACCACCCCCATTGTAGGGTATTACGCTCCTTGAGCCTGTCGGAGCCGTCAGTCAGTCCGCCCGCTGCCTCTGATCGACCACATCATAATGCGGCGGTCAGACCGCAGCCCCAGATGTCGGACGGACCGCCACCGACGGCCTGTCGGTGGCAGTCAGTCCGACATCATAGTCGGGCTCTGGAGGAAAGTGTGTCAATTCTCAACTGTCAACACCTATTATGGGATAATAAATGTTTCCATGAATTCCCCTCACTTTACCTCGTGGAGCAAAATATTGTGAGATGGAATGGTAACATATTTCTTGTCCACGTGGTGATGAGTATAGTCCACCTTAAAATAGTGCACCAGATGATTTGAAGTTCCCCATTCGCAGCAACTCTAAACATACATTTCCCAAAAGATTTACAGAGGCAAATGTGCCAATGGTCACTTGTCAGTAACAGCTTTGAGAACCAATTGCTGTGAAATGTTTCACCTCGCAATGACTTCATATCATTCACTACTTAGATAAAATTACTGCCCAATGATGTAGTAGATAAGATTGCATATATATTGACTAGCCAATAGTTGCCAATTCATATTAGTGGATGTAATTGCATATTCAGAAGATACAAAGGATGTTCCTGTCTGCCAAAAAGATGGAAACACCCAGTAAATTCATTTTTTGAACAAGCTCTCCAATAATTATGTCTTTTAGCACCATTGTTTCCATTTTGAAATATGTACGGGAAATCCACAGGATGTACAATCACAACCTGGTACTATATAGACCATTTCTCAAACAAAGTTAATAATAAGGAATGCCGCATGTGACTTATGACCAGAAGTTATGTTCTAGATTATTATAAGACCTCAATGGGCACACTATATCCATCTTAATTTTGGTTTACAATTACTAAGGAGCGTTCCTTAAAGCATCCTTTCATGGACATCAAACATTTTGGACATGGACATGGACATTTTGAAATATGTACGGAAAATCCACAGGATGTACAATCACAACCTGGTACTATATAGACCATTTCTCAAACAAAGTTAATAATAAGGAATGCCGCATGTGACTTATGACTAGCAGTTATGTTCTAGATTATTATAAGACCTCAATGGGCACACTATATCCATCTTAATTTTGGTTTACAATTACTAAGGAGGGTTCCTTAAAGCATCCTTTCATGGACATCGAACAACAGGTATGAAATTCCATCATATTCAAAGGAGATCACCTGAACAGTATATAGAGGGTATGAATAGCCTCTGTCCCCAAGTAATATGCCATAGCTTGTTGTACCCTACATACTGCACCCTGGGAATGATCCTATGGTAAGGAATTGCCTATTTTTTTAGACCTCATGTCCTATCCGTTAATTCTAAGTACTATCTTAACAGTTTGGCACTACTAAATACACTTTTAACAGGGGGCTCTAAGTGATACCGCATAACCTCACTGCTATTGGCTTCATCTGCTTGCTTGTTATAGTTTATGCATTGCAATCCCCAGAGATCCATTAACCACCCTTAGGTGATAGATGTCACACAAGTATTTCTATCAATTAATCGAGCAGACAACATAGTAATAATGGAAAAAAATAGAGAAAAATGATAAGGATAGGATCATTTGGTCCACATTGTTGCTGGAGGGTAACCATCTCTTATAATAATACTTAATAGGTTCATCAGTCCCAATTACTAATAAAGTTACTCATCCAGTGTGAACAGCTAGCTCCTGGCCCCCATTCAACCATTTGGGTGTTTCATATCCAGTTCCAATATCAAACGGGATTCCAAGATCCGAAGTTTCTTTTGTCAATCTCCTCCCCTTGCCATTGCCAGAATACTATCAATGGCAAAAACTGTGAAAGGTCAGGTTGACTATTGTGGTTATCAGCAAAATGTCTTGCTACTGGGTATGTTATGTTCAAGTTTTTTATGGTGCACTGGGAAATTGGTGCTTCCCACAATGCGAAGTCCACACAGAAATTCCAGTACATAATCATAAATATCCAAACTTTATGATAACAGTTTGGTATTGTTTTTACTTCAACCTGCAGGAAGGAATAAAGTGTTCACATTCTTACTAAATTTACAAGCTTTGCAATTATTGCACTTCATAAAGCCTTTGGTTCTGCCCAAAAAATTTGCAGCTTCTGGAAAGCCTGAAAGAGTAATCCAATGATGCTATCTGTTTTTATAATATTACAATGTTTGCAGAAAATGTGCCTCAACCTATTGAATTGGACATTATAACCAGTGATAAATCTAATTTGGTTGTCTTTGTTTTTTTTTCTTTTCCCCAAAAAGAAACTCATCGTGTTTTTTCTCCATTGATGTAGCACTTTTCTGGTAGACTCCATGTTTCAAATCTTGATAACCTATTAAGCTCTTCTTCCTTAAATGCCTTAATGTTGTTACAGTTAAACTTCACCCTAAGCAATTCTCCATAATGTACTCTCCACTTCAATTCAGTGGAATACAATTAGATGGCACTAAGATAGAGTATCTTGATAGCCTCCTTGAAGTAGTAAATACAAACTTATAACAAAGAGAGTGAAGGGAGTAGCTTCCTCTATGCGGATAGCCACTACCCCACTAATTTTAAATGGAGCATGGAGAGAATTGCTTAGGGTAAAACATAACTGTAACAACATTCCAGGTTAATCCATCACTAAGAGATTTCATATGTTACTTACATATCAGTTGAGTAAAAGAAGGTGGAAATAGTTTACAACATATTCCAAGACCCTGCAGCTGTTCAACTAGGAATAGAGCTAGAACAAATAGGTACACATATAAAGAGATTTGTTTTCAACAAAGCATTGCTACTAGATGAACAGTGCATAGAAGACAGGCGTCAGTTCATTAAAAATGTTTCAAGACTAATATTGGTTCTACTTGCCTTTCAGTAATCTGAGAGGTTTTCAAAGTCAATCTACGAGAGAGAATCAGCATGCATAATATTCTTCAAGCACATCATAAAAGAATCAAAACAAGGGGGGGGAATGGAACAGGAAATTGTGAATTTTGTTTGCTAAGTACAGTTGATTAGTGATAGAACCATATGCCAATGAACCCATAAAGAAAGTGAGTATTCCATAGAAATGTTAGTATGATCAGTTAAATCCAAGTCAAATTAAAATAGAATAGAGAGAATTAATTATCCAGATTTAAAACAGGTAACCAATATTCCATAACAAATTCAAAGGATCTTTATGGAATATATTATAAGGGATATAGTATCCCCTGCTATACATTATAAGGCTATTGCAAGGGGTTCCACAAACATACAGAGGAATGAGGCTGAAGGCTGAGTTCCTTTATAATGTTATAGAACTCCGAGGTGACTTACAATATTCTTATCATGTATGCCAGGGGGTACTTTATCCCATATTATACATGGTCACACCATCATCTTTCCCACAAACCACTTTCGCATTTGCATTTGTCTTTATTTGATCTCCCGAAGGCAGATCATAAAAGATACATCAATATAAAACACATATGTTAAAAAGACTATAGAATAATTTACAATATGTAAAGTGACAGTGCATACATTTTGAATCCAAGGACATCAAAACTAAAAAAAGACAACAAGATGGATAAAAAGTAAAATGCCAGGGACAAACTTACACTTTACAATACAAGACTCACAACACTTAGTAAAATGGAAAATAAAAACTATTTCATCAAAACAACATGCTCCTTCTTTTGGCTAAAACACACTTCAAGAAGCTAGCAACTGCGTGGCATACACAGTGGTCATTGAGTTGCAGCAGGTAAAATAGGGTGGCTTTACACTTAGAAAATGTATGTCTACATAATAGAGGTAGTAAAAATTTCCTTGTGTACGGCAAGTAAAATTGACAAAAGAAGACAAAGTGTAAAATGGTTTGGCTTGAATGCTCATCACATGGGCAAATACAAATGGAATCCGATGAACACTGGCCAAGGGGAAAACAAATTAACCAACGGAAGGAGCCTAACCTGAACCTTGCCAGCAGTGTTCTCTCATACACATTAATCACGTATAATAAGTATGGGGAAGTAGTTGGCACCATTTGAATGATGCAATAATCTCGGACTGCTGGTTTAGCCACTTCCGTTAGTTCCCTAGTAGCTTGTTTATGCTTTAAAATTGTCCTGGACCCAGTTTCTGTCTTTCTTCACAATTTTCTCAGGGTGCTCAAACAAGTGGGCACATCCCAGCACTGAGAAACTGTCTTTGATATACTTTAACCACGGGATGGCCGAACCATGCTCACAAGATAAACAGTCTCTAATGACTGCCGATTAAGTTTGGCTTCTTTCTTATACCAAATAGAACACCAAAGAGCCAAGGGTGAGGCATTAATAGTGTCTTGAACATATCCCAAGCCTAACTCCAAATGCAAAGAAAAATGCGGGGTAGAGGGAGGGACACCTAGTAACCTGCGACAGAATTATTCTCTTCCGTCTGCATTGCAAGTGCATCCCTATGTCCCCAAATACCCATTCCACATGTCAAAAATGGCAAGCATTTCCGTTTATAGATCTCTAATATCGGTGCAATGGGTTCTTTGCCAATGGACATGGCTAGCGAGGAAGTAGTACCAACAGCTTGGGTAAAGCGCATTATCCTATTTTTAGCACACGTAGACCAAGTATGTTGGAATATAATAAATATACATAGGAAAAAATTCGAGGAGAGCCCATATGAACAATTGAGTAAAGACAAATAATAGGTAGGTCTGGAGAAACAGAGTGATAATAATTAGGTTGATTATCATTGCCACGCAGAAAACTAATAATAATATCTTTATATTTAGATATTGAAGCTTATTAACAAGAAACATTTAGGAAAATCAGTTTTCAGATAAAGGATTAATTGCCTTAACTCTTTAGGTATGTCTCTTTTCACCTTGTTTTTTTTTTATATATGATTTAATAACAGAGTATCAAATAAATTCAAATTGAATAAAAATGCTTAGGATTGAGTTAGAATTAATTTTGGTAAATTGTTATTTTTTAATATACTATGATCGCAAATTATTGTTTTGTTTGTGGATTGACGGTTAGTGCTGCTTAGATATTTCGATGTTAAGGTTCTGGGAGAATTAAATATAGAATGGAAATTGGCAGGTTGTCATTGGATTAATTTTATAAATTGTTAGTAATTGGATTGATATTGAACAAAGTATTGATGTTTACATTGAGATGTATTTAATAGTACTGATAAGTGTTTATATGTACTTTTCTTACAGCCCTGATGACGTCCAGCAAAGGACGAAATGCGTAGGCTGTCAAGATCGTATGATATTGAACAGATGATTTGTGTTTTTGATATTTTCTGGAATTAAACTGCATACATCGTTACAACTGAAAACCTGGCCTGTGGATTGTTCTTTGGATTTATGTTTACTGTGGACTGATATAATTGTCACTACTTAGAAAACGCTCCTGGTCCTTAATCAGTATTCTTATTATTAATAGTGGCCTGAGGCGGTGGACCACGGACAGTTGAGCGTCAGCATTGGATTTGATAGTACAGTTTAAATTGTGACTTGTGCATGCAGGTTCTATGCCCTCATCGCTTATGTTGCTTTGTGTTATGGGAAGGAACTGACCCTGTCTAATGTTTTGCCAGCAATATTGAGGGTGCATGATTTCGTATTTCTGAGTCCACAAACCATAGTAAAGGTTTTGTTAAGATTAGTCTCCAAGCCCAACTCTTTCATGAAACTGACATAACTAAAAATAAGCCTCTTGAGGCCGTTGGCCGTCCTTGCCAGGAGCACTCCATCGTCAGTATATGGGAGTGCTGGAACGGGCTTTTTCTCCACACACGACACATCGGCCCCAACGGGTAACAGAGTTTTTCCCAGAACATTCGTGTAGAGGAGGAAAGAAATTGGGGCAAGCAAGCATCCTTGGCGAACCCCCAGCTTAATACTGAACAATTCTGTGCATTCACCGGCACTACCATACCTAACTGTTGCCGTAAGGTCATGGTGAAGAAGTCTTAAAAATGAAACCATCCCCTCGTCGACGCCCATATTCTCTAAAATGGACCACAACTTTGAACTGGATACTTAGTCAAAGGCGCTTGACAGCTCCATAAACGCCAGGTGGGTAGAGACTCCTTTGACAAACTTGTACTGGGAAACAGCATTTACAATGCTGCCATTACATTGCGTTCCTTTTACAACGCGGTCGTTACAACGACCGCGTTGTTAGAATGCGATGCCTTTACATCGCAAGTCATTAGATCAACTTGCTGTAGGGGGCACTCTAACCTAAGGAATAGTATAATTTACTATTCCAACACCTTACCTACTGTTGCGCACGCTGGAGTTGGAATAGTAAATTATACTATTCCTAAGTCCAGCGTGCCCCCTACAGCAAGTCGATCTAATGACTTGCGATGTAAAGGTATCGCGTTCTAACAACGCGGTCGTTGTAACGACCGCGTTGTAATAGAACGCGATGTAATAGCATGCAATGTAACATGCTATATTCACTTGTACTTAGCCACAATCAAGTGACGGTTGAGGCACTGCTCAATGGTTCCAAGCCCCTTTCTGAACCCATTATTGACTTGGGGCGAGTATTCTATTTTTATTAGTCCAGTCGAGTAAATGAGCCAGGACTACCCTACCAATAATTTTGGCTGTGGAGTCCAGGAGGGATATTGGGTGATAACATTTAACATCATGCACATTACCTTTTTTAAAGATAGGGACTATTATAGATGAACGCCAAGACCTGGGCACACCCCTGCTACAAACAGAGTTAAATACAGAAGTAAGGACAGGAATCCAGAACCCTGGGTCCTCCCTAAACAGATCAAGCGGGACACCATCCGGTATTGGAGCCTTCTTACACCTACTATCAATAATCGCTTTCAAGACCTCTTCCTCACTAAACTCCAGGTTTAAAACCAGTGGGACCAGTGGCTAAAGTACATCATCGGCCCCACCGTCAGGGGAGTACATCCCAGAGAAATGCACCAGCCAGGACTCCCCCGGGATGTGAACCGTTACTTTATCTTGTTGTGATGGAGGAGATAAAACCGATCGCACGGCTTTCCAAAAGGCCTGTGGGCCTTTTAGTTGGCAAGCACTAACAATGGATTCCCATTTCTCCTCCTTTATGGCCTGTTTCCTTCTCTTTACTGCTTGCTGATAGGTTTTCCTGCTAGCTGTAATGGCGCTCTGATCTCTGGGCGATTGCTTTAAGGCCCTAAGTAGGGAAACATTAGCTGATCTACATTCTTTATCTAACCATGATTTAACTTGGTGACGTGGCTGTGCATTAGATCTAGACAGCTTCTCTTTTATCCACAGCAAACGGTTTGTAAAATGAGTTAGGATAATGGCCGGGTTGCAACTTGCCAAGTTGCAACTATTCACCAATGCCGCGCTATTACAAAACTACCTGGGCCATGATGTGCTTCAAGTTCACAGTACGCCAGACCAATTTGCGCCCTGCATCCTTTGTGTATAAGACCTGGGGCAATAGTAACTTAGGCTTATGATTCGTGAATGGGGTCAATATTTGCTCAGTGATCGGATTATGGTCGCTGTAGATCTGGGCTATGACCTCACTGTTTTTTGTGATTGAGGACATGCTCCCAGAAGTGAAGATATAATCTATAGTGCTCCCTGCCCCCCTTTCTATAAAAGTTGGAATATCACAGCCAGAGGGGTTAGCGATCATATTGACCAGGCCCCGTTCAGCTAGTAGGGGAAATAGGACCTACCCCCTAGTGTCCATCGTTTAGCAAACTGCATCACAAATAGAGGGTTCAAGAATAGTTGGGAATAGAGGTGGTAAAAACCCTAATTTGGCGTTAAAATCCCCTGCCACCAACAGATTGAGGGGACGTTCTGCCCAAGCCTCTTTCTCCACCAGCGTATCAATTACCGCAAAGAGGCCCCGCAAATTACAATCACCCTTGCTGTAGAAATTCTTGTTATAAAAAGTCACCATATAGATCTTAAATATATTATTCCAGCTAAGACCAAAGACTTGTGCCTCCCCCTGATCCAAGAAAAGGGGAGATATAGAACAGCCAATATTTACTTTGAACCAGGCTGTCAAACCCCCTTTGGCTCTTCCCACTGGATACGGTGTTGCTGGCAAACTAAAACAAGTAAAACCATCAAAAGCTGTCTCTTTCTCGTCCCATGTTTCCTGCATAAAGACTATATCATACTTCAAGATAAAAATTTGCCAGTCTTCATTCAAAATTTTGGAAGCTAGTCCTGCCACATTCCAGCTTAGAAATGTAATACAAGCATGATCTAAACCACCTTCTACCATTAGAACGATCGCTTCTGGACCTTTTGGGAGATTAGTCTGGGCTGCATTGGTAATCAATTGTACAGCAGGAATAGGCTTAAGAGATACACCACCCTCAGTCGAGGAGCCAGAGCACAAACCACTTAAAATCTTGGTGCGTAGCTCTTTCATATGAAAGATTGAGCATGTTTGCAAACATGAAGAATAAAAATAAAGCCTCTAGTGCAACATTAAACACATCAAAAACCTTAAATATTTGTTGCAAACAGATATTAGAAATAGTTCAACCCAAATCAGTTTTTTCAAATGCTGCAGTAGCTCAGAATGTGTAGAAACATGCAGTAAAATTCTAGCTTGTCTGCAACTATCTAATGAGTGCAAAAAATAAACATATTCTCTCTTCTTGTCATTGTAAGCTAAAAAAATATAGAATAAGAAAGAAAAGCAATGTTCCATTTTCATGGCTTTAAACAGCTGCTCCACTTATGTCCGTGACCTGACCTGCCTTTCACCTAGATTGCTGGCAGCAGGCATTGTGCTGTCAGAACTCAACTGTAATAACTTATAATATTCGAATTCTGGCATCTTTTCTTTACAATCGGTGACTGGGTGACTCACAAATTGCAGATTATAAAGAAATTAGAGAGGCATTTATACAGGAATGACTGAATCCCATGTATTACATAAGGGATAAAGTACTCCCTGCCGTACACTATAAAAATATTACAATTCACTGAGGAGTCCCAAAACCATATACAGAAGCAAGGCCGAATGCTGAGTTTCCTTATAAGGGTATGGAACTCCCAAGTGACTTGCAAAATTCTTAATACATATATCAGGGGGTACTTTATCCCATATAATTCATGGTCACACCATCACCTTTGCCACAAACCACTTCAAACCTTGGTGTGTTGCACTTTAATATGAAAGAGTGAGCATGTTTACAAATACAAAGAATAGAAATTAAACTTCTAGTGCAACATTAGGCACATCAAAAGCTTGTTAGATATTAGAAACAATTCTATACAAGTCAGTTTTTAAAAAGAAAAAAGCTGCAGTAGCTCGGAATGTGTAGAAACATGAAAGCGATTCTAGCTTTTCTCTAACTATCTAAGGAGTGCAAAAAATAAACATGTTCTCTCTGCTTGTCATTGCAAGCTGGCAAAACAGAGCAGAAAAAAGAAATGCAACGTTCTGCTTTTGTTGCTTTAAACAATTGCTTCAGTTATGCTTCGTGACTTGACCTGCCTTTCACCTCCACTGCAGGCTCTTGCAGCAGGCATTGTGACATCAGAACTTGAGTGTAATAACTTATAATAGTCAAGTTCTGAAGTCTTTTCTATGTAATCTGTGACTGGGCGTGTCACAAGTTGGCGATTATAAATAAATGTTAAGTTTATACAGGGATTAAAGAATCCCATGTATTATATGAGATATAAAGTGCCCCCTGCCGTACATTATAGGAATATTGCAAGTCAGTCAGTCAGAGAAATCTTTACTCGGCCAACAAAGACCATAAAAGCACAAAGAAGACACAATAAATACTAAAATCAGACACAGCACATAATAGATAAAAATGAACAGGCAGTTCAACTACAATTTCCATTTAGAAAAGTCTAAACCATCTAAAACCTTGGGTAATGGAAATAAAACATGGCAATAATGAGAATACACAAAGAGTGTAATATCTAAACTATAAAAAGGGTGCATAGAGTGCAGATTACATTGCACAGTAAAATATAAAGTACAAGAAATGTTGTGCAATCAGAATATCTGTGAAACAGCCCATCACTAATCCCTATATAATTCATCACAACAGAAGGGCTAGAATAACTCTTTATTCCTTAAACAGCTTATTCCTCTTTCTTAGTGCATCTGCAAGGAAACTAGCAACTCCTAAATAAATTAAGGGAGAGGACAGCAATTGTACATATGTCAAGGCGGGCTTCACTTGTGCAAAATTACAATTCCTCAAAAGTGGTAAAATTTACTTTTTACGTAAATAACTGTAAAAATCACAAAAAAAGATAAAATATAGAACATCTTGTTCTGAGAAATGATTACAGGGACAAGGCTTTAGAGCACCTAGTTTTGAGAAGCCTCTGGGTACAGCTAAACACCAGTGAATATAGTTAAATATGAATCTGGTTAAGAGAAAGCAGTGGTGGGGATTGTTAATATAGGACCAATAGGGTTGCCCTAAGGGCTCTGGGCTCAGTATTATGTATTGCCTTATTGAGAGCGTAACTAGTTCCTTGCCCTTCCTTCCCCCGACCTCCTAGCCAGAAATGTAATTTTGATGTCTCTCAACTCACTAGGGCACAGCTGCCTACGATGTGTGAACAGCTCAGTACGCCCTAAACTCTTTAACTTCTCTAGAACATAACCCAGCCATGGAATGTTCAAAGCCCCCTCAAGCCCCAAACATTCCTCTAGGACCAGCTGATTAAGGATAGGGGTGGGGCTAGACCAAATTTGTATCCACCGCATTAAAGGCGCCAATGCAATGAGGTTGGAAATGTAAGTCTGACCAGGCTCCTCGTGTACCATAAAAGAAGGGGTGCAGGTGGGTACTGCTCGGAGTCCGCAAAGGAATTTATTATCAGACGCCTGCAACTCACTGACTTCTTTGTAACCCCACACATCGCAGCCAAAGGTTGCCATGGGTATACATTTTTCATTGTAAATCTAAAGTAGGGCGGGTAAAGGTTTGGTCCCTAATCTCCTGACAAAGTCCACAGTAGCTCCTGATGATCTAACCAATGTATTATTTTTAAGTGCTCTTTGTGCCACCTATGACCCCCTAAATAGGGAAAAGTGGAAAATTTGAGAAGAACCGGCGTCCACAGGACTTTCTACAGCCTGTCGTCATGACGTGTGATTAGGAAAAATTAATAGAAAGGTCAAGGGAGACCATAAAAACCGTAAAAGTATTTAACAAGCTTTGCAACCCCACAGCTGTCCGAGCAAGTAACACTGCATCGTCTGCGTAAAGCAGGGATAAGTTTAGTACCTACCCTGGGGATGTTTTTGCAAGCAACTGACAAAGTGTCCCCCAACTTGTTAATGTATAGGGTGAACAAAACGGGGGCCAGGATACAACCTTGTCTGACCCCTCGCTTAACCTCCCAGGGTGAATATTGCAATTCACTGAGGAGTTCCATAACCATATAGATGAGCGAGGCTGAAGGTCGAGTTCATTCATAAGGTTATGGAACTCCAAGGTGACTTGCAATATCCTTATCATGTACACCAGAGGATACTTTATCCCATATACATGGTAACACCCTCACCTTTCCCACAAACCACTTAAAGCCTTGGTTCATAGCTCTTTCATATGAAAGAGCGATCATGTTTGCAAATGTGAAGAATAAAAATAGTACCTCTAGTGCAAAATTAAACACATCAAAGACTTGTTAGATATTTGTTGCAAACAGATATTAGAAATAGGTCAATACAAGTCAGATTTTTTTTTTTTTTAAACACTACAGTAGCTCAGAATGTGTAGAAAGAGGCACAAAGATTCTAGCTTTTCTCTATCTAAAGAGTGCAAAAAATAAACATTTTCTCTCAGCTTGGCATTGTAAGCTATTAAAATAGAGCAGAAGACAGAAAAGCAACATTTTGTTTTTATTGCTTTAAACACCTGCTCCAATTATGCTCCATGACCTGACCTGCCTATTACCTCAGCTGCTGGCTCCGGCAACAGGCATTGTGACGTCAGAACTCGACTGTAATTACTTATAATAGCCGAGTTCTGATGTCTTTTCTCTGTAATTGGCGACTGGGTGCATCACAAGTTGCTGATTATAAAGAAATTAGAGACTGACACTTATACAAAGAATAAAGATTCCCATGTATTATAAAGTTATATATCAATCAGATATAATAAAGCCAGGTAAACTCAGCAGAGATCAGTCACGGGAGATAATTAGCGCTATTACTGAGAGAGAATCAGTAGATACCTTAGGCAGTTTGGCGAGCGGTGAATCTTGCTGCAGTGACGGGTCACCACCAGCGTTGTATAAAAATTTATAAATTAACTAAGTAACCTTATTGTTTAAAAATATTTTGATTGGTGATGAGCTCCCTGCTCCATTTTTGGATGGGCATAGTACTTAATTGTTTCGTAAAACGAAGTGCCCAGCTTTGATAGGCCGATTGGGCTATAATCTGTTCCCTAAAATACTAGCTAACAGGTTGGCAATTCCAGCTAAATATTTAATTCATAGGTATGAAAACAGGTGTTATCCCAGGGAGGCAGCTTGCAACAAATACCAATTATCTCATTGAAATGATAGATAACTTTTCCGATTCTCCAGCCTTAATATTGTTGGCTTTCAGGAAGGCCTTTGCCCTTGTGAGCTGGGAATGTCTGTTTCTTATCTCAGAAAAGAACAGGTTTCAGTCCCAGCTTACGATGGTACTGACCAAACTTTATAACAATGCATCTGCCACAATATTGATAAGCCCCGAGAAGGCAGAGGAAATCAAAATCACTAGAGGCTCGCAGGAGGAATGTCTCATATTATTTGTCCTCTTCATTGGGCCTCTAGCCACCTCAATATGTAAAGAAAGGGCAATAAAACTCACATTTTTTTCAATGGAAAAACTCAAACTGGATACCGTTGTCATAATGTTAATTTTGAAACTGGTGAAAACAAGTATCAAATTGGCTCTGGAAAAAAAATCTGAAATTCGCCGCTATTGGGAGTTACAGAGTCAATCGTTTAAAAATTGAAGCCCTATTGTTTAATACATCAGTGGAGGTCCTGTCCCACTGTTAAGTGTGGGATATTTGAAAGAAAAACCTGCACGGTATCTAGGGCTTTCTGTTTCAGAAGGTTTATTTTTTTTTTAAATATCTTTATTGGCATTTGCAACAGGTGCAGAGGGTACATCTTTTTAGAAATATTCCGATACATTACAGAAAGAGAAACAGAAACAAAAAAGGAGAAAACGTATACATGCAGTGCCATTTCCAGAGTATGAGTAACACTTAACAGGTTATTATGTCACTTTATCCCCTCAGCTTATAAAACATTCATTCTTAACTAATGCCTTCTCGGCAACAAAACCTTTTTGCTCCTTTTTTTACTAGTTAAACTCCCCTTCCCCAACCCCTCCCTTACCCCCCCTCCATGTCTATGTATGTACACTTCTCCTTCCTATCCTCCTCTGTGTGCCATCTCCGCATCGCAATCATGTTTCATCCTACCCCCTGTGGTGGTCACCCTATCATCTGCGAGGCATCTCGGTTTTTTGAGTTATTGGACTGGGAAGCACCAGGTGTCTGCTCTCCCTGCATGTCTCTCAGCATTGCCCTCCAAGCCCGTAAATCATCTTCCACTTTTTCATCATGTCTGATCCGCTTTAATCGGACCGCCTCAGCTGTAGTCCATTCATTCATACACATCCTTAACCCATAGCGACACTTTTGGTGGGCTGTGGCTCAACCATGATATGAACATACACGAAGGAACCACTTCTGACTCCATTCAAGCAGCACAGCCGTTATCCTCGAATGAATCCAATAAATCAAATACATATTCAACTCTTCAGTTAATCCACTTTTACTCTATTGTTTTCTTCTATTTTTATCCATGATTTTTCGTTCAATTCATTTTACTCATTCTTTTATGCGTTGACGTTTTTCACATAAACACAGGAGAGTCAAAATGTTTCCATGTCACGATTTATTTAAAAACCCAATGCATTTCGGGATAACCCTTCATCAGGGGTATCTAGAAAAAATGTATAAATAACCATCAATTTAATAAAACATATAAGAAATAATAAACAGATTACAGATAGACTATAAATATCTTTTTTCAAATTCAACTTAAACTTTTAAGTACTGTTCCATGATATGCCGTCTATTTACGATCATCATTTAAACCTCCCACCACAATCGTTTAAACATAAATTAACAACTACACATTAAAACAATATAATCTCGAATAGATCACAGTCAACTTCCGTGATTATAACCAAATAGTCCAAAACGTAATCTGTTATGTTTTATTTGATTATAATCCTACATGACAAAGAAACATAACTCCTGTGTAATCCATAAAGTTCTCCATTAATTTGTATCACACTTTTATCACTTATCAATGCTCCACTTATGTCCTGGGTGCTATCTCAGTGAGCGCCTCAGCCTGGAGCCTCCATGTAGGAATCTCAGATCTGGGCCTCTCAGTACCTAAAGATAGCATCATGGGGGAATGGTCCGAGATATACCTCGGGAGGTATACTATCTCTCCCACCCTAGGGACCAAGTCCATTGATACAAAGAATTGGTCCAGCCTGCTAAATGTATCAGTCGCTGGGGTGTGACAGGAGAATACCCTACTGTCTGGGTATCTCATCCTCCACATGCCCAACAACTGCAATCCCTCCAGGGTGTCCCCCAGGGCCCCCGTCATCCCCGGTTTAGTATTTGCTCGGGGAGGCTCCCGGTCCAATGTCCCTTCCAGCACACAATTAACATCCCCTTGCATGCTCACCCCCCCATATATGGAGCCGCTGCGGCTACCATGTCAGGGAAGAAGCCCGGGCTATCTGAATTAGGTGCGTATACATTAATAAAACATATCTCTTGGCCATCCAGCCTGCCATGTAAAATCACATAACACCCCTCAGGGTCAACCACGTGATGCAAGTGTTGAAAGGGGGTCCCTGGGGCTACCCAGATGAGAGCTCAGCGGGCAAATCCCGAGTATGAAATGGCGTACAGCTGCCCTCTCCATCTGCTCCTTATATAAGGCAGTGTCCCCCCCCCAAATATGCGTTTCCTGGAGGCCTGCTATAGAAATTCTATATCTTAAGTAGGCATACACCCTCATCCGTTTTTCGAGCATTGCCATACCTCGCACATTCCAGGTAAGCAGTTTCATCATGGGGGAAACCATGGTGATTCGTGGTTGGTATTGCCCCTGGGTTCCCACCCATTCATCCTCCACGAGATTGGTCACACATCAATAAGTTCCATTCCAGACATGGATTCCTTACCGCCACCCTAAACCATTGCACAACAAACAGAACTGATTGACCCCCCAATCCCCCCACCCTCTGGGCAGTGAAATGGATCCGTCCCTCCCGACACCATAGAGGGCGAGCATTCCCATCTCCCGCCCTATTCCAACCCCCCCAAATTTCTCAAAAAAGATAACTATCCACTGCAACATAAAACATAGTTGTACGTTACATGTTCCTAGATCATTTAATAAGCAGTAGCCATGTCCCTTTAAGGAACTGCGTTGCGAGTGGCCAGGCACTCGACAGGGTGTGAGGTCAGGGCCTCTAGCTCCCTGAACAGGACCCAGCCTCTAATAAGGGGCGTGGTCCTCCCTGGTCACAGGGTGTAGATACATTACTTTTCTCCCACAGATAACACATTGAAAGTGGGTCCCCCAACGTATACTTATCTGAGTGTTCTGATCAGTAATCATGTATGTCTTCCACATAGCGTGAGCTCAGGAAACATTAGAATCAGGCTCAATGTCTGATGAGGCCAAATCTGAATCAGACAGCCCCTCCGTCACTTGTAGGGTGCGATCTGCGCACACCCTGACCCGTCCAGGATTACCGGTGTCCTTTGGCCGTTTCCCTCCAGACAGTCGCCTCTGTCTCGTAGTAGGATCCGACGAGTCGTTGCCTTTCTCGATTTGGACTGTGAGTTCCGGTCGTCGCCATGCTCCCCTATAGCGTCCATCCATTCAGAGGCCTCCGCCGCTGAGAAGAAGAACAGAGCTTTGCCTTTATGTTCAATCCATAGTTTGGCTGGAAAGAGAAGGCTGTACTTCATCCCGGCATCCCTCATTTGCCTTTTTACAGCCAAAATGGTGCGCCGCTGGTCTTGGACCCACTGTGTATAATCAGGGTGTATTGCAATCGTATGACCCTCAAACTGCATGGCGTCCTTTGTAGGAGTAGCTTGCAGGATCACGTCCCGGTCAGGATAATTAAAAAACGGGCAATGATGTCCCTGGGCGGTGCCCCAGGTTGCGGAGGGGGGACCAATGCTCTGTGGGCCCTTTCGATGTTAAAGAACTTGGACGTTCTCCCGGGTGCAAGGACTTTCGTGATCCAGTCCTCCAAAAACAGTTCTGCTCTGCCCGCTCCGGAAACTCCACGAACCGTAGGTTATTCCTTCTCGAACGCCCTTCCTGATCTTCTGCCCGGTCATCAAGTTTAATCGTCTTTTTTTGCAGATCCATGACTGTTTCCCTGAGTGACTTAACTTCCATCTGGAGGGTTTCTACATGTTGTTCGGTCGTACTGACTCTGTCGGAGACCTTGCGCAAGTCACACCGTAGGAGATTGACGTCGATAGCCACCGCATCAACCCTAGTCACCATGTCATCTCTGGTATTCTGGATAGTTGCTAGGACATCGATTAACAAAGAGTCCCGCTGGTCTCCGGCCGGAGCCCCCTCCGCAGCATCATCCTCCCGCGGGTCTCGTTGGTTTGATCCCTGGGGCAGTGGCTGTGCATAATTCAGGATCTTGTTGGACTACGCTCGGTTGGCTTTTTCTTTTACCATGTTGGCTCCATTCTCCCAGTGAACCCCGGGATCAGAGCAGTCTGAGTAGCACCACGGGTCCCCCCCCACCTCCTTCCTCTGCAATTATCTCGTCTTGTGTGAAGCCACCTCGGGGGACCCGGCGATCCCTGCGCGCCCTTCTTCACCAGCAGAGTTGCCCCTCTCCTCAGATAGGAAATGGGCCCCGGAGGGGTCGGCTGGATCTGGTACCCTCCAACTCCAGCCCAATCTTACTCCCCACTCTGGGCGCTCAGTGTCCGGAAAGTGTCCCCCGATAGTGCAGGAGGTAATACAGCAGCAGTAAACCCCGGGCTACAGGAGGGGTTCACCAACCGTCGAGGCACACACTGTGGTCATCTGCATGGACCTTGCGCTCTCCACACTGGCTCTGAGGTATCTTGTGTGTTCAATCACGGCAGGGGGCCCTCTGTTATCCCGCCATCCTTCGTCGGAGTAGGTCCGGTCCCGACCACTGCAACCCACGCACGCCTCGGGCACTGAATAGGCCTCCAACAGCCCTGGTTCTTCTTGTGGCGCTTTTGAGATTCACAGCTATCATGCTGCACCATCAGTCATACCCAGGCCTCGCCCTGATCACCATCCATCTTCGGCCTTAGTGGGGGGGACACGCCCCAACACAGCGACTCACCTCCCTTTGCTGCCAGTCAGGTCCCGTCACCCTAGCCGCCGCAACCAGGCCCGCTTCACTGCCTCCCCGGTTTCAGCGGGGCCACGTCCGCGCCAGAGCCCACCAGGGACCAGCCGCCGCCCAGGAACATGCGTTCCTCACGCCGGGAACAGGAAAAGTCGCCACACAGTCCCTCACCTTCACAGCAGTAGGTGAAGCCACCAGCCGCCGACGCTCCGCTTCAAACCTGACCGCGGAGGCGTCTGTGTCGGCCCAAAATGGCGGACTCATCTGCTCGGTGTCTGTCTGCCGAGGTCCACTCCGCAATGTTAATGGGTCCAAATCACCATTTCCCCACGCCAGGCAATGGCTCCTGGCCGGGCCGATGTTCGTGGGGTTGGTGCTAATGCAGCACCGCAGGATATTGACGGATCGCCCTGCATTCCAGCAGGAGCACCGCAGAAGCACGTTCTATGCGCCCATTTTGTCGGCCACGCCCCCCTGTTTCAGAATGTTATATTGATCTCATGATAATACTTAAATGATTATCTTTATAAATTAAAGTATATTTCTCTTTTGAAGATAATAAAACAATTGATAACAAAATGTATATCCCTCCTTTCTACAATAGGTAAGACTGCTTTATTAAATATGTCAATTTCACTCTATTTCTGTTTCTGTTTTCAAATGTGCTTTGTAAATTGCAATCCACATTATTCAGACAAATAAAACGATTATTTCAAAGCTTTATTGGAATGACAAAAGACCACAGATGATTTTACCAAAACTCATAGTCGCTAAAGAAGTTTTAGCTAGGTTAAATTTTATACTTTAGTTTTTAGCTTCATTCACAAATGTAATATCAAGGTTTAACTTACACTGTCAGACCAGCTGCTGTTACAACTCCATAACTGGAAGAATGTATGAGGTTCTGAGATCAATCTACCTTTTCTGCTAAAAACACCATGGTTCTCCAAAAAGTGTGTTATAAGACTATCAAAGCTTGCTGAAGAGAAAAAGGTAATTTTTCACCCATTTTAGCATTCGAAGCATTTATGTAGGAATAACATTAAGGGGTAGTAAAGGCATTGGCTTACATTTGGAGTCAATGTGATTAGAAAATGGGATCAATTGGGCTACAATTACATGACAGATTTTTTAAAGGGGAAATGGATCACAGGAATCAAT
Organism: Calotriton arnoldi; assembly: GCA_963921515.1. Lineage (NCBI taxonomy): Eukaryota > Metazoa > Chordata > Amphibia > Caudata > Salamandridae > Calotriton > Calotriton arnoldi. Next base: position 833,747 of record CAWUFW010003150.1, on the reverse strand, counting down.
TTAAGACATGATGCCCCAAAAATAGAATGTGGTGCTGGCTGTCATACCAAAAAATGTATTCCTGTTTACGTACTTATTTGAGAAATCATAGTAATTATTCAGTGGAGTTATTTTTGATTCAATTACAAAGAATTGGTTATTATTATTGCAATAATGAGAGCAACAGTTGCTGAAGATATATGGCTTGGAGATGTCCAAATTGATGAGCATTCTGGAAAGCAGTTTTTAATTATTTAAACAATCAAAACAACTTTTGTATTGTTCTGAATCCTCTAATTACATTGTTTGTTTCCATAACACATGTAAGAGAGCAAGACAAGTCTAACAGGAAATTAATCACTAGAACACTAATTACGCAAAATTGGAAACTGGAGTCAATACCTTGTTTTCACAATTGGCTGAATTAGTTAAAAAAAAAAAGGAATTTCTGTAGGCAAAATGAATTAACTTGACTAAGAAATTTCTTGTAACACGGAGCATCTTTCTTTTGAATGGAGCAGAATGTCAATTTAATTAATTATAAATACATATTTATCTATTTCTATTCATTTATATGTATATTTATAGCTGATATTTGTACTCTTATAATCAATAGGAATATGGTTTATGTATTTCCTTTTCCACCCAATAAAAAAACATTACAAAAGCATAGGGACTGTCTGGAAATATTGCTTGGGAGTCTAGCACACTGTCCCAACATGGAAGCATCTGAGGAGAAGACTAAAGGCTGATTACAAATTTGGCGGTCCGATGGACCACCAAACCTGCAATGGCAGTGTGGTTTTGGCTGCACTGGCGGTCCGACCGCAGTAGTAGGAGTTGGGCGGTCCGACCGCGATAGGACTGCTGCTACCACCAGGGATCCACAATCCCTGGCAGTCTTTCAGCGGTCTGAGACCCACAATCTGCTGGTGGTGCCGGTGCGGCACCACCAAGCATATTACGAGTTTCCTCACCGCCACAGTTTTCATGGCTGTGAGCCCACCATGTAAAGTCTGGCAGTGAGGAAACTAAAGGGCCCTACAGAGCCCCCTGTTGCCTCAGGGCCAGATGATGCATGCAGAGGGGCACATGTTATGCCCCCCTGCATGCATGCACCCCCATAGACTTAAAAGTCCATGCCATGCAGGAACGTACTGTGGTGATCCCATTGCAGTGCCTTTCTAGGGCTCAGACATGAGCCCTTCAAAGGCACCACCATGGGACCACTGTCGCAGGACTGCCGGCCAGGGATAAACTCGTCATCCAGCAGGCAGTCTGATTACGAGTTTGGCGGTGTGGCAGCAAGGCGCTGGTGTAGCGGCCCGCTGCCTCGCGCGTCGCTGCCACGCCACCAAACTCGTAATCAGGCCCTAAGTTGGCAAAAATTCCACTGTGGACAAGCTAATGGAATTGCTAAGGACATGTGGCACTGGGGAAAATGTGATATGAAATTCACCTTTAGCTGTTGCCTATCCAGCTAGATGATTTTTAACTGTTAGGTAAAACTGGATGCTATATGGTCTGTGCAGTAGTCACAATGTTTTGCACATTAAAAGAATAGATTGTGAAACAAACGTCAGGGTGCTGGTAAGTGCTGCACTACTTTGACCATTTTCAAGTTTGTTGGCAGAACGAAACCTAAAGGTGAATGTAGGGAACAGGTGAGTTGTTTTGAGAGCAGAGCAGTGGTCATTAAGGTACCTCTGGCCTTAGGAAAAAAGGCCTTGCCCTAACATTAACTATTATGTCCTTAGCCACCAACCTGGATCCTGTGTCTACAGAGTACAGGTTGCCCTATAATAATCAGCAAACATCTGGAAACATTGAAAGAATTAGTGCAGGAAATTGGCAACTCACTTCGATTCATCCAAGACACAAACCTGAACTAAAAGGAACATACTGACAAAAAATAAGGAAGCAAAGCAGGCCTCGAACCAGCTCTCGTTTAAAGAAAGCAAAACATTTCTTCCAGGGAAGCCACTTCAGAATTGCTGTCTATTCTTGCATCTGGATGGTGGTGTTGCAGTGCTCCTTGGCCTCCCAGACTTAACACTGGCACCCCTTAAGGGCATCCTACATTCCACAGCACGTCTCATCATGGGCCTGAAGAAATATGATCCTGATTGAACTCTATTGACTCTCCTTTGTGGCCTAGCCCATCTTCAATCCAGTTGCATAATTTACAAAACCATCATAACCAGCACCCATGCTTATCTGACAGACAAGCTCACAGTCTCTAGTGTTTTTTTTTAGATACATGTATAAAAAAAACAAGGCACCAGGCCTTTTCCATTTATGCACCTAGGAACTGGAACAACAGCCCTGTATCAATTAAAACAGCCCCAATGCAGCTCCAGTATAGGAAAGAGACCACTGACCTTCCTGGTCGGTGTCACTGCTCCCCCCACGCAGCTCCACCGTTGAGGAACTGCCCTTGAGCCCAAGCTCCGTGCCAGGTAGGTGTTCGAGGCCCTCCTCCACCCGCAGGCCCCTGCCTGCACCTCATCCCTGGTGGTCTAGTGGAAGAGCACTCTGCTCTTCTGCTATTCCGCTCTGTTTTCTGAGCCCGTTTACCTCTATTTGCTCTTTTTGTTTTTGCCCTTTCTGTTTTGCTCTTTCTGTTTAGCCTTTCTCTCTGTTTGCTTCTGTTTTAGTCCCTTTTCCGTGACCTGACCACGACCAGCGCCAGGGATCCTGGTCCCCCGACCTGCCGCCCGTACGACCACAGCACCCTTCACGATCTTAACCCTGGACGCAGCAACAACTGCCAGCTCTCGACACCGAGCAACACCCAAGGCCCGATCTCCTGCCGACACTGCCGCCACACCTTCACCTACCTCTGGACCCCAGCAGTAGCCCCCATCACACTGGACACCGGCGCACATCAACCACTGAACTGCACCCTCCTAAATGTGCGCTCCCTGCACAGACACGCCATAGAAATCTGGGACCTCCTCAACACTCACACGCACAATGTTGTCTTCCGCACCTGAGAGCGCATCCGATCCTGAGGAAAGACCACCCCACCCGCCGAGGAGGAGGCATCGCCATCATCCACAAAAACTCCCTCCTCATAACAACCACTGAACCTGATGACACCTCGCCCACCATGGAACATCTCCCTTTCCAGATCCAGACCAACCCCAAAACAATGCTCTGCGTAACACTTGTCTACTGACCGCCAGGCCCCCGTGCTCTGTTCACCAACATCATCGCTGACCACATTGCACCCCATGCCCTCGCCTCTACAGACTACATACTACTCGGAGACCTAAACATCCACCTGGACACCCACGATGACCCCAACACCACCGCCCTCCTAGAGAACCTCACAAACATAGGACTGAAGCAACTTGTCTCCGCATCCATTCGCATAGCAGGACACGCACTTGACCCTGTCTTCGCAGGAGGAAACAGTGTCTTCTTCAGCCACACCACGGAACTGCTCCGGACTGACCACCACTGCATCCATTTCTACTTTAGAAAACCCACCGCACACAAGCACGGCGCCACCTCCCACGCAGAAGCTTGAACAAAGTCACCGAAGAACACCTCACATCCACCCTCACCAGCACTCCACCCCCAACAACGCCAGACACCAACACCGTGGCAAGCAACCTCCACCGATGGATCACCAACTGCGTCAACACACTCGCCCCCCTCCGGAAGGCTACAGGACGACACAACAAGAAAGCAAACTGGTTCACCACGGTACTCCAAGAATCCAAGCGCTCCTGCCGACGACTTGAAAAGACTTGGAGAAACAGCAAAACCCCGGAAACACGCACCGCCTTCAGAGCAGCCACCACAGCACACCACCAACTCATCAAAGCCACAAAGAAGAACATCCTCCAAGACAGAATCCTCTCCAACGCCCACAACTCCAAGGAACTCTTCTCCATCATACAGGAATCTGCCAGATCAGACAGCGAAACAACAGACGTCCCTCCCTCCCAAGACCTCTGCAACAGACTCAGCTCCTTCTTTCACCTCAAGATCAAGACAAGATCAAGACACTCTACGACAACTTCGATGACAAAGACCTCTGCACCGGCTCAACTTCCTCCCCCACCGACACCACCCAACAGACCCTACTCACCTGGACCCCGCTCATGACAGAAGACACCTTAAAGAGCATGAAGAGAATCCACTCCGGAGCACCCTCAGACCGCTGTCCGCCCCACATCTTCCACAGGGCCACCACAGCCATCGCACCCGAGCTATGTCGAATGATCAACTGCTCCCTCGAGACAGCCACATTCCCCGATGACTGGAAGTACGCCAAAGTCAACACCCTCCTTAAGAAACCCTCCGCAGTCCCCACGGACCTCAAGAACTTCAGGCCCATCTCGCTGTTTCCATTTGCAGCCAAAGTCATCGAAAAGGCCGTCAACATCCAACTAGCATACTTCATCGAAACCAACAATGTCCTAGACACCTCCCAATCCAGATTCCGCCTCAACCACAGCACCGAGACGGCCCTCATTGCCACCACTAATGACATCCACGTCCTCCTTGACCAGGGCCAAAACGGAGCCCTCATCCTCCTGGACCTATCAGCAGCCTTCGACACCTTATCCCACCACACTCTAGCCACCAGACTCCACGATGCCAGGATCCGAGAAAAGGCCCTAACTGGATACGCTCATTCCTCACAGGCAGAAGACAGAGAGTCAGACTCCTGCCTTACCTCTCAGAACCGACAGAGACCACATGCGGAGTACCCCAAGGATCTGCCCTCAGCCCCACCCTCTTCAAATCTACATGGCTCAATATCATCTCGAACGCCAATGACACCCAGCTCATCCTCTCCCTCACCAAAGAACTCAACATCACCAGGCACAACTTCCAAGAAGGGTAGAAAGCCGTAGCAACCTGGATGAAGAACAGCTGCCTGAAACTCAATTCAGAGAAAACAGAATTCTCATGCTCGGCTCCACCCCCTCCGCTTGAGACAATGCCTGGTGGCCCCCGCCCTCCTAAACCCACCCACCTAACAGACCATGCACGTACCCTCGGCATCATACTGGACTCATCGCTCACTATGAACCGCCAGATCAACGCCGTCTCCTCAGCCTGTTTCAACACCCACCGCATACTCCGTAAAACATTCAAATGGATTTCCTCCAAATCCCAAAAATGGACACACATGCCCTCATCACCAGCAGACTAGACTACAGCAATGCCCTCTACGCCGGAATCAACAAAAAACTCCTCCGCAAGCTCCAGACCGTCCAGAATGCCGCAGCCAGACTAATCCTTGAAATCCCTAGGCACAACCACATCACCCAACACTTCCACGATCTGCATTGGCTCCCTGTCAAAAGAAGGAAAACTTTCAAGCTGCTCACACACGCGTGCAAGGCCCTCCACAACATTGGACCACAATACCTCAACAACTGTCTTTCTTCCACACCCCCAAGAGAAACCTCCATTCAGCCAACCTCGCCCTGGCCACCATCCCATGCTTCTACAGGAACAGAGCGGGTGGAAGGTCTTTCTCCTACCTCACAGCCAAGACCTGGAACGACCTCCCCCTCCACCTCCGGCAAAGTCCCACAGTGTTCTAGTTCAGGAAAGACCTCAAGACTCTCTTCAAATTACCCCAACGGAACTGCACACACACCCCTCTTGCGTCTTGAGACCATAACGGGTGAGTAGTGCACTTTACAAACCTTTTATTGATTGATTGATTGAAAGAGCTAAAGACACACCTCTATAAAGAACATAATATCACAATGCAGTAACAGTCCACAAACCAGCTCCCTCTCCTATCACTCGTTGGCTTTATGCTTGTTTTTACTCTGTACAGCACTCCGTTGCCTTATGGTTAGGATGTCACCATAGAAATACCACAACTAAACCTCATCCTGAGAATTGGTGATTGGGTGCATCAAGGAGGACATGGCAACATCGAATATGTTTCTTGAAGGGCTCAGTGGTGTGTCAATGTGGCTGCCAGGTGACCCAAGGACATTCTGGCAACAGCAGAGAATATTGGATTTCTCAGGCAACCAGGATACTGATGTGGGAAGAATGGCCTAATTTGTGGAAGGCTATGAACCACAGCAAGAAGTAGCAGGAATATTGTGCAGTGGCATTAACAGTATGCCTTTGGAGTAGAGATCTGGCAGATCGTCAGGTACTTTAATAGACAATAATGTAAAAATGTCTGCTAATGATCACTGAATGTTCACATTGTTCAGAGAAGGGAAACATACTTTTCAAAGCAAAAAAGATCTCATGCCTAGGTTATAGCATAGATGTGGCATTAACACATTTGTTGTGGTTAAGATTCGGAGGGCTGGTTTCAGATGCTGAAAGATTTGTGGAACAATTAAAAGCATCTCTCTGAATATTAGGGCTGACCTTACACCTAGGCAAGAGGATCAGTAGTATCACCAATGATAACAATGCACAGCCAGACTTGGAGAGAATTGTCAAGAACTGAGGCAAGTAGATAAGATTGTCCAAGGAAGGAGAAAGGATGATATCATTACTTTCATGCTCGACACTTCAAGATTAGCTGAAACCTTTCACTATTCCTGAAAAATTACCATGCATTGCTGTTTAAGTAACTTACTACTGGGATTTGAATGATCTTGGAAGGGAGTTTGGACACAGGTATTATAAGGTTGAGCTAGAAAAATGGGGAAATATATTAATGGCATACCCATACATATACATGAGAACCAGAAGCATACAGTTTAGTAAAAGTGTCGAAGGGATACAAGTAGATAACTACTGGAAGAATATTACTTTCTTTGTGTTCCTATTGTCCTGTGAATCTGACTGTATACTAATACATTATCGACACCATACAATTCTGACAACAACATATGTATTTTAGTTGTTGCTATCCACAAAATATATTTTGCCTGCAGAAGGCTAACAATATTGAAAGAGCCGTGGGTCTTACAACATAATCTCTTAGTCAGATCATCAAAGATGTTTCTCTATTGGTCATATATACTTTGTTGGTCAGCATGAAGCATTAAAAGGGAGAAGGCATCAACAATACATTTCCAATCTGCGAAGCCAATGTAATTCCACAATAATGACCAAGAGTTGCCAAATATACTTAAAGGATTTTATTTGGATTACTAATCAATTCAATTTATTTGCAAATCACTAATAAGTTATGTAAGTACAACAATACAGCAGATAAACTGAAATATCTCAGTAAGTAAAGTCGCAGCAGAATGAGATACAGAATTGTGATCGTCAAAATAAAACAAAAACAGATTAATGCAAACAGGTGTTCCATAAAGAAACTTCCCTTCTCTCTTCTAAACATAAGCCATTTATAGGGTTACCTACCAAGGGTCTCTAAATTTGGAGCATAGAAGGTGTCAGCATGATCAGACTTCAGTAGACTTCTTGGGAAAAAGGAAATAAGTGTTTAGCATAAATCTTCACACTTGCAAACATAAGGCTAGCAGAGAGGTCTGTACCTCTCAAAGTCTAAAGGGAATCTGCTCTTTCTCCAACTGTGAGAACACCAATTTAAAAGTAACAAAAGAATCAGAAACGTCCTTATCTCCGTTCACACTACCAGGAGCCAATCAAATTGAGTGCATCTGCAACACTTCTTTAGTTTCTCAACGCATCCAACTGAGACTGTGGTTCTCAACCTTGAACATCTCCCCGTCCTAGTACAAGACAAACAAAAGGCCTTTTTGACCATTAATTCTTCATGTTTACTGCCAAGTTTTCCCAGTCTAATACGAACAATAAGCCTTTCTCTGACTAAAGAAAATCACGATAATGCACCTACAAGGAAAAAAAGAACGTGCTGGCAAAGCAAAATGCATTTCACTTGAGGACTGTAGTCAGGCTAAGTTTAATTAAGCATTTAATATGCACTTTGAATACATGGTTATACATCTGCACGTGTGACTTTACAAATAAATGTAAAACATGAATAAAAGAATACATGTTTACATATGCAAAGATAACTTGAAGTGTAAGTGTAACACGTGAATAAAGAATACATGATAACATGTTTCTACTGAACATTAGTGCACCCGTGTATAAATCCCTAGTCTCTACAGTGAATACATTTCATTAATACGTTTAAATGCTTCACACATGTTAATAAATGAAGGCACGCAGTCAATATAATGTCAAATGCACGTATATAATTGCATTTCTGTGATGTATAAGGGTGGGGTCTTAATTGCACTGCTCCAGTCATCATTAATATGAATATCGCTGTTTGGAGTCAAACAGGATGCATTGCAATTCTTTCCAACATATGCCATTAAATCTAACGGTAAACTGCATGAATATGTGCAAATAAGAAAAGCAGATCAGCATATCGTCATAAAGTGGTTTCTGCATCTGTTTGGAGATGTCCATCGACCCTATGGTGGTGCACGAAGAAAGTATATTACTATTCTGCTTGCAATTTGCAGAAGATGGTTTCCATATAGGTTTGCTAAAAGTTAGGCTGGTAACTATCATTACCTTGGCAGACTGCTTTCTTTACTATACCAACGATTATGTACTTTTTCCATGGCTCAAGACAGGCTTTACCACAGTCAGGCAGCCTGCCCCCTTGGTATTTGAACATGGTTTCACCAAAGCTCATGGGCTCTCTATTTGAGCCCATGCATAAATAAAGTGTGTAAGTGTATAATTTCGGAAGTGACCTTCCTAGTTGCCATCACACCAGCAAGCAAGTGCTGTAAGATCCAGAATCTGATCTCTAAGGAGTGTGTTGTTCCATAAAAACAAGATAGTTTTAAGAGCCCAACCTAACTTTTCTTCCTTAAGCGATATTGGATTTTCATGGGAATCGGTGTATGTAGCTCCCAGCCATTTTGTCCAATTCTGCCGTATGCTTCAGAATGGTCCCTTCACATCCTAGACGTAAAATGAGCTCTTCAGTCTTACCAAGACAAAACAAATGAAATAAAAACATTTGGTTCCATATATACAGAAATGGTGAGATCCAAGCAGTCCATAGCTCAAAGGAGTGCATCTCTATGTATCTTGCTACTGGGCCAACAAATCCTGTTCACAAAATACTCATTTTTCCAGGAGGAAAGCGGATGGCTTAGTTCCTCTTAGCAACAACCATATTAATCACAATTGTATAGCAGCTATTTGGAGATTAATTCACATATTTGACCGGCATTGCTGCTTAGACTCAGATTTGAGAACAAATTATCAAGGAGAAGTTTCTCGGAGGAATCTATGTTGTTCGATTTTCATGTGGCATCACCTCTGACTCTTAATTTTTCATACCTGTCTTGAGAGGATAGGGATGAGCTTGCTATTCTATTTAGGGGCCGATTCCGATCTCGGCCGGTAGGGCTCCGAATCGGATTCGGATTTACCGGATCCGATTCGGAGCCCTGTTTCCCGACCGAATCGTACGCGGGTCCGGCCGAGCGAGTACGATGCAGGCACCCGCGAAATCACCGACCGACTCGAACGCGGCTTCAACACGCTCCGACCGACTCGCATGGACACGACTCGCACCGCGCTATGGAGACGTTTCCCGGCCGGGTAAGTACGATGCGCGCCGCGAGCAGTCCGATCGACTTGCGCCGTCCGGCTCGAAAAAGCTGTCGGAGCCGGACTTTGGGGGTCCGCGTTGGACCCCCCTGTACGCGTAGGCACGCGAGTCGCACACAGGGGGGACCCATGGGTCCCCCCTACCTGTGCATGTACGCCGCGATGCGCATCGACGCGTACCTGCTGTAGGGGGCGCCCTTGTCCGCCTCGCACCCATTGAGTCAATGGGAGCCCGCGTACGCGTTGTACGACCGGCTCCCATTGACTTCAATGGGAGTCCGACCGAATCGAGTCCGATGGCATGCATGCGCATCGTACTTGATCGGTCGGACTGCCAGAGTCCGATTCGGTCGGAAATCTCTCCGGGTCCGGCTCGGTCGGAGAGATTTCCGTCCCGAATCGGAATCGGCCCCTTAGTGTGGATTAATATTATTGTAGATTGCATGATAGAGAAGGAACTGAAAGGTCAGTCTGGCTGGCCTAGAGTATGCAATTTAACCTGGGCATCTATCAGTTTTCAAAATGTATTAAACACCTGCTTTAACTTATCTCTTCAACTTCCTTTCATATCCCATCCATCCCATAAATAGTATTACTGAGGTTTTACTTGGAAGAGACTTGACGGGCAAATAGCTAGAAATAGCTGTTAAATGGAACACTGCATATATGTCAGCTGTCATTCTGCTCGCAACAAATAAACTAAATAAAATGATCTGTCGGGATCACAGCACAACTTTTTGGATTGCAGTGCAGAGATAACAGATAAAGGATAAGTCTCCTGAACTTGCCATAGGAAGTGGTAGGTGGTAGGGAAGAAAATATTTCCCATTTTAATCTTGAACAACCTATGAAACATTTCAAATAAAAAGTACAAATCACAGGAACTAGTAGTATTTATATTATTGTCACAAAACGTGTTAAGAATTGAATTTTGCAAGTGTATTGTCAGTTTAATATAAAATCACAGCATGCCACCTGATGCATCAGAAGAAACAATTTAAATGGCATTATTATTTTACTGTGCATCTCAGTGATGCTAAAAAACATTATTGAGGGGAAGAATTAAGAACATATTGTGCGAGGACAAACAGAAATTGCTTCCAAAAAGCATCCAGGTTGCACGCCCCCCCCTTAACATTTATGTTTGGCCCTGGAGGATGAGGTGCCCGGGGCCTCTTTGAGGCTTGGGGAGGGGGTCCACACTCCCCCTTTCCAATTATAAGGTTTCTGGCCACTGGGGGGTAGGGTCCCCAGGGCCTCACGAAGACTCAGGGAGGTGGGGCTGCATACCCCCTTCCCAAAAAATACAAAATGCCATGTCTTCCCAGGCCCTGACCAACCTGCAGGGTTTAAAAAAAGCAGGAAGCCAACAGCAATCGTCAGATCTGTGGCACTGATTAAAAAAATTCAATTTTTGGCCCTCAACTAAGCCTAAGGAAATAGGGAATCCCTACACTGCCCCCTATGGTATTTTTGTAAACTTTTTTTATAGGAGAGGGGACTGAGTCTCCAGGTCCTAAAATGGCTGCCACCACATCTTTGTTGATGTGGTTGCGGCCGATCAAATCTTATCTCAAGATCTGTTTGCTGCGCCGATCCTTTGCGGCATGAAATATACAAAGTTTTTTCAACGTAATTTTTCAAAAACTACTGAACGGATTTACACCAAATCACAAAAAGCATGCTTTCTGGACCAAGATCTTACTTTCTGACAAATCTAGTGTAATTCTGTTAAGCAGTTTAAGTAGTTTTTGCAGTATCACTGTTCAATTTTCCTATAAAAAAAAATGAATGGGTGAAGAGCGTTTTGGGATGCCCCATTTTTCTCGGCACCTGCTTAATGGTTCACTGACAGAATATCGATGTAAAAAATATTGATGAAAAAATATAGAATGCAAAAATATCGACTCCCTATACTTAAACAGGTAAGTACAAAAATATCTGAAAACAAATATCGATGTTAAAAATATAGTTGTACAAAATATCGTTTTTATATATATATATAAAATAAAATAATAAATATTAAATATATTAAATAATAAATTTAATCTTAAAAAATAAAGTGGATTTAATATACATTTTAACAAATATAGCAAATAAACTTAATTTAAAAAAAGATAAACACACATACATAATATATATATATATATATATATATATTGCAAAGGACGGACTCCACACTGCTCTCAGCAAGAATCCCACAGCACGGAGAAAGAACGATCCACAGGTAGGTTTTTTAACCCAATAAAGTGAATTTATTTAGTACATTCGTGCAAGCATGGACGGTCTACGCGTTTCGGCTCCTGCCTTCAACTGGACCATAGAGTCGCGTCGTCCAGAACATCTATTTAAAGTGACAAAGTGCATTTTTGATCCCTTGTTTGTTTCTAAAAAATGTGCTAGACTGTTAACCCTCGTTTTACCACAGTCTTAATGGGATATGATGGCTACCATTTATATAGTTTACTTTATAACATTTCAGTAAAGTACTGATGTAAATGCAGTGTAAAGGCAGAAGCAAAACATCAATCTTACAGTTCAAAATTATTTCTTTTCAATAGGAGAGTAAAACTGGATTCTCAAAATTTAAATTGTAAAAGAGATTTATCCCAGTTAAATTCATATATGTAAAACTGGATTCTATCATACATAAAATTCCAATTTTAAAAGAGATTTATCCCAGTTAGATTCATATATGTGAAAGAATATATATATATAAATATAAAAACATGAAAGTAATTCTATCCAAACGGCCGGAATTAAAAGAAAATTTCTCTTATGTAAAGTGCATAAGTCAGACATCATTTAGTCCATACAATTTTATCACTTTAAAGTGCTTAGTGCAATATCTTTGTGCAAAAATGCAATTTTAGTCAATGTCATCTCCACATTGAATCAGTAGGTCAACATTTCATTTTGATGGAGGATCCACAAGAATTAATAACATTTTGTCCAAACGATCTTAAAATTTAAAGTGCATAGTGCAGAATATTTGTGCAAATTTGCATATTTTCAATTGGACTTCTTCCGTGTTAGTTCATGTGAAATCATTACATGTCTCAAGAGGTCCATATAGCTGCCATATGAAATGAGGATACTAACTTTAACACATTCTACTCATTTGTCTAAAGTAGACTATTGATTAAACGTATTGTATCCATAGATGTTTTGTCAGCTAAAAAAGACGACCTCTAAAAACAAGTTTCAATAAAAAATGTGATGGTGTCTGTTATGGCACAAATTTAATTCCAGTCCTCTTGTCTTTAGATCAAATATCTTTCATGTTTTCTTTCTTCTTTCTTCCTCTCATCCCATATTTTCCTTTATCTACTCCTTTTTCTTCATTTGAACTGATTTATTGGATCTGTTGTATTACTTCAATCAGTGTCTCAGAGATGTACGTGTAATTCAGCATCCAAGTTATGACCAAAGGGTTTCTCTGTCCCGATGGCTAATATGCATCTTGATTCCGCTTTCCTCAATTCCAGGGTTCTGTCCCCACCTCGTTCTTTCTGTTTTATTATCTTGATTCCAAAGTATGTCAGAGACTGATTTTCCCCCTGGTGCGTTTCCGCAAAATGTTTTGCCATGGGATATGCGAAATCCTTATTTTTTATTGCTCTCAGATGCTGCAGAATTCTTAGTTTTAATTTATTGATGGTACTTCCAACATATTGTTTCTTACACGGACATTCCAAGATATATATCACATATTTTGATTCACATGTGATGTGATCCACAATTTGCTCAATTTTTCCATTTTGAAGGCGGTAAGTCTGGATATTCCTGCCGTGTTCACACGCCTTACATTTCAGACACTTCCAGAATCCAGGTGTATTCAACCATGATGTATTTGTGGTTTTTCTAATTGCTAGATGACTCTGTGTCAGTAGATCACCTAACGATGCTGTTTTCCTGTATGTTATTTATATATGTATGTTATTTTTGGTGATGATGGCAGATTCCTCATCAAGGTTTCATCAAGCATGAGAATACCCCAATTTTTCTTTATGATTCTCCTTAAAATGTTATTCTCCACATTAAAATCCATAATCAAGCGTGTTGGGTCATCTTCTTCTAAAATATCACTTCTATTCAGTATCTCCATTCTCGTTTTGATATTTACTTTAGCTCTGGCACCTTCAATTATTTCTTGTGCATAACCCCTCTCCAAGAAACGTCCATTCATGTCATCAAGATTTTTTTCGACGTCCTCATTTTCGGAACAATTCCTCTTTGCACGGAGCATCTCCCCATAGGGAATGCTCCACTTCAGATGTTGTGGGTGCCCACTGTTCGCATGAAGAATGCTGTTACTGGCAGTTGGTTTCCGATGCATCCGTGTGCACAGTCGTGCACATCTAAAAAGATTACTTGTTTTCTACTGTATGTAGATGTGAAGGCCAAGTTGTATTTGTTACTATTCAATGTCTGAATGAATGTTTCAAGTTCAACTGTTTCACCTTCCCACACTATGAAAAGATATATATATATACATTCCTTCTATCAGCAATAACACGCGCTCTCAGAGTACCGTAAAAGGAAAGTTTATTCTAGGTACAAGGTAACGCGTTTCGGAAGCGAACTTCCTTGATCACAAGTTGATCAAGGAAGTTCGCTTCCGAAACGCGTTACCTTGTACCTAGAATAAACTTTCCTTTTACGGGACTCTGAGAGCGCGTGTTATTGCTGATAGAAGGATTGAATACGCCGGTTTTGCTCCACCGGCTGTCATCGCGCCACCGGACCACGGGCGGAGCTCCCAGGAGGGGCGCCTGTTTTGAAAAAAGAAAAAATATATATATACATATACATATTTACTTTAAAACAATTAATAAACTATTAATTTTAATGTATTTTATGATTTTAAAATTATATAAAAATATACATATATATGTATATATATATATATATCCCAATAACATAAAATCTATTAAAAAAAAAAACCATTCTATTATAAATTAAAACATTAAACTATTGAAAAATCTTTAAACTTAAATTTACCTCTCCAGTCAGTGCAACAGTAGGGAAAGTGTTGGATAGCAGACGGGTAAATATTACTATTCCCACTCCAGTGAGTGCAGCGGTAGGGAAAGTGTTGGATAGCAGAGGGGTAAAACTTACTATTTCCACTCCAGTGAGTGTAACAGTAGGGAAAGTGTTGGATAGCAGAGGGGTGAAAATTACTATTCCAACTCTGAGTGCAACAGTAGGGAAAGTGTTGGATAGCGGAGAGGTAAAATTTACTATTCCCACTCCAGTCAGTGCAACAGTAGGGAAAGTGTTGGATTGTGGAGGGGTAAAACTTACTATTCCCACTCCAGTGAGTGCAACAGTAGGGAAAGTGTTGGATAATGGCAAGATAAAATTTACTATTCCCACTCCAATCAGTGCAACAGTAGGTAGAATGTTGGATTGCAAAGTGGTAACAAATAGGGCCAGATTCTGATGCGGTTAGGAAATCTTCCCGATCAAATCGGTTTGGAAATGGTTTCCGACCGACTCGGATCGGGAGAGTCCAACCGACCAAGTATGATGCATCCGGATGCTTCCAGATACGATTTGGTTGGAATCCCATTGACTTCTATGGGAGCCTATGTTCCTAACCGCATCGTAATCTGGCTCTCGGTCAGGAAGACACATTCCTGATACGATTCAGAAGGACCAAATGCCGTTAGGAGGCCTTCCTAACCGCATCGGAATCGGGCCCTAGGTAGGAATGCTTTCCTAACCGCATCGGAATTGGGCCCTAAATATACTCACTCCAGTCAGTTCAAAAGTAAAAACAAACAAAAAATTAACAACAAAAATATTTAAAAAACAAAATAAATAAAAACATAAAAAATTAAAATACAAATATATTTAATACTACAAATTTAAAAAAAACATATAATGTTAAATGCATATGACAAATACCTACAAATATTATATTAAATAAAGACATAATTTTCAAACAAATAAATATTTTTAATTAGAAATTATTTAGAATCAAAAACATTACATAAATTTACTTTTTTATTTTCTACCCTATAGCACCACACAATTCATCACAACCCAGATCTAAATTTTATAAACAAATTTAGTTACATAATTAACATAATTAATTACCAATTAAAGAAATATTATTAATTAAAAAACAAATTAAAACTCATAAAAATTAATAAACTTCCCACATTTTACCACTATAATCCCCACAAACCACTGGGAAATTAAACTGTAAAAAAATTAATTACACAATTAAAACTTATTTTCAATTAAAAAACTAATAGTATATAAAAACTAATTATGAAGTAAGTAAAATTAATTTACTCCCCACCCTTTACCCCTAGAAAAGTAAAACCCGCATACAACAAATATAAACAACTACCCTACTTAAATATCAAATAATTAATTAACATTAATGATCAACCAATTATTAATTAATTAAACATAAATTACTTCCCACACTTTACCCCTATACACCCCATAACCCACACTTAAAACTAATTACACAAATTCCATATTTAATTTTCAATTAATCAATATTAATTAAGAACTAATTATTAGTTCATTAAAAATAAATTGCTTCCCACCCTTTACCCCATAAACCCCACAACCCACACCTAAAAACAATCACAAAATTACCATAATTAATTAGCTATTAATTAGTTAATATAAATTATTAACTAGTTATTAATTAATTAAACATAAATTACTTCCCACCCTTTACCCCTATAAACCCCACAACCCACACCTAAAATTAATTACACAATTTCCATAATTAATTTTCAATCAATTAATTAATATAAATTAACAATTAATTATTAATTAATCAAAAATAAATTACTTCCCATGCTTTACCCCTATAAACCCCACAGCCCGCACCGAAAAAGAATTTCACAATTATCATAATTAATTATCAATTAATTAATTAATATTAATTAACAACCAATTAATTAATTACAAATAAATTACTTCCCACAATTAGCACTATAAAATCTAAATTAAATGAATAAAAAATAATCATTAATTTATTATAATTAAATTACTTCCCACCCTATTCCCCTATAAACCCACAACTCACTTAGGAACTAAAAAATGCAAAATTTAATTAAAATAAATTTGATAACTACTAAAAATGTAACACATATATTAAAAAACATAAACAAAACTTATACAAAAAAACATACATCACATACATTTAAAATATAAACTAAAATACATAACACTAATTAAAAAATCGATATTTTAAACAACTATATTTTTGCAAACAATATTAATGACTTCTATATTTTAAAAAATGATATTTCTTACCTTAAATTCGATATTCTTGACCACGATATTTTTGCTGTCGATTTTTCTGATTCACGATATTTCCAACTCGATATTTGTGTAGGTCGACATTTCCAACTCGATATTCTGTCTCAACACCCTGCTTAATGGATCCCTCTTAAACTTTCCAGCATAAATAGATGAGAATTTTTGGGGGAAAGTTTTGGGAGGAGTTATCAAACGGCGCCGTATGTATATATCCAAACAGCACACTCCTTTTTTTGAAGAATGTGCGCACTCCAGAATTCTTTATTAATTTATTCCTGATTCATGTGAAAAGGAATGAGCAAGGAAAAACTGCCTTGCTCACCGGTAAAGTGCAAACCTCCCAAACCTAAACATAAAAGGTGCAAAAGTGTCATAGAAATCATAAAGGGCATATGTGGCATATGTGGAAATGCATAGATGTATATTCAGAGCAGCCGTCTTATAGTGTAATAGTAGTTCTAATCACAATACTGTCATTATAAATCGCATAAAATAAATATGTTGTCTCCAAAATGTATCATGTCAGCAGTTATAAATGAAAATATATTAACAATGATACAAAATGACAAAAATACTCATTTGGTATGCTCTTTGGTTAATACCACACCACAACATGTTTGTCAAAAATTACAAACTCAAATAATATTGGTGCTAGAAAACGAAAATAGAAGCTTATATAACAAATTATATACAGTTTGCTAATGTTTATAATCAATGTGCACATATATGGGACGTTGTTCCACGTAGCAATAATAATAATTCAACAAAACGCATTCAATGAAGGTCTATAAATTTCTAACCTGTGCAACATACAATGCAATCAAGGCCTAGTGGGCGAACTCAGACACACTCCAATCAAGCCCCAGTGGGCAAACTTATCTTACCGGACACAGAAATGGACCCCACACTCCACGACAAACTCCCACTCACAATAATACAATCAATTTGATACAATTCTCTTAACACAAGCCTATTAACAATAGGAGTCTTGTCCCAATAGTCCCACTAACTCAACCAACATATGAGATAAATCATAATACTACAAGCATGTGTCCACCTCATCAAGTTCAATAACCTGAAAACAAAATAAATAAGCTCAAGTTGTTTCTTAGCTTATGTAGATACTGGACCTAAAATTCCACTACACCTGTGAGAAAAAAAATAGTACATCTTAAAAACCCTGTTAAAAATAACTGAAAGGTACAGCTAGACTGCACTAAGGGATGTAAAGTTGAAAGAAAAGCCGATCATTTAAATACAGTTATAATCAAAATACAAACTAGCCTAGATGCACATTCACTTCTTCATCAATATTTAACCGTTGGCGGACTTAGGGGTCGATTCCGATCTCGGCCGGTAGGGCACCGAATCGGATTCGGCTTAACCGGATCCGATTCGGAGCCCTATTTCCCGACCGATTCGTACGTGCGTCCGGGCGAGCGAGTACGATGCGTGCGCTCACGAAATCGCCGACCGACTCGTTCGCAAAACTCGACCACTCCGACGGACTCGTTCGCGGGACCCGACCGCTCCGACCGACTCGCACAGACACGACTCGCACCGCGCAATGGAGACGTTCCCCGGCCGGGTAAGTACGATGCGCACCTCGAGGAGTCCGACCGACTCGCGCAGTCCGGCTCCAAAGAGCAGTCAGAGCCGCACATTGGGGGTCCGTGTCGGACCCCCTGTACGCGTAGCCGAGTGAGTCGCACACAGGGGGGACCCATGGGTCCCCCCTACCTGTGCATGTTCGGCGCGAGTCGCTTCGCCGCGTACCCGCTGTAGGGGGCACCCTTGTTCGCCTCGCACCCATTGAGTCAATGGGAGCCCGCGTACGCGTTGTACGACCGGCTCCCGTTGACTTCAATGGGAGTCCGACCGAATCGAGTCCGATAGCATACGTGCGCATCGTACTCGTTCGGTCGGGCTGCTAGGGTCCGATTCGGTCGGAAATCTCTCCGGGTCTGGCTCGGTCGGTGAGATTTCCGGCCCGTTTCGGAATCGGCCCCTTAGTGTAAAGTTCTAAAATGTATCTAGATTCTAAAAGTCTAAGAGATCTTGTTCTGTTCCCCCTTTTTTGGTGCTGAAAACTCTGTCAATTGGAAAGGTTCTCAAAGGTCTGTTGTTCACCCATGGAACTAGTAAGATGTTTCGCAATAGTTCTCTCTGCGTCTTGTAGTGGTGAGTAGTATTTATTGATGTTAACACTGTTTTTAAATGCTTTGCAGCGTTTGCAAGTAAAGAAACCCCCTGTGATGTATCCTTGGTCTGAGATAGAGATTGATGTATCCTTGGTCTGAGATAGAGATATAACTGATGGTATTTTTACTTAACCTATCTTTTAGAGTAGTTCCTTTTCTGTATGTTATACTCAGGTAGTTCTCAATAACATCATTAAGGCTTGTATCTGTGGTAAGGATTTGCCAACGTCTTCCCAAGATATGCCTACTGTCTTTGGATTTGTGATTATATGTGATGATAAATATCAGATTACCTTTTTGTGTTGCAGGGATACATGGCCTCGAAATAAGCAATTACTCTCTGCAGACCTTTTGTACCTGTGTGAGGGCAGCTTCTAATGTGGTTTTTGGGTAACTCCTTTCTCTAAATCTTGCCATCATCTTGTTGCAATCATCCTGTTCAAAGACTTCTTCTGTATTGCAATTCCAGAGATCTTATAACAGCTCACCATAAGGTATGCTATTTGTGAGGGGTTTTGGATGACTACTTTGGGCATGAAGAAGTGTATTGCGCATAGTTGTCTTTCTATGCAATTTGGCAGTTACCTTTTTTCATTAACCATTACTTTGATATCCAAGAACTCAATACCTGTTCTACTCATGTGGCTGATGAACTTAAGATTCAACTTGTTATTATTTAGAATGCCAATAAAAGTTGTCACTTCACTGCTGCTGCCCTTCCAAACCACAAACAAATCATCAATTAACCGAATCCATGTAACCACATGTGTATTGAATTCACCTATGGCACTGACCGCTTGTTCTCCCAACAACCCATCAGAAGGTTGGCAAATTTTGTTGCAAAACAAGTGCCCATAGAAGTGCTCTAGACCTGTCTAAAGTATTTGTCATCAAATACAAAAAAGTTGTTTGTGAGGCAAAATCATATCATTTCTACACTCATTTCAGTATGAAACAGAAAAGATGAGGATATTGCTCTGAAAAAATGTCTGCAAGCATAGATCCCATCTTCATGTCTGATACTGGTCTATATCTGCCTACATCTAAAGTCAGCAACAATTAGTCGCCCTCCTTATGTAGGTTTGTGAATACTATTGTAGTACTAGTAAATGTGCTACAAAATGCAGTTTGTCAGTAGCCTTTCACTGCTATTGCTGTGCATATTCTTTGTAGACTGCTGGTGGCTTCACTACCTTGTCTACTCTGTGTGTGAAGGGGCTTTCTAAAGGTGTTCGCTGGTAAAGGTAGCACACAGACAAACAAAATATATCCTGCTTTGACCCATATCTGGAACGGCACTGGGTGCGGGAGCAAAAGTGAGCTAGGCCAGTATTCTCTACTAAGGTTTGGCCATGGCCACAAAGACACAGATTTTCCACAACATTCTCCCCACTCATTAAATAATCTAAAACACCATGGGCTTTCTACAGAAGCTGGCCTTCCAGCGAGAGTCTGCAAAAATTAATCATTCCCAAGAAGATTTTGAAAATACAAGGCCACGTTATTCATTTTTCAGCACAATATTCAAATTAAATTGCTGCAAAAAAGATATATTTTAAAAGCAACTCTGATGGGGCTCCGCAGAAATATACGAATAATGTTATAGTGGGTTACACAGGTCTCTTCCTCCCTCAATGTATTTCAGGGGGATGTCGTCTACCCCCAAAACATTGACACAAAAAGTAGCAAAATTGAACATTTATTAGTCCAATTTCTTAAACATTGTTGAACAATACACACACTTTCCAGGCATTACAAATGATCTAGTTATGAGAGGTACACTAGTTTTTAATTTACTTTATTTCTATCTTCCATCACCTTTACTCTCTCCCTTTGCAGTCACATATTATCACTAAGAAACAACTTACAGGAGGCAAAGTAGAAAAATTAGACATTATGCTCAGTCAGTACACTGCACCAAAGATTAGACAGATCTCACATGCTCAGAAAACAGATTTACTTCACATTTTACAAAGATGTTCAGACAGTTGGCATATCCTTAAGAATACACTAGTCCTTCAGGCTCAACCCTCAGACAGCAGTACTGATGATAATGTCTCAAAAGGCATTAACAATATTGTTCAAGTCTAAATTTTCTCATGAAAATTGACCTCGGTTAACGTTGAAGAAAATGTACCTGACGTGTCTAACTTTGTTGTAACTATTGAAAATGCTTCTTTAAAATGTGATAAATAAATCATGCAGCTTTAAACCATAGAATGTGTAAAATGAACGTGCAGCTTAAATAAAGTAGTAGGCCCTTATACCTAATATTCTTATACGACTAGGCCTGAAAGTTTTGTTCAACTTCTGTTTGACGTTTAAAGGAAATGCCTTTTAGAACTGTTGACCAAATCATCTGACTGCAAAATCGTTCATCACTTTAAAAAGTGTTGCTCTAAGAGAAATGTATTTTTTTGCTTGCTCACACAATATGATTTCCATATTTCTCTAAATAGTGTATTTCACAATATTTTAGAATAAATAGAGTATTAGCAATGTTGAGCTTACTGAAGATATTGTTTTGCCTGCTCTAATCAAGACTTTACTGAAAGAAATATTTCGTTGCTTTAGACTAGCCCTTTGTCCACACAATGGGATACTGACATCAACTAATAGACTAGGCCTGCACAGCTTCTCATGAGAACCTTCCTTCATGTATTTAGTGCAATATATTTAGAAGCTTTTAGATAACTGATCACTGGCGTGAATGCTTACAATGGGAAATGGGAGGAGAGACAACAGACTAGGCCTGCACAGCTTCTCATGAGAACCTTCCTTCATGTATTTAGTGCAATATATTTAGAAGCTTTTAGATAACTGATCACTGGCGTGAATGCTTACAATGGGAAATGGGAGGAGAGACAACAGACCATCGGATTCCCATTTCCATTGAACAAGGATGACTTAACTGTGCTGAATGTTTCAAATGTTTGTGTTTTAATATATACATGTTCCTAGATAGAGAGAATGCAATCCAATTCAATCCATTGCAACCCTATGCTTCGATTTCTTGATGTTTTTTTATTTAACCCTCAATGCTTTATGCCTTGTTTCCCCTTATTCCTTGCCTGAATTGCTTTATGTTACTGCTAAAGGCGATATCCTTTTACTCTGACCACTTTTGTGGGGAGACTTTCTCCTCATGTTGATCATAGCTACTGCTGTGATTAATTTCTTTTGATTTATTAACAGTTGCTACTGCAACTTGTTGGGGAACTCAGCTGAATTTTCTGGAACTTCTCTTAATGGGGAGTTCATTCTTTTGACTAACTAGAAGCTCCAGAATCTTGCTCTTTTCCAAAAGAACTGTTTATGGATTCTTATTTAGGTTAGGACTCTTAGATTAAGATAGGGACTATGTCGCGCTGCAGAATGGCTGCCTTCTGAAGGGGCTATGCAGGCCAGGCTTCAAAATCCTGCAAAATCCCCGTACAGGGTCGGAATCTGCCAGCGCAAAACAACGCTACCCACGGCGTACATCGTCTGCACTGCTCGGGTGCTGACTCAACTGTGCAGCAGCCCTAGAAGTAGCTGTATTTGCCAGATGATGCCGCGGCCGGATCGCCTACGGAAAATGGCCGCCATCAATCACAGCGCCCCGTAACAACTCCAACAAGGCTGGGGACACCCTGATGCTACACACACTGGGTCACAGTACCTTAAATGGGCTAGAAGCGGCGGACAGCCGATGGAGGTCAAGCTCTGCGCCCTGAGTGCCTGCAGCCCACCGATTCCAGGGAAACGCCGGCTGGGAGGAAAAGACGCGAATGCCCGCGAGGCCTGTGACTGCACCGGGATTCGAAAGGCGTGTCCTGGCTGCACCGCCTCTTGAGCGCTGTCATCGTGGAACGGCGGACGTGAGGGAGACTGGCGCTTCGACCGAAGGTCTGAGAGTGGGGCGGAGTCGTGAGGCTGTGTGGTAAGTGTGGGCTGGGTTGAAGGTGGCTCGGGACTGGGCGCGGCCGTGCCGTGTAGGCCCAGACCCCATTTGGCACATTGTGCTTGTTGGGGACGGGCCATAGCGGAGGTCGGGTGTGTTCAGACCCGGGCTGCGGAAAGCTCCGGCCGTGCTGCCACAGCAGGGCGAAGCCGGCTAAGGCTTATACGCGAGTTTGTAGGGGGCCAGGGCGGGCCCCCACCTTCCTTTCCGCCCCTCCCGTGTTATATTGTGGAGGTGCGGGTCTGGTAGTGTCGGGGCCTGCCGGGCCTCTCCCGCTCACTTGTCTGCCGGTGCTGTGTGTTCCCCCCCATTTGCCCACTGATATTAACTCTGCTTCCCCCCGCTTTTGTGAGCAGCCCAGCACCCTTCAGGTCTCGAAATAAACGTCGCCGCCGCAACGAGCAAAACAACTACAGTTCTGCACATAGTTGGGCCACATAATCGCCTGCATACTGGCGGGCGCGGTGCACGCCTGATAGGTACCTTTTGAGTGGTGTGGTGCCCCGACTGTGTTGCCCTGGGATAGTCCCACGCCATTTACATCCATGGGTAAGACAGACCCTAAACAGGCAAAGCTCCTCTTTGAAAACAAGCGCCAAACCCGCACTACTGATGCGGTGTCTGAGCCGGGCACTGCCCAGGGCGCTAAAGACGTAATGGAGCAACAGGAGGAAGACTTACGAACCATCCTGCTAGATGTGCGCTCCAGTATAAAAACAATCGATAACAAGATAGACGCTCTCACTTCTAGCCTGGAAACACTAAATAAACGGGTGGATGTTCACGAAAGTCGCTTAGACACACTGGAGAATAGGCTATCAGACACTCACCACTCTCATGCTGAATCCAGAACACAAATACTTAGCATGGAGAAAGTCCTGGCTGTGATTAAGGCTAAAAATGAGGATTTGGAGGCGCACTCTAGGCGCAACAACCTTAGAATTACTGGCCTTCCAGAATCCACTGCAATCCCGAAAATGGAGTCATTTATAGAAAACCTGCTGCGTGAACTATTCGGGTCAGCACTATCGCAGGTCATGGTTGTGGAGCGCGCTCACCGCTCACTGGGCCCTAGACCTCCACCGGGCGCCCCACCACGCTCAATAATTGCACGCATCTTATATTATAGAGACAGAGACGCAATTCTCCGAGAGGCCAGAACCAACAGCCCTATAACACATCAAGGTAACACACTCTCATTTTTTCCAGACCACACCCCCGCTGTTCAGGCCGCACGCAGGGAGTTCACACCAGCGAAACGCATTCTACAAAACACCTCCATCCCATACGCCATGTTATACCCGGCCAAGCTAAAAATCACGCATGATGGACAAACCCAATTCTTCACGGACGCTAAGTCAGCACTAAAATTCACTAAGCAGATATGCTCCAGGAAGTCGCCTCCTCGCTCTTCGCAGCAAACCGCTCCTGAACGGAATTTGAGCGATAATGATTGAAAGAAAGTTGCTGCCTTTTCCTCACAACAAAACGTTTCAAAAAAAGAACTTGAGTGGCTATAATTGTCATGTTAACTCAATAACTGCGGATCTAGTTACGCCCGTTTTTATACATTTGCATTAGGTGTGATAATAACATTAGGTATATTGGCCGCACTAATATGTAACGCACTGTTCATGATGTTCGTTAGGCACTAGTCTCTTATTTGGCAGATTCCGTATCACATGCCAAAGCCTGGCCACTCTGCCACATGGTACATAGATAAATGGTCACAGTGGAAAAATGATTAAGAACTCACGTATATTCAAATGAATTGAAAATACACTAGATAATTCAAAACGTCACGACAAGGGCAGATGATTTCTTGTGATTTTATTAATATCACAGAATCGAAATTAATCAAAACATATGAATATGCGATTAATCAAACATTGATAAATTTTGGTGCTCAGAGAGAAAGGAGGGGGGAAAAAAGGGGTGGGGGTTTGTGAGTGATCAAGGAGAATTGAGTGATGGTGCAGAGGAACGGAAAGGTAATGTGGTTCAAGTACATCCAAGTCTTTAGATCCAATCCGGCATTTTACTTTGGCAGAACAATCAAATGGCAAAACATAACATTATGGGCACAGATAAACATGTCTCTGTCGCCTGTGTTTGATATAAATGACCATATGTCAACATTTCGACCCCTGTAATCATAAAGGTAGGTTCATCCTTATTGGGGGGTCTTCATCAGGACTCAAGGGAAAGTAAATAGGAGAGAAGGGGCACCATTTGTAGACAGCATGTGTAATAAGGCTGTGTTGTAAAGGTGAGGGCCCGTAGACTCTTGAAAAAAACCACTTTTTTAGAAAAAAGTGATGGGTGCCACGAGTACACCTAATATCCGACCAGGTTGATTAGTAACCGCCGGTGGCTCCGGTATGAATCAGAAAGCCCTACTGGCCCTCACCTTTACAACACAGCCTTATTACACATGCTGTCTACAAATGGTGCCCCTTTCTCTGATTGCCCTGGTTTGGGCCAGTGGTCAACCCCGGGTGAGCTGGGAATTATTGACATGTCCTCTATCGAGGGGAGGGATGGGAGCTCCCGATTTCAAACTTTATGCGTTATGTGCGCAAGCACAATATCTCCATTTTTGGGTACATCCCATCCCGTTTCAGCCACGTGTGGCCACTGAGAAGGATGTAGCTGACCCAACCCCCTGCACGCGGCTGTTTATCACCCCTATCATAGAAGAGCTAACGAAATCAACACAGTTGAAACCCTACGTTGGGCTTGGGAGGGTCTGAGGAGGCAGACTGAAACTCCACTACTCTACGCACCCTCCACACCACTTACGTTTCACCCACAATTCCCCTTCTTACATGACAAGGGCTCAATAACACGTGCCTGGGATATGGGCATCTCTACACTAGGGGACCTATATCCACAAGACACTTTTTTGGAGTCACCAACGGGTCAAGGGGACACGCAGGTTCCAATTTTGCATATGCTCCTATATTATCAACTCCGTGCCACCTGCAAAAAAATACACCCTACGTTTCCAATTTCCCCAGCTATCATGAAGCCACTAGAGCACTTATTAGCCACACCGTCACCTCGAAAACTGATAACCAGGCTACATAATCTCACGCAAACGAATACCCCATGGGTTGCCCCAAGGGCCCTGGTGCAGTGGAGAATTGAGTTGGAGGATCTGCCTACAGACAAACAATGGGAGTTCTGTTGCTCACAGCTAAGGCATTTATCCCTGAACTACAAGCTGAGGCTTATACATTTTAAATTCCCACACAGGTATTATCACACCCCCCTAGAGTTATACAAACTGAAGCTACGCCCAGATTCGCGTTGCTGGAAATGCGGACATGAAGCTGCCACTTTTCTACATATTGCGTGGAATTGCCCAGTTATATCTAGATTCTGGGAGGAAGTACATAACACCATCCAGGCTGTCACTGGGCTGTCGCTGACATGTTCCCCATTGGTAGCATTGCTGGGATGTGTGGAGGAGATCATGCCTGAGAAATGCCGCCTTACAGCCATGATGCTACTGCTTGCAAAGCATAGACTAGCTATACATTGGGGAGCCTCCAGGAACCCCCATGTTGCTGAGTGGATACACGATATAGTTTATTGTCAAGAGCAGCTGGCAGCATTCTGGGACCTCATGCCAACGGCATCACGCCTGAAAGATATTTGGGCGCCCTTCACAGCCTGGCTCAGGGAGAGCGACGTGTCCCTCTCCGACGGCCTCAGACCAGGGACAGCTGTAACCCCGCCAAACACACCCCAAGAGCTGCACTAACATCTACCTTTACGCGCACACCACCCTTCCACATAGGTTGGCCGCTTTCCCTGTAATGCGCGCTAGATCCAGAGGCCACCGTTCCACCTCCCCCAGACTAAAACGCCCTACGACCTCCTCGCCCGCCTTGACCACAGATATTGCTGTCATGTCTAAATCATCGCAACCATGTGGATTGCGTTAAAGCATGTGGAGTTGCTTTTAAATATACAGAATGTACCAAAGCAATGTAATTGACCTTTACAATGTATGGTTGCTTCAAATATCCCATGTAAGTTGTCTATTTTGCAATTTGCCGTGCAGTGTTTGTATACTGATCTGTTTTGTATATCTTTGTCTGAACAAACTTAAATAAAAAAATTTTTTGTAAAAGATAGGGACTATTTCCTTTATGGAAGATGCTGTCTATTTTATGCTGACTCTACCAAAACCTTTCTCGATATTTCTGTAATTTTACTAATCTGAATAAAAACGACAAAAACCGTACTAATCTCTTAAATGAGAAATAAAGCTTTGAAACAATTCCCAACCTCTCATCATTGACTGAACATTAAGATACTGAAAGTTGATGATTCTATTTGAAATGCATTTTACTACAGTTCCATTCTAAAATGGTAGGAAAGATCCATTTGCCTGAAGACGGAGGAACGCCAAAGATAGTAGGCCGTTGGTGTAAGTACTTTGGGTTTGCACTAGTCATCAATTGCACCCCCGCCTCTAAATTTTGGGCGCTGACATTATAGATGAGTAAGTGCCTCCAAAAAATCATAAAATCACAGCCATAGCAGTGAGTGCCCTGTGGCACAATGCGTATAGCATCCCATTATGAGTAGCTAAGTAAGTGTGACTTATTAGTCAAATCTCACTTCTAAATATATTCCATAAAAGCAATAATTTAGACCTCCTGCAATAACATGACATTTACCAAAAACAAACATTTCTTCCCAATGACATCCTTTTATTTGGCTACATAAATTCAGTTCTCTCAAAGAAAAGCTTGTTCATTTTTAAAAGGAAATTTTGTAACAAATCACCAGCTTCTCATAATTAGTAAACCCACAGATTGTATCCCCTCATGTATAGTATGCTCACAGTAAATCAAAGAAGGCCATCTTATGCCACAATAGTAATGTTGCAGCGTGCAGTGGTGAATACAGTTATGGGTGAATTTACTCTTGGATTTATTTATGATTTTCAGAATTGTGCAGGTCTTTACAACTATTTGAAGTGGCCTTTTGGGCAGCATACTTTCTGCACCGAGTGAGGGTTGCTTACCAGCAAGATTACAAAATACAGATAGTGACTTTTCAGATGGTGGTGCATTAGTCAGATGTCTATGTCCTGAGAGATGACAAGGAACACCAGATTGAAACGTTGACCCCACCTTTCCATTGGTTCTTTCATGATTCATTGAATGTGGAGCATATATCCATAATTCTATAGCCTCCTGCAGATCTATGTTAAAAAAACATTATTAGCCTATGGTTGTTCAGTGTCTATCTACTCTCCTATATATATATGGTAACTTTTTCTTGGCACTGTATTGTTTGCACTGTTTTTTACTGTATATATTGCACCTTACTTTGATCAGATGAATAGCTAAATCTGAAACAAAGAGAAAAGTGGCTTTGATTAAGTTCTCATATATCCCTGTATGTTATGGATCAGATACAGTGTATGCGTACATTTGATTGACCTGATTACCATTATGTCCCATGAGACACCTGTGTTAGAATATACACCTTATGCCACAGCCACCATAACAGCTAGAAAACCGGCAATGTGCCAAAGTGGTTGCCTTACAACCTTAATAAATGTGAAGGTTAGCTTGCACTCACAAGTACTCTCTTTGACTTGTTCTCTTCTATTTATAATCTAATTGTGTGTGCTGCCTCGTGACGAAGCCTGCTCGTCTCCGTTACTAACTATGGGGCTGATTAAGATGGCGGTCGGAAAACCTCCCCGACCGCCATGGTAGCGGGAAAAGACCGCCCGCATGCACCGCGACATAACCGCCGGTCGAATTACGATGGCCCGCGGTCGAAATCCGACCGCGGCAGTACGATCGCGGGCTTTAACATTGCGGCGGTTGCTGCTGCCCGTAGCACCGCCGCGATGTCGAAAGGAGCATGTCCTGCATTTCCCTGCACTGCGTGGCAGGCACTGCACAGTGCCTGCCACCTGGTACAGGAAATGTAGAGGGGACCATGGGTACCCCCAGTGCACCCACACCCCCCAACACATTGGGGGCCCGCAACGGGCCCCCGGAAGACAATCTCCGCCAGCCTTTCCATGGCGGTTTGACCGCTGCAGAAAGGCTGGCTACCGCCGGCATCAAAATCGTGCCGGCAGAGCCTGCTCGGCACCGCCACCATTATCCCGGTCCTGCTCCATCCGCCAGGCAGTAGTGCGGATGGCAACCGGCGGAAAAGCGGCAGTCGGAATTTCCCACCGCCGCGGTCACCACCGCCATCCTAATCAGACCGGCAATTTTCTGGCTTGCGATCGCGGGCGGATGTCCACCGCCGGCCCGGCGGTGGACATCCGCCCGCCATCCTAATCAGCCACTTTGTCCCTTGAGAGTACACCACTTGGTGTACTCAACACGGTGTGCACTACTATCGGACCCTATGAGTTCCTAAAATGATACCTAAATGTTTGGAAATTCAAAACAATTTGACAGCAACTTGACTACATGTCTTTACATTTAATAGGAGACTGGTTCTAAGTATTTGTAGATCTTCATGGTGACATTATTAGTGCTAATGTACATATGCAATTATCAATGTTACATTACATTGTGTATGCAAACATCCTTGTACATTAGATGAAAACATAAGCTTCTGGACAAATCCCAATGCATTTCACGTTATTAACCCTTCTTCAGGGGTACTGTAAATGCGAACATAATGATAATGTTACCATTATGATGGAACAGCACTCGTTTTTGAAACAACACAAAATAGTAACACAATTCTATATCGAAGATGTAACAGCATAATAATCTCAAAATATAAATTTATGCCATCAATCAAAATAATGTTTGTGGCCTGAACGTAAATTCAGAGGAAAAGAAAACACGGAAATACACCTAAGAAGAAGTGAACGGTGTGGAAGGCTCAGACACCCGTTAGAGAAAACCGCGAATCGATACCATGATTGCACTGGGTTAAAGGAACCTCCTCACACTGTTCCTCAACAACCCTTCACCCTCAATGTGAATCATGTGGGACTACTACTGACAGCATGCACCGCAATCCTCACTTAATGGTAGGTCCAGTGTTCAATATTATGTTAACAAACGCTGCAGTTGCTGAATTCCGAGAAACTGTAATGGTAAATATAACATATACCTAAGCTATTGCATATTCATATATGTACAAAGGAACTGCGCTACTGCTTTCTCAACAAGTACTCACAGGTACAACGAGACACAGCAAAATCGTAGGTCCTTTCAACACCAGTAGCTAAAAACTAAACTGCCATCGTGCTACAGTATCTCCTATAAAAAAAGCATATGATGCTCATGAATGAAAACCGTGCTATAATGTGCCCTAAATACCCACAATACGCCAAAACAGGCTATCTAGCAAAGGGCCTCCACAACATGCGGAATTACCACAATATGGCACACAGGAGCACTGTATGCCAGGACTACTGTAAAGTTTAGAATATCAATAGAATGCCATTGAGAGCCAGCATAATGGCTGAAACGCCCACCTCCATCTCTCCAAGTATACATGTCATCTGAATGTCCTCCTCTCTCTCATTCAAAAACCTTAATTTCTCACTTTCTCCACATCTGTTTTCCAAGAATGTCTCTTGCATGAATATATGCCTCTCTCACCTCTATCTTTAGGTTTCCCTCTTATCACCCCAAGCTACTATTCCTTTCCCACTACTAACCCTTCTTCTTTGTTTGCTTCCCATTGCACTCCATCTCAGTGTGACTCATTTCACTTTCTTCATATTTTGATTTGTATTCATCTCCTTCCCTCCAGTTTTCTCCATCTCTCGGCTCCCACCTCCCCTGGTGTAGCATCACAAGCTGTCCAGCTGTCAATGACCTTTTGTGGGCTTACCAAGAACTTACAGTGGGCTTACAGCCGGACCCAATACTTAGCATTAATTGGCTTTATTATCACCCTCATTTACTTGCTTCTCATTTGATAGCTTGCCTTCCTCTTCTTGTGTTTGTCCATCCCTTGGAGGCCAGCCTCTTTACCATCCTTTGACTGATATTTATACTTCGACTACTCTCTTTTAGTGAACATTTTTTGGTTAAACTCTCCAATAGAATGCATGTGTTTTCCAGCTCTCTCCTTTGTGTAGTACTGTGCCGCCAATATTCAAGCCTCTATATTGATGCATCCCTCATGTGCTACTTTCTCTCTCTTGTGTACTTCCTCCGTTCCTTGTACTGTCCTCTTCGTTATGTGCTTGTCCTCTTATATCCATTTTGCTCTCTTCCTTGTGTGCTCCAACCCTGCCTCGTGTTGCTCTTTTACTCGTGTGCTTCTCGCTTCGCCCCCATGTTGCCCTCTCCCTCATGTGCTTCTCCCACAGCCCCCATGTGTTGCTTTCTCTCATGTGCTGATTTTACCCTCCTCTCACACCAGCTTTATTTTTTATTTTACACCCCCACCCACTTCTTGTTTCTTTCCCTCCATGAGCTCCCCCACCCACATCTTTATTGCCACCCCATCCACATAGAACCTTTTTTTAGGTCACACCAACAGACAAGCTATAACTTAGAGATTATCTGGAATATTAATTAGTCCCCTCTGTAAACTCTCTTCCTTGCTGCGACCTCCACTCACCAAACACTCTCTTGTCACTTTGCCTACCCATCCTCCAAGTGGAAGATCTATTCCCCACTGCCTCCTAAACTCGCCCCCCCCGCCCCCCACGACCTAGCTCGCACGCTTTATCTGGCTCTAGATCAAATTCATTTTGACTTTGCTAATGGCTATATAATTGTTCCACAGCATCGACTAAGGCTGTGCATCTCTCACATCAGGGGCGCAACTAGGCCAGAACTTTGGGAGGGCTATGACTTCAAGCAACAGGGAGGAGCTATAATCGGAACCAATAGAAAAAGCCGACTGTGAAAGACTGTGCATTTTAAGCATATTGGAAAAACCCAATACAAAATGTTTTTGTACAATTATCCCTATCTATAGGCTCCTGTCAGAAGTCATAATAAAGGAGAAATCAGCTTCTACAGATTTCAATAGGAAAAGACATTAGAACCAGCGTTCACGGCCCTTTTGCCAATTCTGAGAGAAATCGTCTGTGACAGGACAATGTATTCATTAACAGTGTATCATTATATGCCCAGAAAGGCGCTCCTGCCTTTATATTGACCAAAGGTATGTTTTAATCTGCTCTATAGATGTTTTAGCCTATGGTTGTTTGGTTACACATGAATGTACAGGCATTAGAGAGTATTTAGCTGAGAGGGTTAACCCAACTGATGCTGGGTTGGGTGACTGGCAAGCCATATGTTTGATTTCCGTTTCATATTTCCTTCCTCCTGAGGTTAATTGAGTGGTACACTTTTGGCAATATTACCATTTCCTAATTTTTATGCCATGGCTATCCCTATACTAAATAAAAATAAAATAAGTGCTGTTAGCACCCCATACTGAGCCGATCTCACATGCAATGCAAATTCGATCTACATCTATGCAGTAAGTCACCAGGCCTAAACAGCTAGCAAAAAAGGTAGTCGCCTTGAAATAACTTTGCAAAGAATGGTGTTCTAATGTGCATAGGGTAGAATTCGTCCTTTGAGCTGCATTACACATGGGGAGAGGATGTAGCCTAATTGGTAGAGCTGTCGACCTCGAAGCTGGGGAATCGCGTTCGAGTCTCGGCAAGGGTCGCTCAACGTCCTATTATTGTGGGCAAGTCACTTAATCTTCCCTTGCCCAACAAAATGATTGTGTCCATCTGTAAATCAACTGGTGCTCATGTAAAGCGCTCTGATACCTTCAGGTCAAGTTCACGCTATATAAAACTCTGATAATAAAAAACACAAGGAGTTTTTAATCTGTGGGCTGTAGTGTAATATCTTGAGAACAGATCACTCCAACAGAAATAGAATTAGTGTATTTTAACAACATACATTATAACAACCAAAACATCCATTTTAATTCTCTTCTAAAACCCACAGCACACGAAGGATTACATCCTCTAAAATATCAATGTTGTCTTTAAATCTTGCAGTAGTGCTGTGTTGGTTATACAGTTCATAATTTTTATTAATTTTGCCAAAAGTACTTTGGGGAAAATAACCATATTCTCTACAATGGCGGTTCCTAAATATCTATACTAATTATAGCAAAATGAGATGTATGCACTTGCCATTGGAATGTGTTGTGCCCAAAGCAGCACATATTCATTGTGTAATTATTTCACATTGGTAACCTATTATCCTTCAACACAATATCAGTTATGCTGCTTTTGACAGGCTCAAGCTTCATTTGAAAGCAGATTAAGGCTTTGTGAGAATGTTGCTGGCAAACTACGCCAGTTTGAAAAGGCAGGCTCATCGATGCATTGCCTATAGTTCATAAAGGGAGTGACAGTGTTATGCTGTACTACCACTACAGAGACACCATTTCAGGGAAAACACGCAAGACACACCTTAAAGCAAAATCTACCTCTGTCTTACACTGCACTATGAGAAATTGGCCACAGAGGTGCTTGATTTAGGAGGCAGATGTTTCCCTCAGGTTACACAAAAGCAGTGGCGACCGTTGCAGGTAAGCCCGGTGAGGCGGGAGTCGATAAACGACGGAATAGGGAAAATAAAATAAATAAATAAATCCTACTCCATAGTCTGTCGACTTCCGCCCCGCCACACCCCGCTTACCTGCACCAGCCGCGATGACACAAAAGTGATATTCTCAGGGCTCACATAGCCGTGCTATCTCTTAGTCCACCCAGAGGTCAAGCCACAGACACCTGAGCTATCCATCAGAAACAAAAACAACCATAATCCATAATTTATTCAAAAATTGCAGCTGCACCTATGTTTAGTGCCTGTAGGCCCACCGCCCACACTGAACTCATTGAAAACCTATGCATGCCCGGTATAACCTGGAAAGAGATCCAGGGGAAGACAGACCTTTGTCGAACTTTACAAATGTTATGCTTCACCATGAGAGATGCTGAGGAAGAGTCACCATGTCGAAAATTCTCAAAATGGCCATTTCTCTTGCAGTCTTCAAGACAATATATCTAGGTTTAAGAAGTATGTCACTGCCAAATAAATTTCCCAGAGCTGGAAAAATATTAAAATGTATGGTTTGTTAACCCGCAACTACCTCCAGCCTGTCCTACTCTCTAAAAGAACAACGTTTAGGGTCCATCAGAACATTTTTGGTCTTTTCTTTTTCACTATATACCACATGCTGGCAGTTTTAAGTCACAGTAGGATATCAAACCTGCTAGGATTTAACAGTTGAAAAATGCCCATTCAATACTGAGATGTGCAGACTTTGTTTTATCAACATCTGTGTAAGTGTGGTCTTGATTACTTAGCTGTGCATCTCTATGCAATATAATGTTAGTGCAAGAGCAAACACAGAGCCGGTGACTGCAGATGGCAGGACAATGTACGTAATATATGAGCCCCCTTGCTTTCTCTACATACATATATGTATGTGCACGAACACATGTGTACCTAATGTATAATTGTAGTGGCAGGGCAAAGACAGCAGAGGACGTAGAGTTATTAGTCTACAAGATTACACCACGTGAAAAAATGTACACAATTGGTAGGCTTGGTGACACCAAACTGAGAATACAACTAAAATATAGTTGGCTATGTACATATCGGAATAATTTATTATAAAGACAGTTGGGGAGACTAAGGCCCTGATTCCATATTAAGCAGAATTTGGGTGATGATTCCTGCACCTTGGTAATTATCACTACGCTGTAGTGGGTTATTAACTGGGTGATGTAATTAACTTCTCTTCAGGGTTCCACACCTGAGAATGAGTTCTAAAATGTGAAATCAGTGTTTACCACACCGACTATCACATGCTTTGCTAAATCTGTCAGAGGAAAATTGTAATGTGTAGAAATTGAGCCACAACTCAGATGCCCAATCTGTGCTCAATCTTCAATTTGTACATGAGTTGGAATTTAAAACACAAATTGGAATTAGGGCCTAAGTAAAGTCTGGGAGGTAATAGAGGACAGGGTAAGTTACCAGAGATTTGTGTAGCGGTGCATTTCCATTATTATGGCCTTGCAGTGCTGTAGGGATAGAATCAGGCCTGGGCAGAGTTCATGGATTTTACTCCGCGAATGCTTATGCAGAAAAGGGGGGACCCCCTCTAAGGAAGATAATTTGAGGTCAGGGAGAAGAGGGGAAGACCACAACACAATATAAAGAACTCCCTTGTGACCTATATTTCTTTCATCTATATAGAACTAAATTCAGCATGGGCTACACAATAATGTCATGACATCAATAACATTGCATGAGATAACATTAATTTAAAAAAAAGGAGAATTATGCTGTTCCTCTAAA
This sequence comes from Calotriton arnoldi, assembly GCA_963921515.1. Lineage (NCBI taxonomy): Eukaryota > Metazoa > Chordata > Amphibia > Caudata > Salamandridae > Calotriton > Calotriton arnoldi. The sequence continues at coordinate 798,477 of CAWUFW010003150.1, read as the reverse complement.
ATGAGAGATAGAAACACAGGGAATCATGAACCAACCTGACCACTAGGGTTCAAAGTTGGGAATCCATTGTATTGGATAATAATGCCCTCACACACCCTGTCGGGTGTCATGCTTCATCATAGGGCTGCTCCTCGTCGAGTCGGCGGTGCAATACCCGACGGGCTCCCTATAATAGGGGCACTTTAGCGGAGATCTTTTTTCCAACAGCCGGTAGGTGAAGTGCGGGTTAGAGGGCCTCGAGTGTAGATGTGTGTAAATATATGCAAGTATTATATCAGGAGGGAATGGCCACTAACTATTTTCATAACATGTAGCAGTGTCTTTTGCTCATTATACATATTCTAGAACATTGGGTTGTACTAAATAGCCGGCTGGGCGGTTTGATGGCCCACGTGTAACCCCACTTCTGGCTAATTTGGCAAACGACTTCGCCTGCGAGAGCGCTTAATCTATCCGGCATTTACCCCTTGGAGCCAATACCCCACTACAGCATACTTGAGGAGCTGCCCTATTTAGTACAACCCAATGTGAGAAATATATCCTAACAAACGCCCGGCCCCATGCAAACTGAATATTCACCTTTGTGGTGATTTACCTTACACAAGATATCTAGCATACCGGACACAAAACGTGAGGGTTCTAGAATATGTATAATGAGCAAAAGACACTGCTACATGTTATGAAAATAGTTAGTGGCCATTCCCTCCTGATATAATACTTGCATCCATACAACTTGTATCCCCTGGGTGTTATTGTGTATCTTTGGCATCTGGCAAGGTCCTGAGGAAGGTTGCGGCACTACCTCTTATATGCCACCGAAACGCGCGTCGACCTACATTGTTCAGACTTTGTTGAACACATCTATCCTAATTGGTAGTGGAGACTGTGCCATCTTTTGTCTCCCTTTTTTCCAGATATATGTACTTATGAATGGTGTATGAGTCTGTATGAGGTTGGATGGATTTGTTGCAGTATGTATGAATATTTCTTTTTTGTATGGTTTCTCACTCAGGGGTTGTTTGCTTAATAATGTATTGTATTCAATTTTGAATTTTATGTAATAATTTTGTTTACTTATATGTATATTTATATAAAAATAGCTCTATTTTTAAAAAAAGGAGAAAAAAAAGTAAAGAAATTTTTGATACACATCTTCAATGATAAAAAAGAAGTCAAATAAATAATGATAAAATTAATGTTATCTCATGCAATGTTATTGATGTCATGACATTGTTGTGTAGCCCATGCTGAATTTAGTTCTATATAGATGAAAGCAATATAGGTCACGAGGGAGTTCTTTATATTGTGTTTTACTCCGCGAATGCCAGAAAAAACTCCACTGCACTCTGCGTAGTTCCGCCATTGGCAGAGCCTGTTAAGTGGCGCTGCTCGCACTGATTTGTAGTGCCCGACGTTTGTCCCGTGCTGTAAAATCAGTGTGAAAGGCATTACACGTTGTGCCAGAGAGAAAAAACTCTGCGTCACTTTGCAGAGTTTTTTGGAACCCCGCCCTCCGCGTGGAGCGAGGTACAACAAGAAAAGGGGTATGCCCAAATCACCCTCCTATACATGGGCATAGAACATCTGAAGGATGAAAAATAGAAGAAGTATGGAGGGATAAATCATTCATTTATTTCCGTGTAAGGCACCATCAATTACCCTGACGATCTCAATAGTTTATATTGCTACACATACTAATGATTTAATTAGATACACATACCATTGGGCAGGTCTCCGGCACATCAATAGATATTACATACATTAATCACATAAATACAAATAATAATACATATATAAATTTCACAAAACAACATACAAATGTATAAATTTCACAAAACAACATACAAATGTACATATACACAATATCTACAGTACCCTAACGATTACACGTACTCGTGTACACTCAAAAATCTGAGTGATACACCAAGAGATAGTCCTCTTCGCACATGAGGTATCACACCTCTCTATCATTTAATTATGTGCGCATATAACATTTTAACCATGCTCAAACTGATTGGACTCCTCAATATAGCTGTCGACGCGGTCGCGTTTCAGCCGTCAATTTCTTCCAGCTTCCTCAGGACAAGGGTACACAATATCTACAATAATAATGGAAGCTTCCAATTACACATATACACATTTTGTATAATATCTTTAACTATCCCATATTTGCCCACACAGTACTCCGTGATGTTGATGGAAAAAACACACAAACGCAAAACCACCTACACCAAATAAATAAAAAGTGCGGGAGAAGGTGCACACAATCAAACTAACCCTCTGGCTACACCCAAATATATGTGTCATAAAATCCGGTCACTAACTCGGTGCTCCCCAGGGGTAACTAATCACACACCCGATCACAATAAAAATACCTGGAATATTGTCTCAGCTCTCGGGGTCAACACGACTCCACTACACAGGGGGTACGCCCTCTATATCGCAAAGTTCCAGGAAGAATCTAGGAACCTATCGGTACAACAAGGGCCGACAGGAGTCAAAAAGGAAATTCTCCTAGGTATCGAAAAAATACAAAGCGTCTATCTATTAAAGCACGTGGACCACACACATACGATTACCTGCAGTGGCTCCCACTCTTCTTATTGCCAATCGTTTCCTCAAGAAGCAAGCCGCTCCTTCGCCTTAATCCCTAAACAACAACGAGTGGGTTACATGCCGAAAGATCACACTCAAAGCGATCTCTAAGCGAGAATGTTCTCACAGTCTCAATCCCTTCCCACGTACCTGCCGTAATCTAAAACGCCACTCGATCAAATCCTGTCTCTCGTAGCCATGGCCAAATTGGTCAAGCACGGCCCTTCAATCAAACGCTCATAATGCGCGTAATGACGTCGTCCGACGTCGGGCCAAAATGACAATAGAATTAGAGGAAAGACTCCTGCGTACCTCGCTAAAAACTGTCGGGCACTTCTCAATTGCCTACAATCGAGGAGAGACTCCTAAACAACTCTAAAATCAATCTCAACATAATCAAAATACTATAATAATGAGGGTGAAAAATCACTCATACCAATAACCTATAGTCTCCTGTAAGGAAACGAGCAGTATATAAATCAATCGTGCAAACAGGCATTATTACGGAAGAACGCTAAAGATACTAAAGCCTTCCGCGACTCACATTAAACCCCAAGCGTCAAAAGCACAAGAATACTAATTCTCTAGCTACCCGCAGTACACTCAAAGGGCAAACAGGGGGTGTATGTGTATCGCAGGATCATATTAATGAAGCGCTGCTCACTCGATCTTATTATGCATATAAAACGAGGCACCGTACCAGTCGTACCTCAACCCCCCAGTGTTCCATCACACACCACGGAGAACAATTATACTGTGTGTCAAAAAAGAGGCTTCCATTCTAACCATCCATCTATATACAAATTCTACTAAAAAACCACGCATATATACAACATAAACCAATCCATTCCAACCAGCGTAAACACACAAAATATATCAAAACATACATTATATACAAACCTGACAAAGGGAACCCACTGATTTAATAAACATTATCAAGTTGATAACCCAGGCTCATAACTTCCTGTTACAGTTTCTCTCCTCTAGATTAGTGCCCATAATTCATCACGGTCATTAAGGCCCTCTGTGGCCGTGTGATATCTCTCTATTAACCGTGCTTCTATACGGTTCAACATCATTTCCAATTGACCCCTGTTGAAAGCCTTCACTACTGCGAGTACCGACCAGACCAGATCATCCTCACTATGCCCACATTCTATCTAGTGCTGTACGAGGCGTGCTCCTTGCGTTCTACACCTTATGCGGGATTTGTGTTGCAAAACCCGCATTTTAACAGCCTGAGTCGTTTGTCCAATATATGACTTCCTGCAAGGGCAAGTCACTACATACACCACATTTTTGGTGTTACAATTAGAGAATGTCTGCATAGTGTGTCTTTTGTTGTTAATCAACACAAATTTTGAGTCATTCGTCAATGGACAGGCAATACAATTATTGCAACGATAATGTCCTACCAGTGTGGGTAAGCCTAGTAAGCCTCTTACGTCTTTTTTGATCATAGGCTCCCTAGTTGCTTTCACTAAATGTTGTCTCAAGTTTTTCCCTTTTCTAAATGAAAAAAGCGGTTTAGGCATATCCAAATGTTCAATAAGTCTCCAGTTTCTCAAGATAATCTGCTTCACTTTATTGGCTTTGGGGTTAAATGTAAGGACGCATGTCATTTGTTCCGTATCCTCTTTTATTTTGGGTGTTAATAAGCTTTCCCTTGGTGTATACCATGCCCTTTTCAGGGCAGCTCTAACCAATTTCTTGGGATACCCTCTGGAACACAGTTTATATTGTAAACTTTCCGCATTTTCAAAGTAGTCAACCTTATTCGAACAATTGCGACGTATTCTTAAAAATTGCCCATAGGGCAAATTTTCCTTGAGGCTTCTAGGATGTCCTGACGTGAACTCTAACAGTGTGTTTCTATCGGTGGGTTTTGTATATAAACTCACTTCCAACTCGCCCTCGTTATCAAAAATCCATACATCCAGGAAATTAATCCGGACGTTGCTTACAGACTTAGTGAACCTCAAGTCAGGGGTACGGGTGTTCAACCATATGTGGAACCTTTCTAGCTCTTCATGGTTCCCATTCCATATCAAAAATATATCGTCAATGAAGCGCACCCATCTATTCAAATTTGTTATAAACGGTGTCGCCTCATTGAAGATATATTGTCTTTCAAAATGATCCATAACAAGGTTGGCTATTTCTGGGGTGAAACAACACCCCATAGCCACACCCTTTATTTGTAAAAACAACTCATTTTTAAACGAAAAAAAGTTATTCTTCAAACAGATCTTTGCTAGCTCTAGTAAAAAATCTGTGGGTACCTGATGTGGTCTTACTCTTTGATCCAGGACCTTCTCCATGACCAACAATGCCTCGTCCTGGGGAATATTAGTATATAAACTCTCGATGTCGAAGGAGACCAACAATTGTCGGTCCCCATCGAACACCGAGTGTTCAATTTTAAAAATCAAGTCCATAGTATCTCTAACGTATGCCTGTGTAGCACTCACAAATGGTTTCAAGAACGTATCAATATATTTCGCCAAGGGTTCCAATATGGACCCACAGGCAGCAATAATCGGTCGACCTGGCGGATTTTGAGCATTTTATGTACTTTGGGAAGTACGTATATAGTGGGCACTTTTTGTGTTGTAAAGTTTAAATTAACCCTGGGCATAATACTTTGCTACGCTCACGAAGCATGCAAAGTTTGTGCTACTACGCACATTGCACGTAGCAGAGTGAATAACTGTACTAATAAACGTAGCGTAGCAGGAGTATAATAAACTCCTTCAAATGCTTTGATAAAGCAATTTTTTATGCTAAAAAGCATATAACCAATTCACAAAAATGAATGTTGACAATAAAATATCAAGCAATGAGAGAGGTGATGATTTTGGAGTCCCCCTAACCTAGGGGAGGACCAAGCAGATGCCTTGAACACAAAAAGCATATCATGTGAACGATTCAATGGTGGTCCCTTCCTCCTAGGACCACCCCAAGCACAGTTATGGGCAAAAATACAATCCACCAAAGGCCCTGCAAAGCATTATGGGACGAGATTAGCAGTGGGCAGTGAATATTATAGTGTCCAATATCAAAATAATTCTACAAAGAGCTGCAGTTCAACTAGTCGTCACTGGGTGTCGTCCCTCAAGAGTGAAATGCAAAAGTATTGAAAACCTTTCATGAAGCTTTTGCATTTGACTCGTGAGGGACGACACCCAGTGACGACTAGTTGAACTGCAGCTCTTTGTAGAATTATTTTGATATTGGACACTATAATATTCACTGCCCACTGCTAATCTCGTCCCATAATGCTTTGCAGGGCCTTTGGTTGGGATTGTATTTTTGCCCATAACTGTGCTTGGGGTGGTCCTAAGAGGATGGGACCACCACCTAATCATTCAATAAGATGTGCTTTTTGTTTTCAAGACATCTGCTTGGTTCTCTCCCTAAGTTAGCGAGGATACCAAAATCATCACCTCTCTCACTGCTTTTTGTTTTCACTTTAGTGAAATGACTATATGCAATTTTAGCATATAAAGACAGAGATATTTATTTTATCTTAACTTGCACTGTACAAGTTTGCTTTTGGTAATTATTGTACAGTGCAGTGAGTCAAGCACACAGCTAGCACTACGCCCAGGCTTAATAATAATAACAAACTCCTTCAAATGCTTTGATAAAGCAATTTTTTATGCTAAAAAGCATATAACCAATTCACAAAAATGAATTTTGACATATCAAGCAATGAGAGAGGTGATGATTTTGGAGTCCCCCCTAACCTAGGGGGAGGACCAAGCAGATGCCTTGAACACAAAAAGCATATCATGTGAACGATTCAATGGTGGTCCCTTCCTCCTAGGACCACCCCAAGCACAGTTATGGGCAAAAATACAATCCCAACCAAAGGCCCTGCAAAGCATTATGGGACGAGATTAGCAGTGGGCAGTGAATATTATAGTGTCCAATATCAAAATAATTCTACAAAGAGTTGCAGTTCAACTAGTCGTCACTGGGTGTCGTCCCTCACGAGTCAAATGCAAAAGCTTCATGAAAGGTTTTCAATACTTTTGCATTTCACTCTTGAGGGACGACACCCAGTGACGACTAGTTGAACTGCAGCTCTTTGTAGAATTATTTTGATATTGGACACTATAATATTCACTGCCCACTGCTAATCTCGTCCCATAATGCTTTGCAGGGCCTTTGGTTGGGATTGTATTTTTGCCCATAACTGTGCTTGGGGTGGTCCTAGGAGGAATCGTTCAATAAGATGTGCTTTTTGTTTTCAAGACATCTGCTTGGTTGTTGGTTCTCTCCCTAAGTTAGTGAGGATACCAAAATCATCACCTCTCTCACTGCTTGTTAACTTTTTGTTTTCACTTTAGTGAAATGACTATATGCATTTTTAGCATATAAAGACAGAGATATTTATTTTATCTTAACTTGCACTGTACAAGTTTGCTTTTGGTAATTATTGTACAGTGCAGTCAAGCACACAGCTACGCACTACGCAATTTGCATAGCTACGTGTAGTTGAAGCTGTACTTCACGTAGCTACGTGAAGTGCTACTACGCAAACTACGCCCGGGCTTAGTTTAAATAATCATATTCTTTCTTACACAAGTAGCCACACTCCAAAGCTTCAGTGGTCAAATACAATATTTTAGCTTTTAAATGCGATGTAGGGTTATCGTCAATCTTGCGATAGTGTGTGGGATTATTGAGTTGTTTCAAAATCTCCTTATCATATTCTCCACTATCCCACAAGACAATTCCTCCTCCCTTGTCGGCAGGTTTAATTACCGTCAGGGGATTAGTCGCTAAGTTCTTTAAAGCTATCCATTCATTCTTGGTAAAGTTGGACTTGAAAGACAAATGTTTCATATTCAATTTATCTATTTCCCGCAGGATTTGGTTTTCAAACAATAAAATCTCGTCTGGCATAGTGGCGCTCTCTGGGCAGAAAGATGATTTTTTCTTGAGACCACTCACATTTATTTCTTCAGTCATACTCTGATTTATAAAAAAGGCTTTCAACCTGATCTTACGTAAGAATTGAAGGACCTCAGTTTTAGTATCCACCGGGTCCTGTACCACCAATGGAACAAAAGACAGGCCCTTTTGTAAAACCTTTATTTCCCAAGGAGTAAGGAAATGCTTAGACAAATTATAAATTCTTCCAATTTTTTAATTTCTTTTAGTTCTTCTTCGCTAATTCTTAAAGCAGTATTGATGGAAAGAACAATCCAGTCTCGTGAACACTTTGTCCCCACTCCACTAAAATCTACTAGGTATGGTTTATCGTTCACAAAGATCACCGGAATATTTTTTACCTGTAATCCTACCGGTATAGTATTGGTTTTCAAATATTCTAATAAGGCCTGTGCATGGAGTTGTGTCCTTGTATTTTTCTTCCTTAATTGAATAAGTCTCTCTCCTTTATCAGAGTTGACAATAGTCTCTCCTGTGGTCTCTCCCCCAAACAGAGAGGGAATACATTTCAATCTGTTTATTTCGTCTTCCGAGTAGCTCACCATATGTGGTTCAGACATAATCCACTACCATGTAAGCATATAAATGTGCGGCTGGTTGGCTAACTATGCTGTGGCTGCAACAGAAAAATACGAATCTAATTTCTCAATACCAATTGAATCCAATGGCCTACCCAATCACAGTATATGTACCTATACTTATTTATTATATCAACCGCCTAATTCAAAAGGCATTCAATTACTCTCAACTACCCTCACACTTAACAAAGTGTAAAGAACAAGGTACAACAAGAAAAGGGGTATGCCCAAATCACCCTCCTATACATGGGCATAGAACATCTGAAGGATGAAAAATAGAAGAAGTATGGAGGGATAAATCATTCATTTATTTCCGTCTAAGGCACCATCAATTACCCTGATGATCTCAATAGTTTATATTGCTACACATACTAATGATTTAATTAGATACACATACCATTGGGCAGGTCTCCGGCACATCAATAGATATTACATACATTAATCACATAAATACAAATAATAATACATATATAAATTTCACAAAACAACATACAAATGTATAAATTTCACAAAACAACATACAAATGTACATATACACAATATCTACAGTACCCTAACGATTACACGTACTCGTGTACACTCAAAAATCTGAGTGATACACCAAGAGATAGTCCTCTTCGCACATGAGGTATCACACCTCTCTATCATTTAATTATGTGCGCATATAACATTTTAACCATGCTCAAACTGATTGGACTCCTCAATATAGCTGTCGACGCAGTCGCGTTTCAGCCGTCAATTTCTTCCAGCTTCCTCAGGACAAGGGTACACAATATCTACAATAATAATGGAAGCTTCCAATTACACATATACACATTTTGTATAATATCTTTAACTATCCCATATTTGCCCACACAGTACTCCGTGATGTTGATGGAAAAAACACACAAACGCAAAACCACCTACACCAAATAAATAAAAAGTGCGGGAGAAGGTGCACACAATCAAACTATCCCTCTGGCTACACCCAAATATATGTGTCATAAAATCCGGTCACTAACTCAGTGCTCCCCAGGGGTAACTAATCACACACCCGATCACAATAAAAATACCTGGAATATTGTCTCAGCTCTCGGGGTCAACACGACTCCACTACACAGGGGGTACGCCCTCTATATCGCAAAGTTCCATGAAGAATCTAGGAACCTATCGGTACAACAAGGGCCGACAGGAGTCAAAAAGGAAATTCTCCTAGGTATCGAAAAAATACGAAGCGTCTATCTATTAAAGCACGTGGACCACACACATACGATTACCTGCAGTGGCTCCCACTCTTCTTATTGCCAATCGTTTCCTCAAGAAGCGAGCCGCTCCTTCGCCTTAATCCCTAAACAACAACGAGTGGGTTACATGCCGAAAGATCACACTCAAAGCGATCTCTAAGCGAGAATGTTCTCACAGTCTCAATCCCTTCCCACGTACCTGCTGTAATCTAAAACGCCACTCGATCAAATCCTGTCTCTCGTAGCCATGGCCAAATTGGTCAAACACGGCCCTTCAATCAAACGCTCATAATGCGCGTAATGACGTCGTCCGACGTCGGGCCAAAATGACAATAGAATTAGAGGAAAGACTCATGCGTACCTCGCTAAAAACTGTCTGGCACTTCTCAATTGCCTACAATCGAGGAGAGACTCCTAAACAACTCTAAAATCAATCTCAACATAATCAAAATACTATAATAATGAGGGTGAAAAATCACTCATACCAATAACCTATAGTCTCCTGTAAGGAAACGAGCAGTATATAAATCAATCGTGCAAACAGGCATTATTACGGAAGAACGCTAAAGATACTAAAGCCTTCCGCGACTCACATTAAACCCCAAGCGTCAAAAGCACAAGAAAACTAATTCTCTAGCTACCCGCAGTACACTCAAAGGGCAAACAGGGGGTGTATGTGTATCGCAGGATCATATTAATGAAGCGCTGCTCACTCGATCTTATTATGCATATAAAACGAGGCACCGTACCAGTCGTGCCTCAACCCCCCAGTGTTCCATCACACACCACGGAGAACAATTATACTGTGTGTCAAAAAAGAGGCTTCCATTCTAACCATCCATCTATATACAAATTCTACTAAAAAACCACGCATATATACAACATAAACCAATCCATTCCAACCAGCGTAAACACACAAAATATATCAAAACATACATTATATACAAACCTGACAAAGGGAACCCACTGATTTAATAAACATTATCAAGTTGATAACCCAGGCTCATAACTTCCTGTTACAGTTTCTCTCCTCTAGATTAGTGCCCATAATTCATCACGGTCATTAAGGCCCTCTGTGGCCGTGTGATATCTCTCTATTAACCGTGCTTCTATACGGTTCAACATCATTTCCAATTGACCCCTGTTGAAAGCCTTCACTACTGCGAGTACCGACCAGACCAGATCATCCTCACTATGCCCACATTCTATGTAGTGCTGTACGAGGGGTGCTCCTTGCGTTCTACACCTTATGCGGGATTTGTGTTGCAAAACCCGCATTTTAACAGCCTGAGTCGTTTGTCCAATATATGACTTCCTGCAAGGGCAAGTCACTACATACACCACATTTTTGGTGTTACAATTAGAGAATGTCTGCATAGTGTGTCTTTTGTTGTTAATCAACACAAATTTTGAGTCATTCGTCAATGGACAGGCAATACAATTATTGCAACGATAATGTCCTACCAGTGTGGGTAAGCCTAGTAAGCCTCTTACGTCTTTTTTGATCATAGGCTCCCTAGTTGCTTTCACTAAATGTTGTCTCAAGTTTTTCCCTTTTCTAAATGAAAAAAGCGGTTTAGGCATATCCAAATGTTCAATAAGTCTCCAGTTTCTCAAGATAATCTGCTTCACTTTATTGGCTTTGGGGTTAAATGTAAGGACGCATGTCATTTGTTCCGTATCCTCTTTTATTTTGGGTGTTAATAAGCTTTCCCTTGGTGTATACCATGCCCTTTTCAGGGCAGCTCTAACCAATTTCTTGGGATACCCTCTGGAACACAGTTTATATTGTAAACTTTCCGCATTTTCAAAGTAGTCAACCTTATTCGAACAATTGCGACGTATTCTTAAAAATTGCCCATAGGGCAAATTTTCCTTGAGGCTTCTAGGATGTCCTGACGTGAACTCTAACAGTGTGTTTCTATCGGTGGGTTTTGTATATAAACTCACTTCCAACTCGCCCTCGTTATCAAAAATCCATACATACAGGAAATTAATCCGGACGTTGCTTACAGACTTAGTGAACCTCAAGTCAGGGGTACGGGTGTTCAACCATATGTGGAACCTTTCTAGCTCTTCATGGTTCCCATTCCATATCAAAAATATATCGTCAATGAAGCGCACCCATCTATTCAAATTTGTTATAAACGGTGTCGCCTCATTGAAGATATATTGTCTTTCAAAATGATCCATAACAAGGTTGGCTATTTCTGGGGTGAAACAACACCCCATAGCCACACCCTTTATTTGTAAAAACAACTCATTTTTAAACGAAAAAAGTTATTCTTCAAACAGATCTTTGCTAGCTCTAGTAAAAAATCTGTGGGTACCTGATGTGGTCTTACTCTTTGATCCAGGACCTTCTCCATGACCAACAATGCCTCGTCCTGGGGAATATTAGTATATAAACTCTCGATGTCAAAGGAGACCAACAATTGTCGGTCCCCATCGAACACCGAGTGTTCAATTTTAAAAATCAAGTCCATAGTATCTCTAACGTATGCCTGTGTAGCACTCACAAATGGTTTCAAGAACGTATCAATATATTTCGCCAAGGGTTCCAATATGGACCCACAGGCAGCAATAATCGGTCGACCTGGCGGATTTTGAGCATTTTATGTACTTTGGGAAGTACGTATATAGTGGGCACTTTTTGTGTTGTAAAGTTTAAATAATCATATTCTTTCTTACACAAGTAGCCACACTCCAAAGCTTCAGTGGTCAAATACAATATTTTAGCTTTTAAATGCGATGTAGGGTTATCGTCAATCTTGCGATAGTGTGTGGGATTATTGAGTTGTTTCAAAATCTCCTTATCATATTCTCCACTATCCCACAAGACAATTCCTCCTCCCTTGTCGGCAGGTTTAATTACCGTCAGGGGATTAGTCGCTAAGTTCTTTAAAGCTATCCATTCATTCTTGGTAAAGTTGGACTTGAAAGACAAATGTTTCATATTCAATTTATCTATTTCCCGCAGGATTTGGTTTTCAAACAATAAAATCTCGTCTGGCATAGTGGCGCTCTCTGGGCAGAAAGATGATTTTTTCTTGAGACCACTCACATTTATTTCTTCAGTCATACTCTGATTTATAAAAAAGGCTTTCAACCTGATCTTACGTAAGAATTGAAGGACCTCAGTTTTAGTATCCACCGGGTCCTGTACCACCAATGGAACAAAAGACAGGCCCTTTTGTAAAACCTTTATTTCCCAAGGAGTAAGGAAATGCTTAGACAAATTATAAATTCTTCCAATTTTTTTATTTCTTTTAGTTCTTCTTCGCTAATTCTTAAAGCAGTATTGATGGAAAGAACAATCCAGTCTCGTGAACACTTTGTCCCCACTCCACTAAAATCTACTAGGTATGGTTTATCGTTCACAAAGATCACCGGAATATTTTTTACCTGTAATCCTACCGGTATAGTATTGGTTTTCAAATATTCTAATAAGGCCTGTGCATGGAGTTGTGTCCTTGTATTTTTCTTCCTTAATTGAATAAGTCTCTCTCCTTTATCAGAGTTGACAATAGTCTCTCCTGTGGTCTCTCCCCCAAACAGAGAGGGAATACATTTCAATCTGTTTATTTCGTCTTCCGAGTAGCTCACCATATGTGGTTCAGACATAATCCACTACCATGTAAGCATATAAATGTGCGGCTGGTTGGCTAACTATGCTGTGGCTGCAACAGAAAATACGAATCTAATTTCTCAATACCAATTGAATCCAATGGCCTACCCAATCACAGTATATGTACCTATACTTATTTATTATATCAACCGCCTAATTCAAAAGGCATTCAATTACTCTCAACTACCCTCACACTTAACAAAGTGTAAAGAACAAGGTACAACAAGAAAAGGGGTATGCCCAAATCACCCTCCTATACATGGGCATAGAACATCTGAAGGATGAAAAATAGAAGAAGTATGGAGGGATAAATCATTCATTTATTTCCGTCTAAGGCACCATCAATTACCCTGATGATCTCAATAGTTTATATTGCTACACATACTAATGATTTAATTAGATACACATACCATTGGGCAGGTCTCCGGCACATCAATAGATATTACATACATTAATCACATAAATACAAATAATAATACATATATAAATTTCACAAAACAACATACAAATGTATAAATTTCACAAAACAACATACAAATGTACATATACACAATATCTACAGTACCCTAACGATTACACGTACTCGTGTACACTCAAAAATCTGAGTGATACACCAAGAGATAGTCCTCTTCGCACATGAGGTATCACACCTCTCTATCATTTAATTATGTGCGCATATAACATTTTAACCATGCTCAAACTGATTGGACTCCTCAATATAGCTGTCGACGCAGTCGCGTTTCAGCCGTCAATTTCTTCCAGCTTCCTCAGGACAAGGGTACACAATATCTACAATAATAATGGAAGCTTCCAATTACACATATACACATTTTGTATAATATCTTTAACTATCCCATATTTGCCCACACAGTACTCCGTGATGTTGATGGAAAAAACACACAAACGCAAAACCACCTACACCAAATAAATAAAAAGTGCGGGAGAAGGTGCACACAATCAAACTATCCCTCTGGCTACACCCAAATATATGTGTCATAAAATCCGGTCACTAACTCAGTGCTCCCCAGGGGTAACTAATCACACACCCGATCACAATAAAAATACCTGGAATATTGTCTCAGCTCTCGGGGTCAACACGACTCCACTACACAGGGGGTACGCCCTCTATATCGCAAAGTTCCATGAAGAATCTAGGAACCTATCGGTACAACAAGGGCCGACAGGAGTCAAAAAGGAAATTCTCCTAGGTATCGAAAAATACGAAGCGTCTATCTATTAAAGCACGTGGACCACACACATACGATTACCTGCAGTGGCTCCCACTCTTCTTATTGCCAATCGTTTCCTCAAGAAGCGAGCCGCTCCTTCGCCTTAATCCCTAAACAACAACGAGTGGGTTACATGCCGAAAGATCACACTCAAAGCGATCTCTAAGCGAGAATGTTCTCACAGTCTCAATCCCTTCCCACGTACCTGCTGTAATCTAAAACGCCACTCGATCAAATCCTGTCTCTCGTAGCCATGGCCAAATTGGTCAAACACGGCCCTTCAATCAAACGCTCATAATGCGCGTAATGACGTCGTCCGACGTCGGGCCAAAATGACAATAGAATTAGAGGAAAGACTCCTGCGTACCTCGCTAAAAACTGTCTGGCACTTCTCAATTGCCTACAATCGAGGAGAGACTCCTAAACAACTCTAAAATCAATCTCAACATAATCAAAATACTATAATAATGAGGGTGAAAAATCACTCATACCAATAACCTATAGTCTCCTGTAAGGAAACGAGCAGTATATAAATCAATCGTGCAAACAGGCATTATTACGGAAGAACGCTAAAGATACTAAAGCCTTCCGCGACTCACATTAAACCCCAAGCGTCAAAAGCACAAGAAAACTAATTCTCTAGCTACCCGCAGTACACTCAAAGGGCAAACAGGGGGTGTATGTGTATCGCAGGATCATATTAATGAAGCGCTGCTCACTCGATCTTATTATGCATATAAAACGAGGCACCGTACCAGTCGTGCCTCAACCCCCAGTGTTCCATCACACACCACGGAGAACAATTATACTGTGTGTCAAAAAAGAGGCTTCCATTCTAACCATCCATCTATATACAAATTCTACTAAAAAACCACGCATATATACAACATAAACCAATCCATTCCAACCAGCGTAAACACACAAAATATATCAAAACATACATTATATACAAACCTGACAAAGGGAACCCACTGATTTAATAAACATTATCAAGTTGATAACCCAGGCTCATAACTTCCTGTTACAGTTTCTCTCCTCTAGATTAGTGCCCATAATTCATCACGGTCATTAAGGCCCTCTGTGGCCGTGTGATATCTCTCTATTAACCGTGCTTCTATACGGTTCAACATCATTTCCAATTGACCCCTGTTGAAAGCCTTCACTACTGCGAGTACCGACCAGACCAGATCATCCTCACTATGCCCACATTCTATGTAGTGCTGTACGAGGGGTGCTCCTTGCGTTCTACACCTTATGCGGGATTTGTGTTGCAAAACCCGCATTTTAACAGCCTGAGTCGTTTGTCCAATATATGACTTCCTGCAAGGGCAAGTCACTACATACACCACATTTTTGGTGTTACAATTAGAGAATGTCTGCATAGTGTGTCTTTTGTTGTTAATCAACACAAATTTTGAGTCATTCGTCAATGGACAGGCAATACAATTATTGCAACGATAATGTCCTACCAGTGTGGGTAAGCCTAGTAAGCCTCTTACGTCTTTTTGATCATAGGCTCCCTAGTTGCTTTCACTAAATGTTGTCTCAAGTTTTTCCCTTTTCTAAATGAAAAAAGAGGTTTAGGCATATCCAAATGTTCAATAAGTCTCCAGTTTCTCAAGATAATCTGCTTCACTTTATTGGCTTTGGGGTTAAATGTAAGGACGCATGTCATTTGTTCCGTATCCTCTTTTATTTTGGGTGTTAATAAGCTTTCCCTTTGTGTATACCATGCCCTTTTCAGGGCAGCTCTAACCAATTTCTTGGGATACCCTCTGGAACACAGTTTATATTGTAAACTTTCCGCATTTTCAAAGTAGTCAACCTTATTCGAACAATTGCGACGTATTCTTAAAAATTGCCCATAGGGCAAATTTTCCTTGAGGCTTCTAGGATGTCCTGACGTGAACTCTAACAGTGTGTTTCTATCGGTGGGTTTTGTATATAAACTCACTTCCAACTCGCCCTTGTTATCAAAAATCCATACATACAGGAAATTAATCCGGACGTTGCTTACAGACTTAGTGAACCTCAAGTCAGGGGTACGGGTGTTCAACCATATGTGGAACCTTTCTAGCTCTTCATGGTTCCCATTCCATATCAAAAATATATCGTCAATGAAGCGCACCCATCTATTCAAATTTGTTATAAACGGTGTCGCCTCATTGAAGATATATTGTCTTTCAAAATGATCCATAACAAGGTTGGCTATTTCTGGGGCGAAACAACACCCCATAGCCACACCCTTTATTTGTAAAAACAACTCATTTTTAAACGAAAAAAGTTATTCTTCAAACAGATCTTTGCTAGCTCTAGTAAAAAATCTGTGGGTACCTGATGTGGTCTTACTCTTTGATCCAGGACCTTCTCCATGACCAACAATGCCTCGTCCTGGGGAATATTAGTATATAAACTCTCGATGTCGAAGGAGACCAACAATTGTCGGTCCCCATCGAACACCGAGTGTTCAATTTTAAAAATCAAGTCCATAGTATCTCTAACGTATGCCTGTGTAGCACTCACAAATGGTTTCAAGAACGTATCAATATATTTCGCCAAGGGTTCCAATATGGACCCACAGGCAGCAATAATCGGTCGACCTGGCGGATTTTGAGCATTTTTATGTACTTTGGGAAGTACGTATATAGTGGGCACTTTTTGTGTTGTAAAGTTTAAATAATCATATTCTTTCTTACACAAGTAGCCACACTCCAAAGCTTCAGTGGTCAAATACAATATTTTAGCTTTTAAATGCGATGTAGGGTTATCGTCAATCTTGCGATAGTGTGTGGGATTATTGAGTTGTTTCAAAATCTCCTTATCATATTCTCCACTATCCCACAAGACAATTCCTCCTCCCTTGTCGGCAGGTTTAATTACCGTCAGGGGATTAGTCGCTAAGTTCTTTAAAGCTATCCATTCATTCTTGGTAAAGTTGGACTTGAAAGACAAATGTTTCATATTCAATTTATCTATTTCCCGCAGGATTTGGTTTTCAAACAATAAAATCTCGTCTGGCATAGTGGCGCTCTCTGGGCAGAAAGATGATTTTTCTTGAGACCACTCACATTTATTTCTTCAGTCATACTCTGATTTATAAAAGAGGCTTTCAACCTGATCTTACGTAAGAATTGAAGGACCTCAGTTTTAGTATCCACCGGGTCCTGAACCACCAATGGAACAAAAGACAGGCCCTTTTGTAAAACCTTTATTTCCCAAGGAGTAAGGAAATGCTTAGACAAATTATAAATTCTTCCAATTTTTTAATTTCTTTTAGTTCTTCTTCGCTAATTTTTAAAGCAGTATTGATGGAAAGAACAATCCAGTCTCGTGAACACTTTGTCCCCACTCCACTAAAATCTACTAGGTATGGTTTATCGTTCACAAAGATCACCGGAATATTTTTTACCTGTAATCCTACCGGTATAGTATTGGTTTTCAAATATTCTAATAAGACCTGTGCATGGAGTTGTGTCCTTGTATTTTTCTTCCTTAATTGAATAAGTCTCTCTCCTTTATCAGAGTTGACAATAGTCTCTCCTGTGGTCTCTCCCCCAAACAGAGAGGGAATACATTTCAATCTGTTTATTTCGTCTTCCGAGTAGCTCACCATATGTGGTTCAGACATAATCCACTACCATGTAAGCATATAAATGTGCGGCTGGTTGGCTAACTATGCTGTGGCTGCAACAGAAAATACGAATCTAATTTCTCAATACCAATTGAATCCAATGGCCTACCCAATCACAGTATATGTACCTATACTTATTTATTATATCAACCGCCTAATTCAAAAGGCATTCAATTACTCTCAACTACCCTCACACTTAACAAAGTGTAAAGAACAAGGTACAACAAGAAAAGGGGTATGCCCAAATCACCCTCCTATACATGGGCATAGAACATCTGAAGGATGAAAAATAGAAGAAGTATGGAGGGATAAATCATTCATTTATTTCCGTCTAAGGCACCATCAATTACCCTGACGATCTCAATAGTTTATATTGCTACACATACTAATGATTTAATTAGATACACATACCATTGGGCAGGTCTCCGGCACATCAATAGATATTACATACATTAATCACATAAATACAAATAATAATACATATATAAATTTCACAAAACAACATACAAATGTATAAATTTCACAAAACAACATACAAATGTACATATACACAATATCTACAGTACCCTAACGATTACACGTACTCGTGTACACTCAAAAATCTGAGTGATACACCAAGAGATAGTCCTCTTTGCACATGAGGTATCACACCTCTCTATCATTTAATTATGTGCGCATATAACATTTTAACCATGCTCAAACTGATTGGACTCCTCAATATAGCTGTCGACGCGGTCGCGTTTCAGCCGTCAATTTCTTCCAGCTTCCTCAGGACAAGGGTACACAATATCTACAATAATAATGGAAGCTTCCAATTACACATATACACATTTTGTATAATATCTTTAACTATCCCATATTTGCCCACACAGTACTCCGTGATGTTGATGGAAAAAACACACAAACGCAAAACCACCTACACCAAATAAATAAAAAGTGCGGGAGAAGGTGCACACAATCAAACTATCCCTCTGGCTACACCCAAATATATGTGTCATAAAATCCGGTCACTAACTCGGTGCTCCCCAGGGGTAACTAATCACACACCCGATCACAATAAAAATACCTGGAATATTGTCTCAGCTCTCGGGGTCAACACGAGTCCACTACACAGGGGGTACGCCCTCTATATCGCAAAGTTCCATGAAGAATAATGGCACCTGGGGGCAGAGATAGATTGGAGCAGCGACCATCCTCCTACTGTGTGGTTATCTGACAAAATATCACACACAAAAATACTGAGGCACATAAATATTGTGCCAAAAATATAATTTACCCTAATATCGTCTTCCTATATTTCCTTGTGTGTCCAGAATATCGTGGAAGGGGATATCGCCCAAAATAAGGCTGGAATATTCTTTTTTAATTAACTATAGTGAGCAAATTAATATATTTCCATACAATATTATACTTAAATGTAATACAATGCAAATGAAATAGTTTTAATTGATTATTCAGTGTATGTATATATGTTTATATATATATTTTTTCCACTGAAAAATTCAAAGGCTACAGGGACATTATAGTTAGGAAATAGACTCTAAAACACCTTAGAAATTTGCTGAAAAATCAAAAGGTTAAAGGGATGTTATAGTTAGGCTGACATTTCACACGCACAAAATCAGAGAAATTCAGCAGGTACTCACGCCCCTGCAATGCACTGCTTATGAGCTCACATATTACATCACTCATGACATGGTCAGTGACATCACTGATGACATCACTCATGACCTCTCAAATGAAATCACTGATGACATCATCTAGTGATTGTGAGTGTTTTTAAAAAGTTTATGAGTGTTAAATAGATATATACCAAGGTGAATTGGTGAATCAGTGGGTGTATGAGTGCCTGATTGGATGATTCAGTGGGTGCATGTCTGACTGTATAAGTGAGTAATTAGGTGTATCAGTGAATGTATGGGTGAGTGACTGGTTGTGTGAATATCTGTATCTGTCTGTCAGTTGGTGTGTAAGTGGTTGTATGGGTTTGTGAGTGGGTATGTGAGTTTCTGTATGGGTGAGTAATTGGTTGTCTGAATACCTCTATAGGTGTCTGAGTGTCTGTATGGATGGGTGAGGGGGTGTGTGACTGCCTGTATGGATGAGTGAGTGGGTGAGTCAGTGGCTCTATGAGTTAGTGAGTGTGTGTGTGAAGGGTTGTATGGGTGGGTGGGTGTGTATGGCTGTGTCGGTGAGTGAATGCATGTGTCAGTGGTATATGGGTGAGTAACTGGGTATGTGAAAGGCAGTATAGGTGTGTGATGGGGTATGTGAGTGACTATGGGTAAGTGAGTGAATGTAACAGTGGTTGTATGGGTGAGTGTGTGCTTGTGTCAGTGACTGTATAGGTGAGTAAATGAGTGGGTGTGTGTAACTGTATGGGTGAGTAAGTGGCTATGTGATTGACTGTATGGGTGAGTGATTAGGTGTTTGAGTAACTCTATGGCTGACTGACTCAATGTGTAAGTGGCTGTATGGGTGTATGAGTGGCTATGTCAGTGGCTGTATTAGTGAGTGAGTGGGTGTGTGAGTGCCTGTATGGGTGAGTGAGTGGATGTGTGTGCGTGTTGATCTATGAATCAGTGAGTAGCTGTGTAAGTACTGTTATGGGTGTGTGAATGGGTTTGAGAATGGTAGTGTGGAAGTTGGAGTGGGTGTATGAAAGGTTGTATGGGGGTGTGAGTGGGTACATCAGAGATTCTATGGATGATTACATCAGTGATGTCATTTGAGATGTCATGAGTGATGTCACTGACCATGTCATGAGTGATGTAATATGTGAGGTCATAAGCAGCGCATTACGGGGTACGAGTTATAGTAAACTCAGCTAACTATAACTGCTGAATTTCTCTGGTTTTGGAAGAGTGAAATGTCAGCCTAACTCTAACGTCCCTGTAACCTTTGTTTTTTTCAGTGAATTTCTAAGGTTTTTATATTCTATTTCCTTGAATTTCAGCCACCACCACATTCAAAACTTATAACTGCAAAATGGATTATAACCAACACACTAAACACATTGCTATCTAAATGCATGTATATTTCCCTCAATATCTCTATAACACAGTGTATAACTCTTTCAGTGGAATCTGTGACTGCATTCATCACTGTATCAGTGAGTCTCTCATTCACTGTATAAGTATTTCAGTGGATCTGTGAGACGGTGCATCAGTCTATCAATGGTTCTGTAATGAACTGCGTGACTGTCTCAGTGCATCTATGACTGGGTGCATCAGTGTCTCAATGGGTCTGTGGTTGGTTGCATGAGTCTCTGAGTCAATCAGTGAGTAGGTGCATGAGTGCCTTTGTGCATTTGAAAGTAAGTATATGACTGACTGGATCTGTGAGTGGACATGTGACTGTCTAAGTGGGTGAGTAAGTGGGTGCATGACTGTTTGAGTGGGTCTGTGAGTGAGTGCATGAGTCTCTTAGTAGGCCATTGACAGGGAGTGTAAGTGTTGGAGTGGTTCTGTCAGTGGGTGCTTGGGTCTCTCACTGGGACTGTGAGTGGTTGCATGAGTCTCTGAGTGTATCAGTGACTGGGTGCATAAGTCTGTGAGTGGGATGTGAGTGACTGTATGGGTGTGTGAGTATCTGAGTGGGTCTATGAGTGGGTGTATGAGTGTCTGAGTGGATCTGTGAGTGGGTGTATGAGTGTTTAAATGGGTCTGTGAGTGAGAGCATAAGTCTCTGAGTGGGTGAGTGAATGGGTGCATGCATGAGTGTCTGAGTGGGTCTGTGACTAGAAGGGCGAGTGTCTGGGTGGGTCTGTGAGTGAATACGTGAGTCTTTGAGTGGGTGAGTGAGTGGGTGTGTGAGTCTGAGTGTATGAGTGAGTGACTGAGTGCATATGTCTCTAAGAGGGTCTGTGACTGAGTGTGTGAGTGACTGTATGGGTGTGTGAGTATGTGTATGAGTGTCTGAGTGTATCTAGGAATGGGTGTATGAGTGTCTCAGTTGGTCTTTCAGTGGGTGTGTGAGTGTCTTAGTGGATCTGTGAGTACATACATGAGTGTGTGAGTAGGTCTATAAGTGGGTGCATGAGTCTCTGAGTGGGTCTGTACATGGGTGTGCGACTCTCCAAGTGAGGCTGTAAGTGGGTGCATTAATATCTGTGTGGGTCTGTGAGTGGGTGCATGAGTGCCCAGGTGGGTCTGTGAGTGGGTGTAAGAGTCTCTAAGTGTATATGAAACTGGGCGCATAAGTCTATAAGTAGGTCTCTAAATAGGTGTGTTAGTCTCTGAGTGGGTGTGTACATGGGTGTGTCACTCTCCGAGTGAGTCTGTAGGTGGGTGCATGAGTACCTGAATGGGCATGCGAGTGGGTGCATGAGTATCTGCGTGAGTATGTGACTGGATGTATAAGTGTGTGAGTGGGCATGTGAATGGGTGTATATGTGTTTGAGTGAGTTTGTGAGTGCATACATGAGTCTGTGACAGTGACTGGCGAGTGTGTACAAATATATATTTTTTTTATATTTCCAGCAATATTCGCGAAGGCGTCGATATAGTCACAATGACCCTGCGATGGTACATGGGGGCTGTGCTGGCGGTCCCGGCGTCATCGCGAATATTGCACGTGATTAAAGACAACAATTTTGTACACATAACTTGTGTCATTAATACCCCCATTTCTCAAACATGGGGTCAGAATATCTCCACCCTGACCGCTTATGTTAGCTTTGACACAAATTTTCAGCCCCAGGAACTGTTCCCGATCGATAAAATGGCGGCTGCAACTTTCTGTTCAGGTTGCATCCAGCCAATCAGCAAAATTCCTGTTGGTGTGCGCATTCGCGATTTACCTCGAAATCATCCTAATTTAACCACGATCACCGCGAAATATCCGCAATCAGAGATATCACTATACTGTTTGGTTTTAATTTCTCAAAAACTACTGAATGGATTTGTACCAAATAACAAAAAGCACAATCTGCGTAACAGCATCTACCTTTCGGCCAAATTTGGTGAAATTCCATCCAGTGGTTGGGGATGTAGGTTTGACAAAGCGTTCCCATGGGAATTAACATTACAAACGCACCCTTATTTTGCACCCTTATTTCTCAATCCCCACTGCATGGATCACCCCCAAACTTTCCATGACACACAGAACCTTCTTTGACACTTTTTGGGAATATTTCATGAAGATTGGTCAAACGACGCCAAAGTTATAGGCAAGCCAAAAAATGCTTTTCCTATGGAAACTAGGTCCTAACTATAACTACCTTCTAGCGACCGCCAGTAGGTAATATATAAATATAATATATTTAAAAAGTAAAACACTAAATGAACATTGCTTTAAAAATATTTGAATGAAAGTAGTAACATTAATATAAATCTAAAATTAAAAAATATATCAACCCTAAATAAATATATAATTAATTTTAAATATCAATATAAATATCTAAAAATAGTTTTAACATTTTAAATTAAGTATACAAAATAAACATAAGTGTCATATATGTATATGTATATATATAAACATATTTACAATGTAGAAAAATATTTTAACAGCAAAGTAATTATGAAAACATATTTTACAAAATATAGTACAAATATAAACCTATATAATCAATGAAAACAAAATAATTTAATAAAAGAAACCACATTTCTGAAAAATAATATAAAAAAATAAAAATTATTAGAAAAACAAAGCATACAATATCAAATACCAATATAAAAAATTATTACTATATACACTATTTAAAAAATATTACATAAAGTATGTGCCGTGCAAGGGCTTAATTTACAAATCCCACTCCATTCTAATAAACAATAGGGTAAGTGTTGATTTCTTGAGTTATTAGACTTAGGGCTTTATTACAAGTACGGCGGTCCTGGGACTGCCGAACATGCGGTGGGGGTCTGACTGGCCATCACCCGGCGGTCCGACTGCCGTATTACGATGGTGGTGGTAGGTCCACTAGCATCCTCCCAGAAGACTGCCGCCACCGGCAGGATCTTGGATCCCAATCAGGCAGCAGTGGGGAAGGCAGTGATCTGCTGTGGCGGCACCGCCATGCAGATTGCAACTTGCCTTTCTTCCAAGCATTTCATGGCGCCTTGAAATGCTTGGCTGAAAGGCATCTAAAGGGGCTCTCAACAGTGCTTCTAGCCGAATCTCCCCATGAGGGTGCATGGGGGACCTTATTTTTCCCCCCAAAAGTGCTGCGCCAAACACACCACCGCTGTAACACCACCAAGGCCGCACCGCTAGCCCTGGATTACACTCGTAATCCGGTAGGTGAGAGACAGTGGGTTTGTCGGTCTTCCAGGGACAGCCGCGTTGGGGTTCCGACGGGAAGACTGACAAACTCATAATCAGGTCCTTACTATTCCACTCCAGTCAAAATCAACAGTAGGTAAAGTGTTGAACTCTGGAGGGGTTAGATTTACTATACCCACTCCATTCTACGCAACAGTAATGAAAGTGTTGGACACCAGAAGGGTTTAATTTAGTATTCCCACTCCAGTCGAATAAACAGTCGGGAAAGTGCTTGACTCCGGAGGGGTTAGATTTACTATTCCCACTCCAGTCTAAGCAACAGTAAGGAAAGAGTTGGACTCCAGAAGGGTTAGATTTACTATTCCCACTTCAGCCTAAGCAACAGTAGGGAAAGTGTTGGTCTCCGGCAGTGTTTAATTTAGGATTCCCCAGGGGTTAGATTAACTATTCCCACTCCAGTCCAAGCAACATTAGGGACGGTGCTTGAGTTTCAAGGGACTATTAAAAGCATTCCACCACCTAATCATTTTATGCAAAACATGCAAATACCTAGTATCAAAAAACTATAAAATCATACCGTAAAAAAAGCATATTATATAGTGTAAAATACAACTTAATAAACTTAAAATAAAAAATAAAGGGGCCCATTAGGATGGCGGGCGGTAGCACCACCGCCGTGCTGGCGGATGCAAAAACCACCAGTTACCGCCCGCATGCCGCAGCCCACACGCCCGCCAAATTACGATGTGAAAAGGCAGCCAAACACCGCCGGCAAGCCAGCGACGCCGTCCGCCATCAAAGTGCGCCCGCTCACGTAGCGGCGCAGCCCAATGGAGACACACCGCCAGACGAAATCACGTACCGCCCGGCGTACAAATTACGATGCCGCAAACAAACAGCTCCCACGGCTAAGAGACACCGCACGTGAAAGTGAGGCGGAAACCCGAAAGCCGAGCACAGACACCGAAGAGGCGACCCCCCAGAGCATGAATCCAGCACTGCAGGCCCTCCCCATGCTCTACCTGATGCAGCACCCAGGAGTCAACGCACCGCGGCGACGCAGGTAGGCAGACACACAACAGGGGCACGCAAACAGCGCACACAGTGCAAGGGCGGAAAAGGAGGACATGGCACCCCCTAACACCCCTGCGTGGACAAGACACATCCACCACTGCACCCACAAATGTAACACAGGGCAAAGTGCAACATCTCGCAACTATCATGGGCACACCACCTGGGACCAGGAACTAACGACCCCGTCACGGCACCGCAGCACAGCGGCGATGACGCAGCCACACATGCGCACAACTCAGCGCCCAACCATAACGCCATGTATGCGTCGCACACAAACAATACAGGGACACAACCAAGCACCACACACACCAGCCACACCCAGAACGCACATGACACGTGACAGGTCTGCCACAGTCATGTCCCCAACGCCTAATTCACGGACAACACCCAACGTCACACAACCGACGCCCACATGTCAGTGAAGTCACGCAACATCAGGACACACCCCTGTGTGACAAACATGGCGAAGCACACAGCGGCGGCAACACCACCCAGTAGAACATGGGCCCCGTCGGGAAGAGGTACGCCAGTACCACACAGAAACACCCATACCACCCTGCACCCATGAACCAGACATACAAAACGGAACACCAAAGAGCCCGGGGACCGACAACAGGTGGACTCAAGAATGACACCCACACACAAGGCCCAACGCATAGCGGAAACACAGCCTGCCGCCCACACACGGGAGAGCAGACAGCACTGAATGACCTTCCATTCCAACTCCGAAACCACATCCCGACTAAACAAGCCGGCGAATACAGCCATTGTCCCAAAAAAAGACCAACACAGGCATGCAGAGGAAACCGACCACAGGGCAGATAGCGCATATCACCTAAGAACATACCGAACGGGAAAGAAGAAAGTATAAAACTCCCCCATGCCGTTCCCATGCAAGTTATCTGGAAGGAGTCACACACCACTGACCTTGAACATTCAGAGAAGCACGTGGGATGAGGGCCCGTGTCCTCCGCACAAGCTAACAGAACACAAGTCCTGCCCCCCTACGACCATCACAGACCTCACAGCAACCTCGGAGCTTGCACACTGCAGACTGCACACACAGCCGGAGCACGCCACCACATCGCCCCGCAGCAAAATGGCACCTACAACACACCTACCCAACTACGCCAGACAGGTCAAGCTGTACAAACACAACCTGATACAGCTACTGGGATGCGAACCCCTATCCCTGCTGAACGTAAGTTACCGACTGACTTACCGCATCGCATTGTTCAGCTGCGTCATACCCGTCTTCTACTGTCGGAGGTGTCCCTTCCACCATCCTGTGGAGTTGTGCCTCTCCAACCCGGCATGTCCAAGGGCGGACCTGCTACCACTATTCCACCCTCTGGACGCACACGACAGGGTCTGTTCAGCCTATGGGGGCATGGCGTATGTGGCGTACATCGGACCCACACTGCAATGGGACCACTGTGCCTCCACACGACGGATCATGGATCACAGCTACATCGAATGTCACCCAGCATGCCCCATCATGCTCCTACAAGGGACAACTTACGGACAACACCGTGACAGCCACCATCCGCTACATTGGCTGGCAAACATGTATACCACCAATGAAATGGAAGCCCTGCAGGAAGCCATCGCATACCTGTCAACCTGTCAATTCGTAGGACCCCGACGCAATCCCCCAATTGAGCCATGATGTCCGACACTGTACCCATGCTTAGCTTCCGCACGGACTGGCCAGTAACCACCACAACAGCCATACCAAACGACCTGCAACTGATACCACACCATCAACGACACTGCCATGACATCGGATGTGTCCGGGACATGCACTCCGTTCCCCATCACATCCAGGAACTCTGCATGTATCCGGGGAGGCAGTGGCATGGGATATGTGTATCACACCCACATGGACAGAACTGCACGTACAACTAAGCCATGACATGGATCCTGCGCCCATGGACATATGCACCGCACAGTGGACAGGAATCGCCCGGCTGGAGTATGTGAGAGCTGCACCCCTTCTCCCCCTCCCCGGAATTCCCGTAACAGGACCTTTGCATGGACGACAAGTGCATACAACAACAACACGACCCCAGTGACTGTGACATGTCCAGTATCCACCATATGGCAACAACAAGTGGGACGCCGTTGCATGCACGTAAGCCCATGCCCTGATGTCAACTCACACGCACGCGTGCATGAGTAACAACAGCAGCACACCTGTCACATGGAACTGAGATGGACTGTGCCCATGATGCCAAGCGGTCTGGTAGGCTAAATGTATACCGTCTGTGTCAAAGTCCGCAGCACCGCAGCTACTTGCAAATGAACATTAGCACAGCAACGGCCAAGCAGATGTAACTCTGAAGCCCACATCCCACATGCAACAGCTAATCACATGTACCCCTACACCCTTAGCTATGTGTAATCATGCTCAGTATATCCTCCACATGCATACCGCTGCCAGTAGTGTCCACTATACTGCATCACAGAGGACATAAGTCACAATACATGGTTTGAAGAAAGAAACTGTCTCTGCTGATTCCTTTCACAAGTACGAATGTGAGATGATGAGAGTGTGTGATGTATACGGCAGTCGTGACATGACTATGTAGTCCACTGTCATTCGATGTCAACGCAAATGAGTAGCACAACTGTGGAAGACACACATGTGTCGTGTGAAGCGGGAGTGACGCTTCGCTCAGGTGGGTGGGTGTGACGGGTAGATGCGCACATGCAAAGTTGAAACACGCTGTGTCGGGAGGGGTCCGGAACTGCACATTACCGCTTCCATGGGCAATGTTAAAGGCCACCCGTCGGGGGGGATGTGAACACGTGTGTGCACAGCAGCCGGGCACACGAACAATGCGGTATCAGGCGTACACGTCAGCCCACCCTCTGTGGACAAGCTGGATCCTGTTGTGCGCCCGCCAGGCCCTTGACAAGGCACACACAGCCCCTGCCGACCAGGTGTATCCCCAACATTGTCAACCTGCACAGGCAATCCAGGGCACGGGATGGCAGTGGAGCATGGTGGGGGAGAGGACTCGGCGCGCTTCTCCGGGACACATCACGCAGGCAAAACATCCTCAATGTGCAGCATGGCTCAAGTCATATGGAAGTATTGGGGGACGCACACATCACGAGCAGGAGTGACGTCACGGAAGGTGGCTCGCACCATCCCACCCATTGCCTACATCCCCACACACGTCACATGCCGTTGCAACAGAGAAGCCAGCGCGTGCGCAAGCACCTCCGAGCCCGCCCCAGTGAGGCAAAAGAGTGAATGTGTGGGTCCATCAGCCCCAGATGGACGCGGCATGGGCCGCTAGGGCAGCTACAGCCTCTGTGTGTCGCAGGTGGTGTATCCGGACTGCGGAGACTGCAATGCATTGTCTAGGTTGCCCGGGTCTCGAGTCGGGGCACCACGCAGGTGGACGGCGTCCCGCCACACATCATGCCGTGTGCATAGGCAGGGACGGCCAGTGGCCGGCCCCCACATGTCTGTTAGCATGTCATCATCTGCACATTGGCATGGGTGCATGGTATACGCATATGCACACGCATGTCATCCCTCACTATGTACATCTGCCACTTGGCACGTGCAAGGTTACGTGTCACATGTGATGTGTATTTGCAAGCACACAGCCGTGTTGGCATGGGGCTGTCAATGTGTACACCTGACAATGCTTCTGGAGGTGTGATCCGTACAGTGCTGCACATAGGGTGCAGTGGTGACACCAATGACTGTCTCATATCCCCTCGTGCCACAGGTCCCACTTGTCTTGGCCGCTCAGCCTGTGCCCACATCGTCGTTGGTGTGTGCCATACTCATCCAGCCTCGGAAGCAGTGTGATGCACAGCAGCCAGTCATGTTGCCGTGGTGTTGTCGCTTGCCGGATATGCAGTCAGTCCCCATCAGCACGCCTCACAGGTCATTGAGGCCTGGATCCCCATGTGCATGCACATAGCAATGGTTTGTGTCACTGCCCATTGCTATTGGTGGGAGACCTGTGTAAGTGTATTGTGGCTGTGCTGTCCCTGCATGACAGCTGTTCTGTGACTCATGTTCTTGCTCTGTCATATCAGTGATGTGTATGTGAAAATGCCATGTGTCGTGTTGCTTTGACATGTGTCCACTTCCATCTTTCCTAGGCGGAGACCAAACATTTACCGCCCTTACCAATTGTTGGCGGACATGGAGGATTCTGAGGTCATCCGGAAATTTCGTCTGGATCGACCAACCCTGCATCGACTATGTGCCATGTTGGAACCCCACCTCCGTCCTCGCAGGGTGTATCCGACAGCATTCACCCCCACGGCTAAGGTGATGGCTGCACTGCATTTTTTCGCCACTGGGTCATTCCAGCACACAGTGGGCAGTGGAGGTGGGATGTCCCAGCCCATGTTCAGCATGGTGCTGAGGGATGTACTGGCAGCCATGATGCTGTACAGGAACAGGTACATCCGATTCCCCAGGGCACGTGAGTTGGCGGCAGTGAAGGGTGCATTCTATGCCCTTGGACGGATCCCACACGTCGTTGGTGCCATTGACTGCACCCATGTTGGCCTTGTCCCACCACAGGCCACTGAGCAGCTCTTCCGCAACCGGAAGCACACGCACTCCCTGAATGTGCAAGTGGTGTGCCTTGCGGACATGGTCATCTCCCACGTGTGTGCAAAGTTCCCAGGCTCGGCCCATGACGCGCACATCATTCGAAACAGCATATTACCACGACTGATGACCAATCTGCAACAGGACCGTGGCTGGATTGTCGGTGAGTATGTGGAGTTGTGTAGCGTGCTGGCTTAAGGATGCTGTCTACTGTCCTGTTTGAATTGCAACGGTTCTCTGTGTCCCCCACGCCCAGGTGACTCGGCTTACCCGAATGGGCCCTGGCTGCTCAGTCCATTACGAAATCCTCGGACCCCAGCAGATGACCGCTACAATGAGGCACATGGGAGGACCAGACGTGTGGTCGAGCGTACCTTTGGCCTCCTCAAGTCCAGGTTCAGATGCCTGGACCGCACCGAGGGGCGCTGGCGTACTCCCCACAGAAGGTGTGCCAGATAGTGGTGGCTTGCTGCATGCTGCACAATCTGGCCATTCGAAAGCAGATCCCCCTAATTGTGGATGACGGAGATCAACCAGGGCCCCAGCCTGCACACCAGGACAGCTCCAGTGAAGAGGACAGTGGAGAGGATGAAGCTGTGAATGTGCGTCAGCAGCTCATCGCCCGCTACTTCACTTGACGGTGAGTGACCATGTACGACGGCTGATGTGGCTGTAGTTGTGCAGGTGTATGTGTGCTCTGTTACTGGGGCCTTTTGTTCACTGAGTGCTGTGTGTCAATGGTCCATGTCCAGGTTGGTATGCCACTGTCAGTGGCTGTAGCATTGTGCCCTGTTGCTCTCAGAGATGTGTGTGCATTGCTTGTAGTTGGTGACAAGTACTGTGTGATGAGTGTGTGACACACTCATTGAATGTACTCTTGTTCTGTTTTTCACCCCTAGGTCCCTGCAGCCTCTCCTGTCCCATCGACATGCCACACAGCAGATGCTATTCTGCTCATGGTGGCGATTGCACATCGTGGAATAAACACAGGACACATTAAGCCGATTGTGATCAAGGTGTATTTATTAACAGCGGTGACATGTGATTGTGTGCAAGGTGATGACAAATGTGGTGCATGCTGTGACAATGAGTTGACGGTCATGGCTGCGTGATGGTCAAGGTGTACCCATGGAGTTCTATGTCCACAGTCCAACAGACACATGCCATTCACATGGCAGTGTGGGCTAGGATCGTATTCCAAGTCAATGCAGTAGGTGGTCAAGGTGGCTGGCTGACTCACTGGCGTTTGGTGTGGGCGAAGTCCTCTCTGGACACCTGTTTCCACTTCGGATGGCCCCTTCCATGTTTGGGAGGGGGGGTGTTGATGTTCCGCTGGTGGTGGCTGAGGAGTGCTCACTCGCTGTGGACGCAGGGGAACGTGATGCTGCACGACCCAGCGCCACAGCAGGTGGTGGCGGAGGTGGTGTTGCTGGCCTTGCTTGTGCCCTCCCCCCACCACCAGCTGGCCCATGAGGTCCGCGATTCGGGCCATGTGGGCGTCCATGGACCTCAACACCGCAAGGACCTCCCGCGTGTCGCTTGCCGACCTGGCCCATTCGCCTTGGGCCTCCTCATAGGCCCCAAGGACTCTGTCTATTGGCGGCAGGGCTTGGCTCCCAGGCACAGTTGGCGTTGGCCTGGCCCTGCTCCTCCTACCAGTACTGCTGCCACCGACCTGCCCACTAGCCACATTGCTCACCACGGGCCTCGCTGTGGCTCCCAGGGTGGACCCAGTCGGCCGGACCACCACTTGCGCTGGGGCTGGGGCCAGTGATGACGTGGTGGTGGTTGCGGCAGTGGGAGTGGCCGCAACGAGCGTGGGGGTGGCCGCCACAACAGTGGTAGTGGCCGCTACGACAGTGGCAGCAGGGGGCTGTGAGTGGTCATCAGCCCTGGATGATGGGTTGGTGGGTGGGAGGGTGCCTGGGGTGCGGTTGGGCCCTGCCACACCAGATGGGCCTGCTGGGTGGTCCGTGTCCGGATCGGAGGACAGATCCTCCACATCCGTGAGTCCTTGTTGGGGGCTTGCAGGCTGGCTGTGCTGGCTGCTGTCTCCATCTCCAGCATCCAGCAGTTCGTCACCTGTGGGGGGAATGAGATATGTTATTGTGTTGCACATGACAAAGTATGTATAGGTTGTCTGACATCCACAGTTCGTGCACAGTCGTGCACAGGTTTCCTGGAGCCGTGTGTGTGGCTGTGCTATTTGTTGTTGTGTGGGCATGCCAATGGGACTGTGTGCTGTGGACATGTGGCATGGGACGGATTGGCAATGCCAATGGGTGTGTTGCTGTGCTCCTGCTTTTTGTGGCTCTGGTGTATGCGGACTCCAGACCCATCGTGGAGGTTGGTTTGTACTATGCTCTTGGGGTTCATATGGAACGCTTAGAAACGCAGATGGCATAATGGGGGTCAGCCCCTGAAACGCATTTGAGATGAACTATGCTTTGGGGGTTCATATGGAACGCTTAGAAACGCAGATGGCATAATGGGGGTCAGCCCCCTGAAACGCATTTGAGATGTACTATGCTTTTGGGGTACATACTGTGTGCCATGGGTGCAGAACGTGACATGTGTTGTGGCAACATGACAGTGCATGGTCTGAGGTGTGTGTATGTCTGACATACCCTGCATATTTGCTGTCTGTTGTGATTTCTGGCCATGTAATTGGACGCATTGTTATGAGTGAGTGATGGTTGTGTGCCACACGACGTATTGCAGATGGTCCAATTCCTTGGTGTGCGTGCTGCCCTGTGCCATGTGCATCACTGCAGTGCTCGGGGGTGTGTGGCCCATGTTATGTGTGTAGTTGCTCACAGTGTGACGTGCGCTTCATTCACTTCTGGCACATGATTTATCATGGGCATGTTTCTTTGCGTGACTACTGTATGTGGACCAGCTGTTCGGATGACATACCTTTCATGTGACTGGGGCTGACGGATGAGATGGATGGTATGTTGTATGTGCATTGTGTGTCTGTGTGTTTGATGGGTCCAGTGGTGTTCGTGTGCATTTCTGTTGTTCCACGCTGTTGCGTCTAGTGTGGTATGTCTTACATGGGCATAGTTGTGGGATGTGTGGTTGACAGGCAGTGGGGGCTACATGGACAGGACTTCGATGGTGTTGCAGTTGTGTGTGATGGGTTGCACTGTGCCTGCCGTGTGGTTCTGTTATCAGTGTGACTTGTGCATGCAGACGTGGCTCCTTGGGTGTTGCTGTGTCTGTGATGGGTCATGTGGGGTGTGACTCTGTGGTTCATGTCCGTGTGCACATTGTTCACATGGTTGTGGCAGGGAGCAGTGCTGCGTGTTCCTCTGCTACTTTGACATGTCCCATGTGTTAGTCGTAATTCAGTCCTCATGCCTCCAGTCACCCCGCCCTGTCCAGTTTCCCACCTGCAGGTTGTTTTTGAGCGTGCACTGGACTGGATGCAACATGGTTATGGGCGGGGGGGTGCTCCATGTTGCAGGTCTGTGGGGGTGGGGGCGGTGTTATGGGTCGTGGTGATGGCTGGACACCCACTGACACCGTTTGTCCTGGGGCGGGATGTCTACCTGTCGGCTGCCGGTGTGCACTGCAGTGGCTGCTACGTGGGTGTGGGGTGTGGGCTGTGCTCCTCCTTGCTGTGCTGTGGGACTAGGGGCCTGGTGTGTGTTGTACTTCAGCTGTCCCCCTCCCACCCACTGCGCTTTGTGTTGCTGCTACTTACCTGTTACTTGTCGGTTAGTGCAGCTACGGCTGCCACATGGGTGTGGGGGTGCTCCGCCTTGCTGTGCTGTAGGACTAGGGGCCTGGTGGGTGTTGTACTTCAGCTGTCCCCCTCCCACCCACTGCGCTTTGTGTTGCTGCTACTTACCTGTTACTTGTCGGTTAATGCAGCTACGGCTGCCACATGGGTGTGGGGGTGCTCCGCCTTGCTGTGCTGTAGGACTAGGGGCCTGGTGTGTGTTGTACTTCAGCTGTCCCCCCTCCCACCCACTGCCTCTGTGTTGCGGCTACTTACCTGTTACTTGTCGGTTGGTGCAGCTACGGCTGCCACATGGGTGTGGGGGGTGCTCGTTGTGGCGCTTCTGGAGTACTAGGGGACCTGTTGGTAGTTACGTGGCTGGCTGGGTGAACACATGCCCCCATGGTTTTGTTAGTTGATATGTTTGGGCTGTGTGTGTGGTGGTGCCTGTTGCATGTGTGAGTAATGTGTTGTGTATTGTGTACTGGACATGGGGGTGTTTGTCCCTCGGAGCTATGGCATGGTGGTAGTGCATGTGAGTACATAGCGGTGTGCTGGTATACATTTGTTTGTACTTACCGGCCTCCACTCCCCCTGGTAATCCGGTGAGGATCTCCGGATGGATGATGACTCGCACCTTCTCCTCCCACGCTTTGAAGGTCTTGTAATGCGCGGGATTCCCTCCGCCAGTCGTGGCAGCCAGCTCTCGGTTTTTGCTCTCCTTCTTCTTGACCAGGCTTTTGATGTCGTTCCACCGTTTGTTTATCTCTCCTCTGTTTCTGGGTACGGTCCCGACTGCATTGACCTGGTCTACAATTCTGTTCCACATTCTGTTTCTGGTGGCTAGTGGTGTGTGCTGGACCTGGTTGCCATAGATTTGTGTGTGCACCTTGACGATCTCGTCGACCATGACCGTCAGCTCAGTGGAAGTGAACTTGGGCATTCTGTGTGATGCCATGGTGTTTGTGGTGCTGGTGCGGTGTGTGATGTGTGATGTGCAGGGGGTTTGTGGTGCCGGTGTTTGGTGGTGGTGGTGGTGGTGGGTGTGATGTGTGCGTATCTGTGGTGTGCTGCTGTCCTTGCTGTGTCACTGTGTCCTCTCCTCTCCTCTCTGCTTTGCAATGTTGCAAGGGGTTGTGGTCTGTGGAGGGGCTGCTTTTGTACTTACCTGTTTGGGTGTGTCCTGATGGTCTGTTGTTTTCAGGTGTGTTGTGGCCGGTGTTCTGGGCTTTGTGTTTATTTGTTTGTCCAGGGGTGGTGTGTTTTCGGGATGTGTACTTTGTCTGTGTATTTGTGCGTGGATTGCTGTGTGGACTTGTTTGCCTTGTTGTGTGTGTTTGTTTGAGTCCGGGGCTGTTTCTGTGCAGGGACGTGGCCGCCATGGCTTCTGCCGTGTCCATTTTCTTCAGTGTTGTTTCCGCTGGCGGGCGGTGTATTTGTTGTTTTTCCGCGCTCATGTCGGTGCGATCGTAATTTCACGTGCGGTGTCTCGACCGTGAGGGCGGGCGGTTTTGTGTTGTCGTGCGTCTTTCCGTCCGTGGCGGGCGGTTTGACTCCGACTCGGACATGGGCGGGCGGTATTTTGTGTGTTTTTCCGCCGCTGGCGGTTTTCGGTTCGAGGCATCATAATTGCTGGGTCGGTATTCAGAAGGTGTAGGCGGGCGGATTTTTGCCGCTTTCATGGGTGGCGGATTTTTTTACGCCCGGTATCGTAATGGGCCTTAAAGTAATTTAAATAAAATCTACTTCCCTACCTACAAAAAACAAACAGCAAATATCAAAAAACATAACTGAAATAATAATTCCAACGACATTTTTTTGAACAAATTAAATAAATGAAAAACATTTTCTTTAAAAGAGAATAAATGAAAAACACATTTTACATACATTATACAAAAACACTTAAAAAACATAAAATAATTAAAATAAGTACATTTGTCCACCGTAAAAAGTATATAAATAATTATCAATTAGTCAATTAAATATTAACAATAAATTAGAAAAATATTATAACTTCAATAACTTCCCACTCTATTCCCCTATAAAACCAACATCTCACTATTAAAATGTAAATTACTTACAGAAATATTATCAATTAAATATACAGTAAAATTTCACAAATAAAATTCAAATAAAACAATAAAAACTATTTACATAATTAATTAACAATTAGAAATTAATTACCACTTACATAAAGCTATTTATAATTGAATTAACTTTTCACCCCAATGAACTACAAATCCACCCGCTAATAAAAACAGCATAAACAAAAATCTTTAATTTAAATGTACATTAAAAATACCAAACCAAATTAAACTTGAATACAAAACATAACTACTAAACAATAAAACAATATACATATTTATTAATCAATAAAATATTTCTTTACAATGCAAAAATTAATATTAGAATTAAATTAATTATAATTTACTTTCCACCCTATGCCCCTACAAACCCAGCAGCCCCCTACCACATTATAAATTAGTAGTCTAATTTTCCAAAACTTAGTTAAACATTTAAAATGACAAACTATATTTTACAAAATTAATAGCAATTATACTAACAATACTAACACCTACAATTAATGTTTCTTAATTGAATGCAAGCTAGACAGCAGCACTGCACCCTCATCAAAATAAAACTGCAAGTCAACAATTGGAAGACAGTTCACATAATAGAACTATAAGATCTGCTTCATTAACACAAAGTAATGTATTTCTACATTTCCTCTCGAGTTCTAAAATAGAAGACAGGTCTATGCAACATGCAACATGCGCAACAAATTTTGGGTGTATTATGAGAAGCGCTACCTGATTTATGCGGCAGTAGAGGGGCTAAATTATGCGGCAGGGTTGGCTAAATTATGTGGCAAGAAAAGGCAAATTATGCGGCATACTGTGGTACATTTTGTAATAGTACTATTTCATTATTTTGTATTTTTTACACTTGTTAACACTGGGCATAGGTTGTACCTTATTGGTACCAGTTTAACATCTGAGGGGTTGATTACAATGTTGTCAGGAAAGCCTTCCCACCGAATCGTGTTAGGAATGCTTTCTGAACGATTCGTATTTGGGGAGTCCAACCGATCGATTACGATGTGTCAGGATGGTTATGGACTCGGTTTGGTTGGACTCCCATTGACTTCAATGGGAGCCTGTGTTCCGAACGAGAACACAGGATCCCATTGAAAAGAGGGGTGGGTGGGAGAAAGCTTGCAGCCTGTGGCTGGCACCCCATGGTGCCTGCCACACTGTGCATGGTTGGTGAGGGGGGTCCCTTAGGTACCTCCACGGGCCCCATCCGGAGGCCTACGGGCGAAGGGGGGCCTACTACGGGCCCCCCAGGGAAGTCTGATTCCCACAGCAGTTTTGTCTTGGCCAAACCTTTTCGGAACGGCTGTCCGAATCGGTCATCGTACTCGCTCATTCGGAAACCATCTCCATTGGGCTGTACGATTCGACTCTTAACGACTCGGGCTGCCTGAATCCCATTCGGAACCGATTCGGACAGCCCGGATGGCTTCCTTGCATCGTAATCGGTCGTCCGGAAAGGTGACTGATTCGGTCGGGAACATAGGTCCCGAATTGGATTTGCAGAATCCGAATCCCGTTCGTAGCCTTTCCTGACGGCATCTTAATCAACCCCTAAATGTCGCAATAAGCAACAGAAAAGTGATCAGTCAACCTTTGCAAAGGGCCTTCCGCTGCGAAGCAACACTTGTCGCAACATTTTTAGTAACCTTTGAACTGTAAAGCTAGAAACACATTTTTTGGTTTAAATCTGCAAATTATGCAGCCGATAATGGATTATGTGGCAAATTATGCGAATCCATTATTATACGAAAAACGCTGTGTCCACACAATGGCATAATTCCAGTGGCCCTTCTCATGAGTAACCTGTGCAGGGATCGCAGCTGTAAGTGTTCCAATGTTTATCTCACTAGGTAATCATTAAGTGTGATCAGATCTGCACTTCATTAAATTTCAGCTCGATCTCAGACTTTATTGGGTGCGATAATTATCAAACCTGATAGGGGATACTCATG
Organism: Calotriton arnoldi; assembly: GCA_963921515.1. Taxonomy (NCBI): domain Eukaryota; kingdom Metazoa; phylum Chordata; class Amphibia; order Caudata; family Salamandridae; genus Calotriton; species Calotriton arnoldi. The sequence goes on along the minus strand of CAWUFW010003150.1, from coordinate 760,969 downwards.
ATCAGGCCTTTTGTCTGATCTTTGCTTTTAATGTAAAAAAGTTTGGCTTTTTCTATGTCTCTTTCTCTTACATAATTTGGTTTTAGCATAGAAAACATACTTGAAATACAGATAGGAATGACTCAACACAGCTTACCAGGAGAGTCAGGGCAGTGCCTGGAGAACAAAAGGGCAAATCATGAGTCGAAGTTGCTACCTCTGGTGACCCCCAATTCATGCCCACGATAATAGTCTACTTCTCTTGTAATACTTAGTGTGCACTTAGCTGCTAATAGGTGCTCAAGTCAGACTGGATCTTGGCCCAGAAATGTCATTTTTAAATATGCACTGAACATGCAGATTTTACACCGTTGTGAGCACATTGTGAGCACATGAACAGATGCTGCCCATGTGTAGTAGGTATGGCAGATGTTTTTGCGGGGCCTGGGCAAAGGACCCCTCTGCCCCTCCATTGTGAGAGCCCTGCTCATGTGGAAATACGAGAAAGTAACGTTTTAATGAAACTAGCAGGGCAGAAACCCACTGCCATGACCCCTCCTCCTCTTCTTTGTGCTGCCGGGGACAGTACCAAGGTAGTAAGGAAACAAAGGGAGCAGCGGCCTGGAAACAGGTTCATCACCAGTTATTTCCTTTCGCAATGACAAATCTATACTGGGCTATATGGCAGCAGTGATGGGGTTAAATGTTACTGTGAAAAACCCCTTCAGGGTAGATGGAACGATGTTGCTCTCTACATCCTCCGCCATGGAGTTGGGACTTGAATGCATCAATTCAGTTTGGGTTTTTATGTGTACTTGTCTCTCTATTGAGTCGGCGCCTCCCGCACATCGGGGGGTGGCACCTTTAGTTGCATCTCGAGCGGAAGCCTGGTTCTTCTGCTTGGTGCCCCGGAAGCAGTTCCTGGATGAGGGGCGGTCGGTGACGTCATCGGGGCGCGCGAGGCTTCCCAGGCGAGGATAAAACCACTAGCAGGACCAGGACCTTCCTCTTTGTCCCCTCCAGAGACTACTAAAGGCGGATCGGCAGCCAGTTACCCACCCACCCATCCCTGAATCAGGCGGGGTCCTTGGCAGGAAAAGTAGCAGGAGATATCGAGATGTGGACTTTTTGGTGTGGAATGACTAACCCTTGGACAGGGAGAGCATTCAGTGGGGGCTCTGGGCTGGCGGGAGGGGGGACTGACCTGCTGGTGGTCCTGGACTCTCCTGCCCTACCCGAGATGCCTGTGTTAAAAGGACTTTGGGGGAGCACCTGTTATCAGGAACCCCGGTGGGCCAATGCGTTATGCAGCGCCCTGGTGTGGTAGTGGCCTCTGGGATAGAGGTGCAGCGCCCTGGTGTGGTAGTGGCCTCTGGGATAGAGGTTGGTAAAGTTGCTACGAATGTCTCCTGGTCAATGTGAATCTACCATGCTGTTGGATGCCCTTGGGGAGGTACTAGGGGGCCTGTGCAAGTTGGGGCCTGCTGGCACAGCAAGTACTGGGTGTTCTACACAATGAGCGTGTTTGCATGGTTAATGCAATGTTTATGTGAATGTAAAGCCAGTTTCTGCCTTCCTAACCTTCTGCATATTTTGCATCCTTGCTATATCATGTAATTGTTTGAAGGTCCAATCAAGTGATTATGTCATTATGCGGTTTAACTGATCAAGAGAACAATGTCCACTTTGTATGTGAAATAAAGCCTACGCCTTGGTCCAACAACAGTTGCCATTGTTCAGTCAATTATGAGGCAAATGTGGGGACTGGTTGTTTGGGAGGGGCGAATCACACGTGGTATGCATACTAATTGAGGTGCATTTTGTTGGTCTGGTTTTGTATTTATTTGTTTCCTATACGTTTCTCTGATTATCTAATATAAAGTAAGTTGTAATAGGGGTGTCAGACTAATGTGAAACATATGAGGGTGTATTACAAATAGGGTGCATTGCCCCACTCTGGACTAAGGGCCTGATTACGAGTTTGGTGTTGTGGGAGCGGGACCGTCCCGCACTGCCAAAGTGCGGGAGTTGTCTCCTGGTCTGGCAGATGGTTCTTTGGTGTTCCCACTGTGGTGCCTATGAAATAGGCACCTCAATTGGAATGTCAAAATCAGTACCTGCACGTCATGGGCTGCTGCAGTCCATGCCGTGCAGGTACTGGGGTGCATGCACATAGGCATGCATCCCCAAGCCCAGAGGCAACAGAGGGCCCTCTAGGGCCCCCTTTGTTTCCGCTCCACCACGGTTTTCATGGTGGTGGAACTGCCATGAAAACCGCGGCGGCGAGGAAACTCGTAATATGTTTAAGCATATTGCGGCCTCAAGACCGCTGCGCCACCGCCAGGGATCTCTGATCCCTGGCTTTTGCGGCTGTCCAAGGGTGGCCTGACTGCCCTAGTTGTAATCGGGCGTCGAAAGACCGCCGCCGCTGCGCCCCCACGAGTCTGGCAGTCCATGGACTGCCAGACTTGTATGTAATTAGCCCCTAAATGTGCACCAGCGTAATCCATATTACAGAAGGGGTGGTGCAAGAATCTGAAGCCCCTTCTGGGATACTAAAGTGCCATGGGAATGCAAAAAGTGGCCGCACATGCCTTTGCACTCCTCGGGCACTTTGTATAATACAGCCCCAGACACACTCTTTCCTGAAATAGTCCTGGATTAGTGAGAATATATTAGAAAACATGTTGAGCTGATTCACAAGATTAGGCACTTATAAGAGCCAATTAGGACCTGCAATTAGGACCTTTGTGTGGTTGTAGTTTTTGTGATACTAGTACTTTGTGTGGTAGTAGTTTACAAATGTCAATGGTAGATCTGGGAGAATGTTTTTATGAAAAACACGTAAGTGAAAAATGCAACAAACTGCGTTTCTTGTTCTGAAATTTGTTGCCAAGTTCTGGCTTATGGTTTGTTGTTTTAGGTGTTTAGTGGTGGTGTACAGTGGTTCACCAGTTTACGTGGCGCTGGGAAGGGATGAAAACCCTACAATTCTGTCAAAGTTTCTAAATTCTACCCTGCTAAACAAATTCACACAAAAATAGCGCGTTTGTACCGCCATGACATTTCTTCCAAGGGTGGATTTCACATGTTTTATGGGACAGTTTCACCCCATCCGTAGTCAGTCTGAAAAGTTGCACTACTACACATGCAGCAACAGCTCGATGATTGGAATGCATTGTTGCCATACACCTATTTGTCTTACTATGCGTTGTTGTGCAAAGTAAGCTGTGAATAGGATTAGGAAAATGTACAATTACGGCATGTTTGTCAATTGTGCTATTTAATTTCACTTTAAACATTTTTTTTCAGTTAACATCTCCTCTTCCAAAACCCACCCTGTTACTTTTTCACTCTTTGTTGCACTTTTCCACAAAGTTTCTGTGATTTTTCTGACCACGCACCAAGCAGGTGCACATTTACATGCGCACACTCGAGGCACTTATCACACTTGAAAACGTGTTACGTATATTTGGGAACTCTGTACGCATTACACTCAGTGCATCACATCTTTCTCCTCCTCTGAGTTACAGCTTTGTGACTCGGACTCGCGGAGGTGGAAATGAGGGCCGTTCGTTTGCTGTCTTCCCTTATGATGGGAAGGTCTTAAACTGGAGTTCGGTTGCCTCTATGGAGTGCTGTCAATTAATTGGTAGACTATGACCTCTTTCACGCTTACCCTGACGTGTAGTCTTTTTTTCTATCCCGTATCCCGAAATCCAGATTTCCCTCTTCTACTCCGTCAATTTCACTCTCACTCACTCCATTTCGGAAGTGAACCTCCAAATATTTGCCGACATGGTTTTACTAACATTTTCACACCTGCAGCTAAATATGCAAATCATATCGTCCCCAATGGACAGTTACTAACCTACCTAAGTTTTTTCGTTTACATCGGTCTAATTTTCTCACCCAGTAGTTGAGGGACCGGCACGGGCGCTCTCGTTTATGCCTCTCCCTTTTCTACCGCTAGCAGCCTCTCTCTCCATCCCCGCTCCTCCACCTCTCCCCTCCGCACGCCCTCCCTGTCACACTCCCTCTCACCTGCCTCTTTAATGAGCGCTTCTGAGAGCCTTTGTGCCTTCTGAAGTAATCAGCTCTGACCCAGTTCTCTTCATCTCTGCGCCTGCGAGCCCGAGCGCGAGGTCCCATTGGCCCAGCGTGTGAATGGAGAATGCTGTTACCGCCCGCCCCTGCCCCTCTCCGCCGCGTCCCTCTTGCATTCCGCAAAGGGCACCCGGCGATCCTGTCATTAGGGCAGCCTAGCTCCACTCATACCGGTGCCTGTTCCTCTGCCGGGGCCCGTTAATGAGTCTCGAGCCACCGCTCTCTCTTCTTCAGTTAATGAACAGACATTTTTTCGTGGCTTCATATCAGAAGCTAATGCCGAGCCGTGAAACTTGCAGTGATATTAAAAAAAACACCCGGAGAGACAGCGGATGCCACACAGTTTTTAATCGTGTACAGGGGAGCGGCTTGAAGCGTGGGATTCGCAGCGTGTGCTACGCTGTGCCTAATTCGTGAAAAACGCGCATTCGGAAAGCCAATAAGCCTCACCTCTGGGAGAGCTATTGGCTTTGTCAATTCATTTTAATCCGTGTTGGGCAGCGGCGTGGTTGCTGTGCAGCATGTCTAAAAGTTAGAGAAAACATTTTTTCTAGGGCGTGGCCAGCACTGACCTTGAGGGCCAGTAGTCTATTTTCTTAGTATGGGATTATTCTCTGCCTTCACAAAAAAAGTTTAACTATTTTATGTCAAAAATGTCTAAAACTTAATGGGGAAAAAACGGAGTTTCTGCTTTTTGGCACAGGACCATCGAGCTGGAATAGCAGCCGGTGGCAGACATACTAGGTACCTGCCCCATCCCAGGGAAGAAGGCTCAAAATCTCGGAGTCCTCCTAGACACGGAAAACAATCTTAATGGCCAGGCTAATCGCATGGTGGCAACCTGCACCTGGCTCATAAGGATGCTCAGGAAAATCTTCCCGCTTATTCTGCAGTCAGCCCGTAAGCGAATTGCCCTAACCCTAGTTATGTCCAGACTGGATCACTGCAACTCGCTGTATCTAGACTCCAACACGGGCACCCCGCACGGACTCCAAGTGGTACAAAATGCGCTGGCCAGATTAATTCTTGATATTCCCAGGCGCCAGTCAGCTGCCAGGGGACTAGAGGCCTTACATTGGCTCCCTATCAGAAAGCGCCTTATGTTTAAATCACTCTGCATAGTGCATAAAGCACTTTTTCTCCCTAGTCCATCAAGAATTAAAAATATGTTTCACTGGGATTGTCCAGGGAGAAACTTGCGATCAGCACATCAAAATCAGCTCATGGTGCCTAGAACCAAAAGGAAGAAATGGGGTGAAAGAGCATTCTCAATTGCGGCAAGCAGACTTTGGAACTCGCTCCCTCAAAGCCTGAGGGCTATCCCTCAGTTGCTGCCTTTCAGGAAAGCACTTGAGACCTGGCTGTATACGCTATAGACAATTCTTCCTGAATACTTATAGGTTGAGTATGGTTCTCTGGACGTTTGGCTGCAGTGCCTTGATGCCTTTGGGTAATTGTCACGCTTTATAAAACTTAAAATCAAATAAAATCAGATGAAGTTCTCTGTTTTGGCCCAGCATGAAGACAGGACCAAAAAGGCCATGCAAAGCAGGGAGTGCAGAGCTATTTGCATCTTTGTAGCATCTTGACAACTGTTTTGCACGACTTTTGTGGAGTTTTTTCTGGTGGGACAGGAGGGGGCAAGCAATGGAGAAGGGCTAGGGGTGGATGGGGAAAGCAACAAGAGGAAAGGGCAGACCAGACAAGCGAAAACACAGGAGAAAGGGGGGTGGCAGGGCAAGCAACAATGTGGGAGGGGGAATGTGGAGGGAGGAAGGTGGTGCAGGTAAAAGGAAGAAAGTACCTCTGAAAGAGGCGAACAGTGTAAGAACACTGGGCAAGGGAAGCAGTCCCTCCAGGGTAGGGACAAACACACAAAATGGAAGTAAAACCGGCACTTGCTGTTGAGTGGCGGCCGGTAATTTTACCGGGGTGGGTGGCACACAAGCACACATGCTTCTCACTCACACCCATGCATTCATACATGCAGACACACCCATTCACAACACTCACTAACAGATACATATACATTCATGCATACACGCATGCACACACCAAACATAAAAAAACCCACATAAAACTTACCTTAACAGCAGCTCTCTAAGAGGACAGCCTAGGAGGTTCCAGGAGGAATGGGATTCCTGCCTAAGGTCAGCCAATGAGTTCCCGACCTCGACACAGAGTGGGATGGGGTCAATGAGACTGCTGAACCCACCCCACTCTGGGGGTCATTATGATGTCGGGCGGATCGCCACCGCCCGACCGGCGGTGGCGATCCGCCCGCCATTTTCGTCCGCCCGCCTAACATTTTCCCCCCGCCATATTACGATGGCGGTGGGGACCCAGGCGGCCGGAAAGACCGTCCGCCAGTTTTCCGCCGGTAGGCAATCCACCCGATTGCCTACCGGGCGGAAAAAGCCTGCAATATGGTGGCGGTGCCTTGCAGGCACCGCCATCCATATTACGATGATGGCGGTCTCATGCCTTTCCATGGCGGAGACTCTGCCATGGAAAGGCATGCAGAGAATGCCTTTGGGGGCCCGTTGCGGGCCCCAAGTTGGTTGGGGGGGTGGGTGGCTGCACTTGGGGGGTACCCATGGTACCCCCCGACATTTGCATGCACAAGGTGGCAGGCACCGCGCGGTGCCTGTCACGTTGTGCATGCAAATGCACAACATGCCATTTTAACACTATGGCGGGTGCTGAATACAGCACCGCCCGCCACAATGTTAAATATCCAGGATGCGACCGCCATGGTGGCGGTCGCATCGTAATAGGCACAGCGGGACCGCCGTGTGAGAAGTTGGCCTGGCATATGCTGTCCACTAGTTATAGTGGGCACCTTGCACCAGTCCAAACGACCTTTATTGATGATAGGTTTAAAGACAACCTTTATTGAAAGCTATCCTAGTGGTAGCTATGGAGAGCAGCCTTCAGGCTAAGTCTTGAAGGAGTGTTAAGCTGTTGTTTTACCAGTTATAATCTCATGAATGACCAAATGAAAGGAGAACCACACAAGGTATATATATAAAATATATGTATTTATTACTAAACACTACCCAATAGTCTCTTTATGAGGCTAGAGGTCAAAGTACACAAGTTACAAGTCAAATAGCACAGTAATGTAGCACAATATACGATTAGCCCTAGGGGCGTACCAAACCATATATTAAGAAAGTGGTATAAGAACCACGACTTAAGTAGACACAAGGCCTAGAGCCTGTAGAATCGCTGGGACCCCAAGGAACCACCCAAGGTAGTGACACAGGGGACCCACGGGGGCTGTGTGCAGTGTGTGAACACAGCCACGAGCTCCGTTAAAGTCTATGGGAAAGTCGCGGTAAGAGTTTTAGAGTTTAAGGACACTTAGAAATGGACTAGGACCAAACCCTCTTGGACTTAGACAGTTCTAGGGTCAACACCCATGGGAGCACCGGAGTACTCGAGTTACCTCACCCAGGGAAGCCGGGTGCATAGTTGTCGAATGGTGTCGGGTCGCGCCGTCGATTTCAATGGCAGCCGGCAAGGAAGTGCTGCTGCCGGGAAGATGCGAAGTGTCCGAAGAGATCCAAGCCTGGATCGGAGATGAGAAGAACCTGAAAGCAGAGGGGACAGAGTCTGGGTCACTTGCCAGTGACCAGGGGCACGATAGTCGAATGCCCACCGATGTCGGGTGCTTCAGGTGAAAGAGGTGAAGCTTGACTCTTCAGCCACGAGGACTAGGAGGTGTCGATGACAACCAGGAGCTGGATTCGAGCTGTCCCATAAAGGATGTCGAGTCCTGCAGTGTTGGTGTCCGGATTTAATACAACAAACCTTGGCAACAGCAACCCACGCAGAAAGGAGAAAGATGCTTCTGTGCAGACCAGCAAGGTCTGAGAGACTCACCACTCAGTGGGAAGTCAGTGCACGTCTGGAGCAACCAGGGAAGCCCAAAGAAAATCAGAGTTGCCTTCACAGGGACCCACCAGTCGACGGACCAGGGATCGCAAAGGAGCCTCAAGCAGAAATGCAAGAAGCGGGCCCACGGAACACTCATGGAGTGTAGGCTCACAATCTTCAGTGCAAATGGTGCTCGGGGCCTGGGCTACAAGTAACCCAAAGTAGGACTTCAAGAAACGTCGAGAAGTTGATGCACTAGCAAATGTGCACAGTGTCCAGGGGTTCTGGTTCCTCGTCACTCGTGAGAGCTGCGGGTCTCAGCTTTGCTGGGAACTTGGGTCGGCCTCTGAGAAGTCTGGAAATCCTCTTCCTGGGCTGCAGTTACTTCAGAGTCCGGCGGGATCTTCGGAGATGCAGACCGGCAAATGCTTCGTTGGTGCCTGCCAAGCAGGGGAGTCACTCCTTGACCCCAAGGGAGATTTCTTCAGTCCTCTAGTCTTGAGTAGAGCGTCGAAGTTCCAGGATTCAGTTGCAGAGTTTCATCCAGGGATATCTAAAGTCCTGTTGCCAGGGGTTCCTTACTTATACCTAAGAAAGGGGTTGGACTAACTCAGGGGACCCACCTATGGGAGGGTTTGGAAAGAGGGGTGGCTACACCCATTTCCTTTGTCCAGTTTCGCGCCAGAGCAGGGGCTGGCAGCCCCTGCAACCGGTTTGAACTGGGGTATGCACGAGGACACCAAATGTGCCCCCAGTGCAGGACTTCAAAGCACTCTTGGAGTGCACCCACCCAGCCCTAATCCACTAAGGCCTGTCTGGGAGGTGGTAACACCTCCCTGTGACAGGAAACCTATTGTCCAGGCCTCCCCTGCCGGAGTTTTAGTCAGCAGCAGGAGGCCAGACTCGTGTCTGTGGCTGCAGCATCCATTTTGTGATGCCCGGGCTCTGGTTAGCTGGTACCGGGTATACCGGTGCTGTCATGTCTTTCCCTCTAGAAGGGTGGGATCATACTCCCACACCAGTTACTGGTGTGGGGGTATGATTCCAAGGTGTTTGACACCAAACACGACATGTTTCCATGCAGCCATCCCAAAGTTAGCATTTACCGCGAGGACATAACGCACTTAAGAGTATATGGTCAGGCTGCACCACAGACAACCCCGGAGAGGAGATTCCGAAGGCTGCAGAGGGGCTCTGCTCATGCATGGGCACCCTCTCACATAAAACCAAGCACCCTGCCTTCAGGATTGATAAGGCCTGCCATAGGGGTGACTGATAGGTTTCTATGTGCAGTGATAGGTGAGATATAGTGAACCTATATCTCTGTAAGGGGTGCATGCACCACCTTGCTCAGGCTGCAGTAGCAGTCCTGTGGTGTCATTTTGGATGGCCTTCCGGGGGTGGCACAATACATGCTTCAGCCCCTGGTAGGCCTCTGGGGTACCTATGCCCTGGGTACATAGTATACCATATACAAGGGACTTATATGGGCACCCCCGAATCCAATCTGAAGTGTACTTAAGGTATATGGAATCAATTTAGAGAGGAAGCAGCTAGGCTGGGGTCCTGGATAGCAGGGCCCCAGCCAGACTAAAGTCGAAAACTGTGTGTCATCAGCAAAAAAGTGGGGGTAACCATAAGAGGCAGATCCTACTCTCCTACACAACCCCCCCCCCAAACACAGGGACATTAAACTAACCTTGACCAGTTGAGTCTTCATGTTCTAAGTGGAAATATCTGGAGAGTCCATCTGCATTGGCATGGTTACTCCCAGGTCTATGTTCCACTGTATAGTCCAGCCCCTGTAGGGAAATGGACCACCTCAAAAGTTTGGGGTTTTCACCCTTCATCTGTTTTAGCCATAAGAGGGGCTTATGGTCTGTCTGAACAATGAAGTGAGTGCCAAACAAGTATGGCCTCAGCTTCTTCAGAGCCCAAACCACAGCAAAGGCCTCCTCTCAATGGCTGACCAACGTTTCTCTCTGGGGGTCAGCCTTCTGCTAATAAAAGCTACTGGCTGATCCTGACCTTCATCATTCAACTGTGATAGTACAGCCCCTACCCCCAACTCAGATGCATCTGTTTGCACAATGAACTTTTTGGAGTAATCAGGACTCTGCAGAATGGGAGCAGTGCACATGGCCTGCTTCAGGTCATCAAATGCCTTTTGACAGCTAACTGTCCACTAAACCTTTTTGGGCATTTTCTTAGAGGCTAAGTCATTCAGGGGTGTCACTATTGATCCATACCCCTTGACAAATCTTCTGTAATACCCAGTCAGGCCTAAGAAGGCTCTCACCTGAGTCTGGGTAGTTGGAGCAACCCAGTCCATGATGGTCTGGATTTTGCTCTGCAATGGTTGAACCTGGCCTCCACCCACAAGGTGGCCCAGGTACACAACCTGACTCTGGCCTATCTGGCACTTTGTGGCCTTGATAGTTAGGCCTGCCTTCTGCAGGGCCTCCAACACATTTCTGAGGTGGACCAGGTGATCCTCCCAGGTGGAGCTAAAGACAGCAATATCATCTAGATATGCTGCACTATAGGCTTCCAGACCTGTAAGGACTGTGTTCACCAACCTCTGAAAAGTGGCAGGTGCATTCTTCAAACCAAAGGGCATCACCACAAATTGGTAAAGCCCACCAGGGGTAGAAAATGCAGTTTTTGGCTTTGCATCATCAGCTAGTCTGATCTGCCAGTAGCCAGCTGTTAGGTCAAATGTGCTTAGATACTTGGCAGAGGCCAAAGTGTCTATTAGCTCATCTGCCCTGTGGATTGGATGGGCATCAGTCCTAGTGACTGCATTGAGGCCTCTGTAGTCCACACAAAACCTCATCTCTCTCTTACCATCTTTGGTGTGAGGTTTAGGCACCAGGACCACTGGACTAGCCCAAGGGCTATCTGAAGGCTCAATGACACCCAGCTCCAACATTTTCTGGACTTCTGTCCTGATACAGTCCCTGACTTGGTCAGGTTGCCTGTAAATCTTACTTTTAACAGGCAGACTGTCCCCAGTGTCCACTTCATGAGTGCACCAGGTGGTCTGACTTGGAGTCAGAGAAAACATGTGTCTGAACTGATTGAGCACCTGTCTACAATCAGTTTGCTGCTGGGTAGTGAGGCTGCCTGCCAAGGCTACACCATCTACTGACCCATCATCAGGGTTCTGTGAGAGCAGGTCAGGGAGTGGGTCACTCTCCTCCTCCTGTCCCTCATCAGTTGCCATGAGCAAGCCCATGTCAGCCCTGTCCACATATGGCTTCAGCCTGTTGACATGGAGCACCCTGTGGGGGCTCCTGGGAGTTCCCAGGTCTACCAGATAAGTAACCTCTCCCTTCTGTTCAACAATTGTATGGTTGCCACTCCACTTGTCTTGGAGGGCTGCTGGGGCCACTGGCTCCAACACCCACACCTTCTGCCCTGGCTGGTAAACAGTCAGCACAGCCTTTTGGTCATGCCAGGCTTTCTGTAATTCCTGGCTAGCCTCAAGGTTTTTGGTTGCCTTTTTTCATATACTCAGCCATCCTGGAGCGGAGACCAAGTACATAGTCCACTATGTCCTGTTTAGGGGTTTGAGAGGTAAGTCCCAACCTTCCTTCACCAGACACAATGGACCCCTGACAGGGTGGCCAAACAAAAGTTCAAAAGGGCTGTAGCCAACCCCTTTTGAGGCACCTCCCTGTATGCAAATAAAAGGCAGGGCAAGAGTATGTCCCATCTTCGCCTAAGCTTTTCTGGGAGCCCTTTAATCATGCCCTTCAAGGTTTTGTTGAACCTCTCAACTAAACCATTGCATTGTGGGTGATAGGGTGTGGTGAATTTGTAAGTCACTCCACATTCCTTCCACATTGCAGTCAAGTAACTGGACATAAAGTTTGCACCTCTGTCACATACTACCTCCTTAGGAAAGCCCACTCTTGAGAAAATTCCCAGGAGGGCCCTTGCCACCACAGGTGCTGTAGTGGTCCTAAGGGGAATGGCTTCTGGGTACCTGGTGGCATGGTCCACCACCACCAGGATAAACCTGTGCCCAGATGCTGTTTGGGGATCCATGGGACCAACTATGTCAATCCCCACCCTCTCAAAGGGAACCCCCACCACAGGTAGTGGTATCAGGGGGGGCCTTTGTTGTGCCACCTGCCTTCCCACTGGCTTGGCAGGTTACACAGGAGCGACAAAACTCCTTGGTGTCTTCAGACATGTGGGGCCAGTGAAAGTGAGGGACAATCCTGTCCCAAGTCTTGTTCTGGCCCAGGTGACCTGCTAAAGGAATATCATGGGCTAGTGTCAATAGGAAGCCCCTGAACTTCAGAGGTATAACCAACCTCCTGGCTGCTCCACGCTTGGGGTCTCTACTCTCTGAGTACAGGAGTCCATCATCCCAATACATCTTATGGGTGCCACTAGCATTCCCAGCAGCCTCAGCAGCAGCTTGCTGTCTGAGGGGTTCAAGAGAGGGGCAGTTCAGCTGCTCCTGGCTCAGATCTGCCCTGGAAGGGCCCCCTGTCCCCAAGAACTCAACCTGATCAGGTTCAAGCTCCTCTGGGACAGTTCCTTCTTCAGGCCTGAGATCATCTTCCTCAAAAGACTGATCTGCTTCCTGAGCCAAGGGGAAGGCACTGCCTTAACCCTACTGCTCCTCCTCTTGGGAGGCACCTGGTCCATTATTCCAGAATCCAGGGCCTGTTCAGCTTTTGACATTTTTGCCTGTGACCTAGTCACAGCAAAGACATGTGCAGGGATCCCTAGCATTTCTGCATGTTTCCTGAGCTCCACCTCTGCCCAAGCTGAGGTTTCAAGATCATTGCCAAGCAAGCATTCGACTGGTAGGTCTGCACTCACCACAACCTTCTTAAGGCCAGTTACCCCTCCCCAGGAGAAGTTAACAACTGCCAGAGAATGGTCTGTTCTGACATTGCTAGCATTGGTTACTTGGTACATTTCACCAAGTATAATCTGCCCAGGATCCACAAGATCTTTTGCCACCATGGTGACACTTGCTCCTGTGTCCCTGAATGCCAAAGCCTCTCTTCCATTAATTAAAGGCTGCTGTCTGTATTTGCCCAAATTATTGGGACTCACTAAGGGGGACATATCCATGCCCCCATCACAGACTAGGACAGCCTGAGTTGGTACTCTGACTAGGCCAGAGCCCATCTCAGTACCCAGGGTCAACCCTACTAAACCCTTATTCTGAGTGTTTCCACCACCATTTGTAGCTGGACTAGGGGGAACAGTTGCCTTAGGGGCAATGGTGGCTGGATTAGAGTCTTTGGACTTGGTGCAATCACTTGTCCAGTGAGTCTTCTGCTTACAGATTTTGCACCATGGTTTCTTTTGGCCTTTTCCTTTGGTAGATTGGGATTCCCCACCAGATGCAGATTTTTGGGGACCTTGAGAAGACTTCTGGTCTTTACCCTTTTCCCCATCCTTGTCAGAGTTTTTGGAATCTTGCTTCTTCTGGTCACCACCTTGGTTCTGTACCTTCTGCTTCACCCTGGTTCTGACCCACTTGTCTGCCTTCTTTCCCAATTCTTGGGGAGAGGTCAGATCAGAGTCAACCAGGTACTGATGTAGCAACTGATTCTGACAGTTATTAAGAATCTGCTCCCTCATGATTAAATTATACAATCCTTTGAAGTCACACACCTTACTGCCAAGTAACCAGCCTTCCAGAGCCTTAGTAGCACAATCTACAAAGTCCACCCAGTCCTGTGTCTGTGCCTTTTGGGTATCTCTGAACTTTAACCTGTATTGCTCAGTGGTTAGGCCAAATCCATCTATCAGGGCACTCTTCAGGACTTGGTAATCATCAGCATCCTCTTCTCTTACAGTGAGGAGCTTGTCTCTACCTTTGTCTGCAAAGGAGAGCCACAAGATTGCTGCCCACTGCTCCTGGGGGACCCTCTGAACTTTACAGGCCCTTTCCAGTGCAGTAATCCATTTGTGGATGTCATCCCCACTCTGGTAGGGAGGGACAATCTTGCTCAGGTTTCTATGGTCATAAGACCTTTCCCTACCACTAGGGAAGTTGCTGCCACCATGGGACTTTAGTCCCAACTTTCTTCTTTGTCTATGAAGCTCTAGGGACTCCCTGTCTATAGCCAACTGCTCTCTTCTGATCCTAAGCTGAGTTTCTCCATACTTGAGCAGTCTCTCTTTCCTTTCATGAGAGGATTCCCTCCTATGAGAGGAAACAGAGGTCCCTACTGAGGTGTCAGAATGGTTAGACTCCTGAGAAGGAGATCTTGACCTTCTAGGCACACTCACAACTCTTCCTGGTGGGACAAAGGGGAGGTCATTCTGGTCCTCCTCCTCATCTTCAGGAGGAGAGGAGCTGGATTTTCCAGGCAAGATCATTGTCATCTTCTTGGCCAGTTTCAGAGGTCAGGTCCTGGGTTTCTTCACCCCTGGTCCCTTCCTCATTTTCTGCCCCATCCTCTCTGCCTACCCCTTCAGACCCTGGGGGTCTTCTGAGATCATCCAACAGAAGCACCTCTATGAGGCATTGGGTGTTGGCACTTTTGCCTGTCTTCAGCTTCCTAGTACTACACAATGCTCTCAATGCCAAGAATGGGAGGTTGTCATACTTGGATGGTAGAAGCCCATGGGCTTCTGGCAGGGACCCACTGGTTCCTGGCCTTGAAGACATCACTAGTGAGGTGTGGTGTATGCACTACCTACTCTAGTGTGGCCTACTAAACTCTCTTGAGTTGTAGAAAGGGTGTGCTAAGCCCTTGACACACAACTCTAAGTTCAGTAGAACTTACTGTATTTCTAAGCTTGAATTTATATGTACCTGAGGTACCTTTAGTGGTTTTCAGTTAGTCACACACTTGAGATTATCTGGTAAAACAAGGCAAGCTTGAATCCCACCGCTGCCACCAATGTGAGAAGTTGGCCTGGCATATGCTGTCCACTAGTTATAGTGGGCACCGTGCACCAGTCCAAACGACCTTTATTGATGATAGGTTTAAAGACAACCTTTATTGAAAGCTATCCTAGTGGTAGCTATGGAGAGCAGCCTTCAGGCTAAGTCTTGAAGGAGTGTTAAGCTGTTGTTTTACCAGTTATAATCTCATGAATGACCAAATGAAAGGAGAACCACACAAGGTATATATATAAAATATATGTATTTATTACTAAACACTACCCAATAGTCTCTTTATGAGGCTAGAGGTCAAAGTGCACAAGTTACAAGTCAAATAGCACAGTAATGTAGCACAATATACGATTAGCCCTAGGGGCGTACCAAACCATATATTAAGAAAGTGGTATAAGAACCACGACTTAAGTAGACTCAAGGCCTAGAGCCTGTAGAATCGCTGGGACCCCAAGGAACCACCCAAGGTAGTGACACAGGGGACCCACGGGGGCTGTGTGCAGTGTGTGAACACAGCCGCGAGCTCCGTTAAAGTCTATGGGAAAGTCGCGGTAAGAGTTTTAGAGTTTAAGGACACTTAGAAATGGACTAGGACCAAACCCTCTTGGACTTAGACAGTTCTAGGGTCAACACCCATGGGAGCACCGGAGTACTCGAGTTACCTCACCCAGGGAAGCCGGGTGCATAGGTGTCGAATGGTGTTGGGTCGCGCCGTCGATTTCAATGGCAGCCTGCAAGGAAGTGCTGCTGCCGGGAAGATGGGAAGTGTCCGAAGAGATACAAGCCTGGATCGGAGATGAGAAGAACCTGAAAGCAGAGGGGACAGAGTCTGGGTCACTTGCCAGTGACCAGGGGCACGATAGTTGAATGTCCACCGATGTCGGGTGCTTCAGGTGAAAGAGGTGAAGTTGACTCTTCAGCCACGAGGACCAGGAGGTGTTGACGACAACCAGGAGCTGGATTCGAGCTGTCCCACAAAGGATGTCGAGTGCTGCAGTGTTGGTGTCCGGATTGAACACAACAAGCCTTGGCAACAGCAACCCACACAGAAAGGAGAAAGATACTTTTGTCGAGACCAGCAAGGTCTGAGGGACTCACCACTCGGTGGGGAGTCAGTGCACAACTGGAGCAACCAGGGAAGCCCAAAGAAAATCAGAGTTGCCTTCACAGGGACCCACCAGTCGACGGACCAGGGATTGCAAAGGAGCCTCAAGCAGAAATGCAAGAAGCGGGCCCACGGAACACTCGTGGAGTGTAGGCTCACAATCTTCAGTGCAAATGGTGCTCGGGGCCTGGGCTACAAGTAACCCAAAGAAAGACTTCAAGAGACGTCGAGAAGTTGATGCACTAGCAAATGTGCACGGTGTCCAGGGGTTTCGGTTCCACGTCACTCGTGAGGGCTGCGGGTCTCAGCTTTGCTGGGGACTCGGGTCGGCCTCTAGAAAGTTTGGAAATTCTCTTCCTGGGCTGCAGTTACTTTGGAGTCCGGCGGGAGCTTCAGAGATGCAGACTGGCAAATGCTTTGTTGGTGCCTGCCAAGCAGGGGAGTCACTCCTTGACCCAAGTGAGATTTCTTCAGTCCTCTAGTCTTGAGTAGAGCGTCGAAGTTCCAGGATTCAGTTGCAGAGTTTCGTCCAGGGATATCTAAAGTCCTGTTGCCAGGGGTTCCTTACTTATACCTAAGAAAGGGGTTGGACTAACTCAGGGGACCCACCTATGGGAGGGTTTGGAAAGAGGGGTGGCTACATCCATTTCCTTTGTCCAGTTTCGCACCAGAGCAGGGGCTGGCAGCCCCTGCAACCGGTTTGAACTGGGGTATGCACGAGGACACCAAATGTGCCCCCAGTGCAGGACTTCAAAGCACTCTTGGAGTGCACCCACCCAGCCCTAATCCACTAAGGCCTGTCTGGGAGGTGGTAACACCTCCCTGTGACAGGAAACCTATTGTCCAGGCCTCCCCTGCCAGAGTTTTGGTCAGCAGCAGGAGGCCAGACTCGTGTCTGTGGCTGCAGCATCCATTTTGTGATGCCCGGGCTCTGGTTAGCTGGTACCGGGTATACCGGTGCTGTCATGTCTTTCCCTCTAGAAGGGTGGGATCATACTCCCACACCAGTTACTGGTGTGGGGGTATGATTCCAAGGTGTTTGACACCAAACACGACATGTTTCCGTGCAGCCATCCCAAAGTTAGCATTTACCGCGAGGACATAACGCACTTAAGAGTATATGGTCAGGCTGCACCACAGACAACCCCGGAGAGGAGGTTCCGAAGGCTGCAGAGGGGCTCTGCTCATGCATGGGCACCCTCTCACATAAAACCAAGCACCCTGCCTTCAGGATTGATAAGGCCTGCCATAGGGGTGACTGATAGGTTTCTATGTGCAGTGATAGGTGAGATATAGTGAACCTATATCTCTGTAAGGGGTGCGTGCACCACCTTGCTCAGGCTGCAGTAGCAGTCCTGTGGTGTCATTTTGGATGGCCTTCCAGGGGTGGCACAATACATGCTTCAGCCCCTGGTAGGCCTCTGGGGTACCTATGCCCTGGGTACATAGTATACCATATAATAGGGACTTATAAGGGCACCCCCGAATCCAATCTGAAGTGTACTTAAGGTACATGGAATCAATTTAGAGAGGAAGCAGCTAGGCTGGGGTCCTGGATAGCAGGGCCCCAGCCAGACTAAAGTCGAAAACAGTGTAACATCAGCAAAAAAGTGGGGGTAACCATAAGAGGCAGATCCTACTCTCTTACATGCCGCACCTCTTGCGGTCAGTCCCGCTTACCGTTACGGTGGCGGGCGGACATTGTCCACCCGCCATCGTAATGATGCCCTCTGTGACAAGGTGTCACTAATTGCACTTCAGGGCTTAAAACGGAAGCGCTCAGGTCCGAGGCAATCAGTGACGCTCCCCCTCGTGGCACTTTTGCCAGGCTGTGGAGGTCACACCCACAGGGCTGTGAAATTCTCAGCCTGGCAAAGTTCAGCACAGGCAGCCCGGGGCCTGCGCATTTAGTGCATGTCTAGACCCTGCATGCCTGACCTGAATAAGAAAAATGTCTGTCAGGCTGACCTTTGTTCAGCCTGATAGACACTCCTCTTGTCTGGAAAAGGTGGGGACATGGCCCCTCAGCCCATTTGGATGGGTCACTGCTGTTGCTGTCCAAAGGAAACCAAGAAAATAAGAGTGAGGATCAAGCCAACCAATGGGAAGCAATGAGAAATCTCTAAGTCCCCTAAGTAAACAAAACGTCTTGGAAGTGACAGAGTCTGGCGACATCTAAATTATAGGGTGTGGGGGGGAGAGGCAAGGGAGGGGGCAGATTGTCAAATAGATAAAAGTGTCTGCCAAATACTGAAGGGCATAACACGAACAGTGCCCCAAAACATTTGTGACCTGCCTGTGGGGAAAAAGTCTTTACCTCTCAGCCTTAACCACACAGTGTCTTTTTAAATATACTTTTTATGTTAGGGCTCAAGTGGGGAGAGGTAAAGGTAGGTGAGGGTGACTTGAGGACTCAGGGTTGGGTAGAGGTAAAGGCAGGTGAGGGTGACTTGAAGTTACAAGGGTGTATGCGGTAAAGGGAGGTGAGGATGACTAGAGGGTTCAGGGGTGGGTAGAGGTAAGGGGAGATGAGGGTGACTTGAGGGCTCTGGGTGGATAGATGTAAAGGAAAGTGAGGGTGACTTGAGGGCTCAGGCGTGGGTAGTGGTAAAGCGGGGTGAGGATGACTGGAGAGCTCAGGCATGGGTGGAGGTAAAGGGAGGTGAGGGTGACTTGAGGGTAAAGGGGTAGGTAGAAGTAAAGAGAGGTTAGGGGGACGTGCGGCCTCTGTGGTGGGCAGAGGTAAGGGAAAGTGAGGGTGACTTAATGGTTCAGAGGTGAGTGGAGGTAAAGGGAGGTGTGGGTGACTTGAGGGCTCAGGGGTAAGTAGAGATAAAGGGGGTTAAGGGTCACTTGAGGGCTCCTGTATGGGAAAAGGTAAAGGGAGGTGAGGGTGACTTGAGGATTCAGTGAAGGGTAGAGGTAAAGAGAGTTGGGGTGACTTGAGGGTTCAGGGGTGATTAGATGTAAAGGGAGGTAAGGATGAATTGAGTGTTAACATGTGGGTAGAGCTAAAAGGAGGTGAGGGTGACTTGAGGATTAAGGTGTGGGCAGAGATAAATGGAGGTGAGGGTGAATTGATTGGATAGTATGATATGGTACGACCTGTCATTATACAGTATGGTATGATATGGTATGGCCTGTCAATTTATAGTATGGTATTGTATTGTCTGTTATTGTATGGTGTGTTTTGGTATGGCCTGTCAATTTATAGTATGGTATTGGATGGTCTGTTATTGGATGGTCTGTTATGGGATGGCCTGTCAATTTATAGTATAGTATTGGATAGTCTGTTATTGTATGGTGTGTTATGGTATGGCCGCTTATTGTATAGCATGCTATAATATTGTATGATATTGTATGGATTGTCATTGCATTGTATGGTAAGGTATGGCCTGTTATTCTATAGTTGGTATGGTATATTATGACATGGTATGGTTTGTTATTGTATAATATGGTATGTTATGGTCTGTTATTGTATAATATGACATGGTGTGGTATGTCATGGCCTGTTATTGTACATGTTATTGTGGTATGAATCTGGCATGGCATTTTATTGAGGCTTATAACCTATGAACTGCTAAGAGCAGGCAGACACATGTATTTAGGTAAGCCAATATGACCAGTTGGTACAATTTTAAAAGATGTAACTTACGTTGACTTTCCAAAATTGGGAAGGAAGGCAGCATTACACAGAATGCGACCAAACTGAGGTTGAGTCATAAACAAAACAATGCTCCCTTACTGAATGCCCAACTAATAAAATGTAATAAATTGTGCTGTTGCGTTATCTGTGACTCAGACAAGACTGGCTGGAGAGAAGCGGCTTACTGGAGAGTGAAGTTCTGTAAAATCTTGAAAGCAAACAACGAGCGAGGGAGTGGTGGGTCCAAGAAAAAAAGCAAAGGGGCATAAAGGCAGCTAAAAAACCTGAGATGGAGCAGCACAGTATCATGTAAAAAAACCATACAAGCAACCAATACACATCCCAAGTACCACAATCCGAGTGCAAACAACGTGGAAGAGCACTAATCAAGAAATAAATCAGTACTTGATCCATGCTCCAGGGAAGAAAACAAAAACACAGAGACAAAGTAAAGTCAACATGCACAGACACACGCTCACCAATAAAAAGGAAAAAAAGAAGAGTGACAATGAAGCAACCAATGGGAAGTAATAGGAGGGCTAAGATCTCCTTTTTTGAGTTCTTGAAAAAAAAATGTATGCACAAAATGATCGTCACAAGCAACAGCGCACGTGTTGCCTCAGGTGAGATCTATTTGAGGGTTTGGTGGGGGCCTCTTAAAGTTTTGCCGGCGCTGACTAATGTCAATTACTAAGGCTGCCTAATTTTAATTGGAGGACCTCATGCCTCTCTCTCCCACTTTTCTATGTTTCCTTTCTGTTTACCTCACTCTTGCAGTCTTTTTCTGAGCCTCCCTTTCTTCGTCTGTCACTGTTTTCCTATTTTTCTCATACTTCTTTCCCTCTTTCTCTTTCTAGCTCTGGGTTAAAGTTTGATAACGAAAAGTAAGTCCAGGTCAACAAAAATGACTGCTGGTGCCTCCCAATCTTAACTACCTGCACAAATTTAGCAGTGGTGCTATGAAAAATCATCAAACACACAAAAGGAAAGGGAGGATGCTTGCAATAAGTCTAACCACTGGCACTCGCTTGGAGTAGCTTCCAACCCATCTTTCTTTTGTCCACCATTCCACCTCAGATTAGACCCAGCTATATGCAAATCAGTCTTGACCCTGCTCCAATAGGAGCAGTCAAGTCTGAACTGCCAGGTCCTCTCTGAACCAGAGTACGAGCAACCCCAGACCAGTTTCACCCTGATTGGGGCTCTTCAGTTGGGTGTAGCTTGGTTCCAGTGGCACAGTGAGCAAGGGACCTTTGTCTGGGCATTTTACTTGGCCACTTACAGTGTTATATCAAACACACAAAAGGTGATAGGAGGAGGATTGCAATAGGTCTACCCACTGGCAATCGCTCAGATAGCATTCCAACCTATCATTCTTTCACCCACCATTCCACCGCAGATTAGACCCAGCTATATACAAATCAGTCTTGACCGTGATCCAATAGGAACAGTCAACCCAAACTGCTAAACTAGGTCCTTTCTGAACTGGAACACAAGCAACCAAAGACCATTTTCACCCTGACTGGGGCTCTTCAGCTGTTTCTAGCTTGGTTCCAGTGGCTCACTTTGTAACCTCAGATTAGACCCAGCTATATGCATATCAGTCTTGTCTCTGCTCCAATAGTAACCGTCAAGCTCAAACTGCCAAGTCAGGACCTCTCTGAACCAGAACACAAGGAACTTAAGGCTGATTTCACGCTATTGGAACTCTTCAGTCAGGTCTGGCTTGGTTCCAGTGGCATTCTGAGCATAGGACCCACATCTGGGCATACCCTTGGCAACTTATGGCATTACATCAAACACACAAAAGGTGATGGGAGGATGCTTGCAATGAGTCTAACCACTGGCAATTACTTGTGGTACTATTCTAACCCATTGTTCTTTTGTGCACTATGCCATATCAGATTAGACCAAGCTATATGCAAATCAGTTTTGACCCTGCTCCAATAACAACAGTCCAGCCCGAATTGCCAAGAAGGTCGTCTCTGAACCGGAACACAAGGAACCCGAGACCAGTTTCACTTGACTGGGGCTCTTCTGTTGGCTGTAATTTTCATTTCTACCATCCCCATGTATGGTGCATTACAGCAACAGGTGGAGCATCAACAGTACCTCCTGTGGGACTGACATCTTTACACTTCCTAGCACCCGGCAAGGTACGCCCCACTGCTATCAATGCAACAAACACACACTTGAGATAGTCCATGTTTGATTGTCATAAATCAACACTGACATAAATGTATCTGTCTACACATGCTGCGATAATGTACTCATGAGAAAGTTATGTTGTGAATGAGTAGGATTGAAATATTCTCAGGCACATCATGTGTTGTATGTCTCTTGGCCACATGCCACCATCTCCACTGCTGCTGCACCGCCTGTAGCTGCCCTGCCCTGTGGATTGACTTTATACAATAGATGAATGGCAGAGCCTTGTAAATCAACATCCATGTCAATAGATAAAAGCCTATGTGTCTCCACATAAGTGTGAGGATAGTTAAATATGATTATATAACCCAATAATGACCCATATTCAGCATCTCTCTACAACAGGTCTAATAGGAGAACTTACAGGTCTGATGTCTGAAACTAAACAAATGCTGTTTCAGAAATATTGTGGAAGAGAATATTGTTTTTTTAGTAAATTGTCAAATTATAAGTCATTTATTTAAAATATTAAATTATATATAAATATATCAAGCTGTATGCTCCTGAGCCCCCAGTCCTCTGCCTGTGTCGCATCAATTGCCATCAAACCTAAAACTCCCACAGGAACAGTGTGCTCTCACGCTGCTCTTGCTGATACGTTTTTTTGAGGTGAGGGAAAAATATAAAAACAATAATTAACCACTTTTTTAAAATACATTAAACAAAATATTAACAATAACATAAAATTTATATAAATGTAATAAAACACATCTAAGCTAATTTAAATATTACAATTAATATATAGAAATAGCTTTGATTAATTCTTCAAATTAAGTATGTAAATAAAATACATATGAATTTATACTTTTAAAATAAAAACAATATTTTAAAAGCTACAAAATACATAAATTATATTAACAACTAACAAAATTAAAATGAAAAAACATATCTAAAAACAAATATAACAATTAATTACATTAATAACATTTACATAAAAAATGTTTTAATTTAAAAGTACACATTTTAAAAGCATATACAAATATTAAAATATAAAAACAATTAAAAATAAACAGAAGTAGTAAAAATAGTTAATGCACCTCCAATTTAAACAAAAATATACAATGTGTAACACCTTGTACGTATTACATTTACTATTCCCACTCCAATGTAAGCAAAATCAGGAAAAATGTTTTGGATTTCTGAGAAGTTTGATTTACTATTCCCTCTCCAGTCTAAGCAACAGTAGGGAAAATGTTGGACTTCGGAGGGGTTAGATTTACTATTCCCATTCCCATCCAAGCAATAGTAGGGAAAGTGTTGGACAGAAGGGTTACATACACTATTTTAACTCATAATCATTAAAAAAAACAATTAAATACCTAACTACATTCAATTATTAAATCATATAAAAAAAATACACTATATACGTTTAGGAAAATAATTATTTTACTAAAAAATACAAAACACATTATAAAATAAATAGAATATTTAAATAAAAATTAGTGCCCTCCTTACTAGCCAAAAAATCACAAACACCAAAATTAAATTAAATTATAAACAAAGCAATAATAAAATTACTTCTTAACTAAAACAAATAATATCTAAAACAATAAAAAAATGCATTTTACAAATATCATTATTGAAGCGCTTATCAATATAATAATAGGTAGTTCAATTAATACAAATAATTTACTTAGTACATAATCAATGACATGTACATAATTAGTTATCAATTAAACATTTAAATAATATAAAGAATTAATTGAAAAAAAGAGTTATAGTTTAAATAGCTTCCCATCATATTTTCCTAAAAATCCATTAACCCACTACTAAAATATTAATGCTAATATAACTATAAAAAAATATATATACATTTACATTAATAAATTAAACTAAGAACTACTGAGTGACAGGGGCTGGTGTCTTCATGGCAGCCAATCTCGCAGAGGAGAGGTGGCATTACCTGAAGTCTGCACATTCTGGTAAAGGAGCTGAGTTTCAGCTTAGTGCCTAGAAGCCTGCCTGTCTACATGCTGAGAGAGGGAAGGAGAGTGCCTAGCCTTGTAGGAGGGGAGACTGTCCTGGTAGAGAAACCCAACATGTTCCCAGCAGGACAAACACTTGGAGAAAGCTGATTTCCTTAGAGAGCACAAGTAGATGTGTTGTGATGGGTCCTCTGGTCTCTCTGACTTATTCCAGTTTGAATTGCATCAACACCTTACAAGTATGAGCACAACCGTTTCATCAGGCAGCCCCGCGAGGATCTGAGAATTGGTGCTACCAGAAGAGGAGCTGCATCCCTGCTAAAGAGGGAGCTTGATCATCCTTGAATGCTAGAATTTCCAAAGACACATCACCGCTGACGAATCAGTGGGGATGCCACAACTGCCATCCCCAGGTACTGCACTCGGCCCTAAGGGCTGCAAATGCTGACGATGATGTGCACTGCACAAGACCTGCCGTGCTGACTCCATCCGTTTCCAAAGGAATAGCACCACTGAGGCTGCCTCTGCAATGCACAGGGAGGCTAGCTGTATCCACCGCACCAACAACCAACAAGCAGTTAAAGCAGGATTGAGCCTGCAAATAGAAAAAGGGACTAAAAGCACATACAGAAATCTGATGCGAGTACATAAGACATTTTAACTGAATTAATATTTTCTGGGGTGAGAACTGTTGCACTGAGTTGCATATCTAACCAGTAGGCTAACTAAAACAGGTCTGCACCTGTGCCTTATTAATGCCTGCGCCTGCATCATCGTAGGGGACAGTAGACATTATAGGTCTCCTAGAATGTGGAGATGGTACCAAGAGGGGGGTGTAATGCCTTACTGAAGATAGTAACTGAGATTACATCCCGGTAATTGCAATTCCTACTGAACTGGGTAGTGTTCATTTTTGTTGCGAGAATAAAGTACTTTCATATGATTGACTAAATGATAAGTGCTGGGCTGGAAATATATTATTGTGCAGTTTGGCTGACTATTTAGTTTGGATGACTAGTGAGCACTCCACACTACCTCTTTGTAAAGCCTTTGATTTTTATCCCTCTGAATCCTGAGAATCAAGTATGGAAAGTGTTATACTAGGCCCAGGTTTCACGTTCATGGTAGAATGAACTCCAAGACATTCCTGGCAAACAACTAGAAAAACCAGTTTTGTGGCCCAGGGGCCCCTGCCTGCCTTGAGGCCCCTCGGACAGGTTCTGACAGGGGCTCAATTAGATAGCGGCTGTGGAGGGATGGGTTTTTACTTTAAAGGAAATGACTGCTGTCCAAGGTACCAGAGGCACAGTCAAAACGAAAGGCCCCCAATTAGCCATAGATTCAACATTAGTTATTCCATCACAACCTGAACACAAATCATGCGTCAATAAGTCATTTTCAAAATTCAGGGTCATTTAATTATATTTTCGCACTCGGAAATATTGTAGGACTCAAATAGAATTAATTTTATATATATAAAAAAATTCTGTACTTTTATACATCAAAAATATCATGATTACATATTGCACAGCATGTAAATACATAAAAAGCAATGACACACATATACATTTTAGGTATTGAAACACTCAATGGTATCACATTTGTGAGAATGGGGAGATAAACCTGTATTTGTAAAGCGCGAACTACTCACCCTTACGGGTCTCAAGGCGCTGGGGGCCGTCGTGGAAATTAAGTGAGCTATTGCCCAGAGTCATATGGTGCTGAGCTGAGCTGCCGCCGGAGCCGGGGATCGAAGCCCTGTGCTCCACAGTCAGTTGCCCTGGCCGCTGCACCACACCTCTCCACTAATGTATTACCAAGACTGTTTTAACCTTAAGGATATATATTCTCATTTCTTATCAGTTCCTTCTCGGAGATTAATTTAAATTTCAAAGAAGGGAAAACTTCTTGATGCGCCTCTCATTGAATGTAGCTGACACGTTTCGACCCCAATAGAGGCGGGGACGTTACTTTTAGTGAGGTCATCATCAGTGCATATATCCATTACTGTCTAGACACTAAATTAAAAAGCCAGTTACATTTAAGACAGGTTATAAGTAATTGTTCACCTATTCCAGTCACTTTTATCATTTTTAAATAACTGTGTACATTTTTTGTACATACCCACTACATCAAATAGGATTTTTGGTTCTCCCCCATATAACGTAATAACAGGGGAGAAAAAGCGTGGAGCCCAAGATTGGTATTTGCACTTTATTTGTTTTAGCCGAAACCCCTACTTATAACCCCGCGCCCGTGTAGGAAGTTGTTTAAATACGCTCACCTAGAGCATGTATGGTATTTCCTTGAAACCGAAATAAGCAAAAGCATTTTCCTTTTTAGTAACCTGCAGTGGTTAACAAGTGGGGATATTTCTATAGCTGAAAGAGTTTTTGTCACTCACTGTTCGAGTGAAAACGCTTGATTGCAGCTTGTGGGACACCTTTGGTCGTCACAACATTCATCAGGTATAAAGGCATTCGCAGAGCAGACATGCTCACCAATTATATTGTTCGAGGACGGAAATCGATACTATCTGAAGGGTGCTGGGAAACGTCGTTTCCAAATGACGTATTGAAGGAAGTCATTTCCTCTCGTTAACTAGTTTATCTTTAAGAGGGCTGCTGGGAAGTTTGGTCTCAACACTGAGGTTTAATAATATTTTTTCCACTGTTGTCCTTGCATGATTTTACAAGTGACTCAGGCCGAAACTCACTCTGGTTATGCGGAAATTGCAAAATAGAAAACACTCGGACATCCAATCATATTAAACTTTGGAGATAGCAGAACATCTTCAAAGCAGTATTTCTTGGAACAAATGTATCACACTTTTTCAAAATATAATACTGATCTCAGAAATGTCACGTAGTCCTGTTTCAGCCATCATTGGTTTCATTATCATAAATGCCTCTTGTCTGAGTAAGGCAGATTCCACATATGATTTAACTTTTACTTGTCGCAATACTGTCCATTTTAAATCTGAGATCGCATGGTTGTGTTGCAAAAAAATGATGGACCGGGGAGCTGATATTTTGCAGCAGCACCTGATTCTCGATTTATGTTGACTAATACAATGCCTTACTTCGGGATTGGTTTACCAATATAAGCTTTTTGGCTGGAGCAAAGTATGCAATATATGACATGCTTTGATTTACAGTTCGTGATTCATTGTGTTTAATTATAATGTTGTTATATGTAGACTCCGTCCCTTCAATAGTATTCTCGCATACATACTACACAGTTACCACATTTGTGTTGGGTAAGTACTAGTGGTCCCAAAAGGCTTCTCAGATTCCATTGTGGCTTATTGTTTTCTGTATTTGAATGGACCAATTTGTCTTTAAGGTTCTTATTACGTTTCAGGGCAAACAAGGGTACATCTTTAAAGGAGTCCAACATTGAAACTAAGGGGGTCATTACGATGGTGGCGAGACCGCTACCGACAGGCTGTCGGAACCACCTTAACCGCCCGCCACATTAGGATGGCGGGCGGTGTGACACACCCGACGGTCTCCTACAATACAAAAAATAGGCAATGCGACAGCCTCGGTGGCGGTCGCATCGAAATTCCTACTGTGGGACTGCCGCCTTGAGGGCAGGCGGTCCCAAATAGGAAACAATGCCATCGTAATCGGGCCCCACATTCTAATGTTTTCTGATTACTTTCTTCCCTTTGTGTGTACTTGAGGTAAAAGTTGTCACACATACCATTCTATCCAGCTCTTTTTTCTCTGTGGGCTTTAGGAGAGAGTCCTGTGGTATATTCCAGGCCCTTTTCATTGCTTGTTTCAAGAGTTGATGTCAATATTGATATTCTTTTAACTTAGACATTAGTAGACCTGCATTATAAAAATAGTCCCCTTTTTTGAGAAGTTTATTTTGATTCTTAAGAATTGGCTATAAGGTAAATTATCCTTAAGGTTCCTCTGATGATAGCTTGAATAATGTAGGAAGCTATTCCTATCAGTTTCCTTTGCGTACAGAGTAGTAAAAATGTTACCTCCTTCGTGCTTTATGGTGATGTCCAAAAAACTAATTTCATCCTTGCTCCAATGGGATGTAAATCTTACTTCCACTGTCCTGTTGTTAAGCCAGTCCACAAATCTCTGTAGGTGATCTTCTCCACATCTCCAAATCATGAATGTATAATCTTTAAATCTCTTCCAGGTCATGATGTTATGTCTTAAAGGATTTTCTCCATGTATCCATTTGTCTTCAAGTTTTGCCATAAACATAATGGATGCTTGTTTCTGGTCCAGGGAAGACCTGGCTTGGCAGTTCGGGCTGGACTGTTTCCATGAGGCACATGTTCCAGACTGATTTGCATATAGCTGGGTCTGAACTGGGGTGGCGAAGTGAGCTAAAGAACGATGATGGATTTAACCCAGATCTGTGACTGGGGCTGAGTGTCTGAAAAGTTTCAGCGCTCCGTCCATCATTTCCTTGTGTTTGAGATACATCATTTTCATACTGGGCTCTGTCCATTATGATGATCGCCCTGCCTTAATTTGCTGGCTTAATGATTATTTCATCATCAGATTTTAATCTGTTCAAAGCCAATTGTTTCTCTTTCTGGAGGTTGCGCTTGATATATCTCTTTTTAACTTCCAGTTCACGAAGAACAGTTTTTCCAAACAATATTAGTTATATGGGCATACTGCTTGTAGATGGAAATAAATTAGAGGGCTTCCTTAATCCTGAATATCCATTTATTGAATGGTTGCCATTATAAAAAAAAATCACTACAGTCTCATCTTTCTGACAAACTATTTTATTTGGGCATAGTCAGGCTTTGTGGTGGGAACAAACAACATTCCTTTCATCAATGGACTTAATTCAATGCCATCCAATGTTCGTTTGGACAAATTATACATGGGCATTAGTCGTCGCTGCCCCATTTGTACATTTGTCTCCTCATGCATATCTTGCCGGTTCCTTGGCTGGAATTTATCCATCTTCTTCCCCTTCCTCTCCCTTTGCCTCTTTCTAAAAAACAACCTCGTGAAGAGCCTTCAAAAGAACAAGTTGATGGTTCAGAGTTACTGGTATTGGTATCTGAGTAGGAAGAGCTATCACAGAAGGTGACAAATCATCTTTTGCTCCGACCTTGATATTAAGGAAGGGTCCTACTGTTCTCCTGATTGTAAAATTCCTATTCAAAAGAGGTATATACCATTTCCCTAAAAAAATCGACTATGTCCTGCAATTTCTTTTGTTTGTCATTTTCAGTGTTTGTCTTGAAATCCCCTTCCTCATTTTTAATCCGAGATAGCAGGTCCATAGAGTCTGAAATTGCTGTATTTAATTTGACTGCTTCTTCCAGTTCCTTTATTTGCTCCAGTTGTTTCTTGCTTATGCACTCAGCAGTTTTTATAGATAGGAACATCCAGTCGCTCGCACATTTAGTGCAGATGCAACTGTCTCCAAGATATTGGGGGATTGCCTATAAAAATGACAGGCACATTTTTCACTTGCAAGCCTAGGGGCACGGTTCCAGATCAAAGGTGTTCCAAAAGGACTTCACCATGTAAATGTGTACGGATCTGCTTCTTTTTCATTATTAGTAATTTCTCTACCTCAATTTGACAGTCAAAGTTGACGATTCTCTTCCTAGGTTTTGTATAGATGGTCTGTTTAGGAGTTCTCTTATTTCATCCTCAGTATAACTAAGGGCCTGATTACGAGCTTGGCAAAAAGGGCCCCAACGTCGAAACGGCATTGGATTCCCAGCCTACCACCTTGGTGGTCCGCCCACCCAATTACGAAGCAAGAGGGTGCATAGACTAAAGACCACCGCGGTTACACCGTCGTCACCAGGAAATCTCAACAACGATGTTGGCAGGACAGACCAATGCATCTGTCAGAGGGCGGACTGCCAGTTTCCCCACTGGCCCAATCACAATGACCCTTCCCGCAGATGTGACTGTGGCAACAAAACCTCTATACCTGAGTTGACGGAAAGGGACATATGTACGGCGGAAACTCACCTGCACTCAGCTTCACATGTCCTGTGCTGCCATGGAGATGATCATACAGGTCCTGCTGCTGCTTAATGATGTCCAAAACCCACACCATCATGGACACAACCGATGGTAAGCCACAATCTATCCCGTTTCCATTGACTCCTTAGGTAACAGATACACAGGCAGGGACATCTTAAGGTGTTTGGGTGCCCTGGCCCAAACCTATTTTGTGGGTCCCTATTCGGAACAGCTTTGAATGTATGATCCAAATTCAGCTCTTTGATGCCCTCTTTGGCCAGGTCCCTGACACTTTACAGGCACACTCTTCCAAATTCTAAATGTGTTCACATCCAATATTCATGGATAATGATGTGTGTTTTCAATATTGTAACACAACAGCAGCTCCTCACTAACATAACAGCAAATAATCTCTGTGACACCCTCCTATTTCTCACATGCTAGGTGCTGTTTTGATATAAAAGAAACTTAAGTATGAATGTTTCATGAAGCAGAAACACACCCTCTCTGCATAATTTCTGTAACAGACTCTCACACATCACCCACATTAAAAAGTAGTTTTGGGAAAATGTTATTTAAAATCATCTGTTCATGAAGTACTTCAAGGTCATTATGGAAAGACTCACTGTGGATCAGGGTTGGCTCAATCAGGGGGCACCCTGAAAGTCTAGGTCCCTGGGCCAGAGCCCACTTTACCCATGCCCCTAAACGTCACTGTGCATAGGCACCCTGGCTTTAAGTATATCAGGGACACCAATAGCATCACCAAGTGCCATGCATATGTGTGTAATGTGTAAGTAGAAGATATTAAACCAAACACATCAGTAACAGCATTCTTCTCACACAACTAAAGTAGGTGTAAGGTACACACAAAATAATGGACACATGTCCAAAAACATAAGACAAAAAGGTATGACAACTAACCTGCCTTCAGGTGTGGATAAACAAATAACTAACTTGCACATATTATACACATATCCAACATACATCATAGGGAGAAGTGAAAGAAAAATGATGTAGGCATTGCTCAAGAAAAGCTGAAACCTTTACCATTTGAAATAACACCTAAATCAATGTCTGGGCCAATTTGACTTCATCACAGATATCCATACATGGAATATTTCCCCTTGTCCTGTGTGACTCCTGTACTGGTTCCAAGCTCTAAATATACAAACCTGTTCATATTGATCACTAATCAGGGAGAAACAAACGCACCTGTAGTCGCACATCCCAATGTATCAAATAAATCACATCAATTGGGTGGTGCAAGTGGTCATCACTATGATCAATGCCTGCCCATAAAAACTAATCACCATCACATACCATATCAAATTGTGCATGTACATAACAAAGTACACTTTAAAATATATGTAGTATAACCTGCCATAATGTGTAAAAACAATAATATCGTGTCACTATCTAACCTCTGCAACATTGCTAGTTTCCCACAAATAACTAGGGAAAAGTAAATCCAGGACTAATGTGTTAAAAAACAAACCAGAATTAATTTTTCTGACTAAAACACATGGACAAAACATAACAAAAGGCCAATGGCCAGTCCATACAGAAATTGTGTGGGTTAGCACACTGCAGTGCCACAAAACGTGCCCCGAAAGATGCTGCCAGGGTAACCTTCTCATGAAGGGGCATCCATTGGGCAGGGCAGGCACCTCAGAGATGTTTTTTGGAAGGGAGACATTTGGTTTTAGGAAGGATTTCCTTGGGTTGGGAAGTGGTGATTTTGGAAGAGGAAAGGGTGGACTTTGGGAATGTGAAGTGGTAGTACAAGGTTTGGCAGGCGTGCCTTGGGAAGGGGAAGAGGTGGATGGGTCAGTAATAGGGGTGAACCTGGAGGTGGAAGGGGTAGTATTGGGTGTGGGAAGGGTAGTAAGCTTCTTGGAAGTAGTGGTTGCAGATTTGGGACGGGTGATGGCAAGGAAAAATGAATGATCTTCGGCAGGGTACAATAGTAGTGGGAATGGTAAGGAGTAGGGCCTTGGAGGTAGAGGGAGTGACTGTGTGTGATGTGCTTGGGTCTGTTGCAGGTGCATGTGTGCCAGGTGTGTGTGCTGCAAGTATGATTGTGTCTTGTTTATGTGCGTCTGTATTTCTTCTGTGTCTAGAATGTGACTGGTGGATCTGTGGATGTTGCAGCAGTGCTGGGTGTGGGTGTTGTGGATGCTGATGTGGTGGTGACAGTGGGTGTGGTTGTGTGTGGTGTGTGTATGGAAGTGATGGTGGTTCGGGGGTGGGTGTGGTGTTCTCCGTGATGGTTGTGGATGTTGCAGCAGTAGAAATGCTGGGTGTGGGTGTTGTGGATGCTGATGTGATGGTGACGGTGGGTGTGGTTGTGTGTGGTGTGTATGGAAGAGACAGTGTTGGGGAGGGGTGTGGTATTGTCTGTGTTGTCTGTGTTGGCTGTGGATCTGGTGGTTGGGGTTTAGTGTGTGCATGCGTGTGTGCTGTCATCTGTGTGGTGTGGGGATGTGATGGGAAGTGGTGTGAGTATGTGGGTGTGGTATTGTCAGTGGTGGTTGTGGATGTGACGGTGGTGGGGTGCCTGTGGGTATGGTGGTGGGTGTGGTGGCTGTCTGTTTGGATGCATGCCTGTTTTTTGTGGGGTTTTTGCTTATGTGTGGATGTGCTGCTTGGGTCTGCATGAGTGTGTGTGTGCAAATGTTTGCATGTGCTTTGGATAGGTTTGGTATGGGTAAGGAGGCGGGGGAGGATTACAAGGTTGGGGGATGGGAGATTGTGCTGCAGGAGGAGGCCAGAGCCTGAAAAGATCTCTGTAGGCTAGGCAATGCACTGTGAATGCCTTCCAAGCAGGCCACCATTTGCTGCAGATGGCTGCCTTGCCCCTGGATGTCATTCAGTAGTGCAATCTGACCCACAGAGATGTTTCTCAGGAGGTCAATATTTTCCCACGCAGCGTAATGAGGGGGGCAGGGGCATGGGCTGAGGAACCATGAACAAAGAAGACGGCTCCCCTCTTAGGGGAGCGGGCCCGGCCAACTGGTTGGGGAACAACAGGGAGGGTGGGGATAGAACTGGCGGTGGCGGACAAGGATAATGTTCGAATAGATTCTGTGGGGTCCGCCACCACTCAGGAGTGTCCACTGGAGGATGACTCTGAAGATGACTAGGGGTGGGCAGAGCTCGTGGAGTTTTACTCTGCGGAATTCCGCGGAGTTAACAGTAAACTCTGCTAGATTCCGCGAAGACCTGCGAGCGGGCAGAGTGTAATTATATATTATAGACAAAGGGACAAAATTGTTTGCTATGATACCTTTGACCACTAGATAGCAATGTTTACAAGCGTGCAGTGGAAATCCCAATTTTTGCATGCAGGAGTTAATCATTAAGCACATACATTGCTAATAACAAAACCTTCATTCTTATTTTTTATTACATCACTTGGGCGCCGATAATTAGGGAAGTAACAGTCAATCTGTGCATGCGGCAAACAGCCTGCAATATGCTGCATCTGTTTTTCCACCTCTCCAGGGTGCGAAATTGGTTGCAAAGTAAACGAGGAATATGCTAAGAACTTGCCATAATAGCTTTCCAGTTGCAGAAACAATTTTTTATTTGTCAATTTTCTGTCAAATGGGTTGCTCGCAAGATCTTTATGATAAATAGCACCAGCAGCACCATTTTCCGACATGTCTGCAAAACTAAATCATTTACATAATGTTGTGGGAAATGAAATGACTTGTGGCAGATCACACAAAGCATCAATGGGGAGCTGAGGCTGCTACCCATACCTTAGGCTTGCGTTCTAGGTGCAGAGCTGCATGAAAAGCAGTGCAGTAGTAGCCCTCAGCTTGTGTTACTGTTTAACAGCTCCACAGAATTTTCGATAGGCTAGCTAAAATACAAGCATTTCCTACTTCAAAGTGCAGTGCTGAGAACAAAAGCAGCAAAGTGGTTTCCATTGACTCGAGTGTTAAACAGCTTAATATAATTTTCATGAGGCATAAAAAACAGAACAGAATCTCCCCAACTTTTTCCCATGCAACCCTATACTGGCCTAAGGCGTAGCAAAACATCCCTGTCACCGGAGTCTCACAGTTCAGCACCAAAGTAAGAAATGTATGCTGATTTAGTGCCAAAGCGCTATAAACAGAAACTCTGTTCTGCTGATCCAGTTACTTATAGTGGATGAAGGCTGAGGGCAATGGATTGCAGACAGATGAAAAAAAGTGAAAGGTATGGACAGTGACACTCGTGGAGAAATTTAGCCACGAGTTAGTTACTGATTGCAAACACACAGAACACAATAAACCAATGTCTGATTCGCCTGTGGCCACTTAGGTGCACCTTGCTGGGATCGTGATGGGTGGTCTTCATACTGCCCTGGGTGCACCTTTGCCGATTGGTGGTGCTCTCATGCTGCTGTTAGGAAGACCCATGTTGGTTCATACATCACTATTGCAACCATAGATACATTAGAGAATACGATTTTTCTTTTTTACTTGCCCAGCCACAGCTCTGAAGAGGCAGGAGCCATCCATGGCAACTTTCTTCTGGTAGAGTCTATTTGCAGCCAGGCACCGGTCCATCAGTGCCTCCCCTGTCAGCTGCTCCTTTCCCCCTCCTGTGATCCCCCAGCTAGCCCCACGATCACCTCCATCTGTGCCCTGGGTTTCACAGACTGCCCACTCGAATGGACGCCTCTCATGGGCGATTTCTGCTAGCGTGCCGCTCTCCCTATCTTTCACCACAAGTGATTATTAGTTACACGAGTGAGTAGAGTACCCCGGTGGTAACGACGAGGCTGCCCGTCGACACACCTTGCCTCATCACCCGTAGTACAGTGGATCCGGGATTTATTTCAGAACTCCCGTGGGTTGATCACATGCTGATCAGGGAAGGGAAACACAAACAGGAAAGGAAGTTTATTTTCAGTTTCCCGGACACATGAAGAGGGCACCATGGGAACTGTAGTCCTGATGAGGATTGCGTGTGCATACGCACGCACACAGATTGGGGGGCAGCCTGATCCCTTTAATTGGATTGGTTGGTGGGCGGCAAACTCCACCACACGGCAGAGGGTGGAGTTTTTGCCTGAACTCCGCACTCCAAGCGGAGCGCAAAGTTGCAAAAACTCTGCAGACTCCACCCATGGAGCGCAGTTTACCCCACACCCTCTCGGTCACTGGGTCCCTCTGTACTGTCAGGACCAGAACCACTGTGGCCAGCTGCCTCCCCAAAGATGTTGGCCCTTTCTCCTTCACTTGCCCGGGATGAATCTGAAATGACATATAAAATTGGTTTATTGCAACTGTGTTAACACACCTGACCATAAGATTTTAACACAAAACATTTCAAAAGTGTGCAGATTACACCAGCTTCATGGTACACTATATAGGCTTCAACATAAGCATGAGCTCATGAAGCATGCTGCATCACCTGGAAACAGTTAGTCACAGTGATGTCATAACCCTAGACAGCTCCAATTCCATTAATGAATTTGTCTACTCTCAATCCTTATATTTATACTAGGATAGTTGATCACCTTGTATACTTTGGCCCTTGCAGTATACCATAGTGAACTCATGTCACCAAATAGGATGGCTACAAAAAATATATTTCTACCCTGTTCACACAAGCCCCTGAATTCAGCTAATGTTCATTTACCTTATACAACATCATTATATAATGAAGGTCAAGTAATACAGCAATGTAGCAACAATATATGCTGTAGCAGAAATCATGTCACATGCAAATGCTCATTTCACACTAATGTCAATTTTTTGTTGAAAATTCATCATATGTCCACTGCCCAAAAAGTCAAATGAAAGCTGTACTGAAGTAATTTTGCTGCATATCACATGTAACATAGAAAAGTAGCCTGGAGACATTCAGGGCCAAAGTATTGGGAGATATATACTACAAATGCACACACCATAAAAGTACATATAGACCGATGAAATCCCCAATCCTGTTTGGAACTGGTGACAACACCATTCTTAGATTGCATTCCTAAAAGCCAATACACATTTGAAGGTTGTTGTGTGTCAGTGAATATCTATGACATAAAGAGGTGGAATCACTTTAGTCCTAATGGGATGGCACATCACAACACCATTTTGTAGTGTAAACACCAATTGCCTTGTATGACTGAGTGTAGACGCTCACATATGATCCCTACATTTCTATATCTCACTCCCTGGTGCATGTCACCAGTCAGTGAATGAATCTTGAAACAGTATTGTAGATGAAACAACAACAGAGAAAGGTACACCGGGCAACATGTAGCCACTAATGCTGATGGCACCAGTGATGTTTGCACAATCATGTTATTGTAGAATCCCAACTTATCAATGGGAAGTGTTGTCCAGTCAATGAATCAAAAGTGCGCTGTATGCAATGTGACATGTAATGGGGCTGCCATCACATGAGACACAGTAGAGAGGGAGCATCATTCCTGACACAATGAAGACAAGGGGGCTGTTTGGTACAACTGTCACCCAGAACATCAAACAACATGAGGTGAATTATGACTTTACTCAACCATGTGTCTGCTCAAGACAGTAAATTGGAAGTGGACTGTACTCTGCTGTGTTCCTGGTCATAAATACAATAGGCAAAGCACATCATCATGCACCTATTACCAGACCTACACAATCAAGAACGCTTCTTGTGCGTTGGACATGGGTCACCCCCGATAATGATAGGGAAATGCCTGCCTGTAACAAAAAATGTTGGCAATGTAATATATAAAAGTCTGGCCTGGACTCACCCCCTGGTAGCTTGTGTTGGGCCCTCAACTGCCCATCAAGCTCCGGATAGGTCACTGCCAGTATGCGGGCCATTAGGGGGGTCAGGACGCGGCGTGCACCCCTTTGACGTTCAGAGGACTTCCCCATCTCAACCTCTGCGATCTTCCAGATCCAGCACCTCAGGTCCTCCCACCTTTTCCTGCAATGGACGCTGCACCGGCCATAGACCCCCAAGGTCCACACCTTCCGGGCAATGGCTTTCCAAATGGCCCTCTTCTGATGGGCGTTGACCTGTATGGATACAAGAGAGGAAAAAACACTTGAAGTTTTGGGATATCTGTTTTGTTGTCACACAATTTGTTTACATCTAGCACAAGCATAAATCCAAAGTTAACACACAACATGTGTAGTTTCACATGCTGAGCACTACAAAGACATGAATACACACTTTTGTAGTCATCTGCTGACTATCCTCATTCCTGCTCATGATCTACACTGACTAAGCCAGCCCACTAACATCATGTAGCCCAAGGCCATCCTACATTTACTGTGATGTAAGCTATTATGAAACGCGCCACACCATTGTGACCTTTGAAGGGTAAACTACTTGTGCATTATTGTACGGACACCTTTACAGCCAGGCCTATTGTCTTGCATATGGTCCATAGAGCCTGGTACCATAGGATAGACTACATCCTAAGACCTAGGTCACTATGAAAGGGCTGGCATGTGTGTCAGTGAGAGCTTCCCCTTTGGAATTTGTGGACATGTGGACTACTTAATGGGATATCAGACTACGTCTGATTGAGTTTGTGTGATATGTACTGGCATCACAGGACACACCTTCTGCCATATGTGGCACTGTTACAGGGATGACATCAACATACCATTGTATGTCTTGCTTGATTGGTTAAATGCAAAAGACCTGGTGATTCACATATCAAAACCTTTTTGAAGTAACCAACTGTCTGCACTGTTAATGAGTCACATGTGAAATAGGCCTGTACAGAGCAAGCATGACTTATGAAAAAGTGTAAACAGACCTGTGGGAGTAAGGGTCCTGTCATTAGTAAATGACACACATTGACAATATGGGTCAATGGAATCAGGTCAAGGGGTTACCTCAGTTACCATTCCAAATGTAGTCATGTAAAATTAATTAGGGCTACTATTTTTTCTGAAAACTCATTTTGTGATCAACCAAGGATCTACAGTTCTACAGGGATTTTACTCTCTGCATCAGTTGTATTGCCACAGCAACTCAGCCCCAGCCTGTCCCATGGTTCAGACTGAGCACAGCTCAATGTCAGGCCCTGCTCTATGCAGGCTGAGCATACTGATCCCACATGAACATCACATTTCAACCAGTTCAATATATAAAAGTTCAGCTTGTAGCCATCCAATACGTGACCTCAAGGTTGTGTGGCACTCTAAAGGGGTCTGTGAGCTATTGCTAACTCCCAGACAACAGTGTGGTGAGCCCCGATCTAGGCTGAGTGATATGTGGGACTGTACACATAGCTAACATCATCGTCAACTGCTTTTGACATAATACATATACAGCTCATGCTGTAAAGGCTATACATTTGTTTGCACATTTAGCATGATCTGATTAGTAAATATATCAGCGGTACCAGGAAATGTATACATGCATAGATGTGTACATGCACCACAAATGGAATCTAGTGCTTTCCACACATCCCAATGGTGATGTTAAGTACACAATTTATAGTGCTCAACAATCCCTGACATGATTGTCCTATGTAGGGACCACAAAAGTTACAAAAGTAATCAGACTTAACTCTGAAACTCAGAGGCACTTTGTAGCCTGTGGGAATGGAAATGGTGGAGTTAAACAGAGTA
Source organism: Calotriton arnoldi (assembly GCA_963921515.1). NCBI lineage: Eukaryota > Metazoa > Chordata > Amphibia > Caudata > Salamandridae > Calotriton > Calotriton arnoldi. The sequence goes on along the minus strand of CAWUFW010003150.1, from coordinate 722,662 downwards.
ACATATGTATATAAGATAGTTACCATTTCCTCTGGTGAGCCATAGAGCTGGCCACACACGGAAAGGACCTCATCAGCCAGCAGCTCCAGCTCCTCTGCGGAGAAGGCATAGGCCCTCTCACCTGCTTGACCTGAAATGATTGATCTCAGAGGTGGCAAACAGCAGCTGAAGTGGAGGAGGTCTTGATAGCAGCAGTGTCAGGAGGCAAGTGATGTATTTTTCAAACCGTGGCGTACATGTAGGCAACGTACACGGTCATCAGCGTATACAGACACAGTCATTGGCCTTCTACTATCACAATCACCGACGTTAGCCTGTGGCTGTGGTCGTCCTGGACTCAACCGCCCGCTGCGGGGTCGACTTCCGGCTGCAGCGTTGGAAGCACAATGTCCAATATGCGAGGTCAGGCAGCTGCCATTTTAGCAGTTGAAAGTACTGTATTGGTCACTGTTGACCATGTCACCACCACTCCAAATGAGGGTTTACATGTTTAAATATGTACAAATCCATTGCCATTAAAATTTTACTACGCTTTTCATTTGTCTAGTGTGTTACTGTACATTAAGGCTATATTAGCACAGTGCAGTGTACACTACCGTTGTCAATATTTTGTCCAAAACAAAATTTTTAAAAAAAAGGTGAAAATAATACATCTCAGATGTATTATATACACAATATTGGTCAAGACACATGTCAAGACCACAATGGGGATTTGTGATGGATGTTGCACAATATACTACTTAAAAGTAACATGTGTATATTGCAATCTGAAACAGTTATGTACTGTCACATGAGTTTTGGCTTACTCTTCACATATGCTACTGTGGACATTGTGACCAACGTTCAAAAACTGTTTTCAATTCACACATAAGTACCCTAGGAGAGGGAGGAGACAACCGCCTCCAGTGTACCGCCCATTTCCAGACCTTTAGACCATGGAAGAAAGGGATATCATCAAGATGTTTCATTTGAATAGGCAAACCATACTGGATTTATGTCATCAGTTGAAGCCTGATCTCCTGCCTTACAAAACTAATACCACATGTATCACACCAATTGTGAAACTTATGGCAGTATTGCATTTTCTGGCCACAGGTACCTTTCAATACACTGTCGTATTATCTGGTGGTATGTCACAACGACGTTTCAGTGGTGTACTACAAGAGGTGCTTTCAGCAATGCTGAGACACATTGACAGCTACATCCAGTTCCCCAGACGTGAGGATTTAGCCAATGGGAATCGTTGACTTCTATGGATTTGGTCATTTCCCACATGTGGTTGGAGCCCTTGTTGGCACCCATATTGCATTAGTACCACTGCAAGCCAGCCACCATAACAGTAAGCACTTCCATTCTATCAACATGCCAGTTGTGTGCTTACCAAATTTGTCTGCTTACCGGATTTGTGTATCTCAAACGTCTGTGGCCGGTTACCAGGATCAGCCCATGATTCCTTTGTACTTCGGAACAGCACCATACCCCAGCAGATGTCACAACTACTACTGGAGATGGCCTGGCTTGTTGGTAAGTATGATTTGTCCTAACTTTGTGTGAGTAATGTCACGCAGTATAATCAGAAAGTGTGTAACTTATTGTTGCACTTATGTCTGTCTTCCATCTAGGAGACTCAGCATATCCCAACCATCCATGGTTGTTGGCACCGATGAGGAATCCAACAATTCCAGGGAAAGTCTGCTTAAATGAGGCCAATGGAAGGACATGGTAGCCAGTGGAGAAGGCTTTCGGGCCCCTGAAGGCCAGATTTAGACGTCCAGGCAAAACTGGGGGAGCCCTCCTCTACTCACCCTGGAAGGTGTGTCATATCACTGTGGCCAGCTGTATTCTCCACAACATCACCCTGCGAAGGAGCATCCCTTAGATCGCAAAGGATGGAGACCATCAAGTGCCACTGAGTGAGGAACCTGAAATGCCAAATGATGATGACACTGGTGAAGAGGAAGATGCTGACGCATCGATCTCATCAACAACTTCTTCTCATGAGTGTAAGTATTTTGTGAAATGTCATGACTTTGACTGTTACAGCAAATCGTGTTGTGATGAGAGGAGTATGTTAAGGTAAAATATTAAGAAGGGCAAGCTCTGGAAATCCAGGTGAAAGGTGTTTGTTGAGCAAGGTTTGACTCATAGTCACTTTGTTTGTGTTGCTTTGTTTTGTTCTGGTTTTCGTCATGGACTGTGTTCTCCATGAGTTGACTATGAGAATTGTCTTATGTATATGGTTTGATAGCTAATTTCTTTGTTTTGGTCTGTTTTAGGCACCTTCACCATGGCATCTTCATTTGGACATTTCAACTTATAACTTTAACTAATAAAAACACAAATACCGATAATCAAAATATCACTGTAAAAAATATCTAGATTCACTAATATCGATAACAAAAATATTGGAAGCAAAAATATCATAACCTTAACATAAACATATAAATAGTAAAAAATATCACAAAATACAATATCGACTACATTAATATTGTCCCAAAAATCATTTTAATTGCAAAACATAAAAATAACACTTTGGGGCTCATTACGATGTCGGGCGGAATCACTTCCGCCAGACACCGCATCGGTCATGTGACCAACCGATACTCGGTCGGCGGTCCCAACTGCCTCATTAGGACGCGACCGTACACTGTTCGGTCACAATCCTACTTTTTACTCAGCGGCGACCCCTCCGTTAGGGTGGAGGAGCGCCGTCCCCCTCCACCACCCACAAATAAAATGATAATGAAACGGGTTTCTAACCCATTTTATTATCGTTTTATTTTAATCCCCCTAGACCCGCCCCCAGGACTCTGATGAGATGAGACTGTGGTGGGGGAGTGCTAGTGCACCATTATCCCTTCACTGTGCATGAGGTGTTTGGCCGGTCGTTTCAGGCCGGCCAAACATCTCATATGCTGTGGAGCTTTCTCCAGCCCCAGCTGCGTTGCTGGGGCTGGAGAAAGCAGGCACAGGCTCCCTGTCTGCCTGGTAGCACAAAGTCATAGCGCTCAGGCCAGTCCTGACGCTGCTTTCCTGCAACGTCATGATTGGCCACAGTGCAGTCTGGGAGCCTTTCCCAGAAGCAGGAAGAGCACAATGGAGCGGACAGCGGCGATCAGGTAAGTTTATTTTTTTATTATTTTTTTATTTTGTCCCCGACTTCCCATTCACCCCTCCAGCTCCCTCCTCCGGCCTGCCCCGCCACTTTGGCAGGGTACGGACCGCAACTGATTTTACTATGGGAACATGCATTCCAGCCGTAAACCAGCCGTAATGCATGCTCCCATAGAAAAATAGGAGTTACAGTTCTTTCCTGCACCCCGTGGCAGGCACCTCAAGGTGCCTGCCACAAGGTGCAGGGATCAAGAGGGGAGCACCATAGGTGCCCCCTCGGCCTCCAAATGGAGGCCGTGCACCAAAGGGGCCCCCAAAGACGCTTTCCTGCATGGTTTCCATATCGGACAGACCGGCATGGAAACCATGTCGGAAACCATCATCATAATCTCAAGGGCGGAAAGGCCCGCCCTTGAGATTACTGGCCTCATTCCGACTGGCAGACGGGCTCTCCGAGCCCATCAGAAGCCAGCCGGAATGACCGGTCGGATTCCTTTCCAACCGCTTCCATCAAAATGAGGAGGTAGGAAAGGAATCCGACCGGCACATTACGATGCAGTTCGGAAGGCTCCGACCAATAGTCGGAGCCTTCTGAACTGCATTGAAATCGGCCCCTAAATGTTAAACACTATTGAAAAATGTGTAAATATTCTAACAACACTATAACAATTTTATATTACTAAAATAAAAATAAATTAACCCAAATAATCTATACTTCAATACATCAAAATGCTAACCAAAAAATATTTCCAACAAGAACTAACGTTTAAACATTAAACAAAAATAATTATATATGTGTATATGTATGTGTATCTATATACATATATATATATATATATATATATATATATATATATATATATATATATATATATATATATATATGAAAACTCCACCAGACTCACATAGTCCCCGTCCCAATCAACAGTGGTGCATGGTCGGTGTGTGTTTCAAAATTATATCAAAGTCCACAAACTTTATGCAGCAGAAAAAATATATACATTCAACATTGTAAAATAAAAAATAATTGGCATTTACAATAAGAGGCTATTACTGAAAAAAATTCAAACTAAAATAAACCTAACCAATAAAAAGAAACCATAAACAAAATTACCCAATAAAATTTTATTAAGTATACAAACAATTAAACTTACAATATAAAAGGCACACATATTTTAACAACTTACTATTCTTAATATCTACAAAAGCTGCAAAAGGAGTAGCCTCTGCCAGATTTTCAATCTGAAAACAGAATGAAAAAATACACACAATTACCTTCCAAAGTAAGTAACACATTTATTTAAGCTAAATTATAAAATTAATAAAATGTAAAAATGTAAAATAGCAAATTACTAACAAAACACTTTACTGCTTTTATGCCTTTACACTTAGGTACAACAAAGAAATTACTACAACATCAAGCACTGCTAATCTACCAAAGAACACCACCAATCACATACCTGGAGAAAAGCACACAAAAAGTAGGTATGTTTAAGATATTAATAAAGTGCAACTCACCAATCACGGCTCCTGCAGGTAAGCGCAGTGGGGTGGGGCAGGAGGAGGGGGAAGTCGACAGAATAGGGAAAATTAAATAAATCCTATTCTGTCACCTATCGACCTTCCCCCGCCCCGCCTCACCGCGCTTACCTGCAGGAGCTGCGACTGCAACTCACCGTAAAACAGTTAAAAAATACAATCTTAGGGGCCCATTACGATACCCGGCGTAAAAAAATCCGCCAGGCATGGAAGCGGCAAAAATCCGCCCGCACACACCGCCTGAACACCGACCACGCCATTATGAGTACACAAACCGAAAACCGCCATCGGCGGAAAAATCACACAAAATACCGCCCGCCATCGTCCGAGTCGGAGTCAAACCGCCCGCCACGGACGGAAACACGCACGACAACACAAAACCGCCCGCCCACACGGCCGACACACCGCACGTGAAATTACGATCGCACCGCCATGAGCGCGGAAAAACAACAAATATACCGCCCGCCAGCGCAAACAACGCCGATGAGAATCGACACGGCAGAAGCCATGGCGCCAACGTACCTGCACAGAAACCATCCGCACACAAAACCAATAGCACACAACATGGCCAACAAGTCCACACAGCAAGGCACACACAAATACACAAGCACAGTACACATCCCGAAAACACCCCCCGGACAAACAAAAAATACAAAGGCCAGAACCCCAGACACAACACACCTGAAAACAACAGACCATGAGGACACACCCACATAGGTGAGTACAAAAGCAGCACTCCCACAGACCACAACCCCTTGCTACATTGCAAACCAGAGAGGAGAGGACACAGTGACACAGCAAGGACAGCAGCACACCACAGAAACGCACACATCACAACCACCACCACCACCACCACCCCACCAAACACCGGCACCACAAACCCCCTGCACATTACACAACACACACCGCACCAGCACCACAAACACCATGGCACCACAAAGGATGCCCAAGTTCACGCCCATGGAGCTGACGGTCATGGTCGACGAGATCATCAAGGTGTACCCACAAATCTATGGGAACATGGTCCAGCACACACCACTAGCCACCAGAAACAGAATGTGGAACCGGATCGTAGACCAGGTCAATGCAGTCGGGACCCTGCCCAGGAACAGAGTCGAGATAAACAAACGTTGGAATGACGTAAAGAGCCTGGTCAAGAAGAAGGAGGGCAAAAACAGAGAGCTGGCTGCCGTCACTGGCGGAGGGAATCCCGCGCTCTTTAAGACCTTCAAAGCGTGGGAGGAGAAGGTGCGAGTCGTAATCCATCCGGAGATCCTCGCCGGATTAGCAGGGGAGTGGAGGCTGGTAAGTACAAACTAATGTATACTAGCACACCGCTATGTACTCACATGCGCAACTACCATGCCACAGCTCCCAGGGACAAACACCCCCATGTCCAGCACACAATACACAACACAACACACGCACATGCAACAGACACTACCACACACAGCCCAAACCGAACAACTGTAAGATGCGTGGGGACATGTGTACACTAAGCCAGCCACGTAACCACCAACAGGTCCCCAAATATGCCAGAAGCGCCACAACGAGCACCCACCACACCCATGTGTCCGCCACAGCTGCACTAACCGACAAGTAACAGGTAAGTGGCAGGAACACAAAGTGCAGTGGGTGGGACGGTGGACAGCCCAAGTACAACACACACCAGGCCCCAGTCCCACAGCACAGCAAGGAGGAGCATCCCCCACACCCCACAGCCACGTGTCAGCCACCGCAGTGCACAACGACAGCCGAAAGGCAGACATCACGGTCCACAGCAATCGGTGTCAGTGGGTGTACAGCCACCCCCACGACCCACTACACCCCCCACCCCCACAGACCTGCAACATGGAGCACCCCCGCTTAGAGCCATGTGGCATCCAGTACAGTGCACGCACGAACAACTTGCAGGTGGGAAACTGGACAGGGCTGGATTACTGGAGGCATGAGGACCATAACACCACCAACACATGGGACATGTCACGTAGCAGACGAACACGCAGCACCGCCCACCGTCACGAACAAGTGAACAATGTGCACACGGACATGAACAACAGACTCACACCCCACATGACCCATCACAGACATAGCAACACCCAAGGAGCCACGTCTGCATGCACAAGCCACACTGAATATAGTCCCACACAGCAGCCACTGTGCAACTCATCACACACAACCGAAACACCATTGAAGTCCTGTCCATGTAGCCCCCACTGCCTGTCAACCCCACACCCCACAACTACGCCTATGTAAGACAAACAACACTAGACGCAACAGAGCGGAACAACAGAAATGCACACGAACACCACTGAACCCATCAAACTCACAGACACACCATGCACATACAACATACCATCCATCCCATCCGTCAGCCCCAGTCACATGAAAGGCATGTCATCCGCACAGCTGCCACACATACAGCAGTCACGCTAAGACACATGCCCATGACCAACCATGTGCCAGAAGTCAATTAAGCGCCACGACACACTGTGAGCAACAACACACAACATGGGCCACACCCCCCGAGCACTGCAGTGATGCACATGGCACAGGGCAGCACGCACACCAAGGAGATGGGACAACTGCAATACGTTGGCTGGCACACAACTATCACTCACTCATAACGATGCGTCCAATGCCATGTCCAGTAACCACAACAGACAGCAAATATGCAGGGCATGTCAGGCATGCACACACCTCAGACCATGCACTGTCATGCTGCCACAACACATGTCACGTTCGGCACCCATGGCTCACAGCATGTACCCCAAAAGCATATCCCCTCCCAAATGCGAATCTGGGGCATGGCCCCCATGTTGCCATATGCGTTCCTAAGCGTTCCATTTGAACCCCAAAAGCATATCCCCTCCCAAATGCGAATCTGGGGCATGGCCCCCATGTTGCCATATGCGTTCCTAAGCGTTCCATTTGAACCCCAAAAGCATATCCCCTCCCAAATGCGAATCTGGGGCATGGCCCCCATGTTGCCATATGCGTTCCTAAGCGTTCCATTTGAACCCCAAAAGCATATCCCCTCCCAAATGCGAATCTGGGGCATGGCCCCCATGTTGCCATATGCGTTCCTAAGCGTTCCATTTGAACCCCAAAAGCATATCCCCTCCCAAATGCGAATCTGGGGCATGGCCCCCATGTTGCCATATGCGTTCCTAAGCGTTCCATTTGAACCCCAAAAGCAAAGTACAAACCAGACCCAGGATGGGCCAGGAGCCCGCATACACCAGAGTCACAATGAGTAGGGGCACAGCAACACACCCATCGGCATGGCCAATCCGTCCCATGCCACATGTGCACAGCACACAGTCCCATTGCCTAGCACACACAACTACAGATGCCACAGCCACACACTCGCCTCCGGTAAACCCATGTACGAGATTGCACGAACTGCCAATGTCAGACGACTAATACATACTTCGCCAGGTGCAACACAATAACAAATCTCATTCTCTCCACAGGTGACGAACTGCTGGACGCTGGGGATGGAGACAGCAGCCAGCACAGCCAGCCTACAAGCCCCCAACGAGGACACACGGATCTGGAGGATCTGTCCACCTCTTCGGACACGGACCACCAAGCTGGCCCATCTGGCGTGGCAGGGCCCAGCCGCTCCCCAGGACCCCTCCTACCCACCAACCCATCATCCAGGGACGCTGAACAGTCCCAGTCCCCTGCTGCCACTGTCGTTGCGGCCACACCCACGGTCATTGCGGCCACTACCACTGCCGCAACCGCCACCATCGCCGCACCGACCACCACCGCCTCCACCACCACCACGTCTTCGCTGGCACCAGCCCCAGCGCAGGTGGTGGCCCGGCCGACTGGATCCACCCTGGGAGCCACAGCGAGGACCGTGGTGTGCAATGTGGCTAGTGGGCAGGCCGGTGGCAGCAGGACTGGTAGGAGGAGCAGGGTCAGGGAAACGCCAGCCTCCCCTGGGAGCCATGCCCTGCCTCAAATGGCCAGAGTCCTTGGGGCCTATGAAGAGGCCCAAGGACAATGGGCCAGGTCTGCTACTGACACGCGGGAGGTGCTGGGGGTGCTGAGGTCCATGGACGCCCATATGGGCCAATTCGTGTCCCGTATGGACCAACTCGTGGACCTCATGGGCCAGCTGGTGGTGGCGGTGGGGTCACAGGCAAGGCCAGCAACACCACCTCCGCCACCACCTGCTAGGGCGCAGGGTCGGCCAGCAGTGTCCACTTCCCCTGCGTCCACAGCCAGTGAGCACACCTCACCCACCACCAGCAGGTCGCCACCACACACCCCCCTCCCAAACGTGGAAGGGGCCGTCCGAAGAGGAAACAGATCTCCCGGGAGGACTTCGCACGCTCCAGTCGCAAGTGAGGCAGCCAGCCAGCCTTCCGCCAGCCTTCCTTGACCAGCCACTGCATTGACTTGCTCTACGATCCCACTCCACACAGCCATCTGGATGGCATGTGTGTGTTGGACTATGGACATAGAACCAGTGGGTGCACCCTGATCATCACGCAGCCATGACCGACAGCTCATTGTCACTGCACGCACCACTTTTGTCATCACCTTACACACAATCACATGTCACAGTTTGTAATAAATGCACCTTTTTCAATAACTGCTGTTTGTGCCCTGTGTTTTATTTGTACGGAATACAACGGCCACCTTGGGCGGAAGGGCACCTGATGCGTGGCATGGCAATGAAATCCGGAGGGCCTGTAGGGACCTAGGGGTGGGAGACAGAACAGGAGCACATTCAATGAGTGTGTCACACACCCATCACACAGTACATGTCAACAACTACAAGCAATGTACACACATCGCACGGAGCAATAGGGCACAATGCCACAGTCACCAACAGTGGCATACTACCCTGGCCATGGAGCGTTGACACACTGCACGCAGTGAACATACGGCCACCCTGACACAGCACACACACACCTGCACAGATACAGACACATCATCCGTCGTACATGGACACTCACCGTCAAGTGAAGTAGCGGGCGATGAGCTGCTGGCGCACATTCCCAGCTTCCTCCTCTCCGCTGTCCACCTCACTCGAGCTGTCCTGGTCTGCGGGCTGGGGCCCTGGTTGATCTCCGTCATCCACAATGAGGGGGATCTGCTTCCGAATGGCCAGATTGTGCAGCATGCAGCACGCCACCACTATCTGGCACACCTTCTGTGGGGAGTACGCCAGTGCACCCCCGGTGCGGTCCAGGCACCTGAACCTGGACTTGAGGAGGCCAAAGGTACGCTCGACCACACGTCTGGTCCTCCCATGTGCCTCATTGTATCGATCGTCTGCTGGGGTGCGAGGATTCCTCAATGGACTGAGCAGCCATGCCCCATTCGGATACGCAGATTCACCTGGGTGTGAGGGACACAGAGAACCGTAGCTATTCCAACTGGACAGGGGACAGCATCGCACAACCAGCACGCTACACCACTCCACATACTCACCGACAATACAGGCACGATCCTGTTGCAGATTGGCCATCAGTCGTGGCAAGATGCTGTTGCGCATTATGTGTGCGTCATGTGCCGAGCCTGGAAACTTGGCACACACGTGGGTGATCACCATGTCCGCAAGGCACACCACTTGCACATTCAGGGAGTGCGTGTGCTTCCTGTTGCGGTACAGGTGCTCAGTGGCCTGTGGTGGAACAAGGCCAACATGAGTGCAGTCAATGGCTCCCACGACGTGTGGGATTCTGCCAAGGGCATAGAATGCACCCTTCACTGCCGCCAATTCACGAGCCCTGGGGAAGCGGATGTACCTGTTCCGGTACAGCATCATGGCTGCCAGTACATCCCTCAGCACCTTGCTGAACATGGGCTGGGACATCCCTCCTCCACTGCCCACTGTGTGCTGGAATGACCCAGTGGCGAAGAAATGCATGGCGGCCATCACCTTAGCCGTGGGGGTGACAGCAGTCGGATACACCCTGCGGGGACGGAGATGGGGCTCTAACATGGCACACAGTCGATGCAGAGTTGGCCTGTCCAGCCGAAACTTCCTGATTACCTCTGTATCGTCCATGTCCGCCAGCAATTGGTATGGGCGGTCAATGTTCGGTCTCCGCCTGGGTTAAATGGCAGAGGACACATGTCAAAGCAACACAGCACATAGCAATTTCGCATACACATCACTGACATGACTGAGCAAGCACATGAGCCACAGCCCAGCTGTCAAGCTGGGACGGCACGGCCACAATACACTTACACAGGTCTCCCAACAATGGCAATGGCAAGTGAGACATACCACTGCCATGTGCATGCACATGGGGATCTAGGCCCCAATGACTTGCGGGGCGTGCTGATGGGGACTGACTGCATATTCGTCAAGCGGCAACGCCACGGCAACATGAGTGTCTGCTGAGCATGGAACTGCTTCCGAGGCTGGATGAATATGGCACACGACGACGACGATGTGGGCACGGGCTGAGCGGCCAATACAAGTGGGACCTGTGGCACGAGGGGATATGAGACAGTAGTAGGTGTCAGCACTGCACCCTATGTACAGCACTGTACGGATCACAGCTCCCGAAACATTGACTGGTGTCCACATTGACAGCCCCATGCCAAGACGGCTGTGTGCTTGCAGTCACACGTCACAGGTGAGAGGTTACATTGCACGTGCCAGGTGGCAGACGTACATAGTGGGAGCGGGCATGTGTGTGCATGTGTCTCCTGTTCAGGATCCACCAGATGGGCGCTGACTCTGTACTGACCATTGGACACAGCATGTTCCGTGGAAGGCTTGTGTGTGTGGGATGGTGGCACTGGATGTGCCTCCGTTGGGTGGGGGGCCATGCACAGGGCAGGTACGTCGATGATTGCGCATTGTTGGTCACGGTGGGTGCACCAACTAAGATGTGTTGCCCTGTGTTCAATTCCTATGTCCGCATGATGATGGACTGTGGATGTGGGCAGACTACACATTGGTCGATGTGCTGTCTATATGCATGTGCCTTCACACCAGGCACAGCTGCCCCTGCACATGTGACCCCTGCTGGACTCGCTGCTGGGTCTGTGGAGCTGATGCACCTTCTGCGCGTGGGGCGGGCAGCTCTCCTCACTTCCCTCATTGCGCATGTCATGTCTTTGCCGCAGGTGACATGGATCATGGAGGGCCCACATGTACGCGTGGGTAGGCTACACATGATTGTTCACTGGTCGCCACCCCCAGTCAGTGTTTCGAATGGGAAGGTTGTCGTGCTGGTGGTATGTTCGATGTGGCGGATGGGCGGGCCTAGGTGCGGGCTTACATTCCGGACATGGGGGGTAGTTGGATTGGCGACTAGTTGCAGTACACACGGGACACGTCTCTTCCTTTCCACATCTGGGTCATCCCTTGTACTTACTGACAGTGATACAGTCATCTTCGCCCCAGCCCTCATGTCCTCCCCTCGCTCCCCCAATATGAATGCTCACCTGCGAGGCTAGCGCCTGCACAGGCAGCCCCAAGCTCGCACCAGAGAGGGCAAGGAGTGTATGTGTGGGTCCAGTTGCACGAGTGGGCTGTCTCAGGGTATGATGTGTGGCGGGACGCCGTCCACCTGCGTGGTGCCCCAAATGGAGACCCGGCCTGCATGGACTATGCATCACAGTCTTCGCCTTCCGGATCCGCCACCTGCAACACCCAGTGGCTGTGGCTGCCCTTGCGGCCAGGCCGCGTCCGTCTGTGGCTGTTGGCCCACACATTCACTCTTTGGCCTCTCTGGGGAGGGCTCGGGGGTGGTGGCGCACGCGCTTGCACTTAGTCGCAATGGCATGTGGCGTGGTTGGTATGATGGGCAATGGATGGGATGGTGCGAGCCACCTCCCGTGACGTCAGTGCTGCTCGTGCTGTGGTGCGTCCCCCTACACTTCCATTTGACTTGTGCCATGCTAGACGTTGAGGTTCTATTGCCTGCGTGATATGACCAGGAGGAGCGCGAGGAGACCTCTCACACACCATGCTCCACTGCCATCCCGTGCCCTGTATCGCCTGTGCGGATTGACTATGTTGGGGTTACACCTGGTCGACTGGGGCTGTGTGTGCCTTGTCAAGGGGCATGGCGGGCGCACAACAGGATCCAGCTTGTCCACAGAGGGTGGGCTGAGGTGCGCCTGGTACCGCTTTGTATGTGTGCCCGGCTGCTGTGCACACACGTGTTCACTCCCCCCGACAGGTGTCCTCTCACAATGCCCAGGGAAGCGGTGGTGTACTGTTCATGACCCCTCCCAACACGGCGTGCTCCAACTTGGCATGTGCGCATCTACCCGTCGCACCCACCCACCTGAGCACTGCGTCCATACGACTTCACACGACACATGTGTGTCTTCCACAGTAGTGCTACTCATTTGCGTTGACATCCAATACCAGTGGACTACATGGTCATGTCACGACTGCCGTGTACTTCACATACTCTCATCCTCTCTCATTCGTACTTGTGAAATGAGTCAGCGGAGACAGTTCTGGTTTCAAACATTATATTGAGTCTTCTGTCCTCTGTGATGCAGTATAGTGGACACTACTGGCAGCGGAATACATGTTGAGGATATACTGAGCATGATTACAAATGGGATAGGGTGTGGGGTTACATCTGCTTGGCCAAGGCTGTGCTAATGTACATTTACGTATAGCTGCGGAGCTGCGGACTTTGACACAGACGGTATACATGTAGCCTACCAGACCGCTCGGCATCATGGGCACAGTCCATCTCAGTTCCATGTGACAGGTTTGCTGCGGTTGTTCCTCATGCACGCGTGCATGTGAGATGACATCAGGGCATGTGCTTGCGTGCATGCAGCGGCGTGCCACTTGTTGTTGCACTGTGGTGGTTACTGGACATGTCACAGTCACTGGGGTCGTGTTGTTGTTGTATGCACTTGTCGTCCATGCAAAGGTCCTGGTATGGGATTCCCGGGGCGGGGGTGGGAGGGGTGCAGCACCCACAGACTCCAGGCGACCTATTCATGTCCACTGAGCGGTGTGTGTGTCCATGTGCGCTGGATCCATGTCGTGTCCTGGTTGTTCGTGCAGTTCCGTCCATGTGGGTGCGATGCACAGAGCCCATGCCACTGCCTCCCACGATGCATGCGGTGTTCCTGGATGTGATGGGGAACAGTGTGCATGTCCCGGTCATATCCGATGTCATGGCGATGTCGTTGATGGTGTGGTTACAGTTGCCGGTCGTTTGGTATGGCTGTTGTGGTGGTGACTGGCCAGTCCGTGCGGAAGCTGAGCATGGGTGCGGGGTTGGACTTCATAGGTCACTCGGGGAACCTGCGTTGTGGTCCGACGTATTTACAGGTTGTCAGGTATGCGATGCCGTCCAGCAGGGCTTCCATGTCATTGGTGGTGTACATGTTTGCCAGCCAATGAAGCGGATGGTGGCTGTCAAGGTGTTGTTCGTAGGTTGTCCCTTGGAGGACCATGATGGGGCATGCTGGGTGACATTCGATGTAGCTGTTCTCGATGATCCGTCGTGTGGAGGCACAGTGGTTCCATTTCAGTGCGCGTGCGATGTTGGCCACATACGCCATGCCCCCATAGGCAGAGCAGGCCCTGTCGTGTGCGTCCAGAGGGAGGAGTAGTGGTAGCAGGTCCGCCTTCAGACATGCCGGGTTGGAGAGGCATATCTCGACGGGATGCTGGTAGGGACACCTCCGACAGTAGAAGACGGGCATGACGCAGCTGAACAATGTGATGCGGTAAGTCAGTCGGTAACTTACGTTCAGCAGGGACAGGAGATCGCATCCCAATGTATGTATCGTGTTGGTTTGGTACAGCTTGAGCTGTTCGGCGTAGTTGGGTAGGTGTGTTGCGGTTGCCATTTCGCAGCGGTTCGTAGAGGTGGCGTGCTCCGGCTGTGTGTGCAGTCTGCAATGTGCACGCTCCGGGGTTGCTGTGAGCTCTGTGTAGTCGTGGGGAGACAGGACTTGTGTTCTGTTGGCTTGTTTGGAGGACACGGGCCCTCTTCCCACATGCTTCTCAGACAGTTCAAGGTCAGTGCTGTGTGACTCCTTCCAATTAACTTGCATGTGGCCGACATGGGGGAGTGTTTTCTTCTTTCTTCCCCGTCCGTTGTGTGCTTCTGTGATATGCGCTATCTGCCCTGTGGTCGGTCTCCTCGGCATGCCTGTGTTGGTCTATTCTTGGACAATGGCTGTATTCACCGGCTTCTGTCGTAGGGCTGTGGTTTCGGTGTTGGAATGGAAGGTCATTCAGTGCTGTCTGCTCTCCCTTGTGTGGGCGGCAGGCTGCCTTTCCGCTCTGCGTTGGGCCTTGTGTGTGGATGTAATTCTTGGGCCACCTGTTGTCGGTCCCCGGGCTCTTTGGTGTTCCGTTTCATGTGTCTTGTTCATATGTGCAGGGTGGTATGGGTTTTTCAGTGTGGTACTGGCGTTCCTCTTCCCGAAGGGGCCCTGCTTCTCCTAGTTGGTGTTGCCGCCGCTGTGTGCTACGCCATGTTTGTTACACTGGGGTGTGTCCTGCTGTTGCGTGTCTTCACTGACATGTGTGCGTCGGTTGTGTGGCGTTGGGTGTTGTCCGTGAATTGGGCGTTGGGGACATGTCTGTGGCCGGCCTGTCACGTGTCATGTGCGTTCGGGGTGGGGCTGATGTGTGTGCTGCTTGGTTGTGTCCCTGTGTCTGTGTGCGACGCATGCATGGCGCTGCGGTTGGCCTCTGCGTTGTGCGCATGTGTGGCGGCGTCATCGGCGCTTTGTGGCCGTGACGGGGTGGTTGGTTCCTAGTCCCAGGTGGTGTGTACACATGTGTTCCGCGATGTTAGGATTTGGCCTGTGTGTCATATGTGGATGCAATGGTGGATGTGTAGTGTACACGCGCTGGTGGGGGGTTGTCCGCTTTTCCGCCCTTGCACTGTGTGCGCTGTTTGCGTGCACTTGTTGTGTGTGTGCCTACCTGCGTCTCCGCGGTACGTTGCGTCCTTGGTGGTGCATCAGCAGAAGCATGGGAAGGGCCTGCAGTGCTGGATTCATGCCCGGGGTGCCGCTTCTTCGTTGTCCGTGCTCTGCGTCCGTGTTTCCGCCTCTCTTTCACGTGCGGTGTCTCTTTGCCGTGGGAGCCGTTTGTTTGCGGCATCGTAATTTATGCGCCGGGCGGGACGTGTTTCGTCGGACGGTGTGTGTCAGTTATGCTGCGCCGCTACGTGTGCGGGCGCACTTTGATGGCGGACGGTGTTGCTGGCTTGCCGGCGGTGTTTGGCCTGCTTTTCGCATCATAATTGTGCGGGCGTGTGGACTGCTGCGTGCCGGCGGTAACTGGTGGTTTTTGCATCCGCCAGCACGGCGGTTGTGCTTCCGCCCGCCATCGTAATGGGCCCCTTACTCCCTTAACTCCCACGACCTACCAACAAACAAACATTTAAAATTAAATTATTGTATTTTTCCCTCAACAGAAAAGGAGTCACCTGATCCACATTACGACACTTTTAATGGAAAACCTGAAAATAAAGACTGCAAATTCCAGCAATAACACATATGTAAATAGAAATTAGAAAACAAGTAGCATTATTTTGCATGTCAATAACAAACATATTATACATTTTAAACATTTAATTCTTTATATTATTACACTAATTTCAGGCATATGACAGAAGGAGCAAGGCACATCATATCACAGAAAGGAAAACTGTTACAGTCTCACATGGGTGACACTTACAGGCAAGAAAGAACAAGCACGGAAACTATCAATTGGAAATGTACTAAATGGTGCTCTAATGCTTGCTATGGGAGGGTTACTACAAAAGATGGCATTGTTACTAACGTAAGGGAACACAACCACCCCAAATGTATTACAAGATTTAAGACAGGCAAGCACTAGCTGTCGAGAGCCCAGAACTAAAATACTAAAAGACATACTCCCTAAAGTTCCGAACACATCACAGACCAGCTATCAGCTATAGCCACCTTAAAATGCTTAATTGCATGAGCTAAAAAAGCCACCACTGATACTCTCCTGCCCAAAGAAGAGACCAAGATATCCAAATACCAGTTACTTAACAGTCACACATAATGAGGGACCGTTCTTCTTACACGATAACATTCATAATGAAAAACGTGGTCTAATATTTTCTACAGCAGATAACTTATTAAAAATAAGCCAATGTCAAACATGGATCATGGATGGGACATTCAAAATGTGCCTCAAATCATTCATTCAGATATACAACATACATAGTAGAAACCTAAACATTACATACCATTGATATATGCCTTAATACCTAATAAACAAAGTAGCACTTACTACGATCTACTAAATCACATTAAAATTACTCCCCGGGGGGCGCTAGCGAGCCGGCTGCAAGATGGCCGACACGTAGTGAGGCTCTGCAGGCCGGGCAGCTAATCCGATAATTATCCTGTAGGTGGCCTGTCCATCGCGACCTGAAAAGGCGAGGGATCGAACCAGTACTGGCTGCTGCACTTTCTGGTGGCGAAATCGGCGACGGCGGAGAGCTGGCTCCGGCGATATGCGGCGGGAGCACCTACTGAGGGAAAATGGTGGCTCCGGCCTGACTGCGGCGAAGGCTGGCGTGGACTTTGAACGGACCTAGCTGGAGGAGGTGCCGCGACCCAAACCTCGCCAGGTGCCGACGGAGGCGACTGGCGCTGGCTGAGGGGGAGACCTGGGGCCAGTGGACACTGAGGGACGGTTGAGGCAGGTGGACTGTGGCCCTGCCTCTTGGGCCTCAGCTCGGTTTCCTGCGAGGCCCCCCGCGGCGGTGCCTGGGCCCCGAGTGGCGATGTGAACGGCAGCGGTACCAGGTAGGGGGGCGTCGGCCGGGAGGTCGCCCGGCGTGGTGTGCTCTCAGGAGCCAGGAGTGGGGAGCTGCAAAGCGGCGGGTGGCCTGCCCGCGAGATTGCGGTCCTTATTACACGGGGATTGCCCCTGACTGGGCCCTCCTGGGCCTTGGCGCCCTTCGCCTGGTGCGACACTTGGAAGACCCCGCCGAGGGGAAGCTGAGGAGCGGGCGTACGGGCCCCTGGGGTAACGCGGCCCCCGCTGGCCCCGACAGCACTGGACCGGAAGGGGGGGGCCGGGGCGACCGGAGCCTCCGTGACCGGGCTGACTGTGAAATGGGCTGGGCCCTCCTGCAAACCAGCGGGGTCGCACACGGGCCGGCCTGATCTGCGGGTGCGACATGCTGTGGGACATCGCGGGAGTGCGCGGCCTGGCTCCCTAGTGGATTCTGCAGCGTAGGAGCCTCTGCCCATTTGTGAAGGAGCCTTTCGGTAGCGCGCCGGAACCAAGGTTTTGCCCCCTGCGGAGAGCGGATTTGGGCCTTTCACAGCCTGACCAACAAGCATCACCCGGCGGCTCTGAGGGGCGGGGCCAGGGGGTCTGGCGGGCCCCTGCTTTGGCCCTGCTTGCTTGCCCTGAGTCTGGGTGGACCTGGTGGGTCTTGCTGGGGGGTCCGGCCTGGAGACAGCCCATTGAATTGTTTATTTGGCCCTGCCAGTACTGGGGGCGACGGGAGCCGCTGCCCCCCCCCCTCGGCAGGCCCTGTGATGACCCTGAGGTCTCTGGCTATCGGAGGACAACCTGAACTTCACGCAGAGGGTGGCTGCGACTTCGAGCGGCTGCCCCTGGTTAACACTGTTCTGGAGGGGATCCATCTAAGACGAGTGAGCAGTCTGGGCACCATGGGTAAAACAGATGCCAAGCAACCAAAACTTTCATTTGACCTTCGTAAAACCCCCAAAGGGAACACCCCCCCCGGTGGAGGAACCTGACGGAGAGAACATGGCGGCTGCGCCGGAATCGGAGCCAAACATACGCGCCATGTTTGTCGAGCTGAAGCAATCCCTGGCAGCAATAGACCTAAAAATTGATTCAATGTCTGACCGCCTGGACCGGCTGAAAGACAAAGTGGCAAACCACGACGAGCGCATTGCAGAGGTCGAACAGCAGACCTCCGCGCTGGAAGATGAAGGCACGGCGACGTGCGAAAAACTGCACAGCATGGAGAAGGTACTCGAGGTTATCCGCGCTAAAAACGAAGACCTTGAGGCCAGGTCTCGGCGCAACAATCTGCGCATTTTGGGGGTCCCAGAGTCCACTGCGATGACCCGGGTGGGAGATTATATCGAGGACATGCTCCGATCCCTTTTTGGGGACGCCCTGTCATCCGTGTGTGTGGTGGAGCGCGCCCACAGATCCCTGGGCCCGCGGCACCCCCCGGGCGCCCCGGCCTGCCCAATCATCGCGAGGCTGCTGAACTATAGGGACCGGGACACGGTGCTATGCAAGGCCCGCGACCTGCAAGACACCAGATATCAGGGCAATGTTGTCTCATTTTTTCCGAACTTTACACTATCTGTCCAGGCGGCCCGTTGAGAATTTGTGCCCGTCAAGCGGATGTTGCAGCAGCAGGACATCCAATACTCTCTACTCTACCCGGTGAAATTGCGGGTCTTCCACTCCGGAAAGACATCCTACATTACGGACCCCAAGCTGGCTACTAAGTTTGCCCGCAGTCTTAAGCGTCCGAAGCCGGCTGCCACCATGGACAAAGACCAGCTGGCAGTAGACACGCTAAATGAGAATGACTGATCACTGTGAGGTGGCCCCATGTTACTAGACGAACTCATATGGACACTAGTGTTTAATTGGTTTGTCATTTGAATTATGCCCCTCGGGCACTTGCATTCACTGGTCATTTGAGCCAGACGGGCACTGCGTTGGGTGACCGCCTGATTGATACTGCGAGCTTTATTTGGGCTCTTGCCCGGCCACCCGGCTCTTTGGGCTGGGATAATCCATGCTTCCTGGCGCAGCCCCCCTGGGATGAGTCCCGTGTTGCAGTATGCTGTTGGCCCTTGGCGGCCGGGTTGGGTGTCGGTTGATGCTCTTCAGCCTAGTTGGGTGGCTGTTGTGGGAGGGGGGCGGGTTGGGTGGGTGGTGGTTGCACTGATTGCGATGTTCCTTGACTGTCTTCCCCTTGTCTTCTTTCCTCCCCCTCTTTTTCCCCCTCTCTGGCCTTGCCACTACAGCAGCGGGTTTTCTTTCTCTCCCTCCCCCATTGCTTACGATTTGCGGTGCTGCGGTAATGGCTGAAAACTCAAATACTAAATGCACTCTCAAAGCAATCACCTGGAATGTGCGGGGCTTGAATGACTGCAGAAAGGTGCGTCTCGTAGCAGCGCTGCTGAATCGTCATGGGGCGGATATATTTTTTCTACAGGAGGTACACCTGCAGCGGGACACGTATTCGAACTTGCGAGCAGGCTGGATGGGCGAAAAATATATTGCAGGTTACTCTAGTTATGCGAGAGGTACAGCCATCATCCTTAGAAAGGGTCTACCGTGGCACACACGCGCTGTTATCCACGATCCTATGGGTCGCTGTGTGATGGTCTCCGGAGTTCTAGGTGGACGCCCTGTCAGACTGGTCTCGATATATGGGCCTAATGATGACGACCCCCTGCTCTTTAGTGAGGTGTGGAGACTTGTAGAATCTCTGGGTCCGGGTGCAGTGTTGTGGGGTGGGGATTTCAATGTGGTGCTTAATCCTGAAAGGGACAGATTGGGGGGTTCGCGCCGGCCCCACCCGCGGGCAGCGGCGCAACTTCAGGTGTTGATGGAAGACTATGGCGTGATTGATGTTTGGCATCGGCTCCATCCGCATAGCCGTGAGGGAACCTGTGTTTCTACTGCGGGCCCTACGTGGTCCAGAATAGATTATTGGCTCGTCTCCCACAACGTGGACACCTGGGTTAGACACTGTGCTCATCTCGCCCGTACCCTTTCGGATCACGCCCCAGTGTTACTGGAACTTGCGTTCGTTGCCAGATGCGCCGAGCAGGTCCTTTAGCTGGAGACTCCCCGCTGGAGCCCTCCGAGAACAGGTTTTCCGGGAGGACATTGAAGTCACCAAAACTGAATATTTTGAGCTAAATGTTGGATCGGTAGACTCTCCATCCACGTTATGGGAGGCATTTAAAACAGTTATTAGGGGCAAATGCATCGCTAAACAGGCCGGCATCCTTTGCACTCTTCGAGGGGACTTGAGGCGACTCGAGAGCGAGATACGGTTGCTTGAGCAGGAATACTTTGAAACTAATCGACTCCCAATCCTTGCGCAGCTCAAGTCAAAGATGGCAGAATTCGAGGAGGCTGCACTAAGGGAGACACATTATCTGGGGAAGGAGGCGCGGGCTCGTCAATATGGTGAGGGTGACAGAGCTGGTAAGACCCTTGCAGGATTGCTTAGGAAGCCGTGGGCAAACGAATACATCAGCGAGCTGCGCACGGGCGAGGACGAGTTAGTGGTTGGGCAGGAAGTGTTCCAGGCCGAAATGATGGCGTTTTATACATCGTTATATGCTGCCCGCCAGCCGGGGACACCTCCGGATCTCCTTTCCTTCTTCGATTTGATTGAGCTGGTCTGGCTCAGTGACGCCCATCACAGGTACTTAGACAACCATTCTCCGTAGAGGAAGTGATCGGTGTCATTCGGGCTATGCCCGGGGATAAAGCCCTGGGGTTGGACGGGCTCACCTCAGCCTTTTATAAGGAGTTTGCACCGCTGCTCGCGCCCCATCTTCTTAACATGTATGAGGACTCACTGGAACAGAGCGTCCTCCCCCCTCCCTCCCCGAGGCACTCATTGTGACCATACTCAAACCAGATAAGGACCCGCTAATGTGCGACTCTTACAGGCCTTTATCAATGATTAATATTGATAATAAAATTCTCGCTAAACTTCTCGCGTCTGCTCCCACTGCTCCCCACGATCCTCAGGCCGGATCAATGCGGCTTCGTCCCGGGCAGAAGCACTGCTCATAATCTCTGTACCCTCTTCGCTGTGATGCAGGGGGTTGATTCTGCCCTCCCTGCGGCTGCGGTGTTCCTCGATGCAACCAAAGCGTTTGATACGCTGGAGTGGCCTTATCTCTTCTGGTTGCTCGCCCGGATCGGCATAAGTCTGGCGTTCCTAAAAAAGAGAGCGTTGCTCTACACCTCCCCCTCTGCTAGGCTGTGGATAAATGGAGTCGCCTCCCCCCCGGTCGGAGTTGCCCAGGGCACCAGACAGGGGTGCCCGTTGTCACCCCTCCTCTTTGCTGTCGCGATGGAGCCACTGGCGGCCCGGTTGCAACAGTTTCACGCGCGGAGAGGACTCGATTTCACGCCCCGGGTGGTCCTTGAATCAATGTATGCGGACGATGTGACTCTCTACGTCCAACACCCCACGGACAATCTTGATCCCCTCATACAGGAGATCATAAGGTTTGGTGGCCTCTCGGGCATCACCATAAACTGGGGGAAATCTGCAATTTTCCCACTCACAGCTGCAAATGTTGCATTTCAATCAGAGTTCCCATTAAAATGGGCTGACTCCCCTGTGAAATATCTGGGAATCTGGATTAGCAGGGACCATGAGGAGCTGTGGCGATACAACTATGGCAGACTTATGGAGTGGCTAGAGAGCCGACTACCCCGCTGGAGGGCGCTCCCTCTTTCGCTAACGGGGCGTCTTGCCATCGCGAAGATGGTGATATTGCCCAAGTTCCTTTACACCTTCGTTAATCTCCCACTTCCTCTCACGGTTGAATTTAAGAAGCGTCTCTGCTACAATTTGATTTCCCTGGCGTGGGCGAGTGGGCAGCTACGGGTCACCTGGGAAATTCTTACGCTCCCATTCGAACAGGGAGACCTTGGGGTGCCGGATATGGAATTGTACCACTCCTGCGCTCAGGCACAATTCGCGTTTCACTGGATTTTTACGACGCCATTCATGGCGCATGCGGCCCCTGAGAGCGACATGGTGGACCCGACTCCGCTACATATGGTGATGTTCCGATCACAGGGCCGCCCGCGGGCTGGGATAGACACGGTTGGCAGCACGGTGTGGGCATGGCAGATGCACCGCCGGTGGGCGGGTCTGGACTCCCTGTTTGCGCCCTCAGTGCCGGTGACTGGTCACCCGGGGCTGCCCTTCGCGGCGGAGGCGGGAGTCTGCCAGCGGTTGCGCAAGCTACAGGTGAATACAATGGGTCAGGCATTTCCAGATGGGGTTTTTTTTAGCCTGGATACCGCTTTGGGAGATGAGCACACAGGACTCTTGGACAGGATGACCTATTATCAGTTGCGGGCTGCTGTGCAGGCAAGACTCGCCTCATTCCCAGTGGCGCCACCAATTTTCCACGTCCTGGAAGCGTTTTTGTCAAATCCCTCACCCCGTAAACTTATACCCTGTGCTTGTGCCCCCGGCCCAGACCACTTGGGAGGAGTGCCTGGGCGCTCTTTTTGAGGAGGGTGTGTGGACCTATTGCTGCATGCAGTTTAGGGACATGTCGCCCAACTATAGGCTTAGATTAATTCACTTTAAATTTCTCCACAGACTTTATAGAACCCCGGTGTGGTTGTGCAGGGTGGGGCTGAGTGCGGAGGTGCGCTGTGTGAGATGTGGGGCGCCCAAGGCCTCATTCATGCACCTTGCATGGGAGTGCTGGGAGGTTGCAAGATTCTGGGGGCGTGTGTTTGATGTTTTAGATGTAATGCTGGAATACAGAATAGAGCGTACTCCGCTGATTGCCCTGCTAGGCTATGTCAAAAACTTACTTACAGGCATCAGAAGACTTGCTGCCATGATGTTGCTGCTGGCGAAGAGGCGTGTGGCGATATGCTGGGGCCACAGACGCAAGCCACGTAGGGATGACTGGCTGGAAGACGCAGCGTTCTGCCACACACAACTGTCTGAGTTCTGGGATTTGATGCCCACGCAAGCGCGGCCCCTGGATATATGGGAACCACTGTGAAGGTTTTTTACAAGTGCAGCGAGTTGATCAGGCTCAGGCCCCTGCCGTGGATGGGTAGGTGAGAATGGGATGTGAGGTATGCCTGGTGGGTGGGACCCCCCTCCTGCACCTGCGCTCCAACAGTTTTTCGGCACTGCCAGAGAGGTTTCCCCCGCTCCCCCCTTCTTCCCCCCCTTGTTCCTCCTCCTTCTTGGGTGCTCAGTTGTACCCCTATTGTTAGATAGCGACTGCAACTGCTGGAGCTGAGCAAAGGACTGATGGAAGAGAGGTTGGACTCTATGGACCACAGCACGTCCAAATGGACACTCCTGTATGCTCTAGCAGGGTGATAAGCTTTGTAGCATTGGTACGAAAATGCACACTATGTTTCACACTTACGACCTTGCTCCTTCTTATGGTGATATGTCGCTGTCTGTATTTTGCTAAAATTCACAAATAAAGGTTTAAAAAAAAAAAAAAAATTACTCCCCACTTAAAATAATAATAGGTGTTGAACAAGCCATGATTCAAACAATCTTAAAACTTTACCCAAAAGCAGCCATATAAGGCTGTTACTACCATTTTTACCAAAACATTTGGAGACAACTCCAACAATCTGCACTAAAGGCAATCCGACCACCAGAACACCATGTCCAGTAGAAGACCATAGCACTGGCGGTCTTAATATTATGAGTTTACCTCGGGGCCAGTGGTGTGGCTACAGAGATCTTGCGATGGTGCTTAGTACTTTTCCATATGTATCAATGTCTGTGTGTACATTTCAACTGCATATGTGTCAAATACACACATATGCATGATACATGTGGAAAAATAGCACCTACCCATTACCGGAGTCTGACCCATATGTGGTCAGTCCAGGCAATGAGTATATGGTATAAAAAGGACTTACCTGGATTTTGCCGTTACCAGGGTCGGATTTCATCAGAGTGAAGATGCTGCTGTGAAGGGGGGACCTTGAGAAAATGATCCACGTCAAACTCTGATGAGAGGAACAGGAAAGAGGTGAGTATGCACCCCAAATCCTTTGTTTCTACTGACTTGAAGCTGGTGTCCGACCACCGCAGTCGCCCCCTCAGAAAGCCAACTCATAATACGGACGGTGGTGGAACTCCTCAGTACCACCCTATGGTTGCTGCTTTTCCCTGACTGCAGCTGAAGTGGTTCACTGGCAGCGTCGGCGGTTCAGCTGCGGTCTTCACAAAGCCAATCTGCCCATCTCGTAATACGCCAGCCGAACCGCTGAGCTCGCGGT
Source organism: Calotriton arnoldi (assembly GCA_963921515.1). Lineage (NCBI taxonomy): Eukaryota > Metazoa > Chordata > Amphibia > Caudata > Salamandridae > Calotriton > Calotriton arnoldi. Next base: position 697,986 of record CAWUFW010003150.1, on the reverse strand, counting down.
TGGATAGGCACTAAGGGGCTCATTATGATGGTGGAAGGACCGCCACCACCAGCCGTGCGGTGGCGATACCTCCGCCATCGAACGACAATTTTCCCCCTGCCACATTACGATGGCAGGGGGAATCGGACTGTGTCCGTGGCGGGCGCAAAGACCATCCGCAATGGATCCGCCACAGGCAATCGGCGGACGGTCCAGATACGTTAAAATGGTGGCGGTGCCTAGCAGGCACCGTCCGCCAAATTACGATGCGGACTGAAGCCAGCCTTTCCATGGCGGCGAAACCGCCATGTAAAGGCTGGCGGGGATTGGTTTCAGGGGCCCGTTGCGGGACCCCCTTGTGTTGGGGGGAGGTGTGGGTGCACTGGGGGTACCCCCCTACATTTCACAGCACTAAGTGGCAGGCACCGTGTGGTGCTTGCCACGTAGTGCAGTGAAATGCACAACCTGCATTTTTGACATTGCGGCGGGTGCTGCAGAGAGCAGCACCCGCCGCAATGTTAAATTGCAAGATGCGACCGCCATGGTGGCGGTCGCATCCTAATTTGGTGTGCGGGACCGCCGCATGCATGGCTGGCGGTCCCACTCCCCGACACGATGGCGGACAGATTGAAGTCCGTACGCCATCGTAATCGACCCCTAAGTGTAGAATATGCAACAAACAGCCAATTTACCCTTGAAATAAAAAAATTATTGCACTAGACTATGTCCCAGTAATTGAGGTAGCTAACCACTAAAATTAACTTATAAAAACCCTTTTCTTTCAACAAAATGAACACAAACTAAGCCTCCAAATGACTTATTTTGAATACGCTTGGGTTGCAGACTGCACCACTCTGGACACAGATGCCAATGCATATTCCAAATACCACTATGGAATGTTTACGACAGCACTATGCCTCAAAAAGCCCAAACCAAAAACTCAGTAGTAAGATGGGACAATGCTTACCAATCAACACTAGCGGCCCGATTATGATGCGGTTTGGAAATCTTCCCGACCGAATGGGTTTGGGAATGGTTTCCGACCGACTCGGATCGGGAGAGTCCAACCGACCAAGTACGATACATCCAGATGCTTCCAGATATGATTCGGTCGGACTCCCATTGACTTTGAGCCAGCGTGAGGCCAATGCCTAATCAGGGATCAATACTCAATAATATCACAGAACAATGGCCCATACACATTCACCCAAATCCCTGATGCGCTGGGGTCAATTTTTATAAAAGTTCAATTCTCTTCCTCCATCAATTCATATATGACATTTTCCAAAATACCTATCTAATTTATACATCAACTTTCCTTCTACTTGGTCGATGAACCAATTAGTTGAATAGTTGATGGTAATGATACTCCTTATCTGACTAATCATTCGATCAACTAAATAAGCACAGACTCTCGTTGAAGTTAATAAAGTTTATCTCAAATTAAATGATAAAAATGCTCAATGCATACGGTTACAAGTGCAAACAATGAACTCACAAAGGGAGAGAAAACATCAGCAATTCAGATAGAGACAAACTCATCAATCAAATAATGACATTGTGCATGAAGGAGTGGATAGATGAGACAAAAGTTTCAGAGACAAAATACATTTCCAGATAAAGTATGCAAGAACGAGTCAGAATAATACAAACCCGACGGATCTGTAGAAAACCACCCCTCTGGCCAAAGTGATGGTGGGGGCCCCCTGAAATAGAGTCAGGGGACAAAGATTACAGGGACAGGAACGGGACAGGTCAGGAACAGCTAGGCCTCTCTGCAAACCGACGAACAGCGATGCATCTTCCCTCTCTCTCAGCCTAACCAGCCTAACTTAACCACACCCCTAAAGGCACCTCAGTTATACCCTAAAACCTACATGTCCGTCCCACATCAGTTGTAACTTTTAACGTAACTAAACAGTTGATTGGTGGACTTTGGTGGTGGTATGTCACACCATGGTGACTTCATTCGGACTCTAAACATATTCATTATTTTATGCCCATTCCCATGAACTCATAATTGTTCAGTTCACACGATTTAATCCATGTTACAATTGTATATAATTTGAAGCAATGTCCACGGAAGGAGTCTTTCTGTCCCACAGTCTGTCACATCCCTTGGCAGACGATCATCACATTGGCCTTCAACCCTTTCACTTCTTCTGCTGTGCTCAGCGCTCCAGCGTGCCTTTGTCAGTTCAATCTTCACTCATTCATCCTGCCCCATCCTCTATCCAGTCAAGTTAAGTAAAATGGCGTCTTATCCAGTTCATTATAGCAAATCGAAAATGAACATTCATTAATTATATGATAATGTAGTTTTCACTGTTTACCACCCACCTTTGCACTATTCTCTGTCAAACGTTTTTCCTAGCATAGCTTTACGCAAAAACTGATATAATTTATAATTTCAAAGCAAGCTGCAACATACAAACTATGAAATGCACATGTGGCCTAGTCATGCATTATTTCCTCGTTTCTTTCAAAGCATAATCGTAAATACGGTTTTAGTTCTTCCATGCGTTATCTCACGTTAGTGCATGCATGCGCAAAGCAGTTTTCCCTTGTGTTCATGTAAGGTGCACGTTAATTTTCTATTACTACTTACTGTTAGTACGTATTATGGGCTTATTCATCCGAGCAGGTTTCTTTTTGCGAAATCCTGCTCCATCAATCCCTCCTTTGATGGCTTTCTGGAGCCATCATAAAATACCTACCATACCGAGTGCCATCTTTATTTTATCTAAAACTGAGTATTCTTCTCTCTTTAATGCCACTTTCATCTAAACCTTTCATCAAATCATAATATTCTCCTTTCATTTCTTCTAGTTCTATTTCTTCTCTTTTTCTATTTCTTGCTCTCCGTTTGATTCCCTGTTTCTGTCACTTCTCTTTTTCCTGCTCTTACACTTACAACATTTATATGTTGTTATTATCCCTAAGACTACTATGGCTATTGAAATAAGTGGCATTATTATTTTTCCTAATAAACTACTTCCAAAAGTAGAAAGACCATTTACCTACAGAGGAGAAACTCTTACCAAGTCTCTCCCAAACACCATCAACCTCCAGTTGGGTCAAATCTTCATGTAATTTTTTAATATTATTTATATATCCCTCAATTCCTTTACTTTTGTCAGGGATATAAGTACAGCAGTGTTGGATTTTCAACATGCCACAGACTCCACCCTCTTTTGCCAAAAGGATATTAAGGGCAAGTCGATTTTGTAAAACCATTGATCTGATTGCAACCATTTCTGTGTCAATCATTAAGAAACCACCACTGTTGATAAACGATCAACCACTGTGGATAACTTCCGAATTTTGTGTGAATTTAGAACGACTCCAACTGAGGGTATCAGTGCACCAAAAATATCACCTACTATTTCTGAGAAACATGCTCTTTAGTTACGTGTTAGTCCTTGGTTTACTTCATTTAATCTGTTGCTGTTTCGGTCCATGTGATAGACCTTTGAAAAGACAATAGCAAAATAACAACTACCATACCAATGTGCAGGCAATTTGTAATATGCTTTCTTACCACACACAAAATAGATTCCTAGAAAGACAGGATCAGTTCCACCCTTCAGTCCCCAACCTCCAGTAATTTGAAAGGTATGCTCACATTCACTAGTACCGATGAAATAATTATTATAGTTAGTTTTCCTTCTAAGCAAACATATTTTTACCTTCTGATGCCAGTCCTGGGACATTGCAGCGTATGTCTCGCCTTTCTCATAATTTCCTTCCCTGAAATCCCATAGTGGAACTTGCGACTTCTGTTCAGCAGCCTTTTCTCTGGAAACTTTCCCTTCTACTTTCTACCATTTCTATGAATACTTTTTCTTCAACCTGCAAACTACATGTCAAGTTGTTTTTATAAGCATAATCTATGTCTAAAGTCTTAGTAATATGGAAGAACTCTTCCATATAACGTGCATTTTTACTACTCAAAACCTTATTATGTTCCTTAATAACAGGTATTTCTGAAAACACTAAGGGGCCCATTATGATAACGGGCGGATCGCCACTGCCCGTATGGCGGTGGCGATCCGCCCGCGATTATCCGACCGACCCGCCACCCGTTTCCGTCCGACATCGTTATGGCAGAGTACCGATGCGGACCGGATGACCGTCCGACTCGAGTCGCTCGGACTCCATCGAAGTCGACCGGGCGGCAAGGTCGTACAATATGCGTGCGCGGTGTCTGCTAGACATCGCCATCCATATTGGCATGCGATGCGGACAAGTGCGCCCTACAGCGTGTCCGTGGCGAAGCGATGCGCGCCACGGACACGCACATGCAGAGGTGGACCTGTTGGGGCCCCCTGTGTGCGACCCGCAGGGTACTGCGGGCGTGGGGGTCCGACATGGGAGCCCCCATGGTACGGCTCCGACAGCTCTCACGCAGCCAGAGTGCGCAGGCACCGCGTCGGTGCCTGCTCGCCGTGCGCATCGTACTATACCCAGCCGGGAACGTCTCCATTGCGCGGTGCGAGTCGAGTCCGAGCGAGTCGGTCGGTGCAGCTCGACCCGCGAACGAGTCGGTCGGAGCGGTCGGGACGCCACCGCCACAGTGGCGGTCGGCGATCCCGATCGTACTCGGTCGCCGGGACCGCCGCACCACTGGCGGTCGGTCCCAGCACCGACTCGGAGTCGGCGGGCGGACCGAATCGTAGCGCTACCGCCGAGATCCGAATCGGCCCCTAAATCTATATTAGAATAATGATATTCGAGCTTCCCCGTCACGTAAAACAAACTGGTTAAGACACTGCAAGACACACCATATGTTAAAGGAAGGTGATGATACGTCACCTCCTCTGAGACAGACAAAGGTAATTGCATGCACACATAACAATCACTCACATTCATCATATTAATGTACTCATACAAAAATTTAGTAAACACATTTAACGGGAAATCACTAATTGATTTATCATGATGGAGAATGCTTCCATCCAATTGTTCTATGTTAGAATTAGGTGTTCCTTTAGTAACATCATTTACTCTTTCACTTGTCACATCATTAGTATTATTTCCATTATTAGTTACCATTAGAATAGTTACAAGGACAGTTAGTAATACCCACATGAATGTTAATAGCAAAACCCTTCATAAGCAAGTTTTAATACATCTACGTTTTAGACTAGATTTTGGATGTTCAGTCACCTTTTCTTTAGCCATTTTGTATTCTACCAAAAATATAAAGAAAATGTATCTAAGTCTATAGACACTAAATTTTACTAAAAAGCCAAAACTTCTTTTCCCAACTGACAATGCTGCACCTTAGTTTCTTTTGTCACAGTTCTTTTAAGGTGGTCTCAATTTGCTTTCATCAACATGCTCAGTGTCTGATTTGTCTTTTACTTCGCTTGGATCTGAGCTTTCAATTTCTTCCAAGATTACGTATGTCCATTCTGGTGCTGTATATTTTCTACTTGGAATTCTTACTCTTCTTGGTTTTTCATACTAATTCTTCTCCTGACTCTTCTTGTTCTGTCTGACTTGAGACCTCATTACTTTGTTCTGGTCTTTTCTTTGACTTTCTGCTCACAAGAGTGTGATTCAAGTCTTTTCACTCCACCTGGCCAATTATCACCTTTCTTGGTTTCTTGGTTTCTTGGTTTGAACTACTTTTTCACCTTCTGTATCTGGTTCACAGGTTCTCTTATTTGGCCTTCCTTCTATCTGTATTTCTTTCTACTTTTCAGCAACTCCTGTTTCTTCTGTTTCAACAGTGAATCTCACTTCCTTCTTGTTCAACAGTGAACTCACTTTCTTCTGGCTCAGCAGTGAACTCACTTTCTCCTGGTTCAACAGCAGTTTCACCTTCCTCTGGTTCAACAGCAGTCTCACAAGACCCAGTAGCTGGTGCCCACTTTACTTGACTTGTGCTCAGCTGTTCGTCATCAGCTTGTTCTTCAGAATCTGTTACTCTAGATTCTTCAGCTTCACACACTTCAACCTCTGGTCTTTGACTTTTGTTTACCAGTTGCTGCTCTTCTTGTCTTTCAATGGACTTGGGACTCGTCTAGTGTGGCTTGCGTGAATCCAGTTTGGCAGACCACCACACTTTATGGCCATTGTCGTCACTAGAATAACTTGGTAAGGACCGCTCCACCTGGGTTCTAAACACGAGTTCCTCACGTGTTTCTTGATGAGAACCCACTCACCAGGACTCAGATCATGAGCTTGATTCGGCTGTGTTGTTGTGGAATCTTCTCCAACCTGGCGAGACACAGAATGCACCAGATCAGCCAATCCTCTGCAATAATCAAGCACTAGATCATCAGATATATTCATCAGTTTGTTTGCTGGTATGTATGCTGGTCTCATTGCTCTTCCCATTCATGTGGACTCAAACCCGTCTTTTTGTCTGGAATGCTTCTAAGACTCATTAATACAAGGGGTAAAGCGTCAGGCAATTTCAGTGTTGTGGATGCACCCACTTTTCCTAACCTGGATTTTATTGTGCCGTTTAACTGCTCAACCACTCCAGATGCCTCGGGTCGATAGGCACAATGCAGCTTCTGTTCAATCTGCAATGCTGCACAAATCATCCGAATTATCTCATTATTAAAATGTGTTCCTCTATCTGTCTCTAAAGTGACTGGAAATCCAAATCTAGGAATCAGTTCTCTTAGAAGTAATTTGGCGACAGTTAAGCTGTCATTCCTTCTTGTCGGATAGGCTTCCACCCAGCGAGAGAACAAACAGACAACAACCAACACATAGTTCAGCCCATTACATGGGGGTAGCTCGATAAAGTCCAATTGGAGACAGGTAAATGGTCCTCCTGCTCTTCCAATTCGTCCCCAACTGACAACTGTATTTCTACCTGGATTTTGCTTCTGACAAGTGATGCACCTCTGGCAAAGGCTCTCTGCAATGACCCTGAACCTTGGGTTATACCATGACTGCTTGAAGAGTCTGATCATTGTCATCTCTTCCAACATGTGCAATTCCATGATATACCCTGGCTATATGGGAGAGTAAAGAATCTGGCAAGACTGGTCTTTCGTCAAAATAGACCCACACTTCGTCTTCTGCTCGCTTTCTACAACCTGTATTTCTCCAAATTTCCTTTTCCTCATCACTTGCCTCTTGCTGCATCTGCCTCACTTCATCCAAAGTTTCATATATGGTTGTAAACATAAGATGGCATTCAGTATTTTCCTTTTCCATTGCTCTGTTCAAAGCCATTACATTTCGTGGACAGAAACGCGCTATTTGGTCAGCGTATCTGTTGCCCTTCGTCACATAATCATCTCCTGATTTATGTGCGGCACATTTGACCACTGCAGTTCTTTTGGGCAATTGCAAAGCATCCAATAGTTCTTTTACAGTTTTGCTGTTACAGATAGGGGAAGCTGAGGAAGTCAGAAATCCCCTTTGCATCCATAGCTGTCCAAAATCATGGACAACCCCAAACCCATATTGGCTATCCGTGAATATGGTCACCCTCAGACTTTTGGCAATTTTGCATGCTCTAATTAGAGCTATCAATTCAGCAATTTGAGCAGAGTTTACCCCTTTTAGACAGGGTGCTTCTAGAACTCCCGCTATGGTGCAAACAGCATAGGCAGTGCATAATTTGCCTTTCTCATTTCTTAGGCATGATCCAGCCACAAATATCTCACAGTCTGGTTCTTCCAAGGGAGCATCCTTTATATCAAACCTGGGTCTGGTGCACAGTTCTGTCACATCCAAACAATCATGATCCGCTTCCTCTCTCACCTCCTCACAACAAGAATTAGGCAGTAGAGTTGCCGGATTTACAGTTGTACACCTCACCACAGTCACATTTTCAGCACCCAGAATCACTCTCTCTTACTTAGTCAATCAATCACGGCATTTATAGAGCGCGCTACTCACCCGGGAGGGTCTCAAGGCGCTGGGGGAGGGGGTAAGTTACTGCTCGAACAGCCAGGTCTTGAGCTGCTTCCTGAAGGAGAGATGGTCCTGGGTTCGCCGAAGGTGAGTGGGGAGGGAGTTCCAGGTCTTGGCTGCCAGGTAGGAGAAGGATCTTCCTCCGGCGGTGGTTCTGCGGATGCGTGGTACGGTGGCGAGGGCGTGGCTGGTTGATCGTAGCTGGCGTGTGGGCGTGTAGAAGGTCATGCGGTCGTTGAGGTACTTTGGGCCCAGGTCGTGGAGGGCCTTGTGTGCGTGGGTGAGGAGTCTGAACGTGATTCTCTTGCTGACGGGGAGCCAGTGCAGGTCTTTCAGGTGCGCGGTGATGTGGCTGTGTCGGGGGATGTCCAGGATGAGTCGTGCGGAGGCGTTCTGGATGCGCTGGAGTCTCTTTTGAAGTTTGGCTGTGGTTCCGGCGTAGAGGGTGTTCCCATAGTCCAGTCGGCTGGTGACGAGTGCCTGGGTGACGGTCTTCCTGGTTTCAGTGGGGATCCATCTGAAGATCTTGCGGAGCATGCGCAGGGTGTTGAAGCATGAAGATGAGACGGCGTTGACTTGTCTGGTCATCGACAGGGAGGAGTCCAGGATGAAGCCCAGGTTGCGTGCGTGGTCCGTTGGCTTGGGCGCGGTGCCCAGGGCCGGGGGCCACCAGGAATCGTCCCAGGCGGAGGGTGATGAGCCCAGGATGAGGACTTCCGTCTTGTCTGAGTTCAGTTTAAGGCGGCTGTTCCTCATCCAGTCGGCGACGTCTCTCATCCCGTCGTGTAGGTTGGCTCTGGCGGTGGTGGGGTCGTTGGTGAGGGAGAGGATCAGCTGGGTGTCGTCGGCGTAGGAGATGATGTTGAGGTTGTGTCGGCGTGCGATGGCTGCGAGGGGGCTCATGTAGACGTTGAAGAGGGTTGGGCTGAGTGAGGATCCTTGTGGAACGCCGCAGATGACTTCGGTGGCTTCGGATCTGAACGGGGGAGGCGGACTCTCTGGGTTCTTCCGGCGAGGAACGAGATGATCCATTCCAGTGCTTTCTCTCGGATTCCGATGTTGCTGAGGCGCTTCACTAGGGTGCGGTGGTAGACGGTGTCGAACGCCGCAGAGAGGTCCAAGAGGATGAGGGCAGCTGTTTCCCCGTTGTCGGTTAGGGTTCTGATGTCGTCGGTGGCTGCGATAAGGGCGGTCTCGGTGCTGTGGTTGGCCCGAAACCCGGACTGCGAGGGGTCGAGGGATCCATTCGTCTCGAGGAAGGCGGCAAGCTGTCTGTTGACGGTCTTCTCGATGACTTTGGCCGGAAACGGAAGGAGCGAGATGGGACGGTAGTTCTTGAGGTCGGTGGGGTCCGCCGTTGGTTTCTTCAGGAGGGCGGTCAGCCGACTAGAGGTCAAGTATTGAGTCCGAGTTCGAGTTAAAAGGATCTCAACAGAATGTGGCACATACAATTTGACTGGATATCCCATTACAATCACTTCACTTTGTTCCAGACTCACACAAGTGGCGGGTACTTCTTTTAAACAGCCTAGTAACGCTGCAGCCACTGAATCCAAAGTAGCAGAAAAATATGCTATTGGACGTCGTGCCATTCCATGTTTCTGAGTTAGGACTGAAAGTGCACATCCATCTCTCTCACAACAGTATAATGCAAAATCCTTTGCATAATCTGGCATTCCCAATGCAGGTGCTCGACAAAGGCTGTTTCTCAATTTCGTAAAGGCTTCCATACTTTCATCATCCAACACAATTGGATCTTTTACATCTTTCCCTGTCAACCTCTGTAGAGGTTTTGCAATCAGCGAGAACCCACAGATCCACTGCCTACAGTATCCAACCATTCCCAAAAACATTTGCACTTCCTTCTGCGTTTTAGATGGGCTCATTTGTTTGATCATACTAATTCTTTCTGATGTCACCTTTCTGACTCCCTTTTCTATTTTGTGTCCTAGGTACTGGACCTCTTGTTTACAGAATTGCAATTTTGCTGGTGACACTTTGTGTCCTCCTTCTGCCAAATGGTTCAGTAATATAGAAAACAATTGGTTCTGTTGGGTGGGGGTAATTACTCTAGTGCATGTATTGAGTACGAAAAAAACACAACAACAGGCTTTCTTAATTAGATACCAAAAATTAATTAAACAAGAACACACCAGGAGAAATATTAGATAACAGAGTTAATGTTACTCTTTTGGTTTTTTTAAAAGTAATTACGAGAAAACATATATGGCTGTCACACATGCAAATTGATTGCAACACAAAAATGTGACTGTAGTGAACAAGTGACATGTGGTGACTAGTGAAATCGAAGGTGCACTATATACAAGACATACGCAAGTGACATAGAATGATAATTATTCTTTTTCCTCTCTAATGATTATCCACATGAATGCCAGACCGAATACTATTTCAGAGTTAAGGTCAAGACAACTGTGTAGACATGTATGATGGTACTGTCGACGTTTCGACCCTATAAACAGCACGAAATGATGTGCGTCAGGCCGGGTCTTCCTCAGGACTGTAAAAACACAGGATGGACAGCCAAACAAAACGATAGTTCATTCAATGAAGGATGGTGTAATGGTAATCCAGTTTGAATACCGGGGGTAGGTTCAAAGGTTCAATTAATGCAGGTAATGGGAATGACGGGGCCGCCTTTAAAGAATCTTGATTTATAGATAAACACTGAAACCGGCGTTGCACTCCACCAAAAGGTTGGAGTCTTAAATAAAAGCACACAAGACTTCCACCAGCCGGTTGGAGTAAAATGGTGTAGAAATTATTCCTAGGTTAAGTCTACTGTTCGTTTGCAAGACATTCGTAAATAACTTAAATAAAAGCACACAGGACTTCCACCAGCCGGTTGGAGTCAAATGGTGCGCAAATTATTCCTGGTTTGAATTTACTTTGTAACTCTAAGTCGTCTGCTACTGTCAGCCGTCAACTATGGAATGATTCTCCAGGAGAAGTCCCGTGACGCACATCATTTCGCTACATGTTCACTACAGTCACATTTTTGTGTTGCAATCAATTTTCATGTGTGACAGCCATATATGTTTTCTCGTAATTACTTAAAAAATAAAAAAAAAAAGAGTAAAATTAACTCCGTTATCTAGCATTTCGCCTGGTGGGTTCTTGTTTAATTAAATTTTGGTATCTAATTAAGAAAGTCTGTTGTTTTTTTTTTTTCGTATTCAATACATGCACTAGAGTAATTACCCCCAGCCAACAGAACCAATTGTTTTCTATATTACTAATACCCAGGTTCTGAGGGACACAGGGTCGCCCCATTCACTTTAATGAAATGGTTCAGTAAGGCAATGGTATCTGGTACACATGCCTCTCGGGTCTTTGATGCCACAAGTAGGTCATCAATGTACTGGACCAAAACTGAATTTCCTGGCATGATCAAGGTCTCCAGACATCTTTTCAGAATCTGGTTAAAGATTGAAGGACTCTCGGTATACCCTTGAGGAACTCGGCACCATGCCAAGACACGGTCTCCGAACCGGAACACAAAAAGATATTGGCTCTCTGGATGCAAAGGAATCGAGAAAAATGCCTGGCACTGATCAATCACTGTGTACCATTCTGAATCGCATGGAATTTGGTAAAGGATTACTGCTGGATTTGGTACTACGGAACAGCAGGGTACCACAATCTTATTAATCTTTCTCAAATCCTGTACTACTCTATATTTTCCGCTTGGCTTTTTAATTCGTATAATGGGCGAATTACAAGGACTACTCATTATTTCTCTCAAGATTCCCTGTTCAATCATTTGATCTATCACTGGAGTGGCTCCTGCAATTACTTCTGGACTCATTTTGTACTGAGGAGTGTTTGGATACACAGCTCCCTCTTTCACTGTAACCTGAATCGGGTCTTCATTTTTCATTAGGCCAATCTCTTTCCCCGTAAAGTCCCATACATCCGACCTCACGGTACTTCTAAGTTCTTCAGGCAAACTTTCTTCTGTGAGAAGTGAAAACAACTCATCCACTTCTGTCCCTTGCTTCGCTAACATCATTTTGAATTCAACATCCTCATGAGGTGTCTGAAACGCAGTACCATCTGGTGTACAGTAGATGGTACAGTTCATTTTGCATAGAAAATCTCTACCTAAGAGGTTTACTGGACTCGAGCCACATACCACAAACCAATGCATGTCTCTGAAGTTTCCAATATGAACTTCTATTAGATTTGTGACTGGGGTTCTAATATGCTTATTTGAGACTCCTACAACTTGGATAGTTTCTCCTGAGAGGGGTAGGTTTGGAATTTCTGCTGCTCTCACAGTAGAACGGGTAGCACCAGTGTCCACCAGGAATGTAATATCATTACCTTCCACCCTTCCTTCGACAAATGGACCTGACTGATCTACCACCAAAGATGCGCCAAGTACACACTCTTCCTCCCCCCTCAGGCACCGTCATTGAGATGAGTCTGAATCATTCTCATTGCACTGCAACCAATATTGCGGAACCATTTGCCCACTTTGATTCTTACCAATCTGGTCACCTCCATGAAATCCAGTGTTCACACTGTACCTCTGCACTTGAGCATTCACATTTTTTGACATTGGAGCTTGTGGCACCTGTAACTGTGGAGTAACTACCTGCTGTTGCTGCTGCTGGTTCACAACCACCTCAATCTGCATCTGTGTATTTAAATTTTGATTTACCCCATTATTCTTTTGAGCAGATCTACACTCATTCTTCCAATGTCCAATCTTTCCGCACGCATGACAAGGAAATTTCTTTCTAGCCTCTTCTTTACTCATTTTACCTCTACCTTTACCTCCATTGAGCACCTGACCATTTTGATTCTGACCATTCATCTGATAACCTGTCTGGGAATTATTATTTACCTCTTGTTGCTCTGCTACCTTCACTTGTGCCCACATCATTTTCTCCTTTAGTTTCTTGTGTCTTGATTCAATGTCATCACTACAATACTTCGCATACCTTAAAATGTCATCAATTGTTTTACTCTGCCAACAAATCAAATGTTGCTGAATCGTATTACTAATCTCCGGTTTCAACCCAAACACGAAACGATACACAAAATGTCCCATATCTTTGTCTCCAATATTCTCAAATCCGCTGTACTGTTTACATACTTGCAATAGCCTTTCATAGTAGGCATGCACTGACTCCTTTGGTTCTTGGGTCGTCCTGTCTATTTTAACCCAATCTGTTTCTTTAGGGGACATTTTTCCCTTTAAGAAAGTGATTACCTGATTATACTTTTTTATCACCTCTTCGGATGGTGCACCTGTTTTAGGGTCTCTAGGATATTCTTCTTTTGGCCAATCGACAGTGATCTTACATTCTGTCCACAAGTCCGCTGGGACAACAATCTCAAACAACCCATCCAAATCCTTTAACAGAACCTTCGAGACCTTCACAAACCTTTCAACTGGTTTCTCTCTTAATCTGGGGGAATCGTTCGTAAAAGATAATATATCCTGCCTTGACCAAGGAACATGAACATATCCACCACCTGGTACTTCTCTCATTGGACACGCCCTTTCAACCTGTTCTGTTTCCTTTAATGGGAACATAGACACTCCTTTACTAGCTGCTTTTTCCTTCTTTTTCACCTATCTATTTTTCCATCGATCTACATCTCCCCATTTTTTCAAAATATTCATCAATTCTTTTATCTGTAATCTTTTTCCAGATGCATTCAAACTCTCCAGATCAATTTCAGTAAATGCCAATCTGTACGATTTCTGCAACACCTTTGACTTCTCTATGTCTATTCCATACTCACTAGCAGCTTCGGATATTTTCTCATGAAGATTCTTTGCTCTCCAAGTAATACTTTTACACAAAAACAATAATTCATCATCTTGATAAATTCCTAATATGTCTGGATTTATTGTACCAATAATCATCTCTTCCAAATCTACTTTCAATTGCCTCACATTTATACTCTGCCGTTGAGGTTCTTTCTTTTCCATTCTTTTTATCCAATCATTCAATTCTTCTGATGAAAGACCTGTTGAACTCCCTGTCATTGGAGTGACATTTGTCCCTATTCTCCTTGGATTTAATTGTATATCTCTTCTAGGGGTTTCCGTTATCATTTCACAAACCGAAAGATCTAACAATGTAATGTTTGTGTCAGCCTGTCTATTCTCATTGACTACCGTCTCCATTCCACTCCTGACATTACTCCTCGGAACTGCTAATGTATGTACTTTAGGTGTATTCGGGTTTTCTCCAAACAAAGGAACTACAGGACCTATCGTAACCGGTACCGTCAATGCTTCTGCATTTAGACTCGACTGATTTATTTTCTGAATCTGCTCTACATTTGTCTTATTTAGCATATCAAATTTTTTTCTAGCATTATCCTAGCCATATCCACAATCTGTGGGATTAATGGATTTCCCATAAAGGGTGAATTCGGAGTCACCTCAATTGAATTTTCTTGATATGGCGTAGGTCTTTTGGTCATAATATCCTCTAATAACTCATCATCTGACTCGTTTACACCATCTCTTGCACTTGGAGTTTCTATGTTTTTCCTCTTCTCTTTACATTTACCTCCTGTCTGTTCGTCAGCAACTAAAACTGGGTACAAACCCTCGGTTACCACAGCTCTCCTCCATCGTTTCGTTGTATCCTCTCTTCTCTCAAAAGGGTACCTAGTCATTACATTTCTGTATTTCCTACCTCCTCGATATTTCTCTCTTTCCATTGCTTCTACTTCCCATTCCTCTAACGCTTCATTCTATGTAGGTCTGGGATTTGGCTCTAATGAATTCATACGATTTCTCAAATTCTGGAAAATTCTCATGTTAAACGAATCATGCCGTGGAAAGGCTATAACGCCATCATCCTTTGTATACTCCACCCAATTCTCCAACCATGTACACGTATGATATCCTTGCTCTAACATCATATAAGAAGCAGGCCTTCCTGGATAGGGAATAAGAATTCCTTCTCTAGTCACAATTGGTTTATCCTTTTTGAAGAAATTCTTTATTTTCTCAAGCAACTTCATTTTCCTGACTCTTTACACTAGCGTATTTCAACAAAACAAAACAAAGAAACCTTTCCGTAATTCTACTTATTCTATTTGTCAGTTCTCGTCCCATACCAGCGCGACACACACCAACCAACCAATCAGAACACCACTACATAAGCAAAATCTCAACCAATACTAGCACGGCCCACACCAACCAACCAATCATAGTTCAGTACATGCCCGCTGCCTGACCATGCCTGCGCTGCTTTTTCTGACGTCAGTATTACTCCTTCTACTGACCCTCCCTTTACAAATTAATACAACAATATTTTTCTAAACACTCTTAATCAAAATTCGATTAGTAACAACACAAAACAATGCTACCTTGTCTGTACCACTAATAAAGAGATAGTTTTTCACCTTTCCAAGAGATTTTTCTTCACTAGGAGTCCTAATAAAGTCCAGCGCTATTTTACTCTTCAAACAAGCTCCGGGTGGACCTATTACTCCTCCAGGGATAAGGCCAAGGTTTCGCAAGAGGACTTTTTGGTGTAAAAAGAGGTCTTGGTACTCCCCTGGGGATAAGGCCAGAGTTTCTGAAGTGGACCCTTCGCTATTTCAGACACGCTATTCTCATACGAAATTTCCCTAAATATAACACCTTCAGCCCTCCGTAGCTTAGGTATTATTACAACAGACAAAGTACTTCTGCAGTGTGATTTCTTTATCACACTCTTCATCTGCCTATTTCAGGCTAAATTCCATTTCCGGGAATCCTCAGGTATCTCCGTACCTGTACTTCTAGACAACATAGAACAGGACACTAACTTTTTCGAGTTAAAACATATAATCAATAATCAATAATCATTACCAAACTTAATCAATAATTAAACCATCCTCTGCTACCAAGAAACTGATCCAGCGCAAGGCCAATGCCTAATCAGGGATCAATACTCAATAATATCACAGAACAATGGCCCATACACATTTACCCAAATCCCTGATGCGCTGGTGTCAATTTTTATAATGTTCAATTCTCTTCCTCCTAAAATTCATATATGGCATTTCCAAAATACTTATCTAATTTATACATCAACTTTTCCTCTACTTGGTCGATGAACCAATTAGTTCAATAGTTGATGGTAATGATACTCCTTATCTGACTAATCATTCGATTAACTAAAATAAACACAGACTCTCGTTGAAGTTAATAAAGTTTATCTCAAATTAAATTTAAAAAAAATCCTCAAGGCATACGGTTACAAGTGCAAACAATGAACTCACAAAGGGAGAGAAAATATCAGCAATTCAGAGAGAGACAAACTCATCAATCAAATAATGACATTATGCATGAAGGAGAGGATAGATGGAGAGACAAAAGTTTCAGAGACAAAAATACATTTGCAGATAAATTGTGCAAGAACAAATCAGAATAATACAAACCAACGGGTCTGTCGAAAACCACCTCTCTGGCCAAAGTGATGGTGGGGGGGGTCCCCCAAAATAGAGTCAGGGGACAAAGATTACAGAGACAGGAACGGGACAGGACAGGAACAGCTAGGCCTCTCTGCAAACCGACGGACAGCGATGCTTCTCCCCTATCTCTCAGCCTCACCAGCCTAACTTAACCACACCCCTAAAGGCACCCTAGTTATACTCTAAAACCTACATGTCCGTCCCACATTAGTTGAAACAATTTACAAAACGAGACAGTTGATTGGTGGACTTTGGGGGTGGTATGTCACACCATGGTGACTTCATTCTGACTTTGAACATATTCATTGTTTTATGCCTATTCCCATGAACTCATTATTATTCTGTTCACACGATTCAATCCATGCTACATTTGTGTATAAATTTAAGGAATGTCCACGGAAGAAGTCTTTCTGTCCCACGGTCTGTCACATCTCTTGGCAGACGATCATCACATTGGCCTTCAACCCCTTCGCTTCTTCTGCTGTGCTCAGCACTCCAGCGTGCCTTTGTCAGTTCTTCTTCACATGTTTATTCTGCCCCTCCTCTATTCGGTCAAGTTAAATAAAATGGCGTCTCATCCAGTTCACTATAGCAAATGAAAATGAACATTCATTAATGATATGATAATGTAGTTTTCACTGTTTTCCACCCGCCTTTGCACTATTCCCTGTTAGCGTTTTTCCTAGCATAGCTTATTGCAAAAACGGTATTATTTATAATTTCAAAGCAAGCTGCAACATGCAAACTACAAAATACACATGCGGCCTAGTTATGCATAGTTTCTCGTTTCATTCAAAGCATAATGTAAATACGGTTTTAGTTCTTTCATGCGTTATCTTACGTTAGTGCATGCATGCGCAAAGCAGTTTTCCCTTGTGTTCATGTAAGGTGCACGTTAATTTTCTATTACTACTTACTGTTAGTACGTATTATTGGGGTATTCATCCGAGCAGGTTTCTTTTTGCGAAATCCTGCTCCATCACATGCGGGTTCCACGCAGTCTGTACAATGCGAATCTTAACCACGAATATGCCTTTACCACGCATGCCTTTACGACGATTTATGCGTTGTGAAAGCATGTATGGTAAACATATTTCCCTGGTTAAGTCTTGACCCCCCTGACTTCTGCCCCTGCCCTGAGTCCTAAAACTACCCCCTCCAATCTGAAAACCAACCCCCTCTTCCCTCCCAACCCCTAAAAACTTCCCTGCCTCCAGTCCTAAATACTACCCGCCCTCCCCTATGCCCTAAAAGTACCCGACCTCCCCCTGAGCCCTAAAAACTACCCCTGAAAAATACCCCGAACCCCCCTGAGAACTACCACGAACCCCCTACCCCTGAAAATTACCACAAACCCACCACCCCTGAAAACTACCCCGAACCCACCCACCCCTGAAAACTACCATGAACACCCACCCCTAAAAACTACCCTGAACCCCCACTCCTGAAAACTACTCTGAATCCCCACCACATCTGAATACTACCCCAAACCCCCACCACCCCTTAAAACTACCCCGAACCCCCACCCCTAAAAACTACTTGAACCCCCACCACCCATGAAAACTACCCCAAACACCCACCACCCCTGAAAACCACCACAAACCCCCTCCACCCCTGAAAACTACCCCAAAACCCCACCACACCTGAAAACTACCCCTAACCTCCACCCCCAGAAAACTACCCCAAACCTCCACCACCCATGAAAACTACCCCAAACCCCCCCCCCTGAAAACTACCCCAAAGCCCCCCACCCCTGTAAACTACCACGAACCCCCCCATACGCGGACCCAGCCCCACTTACCTGTCTGTGTCTGCTTCCCGATGCTCCTCTTTCAAGTCCCTGCCCATTCCAAACACTAGAGCACATTTGCCTTAACCACGCATATGCGTGGTTAAGGCAAATTCGTTGTTCAGGGAAGCGTGGTTACACTTGCGGGCTTCCGGAACTCGTGGCTCTGGCTACATAGTTCCGGATGTTTCCCATGTGAGAGTGCATGAGTTAAGTGCCCATGCTTGGTGTAAAGCTGGACTAGACACAATGGTGGTAATTCCTTGTATATTTTTGGCATCCATGATTGATGATTTCAGTTCCTGATAAAATGATGGCCCTGCCATAATGTGGTGATTCATGGCATATTGTGTGACTATGCGGCATGATGGTGCCCAGCCTTAATATGTTGTCCCTTACAAAATAATGGTAAATGCTGCCGTATTTTGTACATTCAGGGCGTGATGGTGCTACTGGTAAGCCACTGTATAATGCTGTGTCTTGCATAATGGCCACAAATCTTGGGAAGCTGATAACATCCATGGCCTAATGATGGCCATCCCTGATATAAGGATGGCACTGGTATAAAACTGATATTTTATGGCATTTTGTGAGCATCTATGGCATGATGGTGTCCACACCTGGTAAAACACTGGTTTTGGTATAATGAAGTTATTCCTTGACTTCTGTAGGCATTCGTGTCATGATGGTCTCCATTTCAAGTATCCTGCAGCCCTGGCACAGTGTTGATAATTACTGTCTGATTGTGGGAATCCATGTCATGGTGATGCCCACTCCTCTATATTGCTGTCTGTGGTATAATAGTGACGAATCCTGTCACATTGTGGGTATCAATGGCATCATAATCCTTCCCCTGTGGTAATGCTGGCAGGGGCACATATTGTAGATTCCATGGAATGCTGCTACCCACTTTAGTTGTAATGCTGGCATGAATATAATGGTGGTCATTCCTGGCATATTGTGGACATCCATGACATGGTGATGGCCATCCATAGTATGAAAGTGGCCCAGGCAAAATTATGGTGATTCTTGTCATATTGAGGATAACCGTGGCATGATGGTGGTCACAGCTAATGTAATGGTGATAATGTTGGTAATGCCTGGAATACTGTGCACACACATGGCATAATGATAGCAATCACTGGCATAATGTTGGCTATAGGACATTAGTGGTATTTCTTGCCATAATGTATACCTCCATGGTATGAGAAAATATCCATGTGTTTCAGTTGTACAAGTGAATCTCTAATCAAAATAACAATTTGATATTTGGTCACCGAACATGTATTTATTAAAAATAATCAGCTGCTATTTAAGGACCACATATGATATTAATTATGAAAATGAAAAACTTTTTGTCCTGGCATTGAGTTTATTTTTCCAAACTGAAAATCTTGCTTTTGATACTAAAATGTTTAAATTCTATAAATTGACTACCTAACGTTTGGGGACAGAAGGAGTGCTTCACAAATATATAGTGTAACTTAATATTTCGTGCTCTCTGAGGCCATAGTCTGTAAGAATGTTGTGACCTGATTGCTGTCTAAACCGTTAAGGTTTCTCAAACCTGAGTGACAGATTTGTTGTATGAGCCTCATAATCTATCTAACTCTGCCAGACTTGTGTATATTTGACCCCACCCATTCCATGTAGACTGGGTCATAATATGTATTGGGAATGTATTCGAAAGGGTCATGGTGGAGAAAATGAAGTCAAATGTAGAGTCTGAGACATACGCTGTGAGAAATGATAGACCTTATGAAATTATGTTTTCTGAACTGCCATTTTATCAATATATTTTTGGGGGCAAGTGAAGCACCAACAGTCCACGGGCAGTCAGATTTTCGTGACAAACAATGAAAGTACTGTATTATTTCTTGAACGTTTCTTCGGAAACTTAAAGGGTCAAAAGTTGCACAAGGATAGAGCACAACTGCATAGTGTTTGCATTATCCCAAGTGCATGCATGTAACTTATACAGATCTTTGCCAGGTAGTACAATTATAAGCGCCTGGATACCGTATTGGGACCGCTTTATAAATCCTGATTGATTGATTGACAGGTTCTTGTGTCAGTTTATAATTTAGGTTGGTGTTCAGGTGAAAAGTCTTAGAAAACCATGCACGTCCGTGCTTATTTCTGTAAATTTGGGCGCTTCATTGGTTAGCCTTTAGTGACGCTTTGTAAGTTCGTATCTAATCATGAAATCACGTTTCCAACCCATTGACTAGCACAACTCACGACGGGGCATATTATCAAGCGGCAGCGATAATTATCGCTGACCGCTCTTAGCGTGGGGAATAGTATCGCCGGCTATCGCTGAAAATTATCGCCATGTTAGCGCTGTATTAACAACGCTTAGCGCAAAGGCGATAATTTTCCAGTGATAGCGGTGTTTTCCATGGAACATCGCTGGTTTTTCAGCGATGTTCCATGGAAAAACGGCGATAATCTTGTGAATAGGGCCTGTGGACTTAGCCACACAATCCACCCCCCAAGTTAGGTATGCCTTAGTCAGGAATTTAGCAGACGTTAAATTCCTGCGTTAAGGCATACTTAACGCGATTTAAAATATCGCTAACCCACATTGTTAATATGGCGATACCTGGGTTAGCGATATTTCCCCATGTTGTTTTCACAGGCACGCCTCCTTTGCATCTCATTAGCGATGCGATGGGAGGCGTGCAGAAACGGACACTAATTCAAGGAATCACGCGCTAGCGTGTCCTTGTTAATTAGGCGATAAAATTATCGCCGCTTTTCGTCCGAAAACGGACGCTAAAGCGGCGATAATTCTTTAACGCCGCCTTGATAATATGCCCCGACGTTCCTTCCAGACCACGGAGGATGACCTTTTTCACATTTCTGCAAACATCCACATGGCGAAATTACTATTTTTGCCTGTTTGTTAGCTGTGGACTGCCTCCTTTTACTCATATGTCTTTGTTATACCCTGCTGAATTTCTGAAGTGTTCACTGAAAGTGAAGGCTGCCAGGTCATTCCAACTACTCGCAGGTTGTTTAAAGCCCTGAAGCGTACTAAAGCTAAGTAGAAGTAGTACATGTATTTTAAATCACGTGCTGAATTGCACACAGGTGAGTTGAAAAAGCACGAGATACAATTTTACGAATTGGCTGGTAGCATTATTAGTTTTATTACCATTTATGATACATTGTCTGAAATTGGATTTTCACTTCACATGCACTTCAATGAGAGGAGGAGAGAGACGCAGAAACAAGGTTGTGTGAGAAAGGACGTTTGGGGAGAAATGGAGGTTACATGGGAGAGAGAAAAAGGAGAGAGAAAATGTGAAAAATTGAAGTGCGAATGCGAAACAATGACTCTGAGTGCCACATAGGAAGAGAAAGGGTGAAGAGAGGAAGAGAGAAAGAAAGATAGAGATACATTCGAAATTCTTACAAGCAATCTCCTGCTTTAATGGTCTCTCTCAAGATAGTAAAGTTTCTTTACCAAAGTGTTTATCCTCCTCTTGGGAGGAGACACTTTCATAGGGAACTGCCAGTGGGAATTCTGCAAAGTGCCCACAAAGAATGCTAAAATGCGTGCAACCTAATCTGAACAGTAGAAATATACTCCCAAATGTGGTGCCAGTGCTGGTCCCTAATGTGCAGCAGGGGTGGGGTGGGGTGGGCACCCACACACATGCACACTCTCTTTCACACACATACTCACACCCAGCACATACAAATGCACACACCTATTCAAAGCATGCACGCACAACCACACAAACATTCATACGCACACATATGCACCCAACATCACCAAAAAAACGTACCAAGCTGCATCTAAGATGGCGGGAGGGAAGCCTCTGTTGTGTCCTGAAGGAACAGACAGAAGATCCCACCACCTCCTCTCATGGGCTGACCTTGTCAAGTGTCAGCCAATAAAAGGAGGACATTTCATTGCTCTTGTCAGAGTGGGATGGGGTCACTGAGCCTTGCTGACTGTAACAAAGCAAGCTCCACACACATTAGCTTTGTTAAATAATATATTTTAAAAAACAGGAGCAAATAGATGCTTAACCAGTGGCTGCTGTCTCTTCACCAACTACCACAGCACCACATTCTAGAACCATGACATCAGTGAGGAATCAAGGATAGAATGTACAATTTACATAAGCAGAATACAACACACCTTCTCCCTAACAAAAAGATAATGAACAAACAACTTAAAAAATATATATATAAATGTCATAACATACTAATTCACAAAAAAAATTTAAATCACTGAAACCACTAATACCTTACAAGTTCTTTAAACTTGTTGGGCACCCATCTAGGATGATTGCTTCTTCTTAAATGTGCTTCATCTATCAGCAATCTCCCATTACATGAACCTTAAATCTCACAATTACTGGTATTCTGATTACTGAAACAACCCAAAAAATTCATTGTCACCATCAGAAGGTACATAATTTGAGACAGTTGAACATAAAGACAGATCCAGAATCACTCAAACTCACATCTTTCATATCCTTTTCCTGATACTCACTCAGTATGTCTTCAAGTTTTTTCCATATTTAAATCTTGCTCAGGTTCCAAATCTTCCTGACCTCAACCCTAAATGATCCTCCAAACACATTTATAACTTTTAGAGGGTCAGGCCATTTAGGCAATTCATTTCCAGAAGCAACAGTCATTTTGATACAAACAAAATCGACAATTTTCACCTGATATCGAGAAGGTCTTCCTCTCTTACTGTTAGCAAAACTCTTCATTTTCTGTTGATAATTTAATACACGTTTCATGATGTTCTCATAGTCGACTTTACTATTCAAACCGGCATATTTTTTTAACCACCACGCTATCAGTTTTCGAGCAGCTTTTCTTCCTCTTAATAACTCCAACAAGGAAAACATGTAACCTTGTTCGGAGTCACGCGGTAGATCAACAAGGTTGCCTGCACAGATGTCCTTCATGGTAAAGTCTCCTGACAGCAAGCTGAATATACTCTCTTAGTACACAAATAAGTCTCTCAACCTGCCCATTAGATTAAGGATAATAATTAGCTGTTCTCTTATGTTTCATACCACATCTAGCGTGATATGCTTCAAATTCCTTCCTAACAAATTGTGGGGCATATTATCAAGCCCGATTTCGCCGCTTTATCGGCCGTTTTTGGCCGAAAAGCGGCGAATTAAACATCGCCCTATCATCAAGCACACGCTAACGCGTGTTTCCGTGTGACAGCCGCCGTTTTGAATACGCCTCGCATCGCATCTCTAATGAGATGCAAAGTAGGCATTCCTCAACTAAATACATGTGAATACCTCCCATAATCAGCTTCTCCATATCTACAAGGAAGCCACAGACCCGCATTGCGATTATGGGAATCGCGCTAAACTCCCATTATCGCCTAATCTAACGTCTGCTGAAATCCAGACTTAGCAGTATTCCCTATGGGAGGTGGATTGTATGTTTACATCCACACTCCCATATCAGCGAGCTGAACAGTTAACGCTGCTCGCTTATCTCCGTTTATGTGGCGATAAGGGGCTTTTCTGCCGCTATCGCTGGATTATATATCGCCCTTGAGTTATGCGTTGATGATAACACGCTAACTCGGCGATTTAATTTAGCGATAGCTGGCGTTAAGGAAATCAGCGCTAGGCGCGCTGGGCGATAATTATCGCCACTCGTTGTTGATAGGCCCCTGTGAACCTTTATACAATATCATTTTCTCAAGAAGACTGTCCATGCAAAACACATCCTTAAGAAACTCAATCACTATGTTAGAATTCACTTTTTCTTTCATTCTGACCTCAAGACATTTAAAGAAATAATTGAATATGACCACATCGTCAGCCTCTTTCTTGGGAACTACATTATGGTTTAAATCAATTTCATTGGTTTACAGTATCAAACAGGGAGCAAAGAATTAAAACAATACCCCAAAATGTCATGCTATTTTACTGAGTGCAGTGACATGTGAGGAAGCCAATTCGTCCATGCCCCACCACTCCTCAATTTACCCTCCCCTGCAGTCTTCTACAGCAATATTCCCTAGGCCTCCCCCTCGCGAGGTCGCTCTGTGATCAGTGTAAGATGCATCCCACCCTGTCTGCTCACTACTATCTATGGCCGTAAGGTTTAGGAGCTGAATATACATAAGGCATGTCAGTTCATTAAATTCTGTGGAGAGCAATGCAATGTGTGGGACCCAGAGTTCTGGGCAGGCTCTCACATTGTTGGCCAGTGCGAGGGAATGATTCTCTATGCCTATCATGTGCAAAACTCTATCAAGCCACGTCATGTGTGTGGGGGTAATAAGGTAATATGCCGTACCCATCAAGATATCAGAGAGAAGGCCAGTGTATTAGAAAGTCCCGGTATGATGGGAGCTTTGTATCAAGATAAGTGTCAATGTCGCACAGGAGCCTGCCTCCCAGTTCTTAGTGATTTTTGGGCAAGTTCATAAAAGGTGCAACAGTGTGCCAGTCACTGCATCCCCCTGTTAGGCTGGGCAAGATTACTTTTATGCAATCTGGCGGGGGTGAGATGCCAGTACATAACTATCTAGCTGGCTGCCTCCACATTCGCTGTGTAATGTGCTGTGTGTCTTGCTTTGTAGTAAATGGCCCCTTGCTCTTTGGATGTGAACATGTGCTCCAATTACTATTCCCAGAGCTTCTGTTAGGGCATTCTTTCATCTCTGTTAACTTGGGCCAAGAGTGTGAAGAGTTCTGTAATGAGGTGCTTATCACCCTCCTTGTCCAAAAGCCACTTTTCAAATGCTGTAAGTGGCCACTGGGCTCTGTTCCTTATAGTAGGGTGCAAAACCCAGTGTCGTACCTAGAGGTAGTGGTGGGGCTCTATTTTGGGGAGATTGAAAACTGTTTTAAGTTGTTCAAAGGGTATGGGCCCTGCAGTGTCAAAGAGGTGACCTATCTACAACCTGTCTGCTGCCAGGCAGCACAAGTAGTGGGACAGTGTCCCAGGGTGACATCAAGGTTGCCCAGAATGGGGATCAGGGGTGAGGGGAAGGATGTCTGCCCCTTCCTGAGGGCCACTCTATCCCAAACCTCCAAGGTAGCTCTGGTGACTGGGGAGAAGCATAGGACGCACAACTTTTGCTTCAGGTGGAGTCAGGATATTTTCCATAGATGGTCTAAAGCTATCACCCTCTCCATAAAGCACCAGTGTTTCTCAGTATTTGATCAGCTTCATTCCAACAGAAAGCAGAGCTGTGCCGCTTGATATTACTGTGTAAGATTAGGCATTCCCAGCCCTTCCTTGTCTGTAAGTCGATAAGTAAGAGTGTGGTGTATACGGGGGAGGTTGCCAGCCCAGACAAAACGGTGAAGCTCAGCCTAGAGTGTTTTGAGCATGTCTCCCAGAGGGGTAAGCGGCAAGGACTAAAACAAGAAGCACAGTAATTTTTAGCATGGCCACCCTCTGCTGCCATGACAATTGGTAGTGCTGCTACTGAGCTAAGGCTACCCTGGTTTGCAGCAGCAGACCCCGATAGTTAATGTACACTGTGTCTTTGAGTGTCAGTGCTATCTATGTCCCCAAGTACAGGATGGAAGAGGCTGCCCAAGTCAGGGAGTGGAAGGAGGAGAGTCATTCTTGGGAGTGTGGCAAGAGTGTGAAGTCGAGGGCTTGTGACTTATGGAGGTTGATGCAGAATCCTGGCGCCTTCCAGAAGTGCTCAAGTTTCTCCAGTAAGGGAGTAAGTGAACTCAGGGCATTGTCCAGTGCCACCAAGACATAGTCCACATAGAGACTCAGAGTGTGGACTCCCCCGCAAGCCAAACCCTAGTCACCTTCGGTTCTTCATGGACCTGCTGTGCCTTGAGCTCCATGTAGAGAGCAAAGAGCAAAGGTGACAGCGGGGCAACCCTGCCACATACCCCTGGAGATCAGAAAGTGGTCAGAGAGTGTGCCATTTACTCACACCCTTGCTCCAGGGTCATTGTAACTGCTCAAGCCCTATCTGTGGAATTGATGTTTCAAGCCAAAATGACTTATGTTAACCCCTTCGGTGCTCACGACGGCCGGGAGCCGTCATGAAACACAGTGGGCGTGTGCTCATGACGGCTCCCGGCCGTCGTGACACCCACCCACGGGGGAAGTGCTGGCGCTCCCCCGTGGGACGCCGATCTTTGTGCCTGCACCGGGGAAGGCAGGGGAAGCCCTTCCCCTGCCTCCCCCGCCCCCCTCCACATCATCAATGACGTCAGCGCGCGAGGCGTGCTGACATCATTGGAGGTTTCCCTTTGTTTCCCGACGCGCTGGAAGCCATTTGCTTCCAGCGCGTCGGGAAACAAACAGGTGAGTTTCTCCTCGTGGAGGGTGGGGGTATATTTTAAAAGGCATCGGAGGAAAGGAAAGGGTTCTCCTTTCCTCCGATGTCTTTTAAAAAGCATTCCTGCTGCACGATCGCGCCTGGGGCGCGATCGTGCAGCAGGAATGCTCATTTTTTTTTTTTTAAAAGGCCCAATTTGTGTCGGGGAGCGGCCCCTTGGGCAAGGGTCGCTCCCCTTGGGGGAACAATATGTGCAGTTGGGTCTGCCCCCCTTGAGGGGGCAGATCGGTAATATTTATTTAAAAAAAAGGTGTGTGTGCCCCCACTGGGCCACCAGGGATTTTTTATTTTTTTTAAATGCCCTTTGTGTTTTGGGGAGCAGCCCCTTGGGCAAGGGTCGCTCCCCTTGGGGGAGCAATTTGTTTAGGTGGGTCTGCTCCCTGTGCCCACTAGGCCACCAGGGATTTTTTTTAAATTAAATTATGTTTTTGGGGAGCGGCCCCTTAGGCAAGGGTCGCTCCCCTTTGGGGATCATTTATTTTGGCCGTTTCTGCCCCCCCTTGGGGGCAGATCAGCCATGTGAGTCTAGGCCCATCTGCCCCCAAGGGGGGCAGAAGCCATTAGACACCAGGGATTTTTTTATTGTTGTTGGGGAGCGGCTCCTTGGGCAAGGGTCGCTCCCCTTGGGGGAGCAATATGTTTCTGGGGAGCGGCCCCTTCGGCAAGGGTCGCTCCCCTTTGGGGAGAATTTATTTGGGCCGTTTCTGACCCCTTGGAAGGGCAGATCGACCCAAATAAACAATTAATTTTATTGTATGCCCACTAGGCCACCAGGGATTATTTTTGTGTTGTTGGGAGCGGCCCCTTGGGCAAGGGTCGCTCCCCTTTATGGGGGATTTATTGTGGTCGTTTCTGCCCCTTTGGGGGCAGATCGGCCATATGTTTTCAAGCCCATCTGTCCCCTAGGGGGGCAGAAGCCAGTAGACACCAGGGCTTTTTAAATGTTGGTGTTGGGGAGTGACCCCTTGGGCAAGGGTCGCTCCCCCTTTATGAGGGTGAATTTTTTGGCTGTTTCTGCTCCCTGTGGGGGCAGATCGGCCTTATGCTTTTAGGCCCACCTACCATCTTTGCTTGGCTGGTGGATAGTATGTGGACTAGTGCATTATTTGCATATGTGATTGTAATGTTTTATTTCTCCTTTTTATTCTAGTGTAAAGCTTTTGATTCCTGTTTGCGGATTCGGCAGTGGTTGTTCTGCAGTTTTGCGTAGTTGCATTTTTTTGGTAAGAAAAACAATTTTGTTGTATTTACTCCAAATGAGTATTATTGTCATGCATGAATGATTTTTTTTGTAAGTGGTGTCATAATGGCAGCATATTTAGTTAGTGTTTTGAGCATGAAATTCTTTGCGATGTGTTTTGCATTGTCTTATGTGTAATTTTCTTTTCTTTTTCATATTTTAGTGGGATATTGTTGATCCTTACTGTGTCTGTGCAGAGTAGGTGGTGGTGAGTCTAGCTGCTTCTGGCAAGTGAGTGGTATCGTTTTGGAGTATATAGGTCTTTCTGATAAAGACGCATTTTGTTTATTACTTATTTTACAAAGTGTTTGTTGTTGTTGACTTGTTTGACAAGTTACCTTTATTAGTAAGGATTATGGCTAGCCGTAGAATGACTGCTCAACAGGTGGTTGGTATGGTTCTTGAATCTTCCTCTGAGCAGGATTATGAGACTGACAGTGCGTCTGAGGGAGAGGAGGGAGGGGAAGATTCAGGCAGTGAGTTTTCTCTCCACATGGAATCATCGGATGATGAAGATACTCTCAGTGCGGATGAAGCTACTCTCAGTGCGGATGAAGTGCCTGTTTTAGAGGGGGACACTGATGTGCCGATGGTGCAGCAAGAGACATCGGTATTGCAGCCTGAGGCTGCAAGGCTTCCTACTGGAAGTGCTGGACTCTGGGTTGATCCAAACATGGTGCAGCCGGTGTTGCCTGCCTTTAGTGTGGATGCAGGGTGTAGAGTGGATTGCGAATTTTTTTTGCCTATACAGTTTTTTCAGTTGTTTATGGATGATGTATTTTTGGCTGAGATTGTTGAGCAGACTAATTTGTATGCTGAACAGTTTTTGAGGGACAACAGTGCCACACTTAAGCCCCACTCTAGAGCTACCCGGTGGACTCCCACAAATCTGGATGAGATGAAGAAGTTTTTGGGTTTGACTTTTTTGATGGGCTTGATAAGGAAGCCGTCCATGGCTTCATATTGGTCTACCAGTCCCTTGATGGCAACGACCATATTTCCTGCGATTATGACCCGTGATCGGTATTTACTTTTGCTTCAGATGCTGCATTTTGTTGATAATACTTTGGCGTTGCCACGAGATCACCCTGACTGTGACCGTCTTTTTAAGATTCGGCCTGTTCTTGATCACTTTGTAGATCGATTTTCAGAGACCTATACTCCAGGGAAAGAAATATCTATTGATGAGTCCTTGGTCCTGTTCAAGGGCCGTTTGGTTTTTAGGCAGTACATCCCTAGCAAGAGGGCACGTTATGGAATTAAGCTGTATATGTTGTCTGAGAGTAGGACAGGATATGTTTTTAATTTCCGTGTGTACACTGGTAGGGATTCCACTATTGACCCCCCTGGTGTGCTTTTATGACTGTTTTATATAGCAGCCAAATAAAGCTTTCCTTGACTTGACTTGACTTGACCCCCCTGGTTGTCCGTCCACTTTTGGAGTTTCAGAAAAAATTGTCTGGGATCTTGCTAGAGGACTGTATAACAGAGGCCACCATTTGTACCTTGATAACTTCTACACTGCTGTGCAATTGTTTAAGGAATTGTTCAAAGTGGACACTTTTGCTTGTGGCACAATCCGCTCTAACCGTAAAGGTTATCCAAAAGAGCTTGTTTCCAAAAAACTTCAGAGGGGACAGTGCAGTTCCTTGCGTAGTGATGAACTACTAGCTGTGAAATTTGTGGACAGGAGGGATGTGTACATGCTGACTACCATCCATGATGACAGTACTTCACCTGTGGCTGTTTGGGGTCAGTTTGCTGAAGTACGCAAACCTGTGTGCATTTTAGACTACAATAAGCACATGGGTGGTGTTGATAGAGTAGATCAGAGGTTGGAACCTTACACTGCTATTCGTAAGGCTTACATTTTGTATAAAAAGTTGGCCATCCATCTCTTCAATTTAGCAACTTTCAATGCTTTTGTTGTGTACAAGGAGTGTTCTCCTGAGTCAAAGTTGACTTTTGTTCAGTTTCAGCAGTCTGTGATAGACAGCCTTGTTGTTGTGGAACAGGCAAGTGTTCCTAGAGTTGGAGTGGTGGAGGATATGGCTAGATTGAAAGATCGCCACTTTCCTGATTTAATTCCTCCCACGCCCAAAAAAAACAATCCCTGTAAGAGATGTAGAGTCTGCTTGCGAAGAGGCGTGCGGAAGGAGAGTCGTATGCACTGTGCCGATTGTCCTTCTAATCCTGGGCTGTGTGTGCCCTCATGTTTCAGATTGTATCACACTAAAAAGAGTTTTTGGGAGCAACCGTGAGTCTAATAGTGTACTGCCTGGTCTGTATGGTTTTATATAGTTGTTCAGTTTCACGTTTGGCAACGTTGATGTCTTTAGTTACTGCTGTTGTTTTTGTAGTTATAGTTTTGTATCTAGTTGCAATTGGTTTGTGTTTTCATTCTTGTTTAAAAAAATGTTATGACGGTGTGCGTGGACTGGCGGTTGGCTGGTGGTGTGCGTGGACTGGCGCTTGGCTGGCGGTGTGCGTGGACTGGTGCTTGGCTGGCAGTGTGCGTGGATGGGCGCTTGGCTGGCGGTGTGCGTGGACTGGTGCTTGGCTGGCGGTGTGCGTGGACTGGCGCTTGGCTGGCAGTGTGCGTGGACTGGTGCTTGGCTGGCGGTGAGTGTGCTGGCGCTTGGCTGGCGGTGTGCATGGATTGGCGCTTGGCTGGCGGTGTACGTGGACTGGCGCTTGGCTGGCGGTGTGCGTGGACTGGCACTTGGCTGGCGGTGTGCGTGGACTGGTGCTTGGCTGGCGGTGTGCGTGGACGGGCGCTTGGCTGGCGGTGTGCGTGGACGGGCGCTTGGCTGGCGGTGTGTGAGTAGTGACTTGCTGCTGGTCACTACACACACTGCTAGCTAAACGTCACTCCATGCAATCCGTGAGCTGGTGTGGTTGCTGTGTCAGGAATGTGGGCGTGTGAAAGTGATGGGCCCTTGAATGGCGCTGTCTGCTGGTGTGAGTGTTGTAATGTGCTGGGCCTGCGGCTGGCGGTGTGAATGGTTTGGTATGTGTCACATGTATGAAAGGTGTATGAATGGCCTGTAAAGCGGTTGGTGCCTTGTTGTGGCTTTACAGCTCACGAGCTGTGAGTCAATGGTTCAGTTTCTCGTCCTTTCAATTATTAACAGTGCAGTTCATTTTTGTGAAATCTCTGGTTAATACAACTGTATATACTGAACCATCACTCACCCTCGTGCCAAATCCAACCAGTATGTCTGTGTGCTTGAAGAATAGGTGGTTGTGCAGAAATATTTGTCTTTTCTGTCTTTCTCAAGCAGGGTGTACCTTGTCCCTTTTTGTGAATGTTGTAATGTGTTGGTTTCGTGCCTGGTGATGTGAATGGTCTTGTGTGTATTAGGTATGAAAGGTGTGTGAATGGCCTGTAAAGCGGTTGGGGCCTTGACGTGGCTTTACAGCTCACGAGGTGCGAGTCACTGGTTCAGTTTTTTGTCCTTTCAATTATTGACAGTGCATTTCATTTTTGTGAAATCTCTTGTTAATAAAATTGTATATACTGAACCATCACTCGCCCTCGTGCCAAATCCAACCAGTATGTGTGTGTGCTTGAGGAATAGATGGCTGTGCAGTAATCTTTGTCTTTTTAGTCTCTCTGCCAAGGTGTACATTCCATATAAGAATAACCTACCAACTGTAGATATTGTCGTAAACTAAACACCCATGGGAGTACATGGTGATGTCTCTCTTGTGGATCCCAACAAGTTATCTTACCCACAATGTCCTGCAAACCTCAAAATGTCTGTCACATTTTCCTTCCAATATTGTGCCAAAATGTTCACGCTGCAGAAAGAAACAACAAATTTCCTACCCCTTCGCCTTTCACCAAGTATCCCAATAGAAATGGTACCTCACTCGCGTGGGTGGGTCAAGGACCCGTGACAGGCAATGGCCCAAAACCTTCTGAGGCGACATCAAAATTGCCTATCACAAAACAACCTGGTTTTGCAAGGGGGAGTAACCTGGGTTTTTGGCCTCGTGCTTGGCGGCCAGCTAGGGAAACCTACCAAACCCACACATTTCTGAAAACTAGACACCCCTCGGATTCCAGGGAGGTATGGCTTGCGTGGATCACCCAACGTTTCTTTACCCAGAATCCCCTGCAAACCTCAAATTTAGCTGAAAAAAATCACTTTTTTAACACATACTTGTGTGGGAAAGTTGTGGCATCACCGGGCTGACACAAATTTCCTAACACCCAGCGTTCCCCAGGGTCTCCCGATAAAAATGGTTCCTCACTCTTGTGGGAGGCCCAAGTACCCGTGACAGGCAAGGGCCCAAAACGTATTGAGGCAACATCAAAATTGCATATCTCAAAATGACCTGGTTTTGCAAGGGGGGTCCCATGAATTTTTGGGCCGGGGCTCGGCGGCCACCTAGGGAAACCTACCACACCCACACATTTATGAAAACTAGACACCGAGGGATTCCAGGGAGGTATGGCTTGCGTGGATCCCACCAACTTTTCCTTGCCCAGAATCCCCTGCAAACTTCAAATTTAGCTGAAAAAATCACTTTTTTCACACATTTTTGTGTGGGAAAGTTGTGGCATCAATGGGCTGACACAAATTTCCTACCACCCAGCGTTCCCCAGGGTCTCCCAATAAAAATGGTGCCTCACTCGTGTGGGAGGCCCAAGTACCCGCGACAGGCAAGGGCCCAAAATGTATTGAGGCGACATCAAAATTGCCTATCTCAAAACAACCTGGTTTTGCAAGGGGGGTCCCATGACTTTTTGGCCCGGGGCTCGGCGGCCACCTAGGGAAACCTACCAAACCCACACATTTCTGAAAACTAGACATCCGGGGAATTCCAGGGAGGTATGGCTTGCGTGGATCCCCCAACGTTTCCTTACCCAGAATCCCCTGCAAACCTCAACTTTAGCTGAAAATCACTTTTTTCATATATTTTTGTGTGGGAAAGTTGTGGCATCACTGGGCTGACACAAATTTCCTACCACCCAGCGTTCCCCAGGGTCTCCCGATAAAAATGGTGCCTCACTCGTGTGGGAGGCCCAAGTACCCGCGACAGGCAACGGCCCAAAACGTATTGAGGCGACATGAAAATTGCCTTTCTCAAAACAACCTGGTTTTGCAAGGGGGGGTCCCATGACTTTTTGGCCCAGGGCTCGGCGGCCACCTCGAGAAACCTACCAAACCCACACATTTCTGAAAACTAGACACCCGGGGGATTCCAGGGAGGTATGGCTTGCGTGGATCCCCCAACGTTTCCTTACCCAGAATCCCCTGCAAACCTCAAATTTAGCTGAAAAAAACACTTTTTTCACACATTTTTGTGTGGGAAAGTTGTGGCATCACCGGGCTGACACAAATTTCCTACCACCCAGCGTTCCCCCGGGTAAGGAAACGTTGGGGGATCGACGCAAGCCATACCTCTATGGAATCCCCCGGGTGTCTAGTTTTCAGAAATGTGGGGGTTTGGTAGGTTTCCCTAGGTGGCCGCCGAGCACCGGGCCAAAAACCCAGGTGACCCCCCTTGCAAAACCAGGTCATTTTGAGATAGGCAATTTTGATGTCGCCTTAATACGTTTTGGGCCCTTGCCTGTCGCGGGTACTTGGGCCTCTCACACGAGTGAGGCACCGTTTTTATCAGGAGACCCGGGGAAACGCTGGGTTGTAGGAAATTTGTGTCAGCCCGGTGATGCCACAACTTTTCCACACAAAAATGTGTGAAAAAAGTGATTTTTTCAGCTAAATTTGGGGTTTGCAGGGGATTCAGGGTAAGGAAATGTTGGGGGATCCATGCAAGCCATACCTCCCTGGAATCCCCCACGTGTCTAGTTTTCAGAAATGTGTGGGTTTGGTAGGTTTCCCTTGGTGGCCGCCGAGCACTGGGCCAAAAACCCAGGTGACCCCCCTTGCAAAACCAGGTCATTTTGAGATAGGCAATTTTGATGTCGCCTCAATACGTTTTGGGCCCTTGCCTGTCACGGATACTTGGGCCTCCCACATGAGTGAGGCACCGTATTTATTGGGAGACCCGGGGGAACGCTGGGTGGTAGGAAATTTGTGTCAGCCCGGTGATGCCACAACTTTCCCACACAAAAATGTGTGAAAAAAGTGATTTTTTCAGCTAAATTTGAGGTTTGCAGGGCATTCTGGGTAAGAAAACGTTGGGGGATCCACGCAAGCCATACCTCCCTGAAATCCCCTGGGTGTCTAGTTTTCAGAAATGTGTGGGTTTGGTAGGTTTCCCTAGGTGGCCGCCAAGCACCGGGCCAAAAACCCAGGTGACCCCCCTTGCAAAACCAGGTCATTTTGAGATAGGCAATTTTGATGTCACCTCAATACGTTTTGGGCCCTTGCCTGTCGCGGGTACTTGGGCCTCCCACACGAGTGAGGCACCGTTTTTATTGGGAGACCCGGGGGAACACTGGGTGGTAGGAAATTTGTTTCAGCCCGGTGATGCCAAAACTTTCCCACACAAAAATGTGTGAAAAAGTTATTTTTTCAGCTAAATTTGAGGTTTGCAGGGGATTCTGGGTAAGAAAACGTTGGTGGAGCCACGCAAGCCATACCTCCCTGGAATTCCTCGGGTGTCTAGTTTTCAGAAATGTGTGGGTTTGGTAGGTTTCCCTAGGTGGCCGCCGAGCACGGGGCCAAAAACCCAGGTGACCCCCCTTGCAAAACCAGATTGTTTTGTGATAGGCAATTTTGATGTCGCCTCAATACGTTTTGGGCCCTTGCCTGTCGCGGGTACTAGGGCCTCCCACACGAGTGAGGCACCATTTTTATCGAGAGACCCGGGGGAACGCTGGGTGGTAGGAAATTTGTTTCAGCCCGGAGATGCCACAACTTTCCCAGACAAAAATGTGTGAAAAAAGTGATTTTTTCAGCTAAATTTGAGGTTTGCAGGGGATTCTGGGTAAGAAAACGTTGGGGGATCCACGCAAGCCATACCTCCCTGAAATCCCACGGGTGTCTAGTTTTCAAAAATGTATAGGTTTGCTAGGTTTCCCTGGGTGCCAGCAGAGCTACAGTTCAAAAACCACAGGTAGGCACTTTTCAAAAAAAGGGTCATTTTTCACTGTGAGAATGTGGTGTGTCCACCTTGCGTTTTGGGCCGTTTTCTGTCACGGGAACTAGGTCTAGCCACACAAGTGAGGTACCATTTTTCTCGAAACACATTGGGGAACGCGGGCGGGGTGGGTGGAATTTTGTGGATCTACGCAGATTCCAGAACTTTCCACCACAGAAATCTGAGGAAAATGTGTTTTTTTGGACAATTTTTTAGGTTTGCAAGGGATTCTGGGTAACAAAACCTGGTGAGAGCCAGTCAAGTCACCCCATCCTGGATTCCCATGGGTGTCTAGTTTTCAAAAATGTATAGGTTTGCTAGGTTTCCCTAGGTGCCGGCAGAGCTAGGGTTCAAAAACTACAGCTAGGCACTTTGCAAAAAATGGGTTAATTTACACTGTGAAATTGTGGTGTGTCCACGTTGCGTTTTGTGCTGTTTCCTGTTGCAGGCACTAGGCCTACCCACACAAGTGAGGTACCATGTTTCTCAGAAGACTTTGGGGAACGCGGGGTGGGTGGAAATTTGTGAATCCACGCAGATTCCAGAACTTTCCACCACAGAAATGTGAGGAAAATGTGGTTTTTTTGACAATTGTTTAGGTTTGCAAGGGATTCTGGGTAACAGAACCTGGTGAAAGCCAGTCAAGTCACCCCATCCTGGATTCCCCTGGTTGTCCAGTTTTCAAAAATGTATAGGTTTGCTAGGTTTCCCTAGGTGCCGGCAGAGCTAGGGTTCAAAAACTACAGCTAGGCACTTTGCCAAAAAAGGTCATTTTTCATTGTGAAATTGTGGTGTGTCCACGTTGCGTTTTGTGCCGTTTCCTTGCGCGGGCACTAGGCCTACCCACACAAGTGAGGTACCATTCTTCTCGAAAGACTTTGGGGAATGCGGGGTTGGTGGAAATCTGTGTATCCACGCAGATTCCAGAACTTTCCACCACAGAAATGTGAGGAAAATGTGGTTTTTTTGACAATTATTTAGGTTTGCAAGGGATTCTGGGTAACAGAACCTGGTGTGAGCCAGTTAAGTCACCCCATCCTGGATTCTCCTGGGTGTCTAGTTTTCAAAAATGTATAGGTTTGCTAGGTTTCCCTAGCTGCCGGTGGAGCTAGGGTTCAAAAACTACAGCTAGGCACTTTGCAAAAAAAGGGTTATTTTTCACTGTGAATATGTGGTGTGTCCACGTTGCGTTTTGTGCCGTTTCCTGTCACGGGCACTAGGCCTACCCACACAAGTGAGGTACCATTTTTCTTGGAAGACTTTGGGAAATGCGGGGGGGTGGAAATTTGTGGATCCATGCAGATTCCAGAACATTCCGCCACAGAAATGTGAGGAAAATGTGTTTTTTTTGACAATTTGTTAGGTTTGCAAGGGATTCTGGGTAACAGAACCTGATGAGAGCCAGTCAAGTCACCTCGTCCTGGATTCCCCTGGGTGTCTAGTTTTCAAAAATGTATAGGTTTGCTAGGTTTCCCTAGGTGCTGGCAGAGCTAGGGTACAAAAACTACAGCTAGGCACTTTGCAAAAAAAGGGTCATTTTTCACTGTGAAATTGTGGTGTGTCCACGTTGCGTTTTATGCCGTTTCCTGTCGCGGCAATAGGCCTACCCACACAAGTAAGGTACCATTTTTCTCGAAAGACTTTGGGGAACGTGGGGTGGGTTGAAATTTGTGGATCCACGCAGATTCCAAAACTTTCCACCACAGAAATGTGAGGAAAATGTGTTTTTTGGGACAATTTTTTAGGTTTGCAAGGGATTCTGGGTAACAGAAACTGGTGAGACCCAGTCAAGTCACCCCATCCTGGATTCCCCTGGGTGTCTTGTTTTCAAAAATGTATAGGTTTGCTAGGTTTCCCTAGGTGCCGGCAGAGCTAGGGTTCAAAAACTACAACTAGGCACTTTGCAAAAAAAGGGTCATTTTTCACTGTGAAATTGTGGTGTGTCCACGTTACGTTTTGCGCGGTTTCCTGTCGCGGGCACTAGGCCCACCCACAGAAGTGAGGTACCATTTTTCTCGGAAGACTTTGGGGAACGCGTGGTGGGTGGAATTTTGTGGATCCACGCAGATTCCATAACTTTCCACCACAGAAATGTGAGGAAAATGTGGTTTTTTTGACAATTATTTAGGTTTGCAAGGGATTCTGGGTAACAAAACCAGGTGAGAGCCAGCCAAGTCACCCCATCCTGGATTCCCCTGGGTGTCTAGTTTTCAAAAATTTATAGGTTTGCTAGGTTTCCCTAGGTGCCGGCAGAGCTAGGGTTCATAAACTACAGCTAAGCACTTTGCAAAAAAAGGGTCATTTTTCATTGTGAAAATGTGGTGTATTCACATTTCTTTTTGAGCCGTTTCCTGTCGTGGGCACTAGGCCTACCCACACAAGTGAGGTACCATTTTTATCGGGAGACTGAGGGTAAATCAGATTTGTAGAGCAACTGCTATTACCTATTGACTTTCGATGCATTTCTGCCTTCCAAATGAAAGACAATGTGTAAAAAAGAAGTCATTTTGAAAAATGACCGATACTTCTCATGCTAGTATGAGTATTCACAATTTCGGAAATGTGCAAATATCTACTGTTTCTAAACTCTACATTTTGTTCCCATTTCAGAAATACATAGGTGTCTTTCATACCGATTTTTCCATGTCTACATTTTCCCAGAATAATTGCTATATACCCGGTACATAATAAAAAAGCATTGCAAGTCGCTGCTCAGTTTTTGGCTCTGGGTTCGTCGGGTTCTTGGTGAACCTACAAGTCCTATATATCCCCACAACCAGTATAGTCCAGCGGATGTAACGGTATATTGCTTTCAAAGAGCTGTCATAATTAGAAGAAGTTACAGGTGAAAACGTTGACACAAATGGTTGTTTTTTTCAACTAATTTTCAATTTTTCCTATATTTAACTGTTAGTTTCTATGAAGAAACCTTGAAGGATCTACACAAATGACCCCTTGCTGAATTCAGAATTTTGTCTACTTTTCTAAAATGTATAGCTTTCCAGGATCCATTATTGCTTTCATAACCATTTCTACCATTAACTGGAAGGAGGTTGAAAGCACAAAAAATAGCACAAATAGGCTATGTCCCAGAAAAATGCCAAAACTGTGTAAAAAATGTTGGTTTTCTGACAAAAGTCTGCTTGTTCCTGAAATCTGGGAAGATGGTGATTTCAGCACCACAACCCCTTTTTTGATACCATTTGCAGGGAAAAAACCAGACGCTTTCATCTGGAGCCTAGGTTTGCTGGGAGTTCTGGGTAAGAAAAAGTTGGGGGATCCACGCAAGACGTACCTCCCTATAATCCCCTGGGTGTCTAGTTCGCAGAAATGTGTGGGTTTGGTAGGTTTCCCTAGCTGGCCGCCGAGCACGGGACCAAAAACCCAGGTGACCCCCCTTGCAAAACCAGGTTGTTTTGTGATAGGCAATTTTCATGTCCCCTCCATACGTTTTGGGCCCTTGCCTGTCACGGGTACTTGGGTCTCCCACACGAGTGAGGCACCATTTTTATCGGGAGACCTGGGGGAACGCTGGGTGGTAGGAAATTTGTGTCAGCCCGATGATGCCACAACTTTCCCACACAAAAATGTGTGGAAAAAGTGATTTTTTCAGCTAAATTTGAGGTTTGCAGGGGATTCTGGGTAAGAAAACGTTGGGGGATCCACACAAGCCATACCTCCCTGGAATCCCCCGGGTGTCTAGTTTTCAGAAATGTGTGGGTTTGGTAGGTTTCCCTAGCTGGCCGCCGAGCACTGGGCCAAAAACCCAGGTGACCCCCCTTGCAAAACCAGGTCATTTTGTGATAGGCAATTTTGATGTCGCCTCAATACGTTTTGGGCCCTTGCCTGTCGCGGGTACTTGGGCCTCCCACACGAGTGAGGCACCATTTTTATCGGGAGACCTGGGGGAACGCTGGGTGGTAGGAAATTTGCATCAGCCCAGTGATGCCAGAACTTTCCCACACAAAAAGGTGTGGAAAAAGTGATTTTTTCAGCTAAATTTGAGGTTTGCAGGGGATTCTGGGTAAGAAAACGTTGGGGGATCCATGCAAGCTATACCTCCCTGGAATCCCCCGGGTGTCTAGTTTTTAGAAATGTGTGGGTTTGGTAGGTTTCTCTAGATGGCCGTCGTGCCGGGGGCCAAAAACTCAAGGGACCCCCGTTGAAGACCAGGTTGGTTTGTGATAGGTAATTTTGATGTTGCCTCAGTAGGTTTTGGGCCCTTGCCTGTCGCGGGTACTTGCCCCACCCACACAAGTGAGGTACCATTTTTCTCGAAGACTTTGGGGAATGCGGGGTGAGTGGAATTTTGTGGATGCACACAGATTCCAGAACATTCCACCACAGAAATTTGAGCAAAATGTGTTTTTTTATACAAATTTTGAGGTTTGCAAGGGTTTCTGGGTAACAGAACCTGGTGAGAGCCAGACAAGTCACCCCATCCTGGGTTCCCCTGGGTGTCTAGTTTTCAAAAATGTATAGGTTTGCTGGGTTTCCCTAGGTGCCGGCAGAGCTAGGGTTCAAAATCTACAGCTAGGCACTTTGCAAAGAAAGGGTCGGTTTTCACAGAGAAAATGTGGTGTGTCCATGTTGCGTTTTGTGCCGTTTCGTGTCACGGGCACTAGGCCTACCCACACAAGTGAGGTACCATTTTTCTCGGAAGACTTTGGGAAACGCGGAGTGGGTGGAATTTTGTGGATCCACACAGTTTCCAGAACTTTTCACCACAAAAATGTGAGGAAAATGTGGGTATTTTTACAAAGTTTGAGGTTTGCAAGGGATTCTGGGTAACAGAACCTGGTGAGAGGCACACAAGTCACCCCATCCTGGATTCCCCTTGGTGTCTAGTTTTCAAAAATGTACAGGTTTGCTAAGTTTCCCTATGTGCCTGCTGCGCTAGGGCCCAAAATCCATAGGTAGGCACATCCTGAAGAAAATTCAGTGCCTAGTGGGCTTTGTGCCGCCCTGGGGAGGGGGGAAATCGAAGGCTATTGCCCGATATGCCCCCAAGGTGGGCAGAAAGACTGTGTCTATTCTTTTGGGGGGTGGGGGCATTGGGATGCCCATTCTGGGAAGCCCCCACCCCTACTAATAGAAAAGCCAGCATAATTGCTGGCGCCGAGTGGACTTTCTGCCCCCCCGGGGGGCAGATCAGGGGCTACTGCCCCCATCTGCCTCCTGGGGGGTCAGAAAGGCTGTGCATATTTTTTAGGGGTGTGGGGGCATTGGCATGCCCATTCTGGGCTACCCCCACTTCGAACTTTGGGGAAAAAAAATCCCTGGTGGCTAGTGGGCTATTGCCCCATCTGCCTCCCAGGGGGGGCAGAAAGACTATCATTTTTTTGGTGGGTGGGGGCCTTGACATGCCCATTCTGGGCAACCCCCACCCCTTCCCTATATATAAAAAAAATCCCTGGCGCTTAGTGGGCTTTCGGCCCCCCAGGGGGGCAGAAAGACTGGAATGTTGTGGGGGGGGGAGGGGTGGGGGCATTGGCATGCCCATCTTTGGCAGACCCCACCCCTAAATTAATCGTAAAAAAAAACCCTGGCATCTAGTGGGCTTTCTGCCCCCCGTTGGGGCAGATTGGGGGCTACTACCCCCATCTGCACCCAGGGGGGGCAGAAAGACTGTTATTGTGCAGGGGGGGGTTGGGGGCTTTGGCGTGCCCATATTGGGCAGCTCCCACCCCTAATTTACATAATAAAATAAATCCCTGGTTTCTAGTGGGCTTTCTGCCCCCCAGGGGGGGCAGAAAGACTGGAATTTTGTGGGGGGAGGGGTGGGGGCATTGGCATGCCCATCTTGGGCAGCCCCCACCCCTAAATTAAATGTAAAAAAAAAACCCTGGCATCTAGTGGGCTTTCTGCCCCCCCGGGGGGCAGAAAGACTCTAATTGTGCAGGTGGGGTGGGGGCATTGGCATGCCCATATTGGGCAGCCCCCACCCCTAATTTACAAAGTAAAAATATTCCCTGGTTCTAGTGGGCTTTCTGCCCCCCCCGGGCTGCAGCCAAGACTGAATTAGGCCAAAAAATATGGAGGGAGCAGAGACCCTTGCCCAAGGGCCCGCTCCCCCTCCCTGGTGCCTAGTGGGTGGATCCCTGCTTGGGGATCCACTAGGGAGGGGTACCATTGCAAAGGGGAGATTCTCCCCTTTCCAACGGTACCTCTCCCATCTGTTTCGGTGCTCGGGGGGCTGAGATAGCCCCACGAGCACCGAAACAATGAAACTGAAACTAAGTTTCAGTATCATTTTCATTGCAATGACGACAGCGCGCCATGCGCATGATCGGCATTGCAATGAAAATGCAAATTGGCCTCGGGAGGTTGCCTCGGGAGGTTGGGGAAGCTCTTCCCCAACCTCCCAAGGCCAATAAGAAAAAAGGGAAATCCCTCTGCTGTCTGCAGCAGAGGGATTTCGTGCCCCTGTACTCATGACTGAATGGTTCCGTCATGAGCACAGGAGCACCGGTGCTCATGACGGAACCATTCCATCATGAGCATCGAAGGGGTTAAGCTTATTTACGTATTGTTCCTCCATGTCACTGTTCACAACATATACAGGTGGAGAAGCATTGTGATCAATCCGAATTCCCAAATCTTGTTGGTGAGGCCAATCGAGAATGGAATCACCTATCTCAGCCACACATATTTACCCATTGGCCTACCACCCACAAAAGTCCATGTCAGCCCAGACGTTTCCTATTAAATCAATGTTTAGTGCTGTATATCCTTCAGGGGGTATTTCTGGGGACTTGACACTCTTTCGCCCCACAACTGTTGCATTACAGACTTACCTACTATACGACACCATGCACAATAATTAATCATCATACCAAATTCCACACCATCAATCTTCAAAATGCGCTTTGGAAAACCTTTAAACTTGTTGTCTCTTACACACAACACCATGTTGGGATCAAAGTCCTCATAACTTCAGTGGTAAAATATTGAGCATAGCTACAACACTTTCTTTTCACCTATCTGAATGTGAATCACCAATGGACATGGAATTGCGGCCACCTGTTTTTTGGTTTATCTAGAAGTATTGGAGGGTAACGATTGTCTGCCTCAAAGGAAATTGTCATTACTTAAACATTCACTAGGTGGCGTTGATCTCAAAGAACTTTTACATCATCCGCCATTAGAAGCTCAATGAAACCTTGACTATCTTGACTGTGCTTGCCAACAACTAACGTTAATGTTTGGAAAAAAAAGTTACAGTAGTGGAAAGGTACAAATTTGATTTGAGGACTCAAAATGAGGAGTGAGTTTAATAGGGAACATGTGTCATCATGGAGATCTTTAGCTACTTCTTTTAAATTGAAAACGACTACTTATGATCAGGTTCTGAGAGATCAGATAATGAAGAAAACTAAGAGCAAGAAAGTGCAACAAAGATTATGAGTTGGTGCAGAAAAGATGCTCAATGCTACTGTAAACATTGCCAAGGGTATAGAGCAATATGAGAAATATGTGCAACAGATTAAAGGTCATATAGAAAGCACTATCGTCAAAACTGGTGTAGCTATGGGTGATGTTTAATTAGTCAAAAGTAAAATGCCCTCTCACAATAAGAAATATAACGAAAAACAAAGGTTCAGAAGGGAAAATACTGTAGAGCATTTTAGATGTGGTAGTAATTAAAATAAAGCACATTTTAAAGGGTGTCCAGCTATTGATAACATTTGCAATCAGTGTAAAAGGGAGGGTAAATTCTGAAAAATAGAGCACAAAGTATGAAGATGATGATCGAAATAGCTAATAGAAGTATGTCGAAGACCTGTGGAAAATGCAATCTTACCACCTTAAAATGGTGGAAAGAATGTTTTTCTGTTTCAAAGATGTACCTCTAGAAATGCCTGTCACTATTTCTACAGACAGACAACCATATAGGAAAAAAAAGAATTATTATCTATGCACTCTTTCTGATAAATCATTGATGCACTGCAAAGCAGTGCACTTAAGAGTGCAGCATGCAGTTCTTCCAATATGTTCACTGGCCCCAGGACATGCTTTCTAGGCAACGTTGGCCTTGTATTTTATGCTGCACAGTGATGCGTTTCAGTCGTGAAATGCACAACATAGTCTCCAATGCTAATCTTGACAATTCCGCAGCACAGTGATGCATTTCAGTCTTGGAACACAAAGCACTCACTCCTAACAGTTATCTGACAGTTTGGAAAATAAATGTCACATTTCCCAACAACCGTCACAGAGTTCCTCATAGTAGTACATACCTCGATACCTACTTGCCAATGTATTTCTTTATCAAACAAACCCTTTACAGCTAGCTTCAGTAAGTAGAAGTGTTTCCTTCGGCATACAATTGCAGCATGACTTCCACACACAGTAGCTTTGTTAAAAATGTATATAATTGTTAAAGTAGGAGCAGACAAACAAACGCTTAACCAGCAGCTGCCATCTCTTCACCAGCTGCTGCAGCAACAGGTTCTAGAACCATGTCATCAGTGAAGAATCACGAATAGAATACAACACTGACCCCACCCTACTCTGTGACGAGTGCCACTGTTGCCCACTCGGCACTTGACACCTCAGGGCTTAAAACTGAAGCACCCAGGTCTAAGTCTATTAGTGACACTCCCCCTCTTTATTAGAACGAGGCTCACAGAAGACTTTAGGATGTCACGAACACTAAGCTGTGAACTCTTCAGCTTGCCACATTTTAGCTCTGGCCGCCAATCACCTGCACATTTGGCACATGTACACCTCCTGGATGCATGATCTAAGCATAAGGAATATCTGTCATGCTGGCCTTTGCTCAGCCTGACAGAAACCTTTCATGCGTTGGAAATAGATGGAGGGGGGTGCCCCTCTACCCTTAATGACGAGCCTCTGCTGTATATTGCACAGTCAGTGACCATTCATTTGTTCTCCCTACCAAGCTGAACAGTGTTACCTGCATTAATGTCCAGTCATTAAATGTTTGTGACAGAGAAGGTGCATTATAGTGAGCTATAGTAATTAGCATACATTGAATATCTGCAAATATTTCAAAGTATGACCAACTTAGGATCAGTTCACTGTCACATTATTGTGCATAGCTGTTAAATTGGCTGACTTCTTGTAAAGAATACCACTTTTTCCATTTCCTACTCGCACTGGCTCATAAACGTAAGAAATGTTTTTGCTAATATTTGTGCAAAATCAAATTTGCTAGAATCTGTAGCAATGAAAATGAACAATAGTTGAATAACCCCTTTTCATCGTGCAAATCTACAAAAAATGACACTGTTGCATACTAGCAGCTCTCAAAGCAGTCCTAATTGTCGCATGCATCTAAGAATTTAGAAACAAACTACGCCTAAAAGGAAAAGAGTATGTTTTAGCAGCATGGGAGGAAGAGCTGAATTAACCGATGAGAGGAGCTCGCTTCATTATTGTTATAACCATTTTATCTAAAACTGATACCAATATAAATTAGCTGCCATAATCACTGTCAGGC
The DNA here is from genome assembly GCA_963921515.1 of Calotriton arnoldi. Classification (NCBI taxonomy): domain Eukaryota; kingdom Metazoa; phylum Chordata; class Amphibia; order Caudata; family Salamandridae; genus Calotriton; species Calotriton arnoldi. The sequence continues at coordinate 653,777 of CAWUFW010003150.1, read as the reverse complement.
GTCGGAAGCCTGCAGGAGAGCAGGTACATTTTTATAGATTAACAAACTCTACACACTGCTGAAGAAAAAAAGTTTTCCTTTTCACTGGGGAAAAATGAGTTCAGGCTAATTAAATCTGCGCAATCTAAGCACCCAGGAGCATGGCGATTTTAACAGGGAAATGAGATTGAACGTGTTTGACTCGTCCCACTCACCAGCTGAGGTAAATAGGACCTTGTGGCAATGCAGAGGCTGATTAGACATTCTCCCAGCTAAAGGAGCTCTTCCCAGGTGTGCATCCCTGCCCCTGCCTTCCATTTCTGGGGAAAGTATATCTTTAAATTCGGACTGTATTTGTAGATTATGGACCTAGTGAAACAGATCAGCTGTATACCATAATTTTATTTTTCACGTCCTCTTCTTAGTTTTCCATGGATTTATTGCTAACGGGAGACAAAATGGGCATCTCAGCACCAAATACAATTGAGATGATGCTGCGGAACATTCATGGCCTACTGATCTTTTTCTCCATTGGGTGCTTCCCCAGTGGGCTGGAGCCCTTGGAGGCGGGTTTTGAAAGCCCAGGGTCACGAGTGGTGTCTCTAACATTTCCCTACTCCCAATGTTACTTGCAGCAGGCACAGGAGGGCCTCAAGAGAGAGAGGAAAAGAGAAATAACCCAGGAGAGGAGAGAAGGAGCAGGGCACAATGGATGCATGGCAATAGAGGGATAGAGTGAAGAGAGTAAGGTAGTGGGACTTGTTTGAGCATTTTTTTGCTAACTGGCGATTTGCTGGTATAATTGTGCAATGCTCTTCGTCATTGCAGATCGACAGAACAGAATATTTGAACGGTTTGTAAGGAAATGTTTTATTGTTGGGAAAATGCACTTCCTATTGCGTTTTCATACCAGTTGTTTTAGAAATTGCAACAAACTAAAGCAAGTAGAAAAATAGCACTAAATGATGGGAAGAGTTAGGTTGAAAAAGGTCATTGGTTAATGAGCTGCAAATGCTTCATAATTGTACTCATCGATATTAAGAAAAAATACGGGGTGTTTAGCAGTAATTTTGAATAACACAGGATGAAAAGCGGAAGAGCCTAGACGGCTGACTGGTAAATTGCACCTTCCTTTGGCTCCACCAAGCCACTATTGAAAGCCCCTGTTAACGTGATCAACAACATACACAAATGAAAAATTGAAGTGCTTGCATTCAATCATTGGTTCCCGAGGGTGCAGTCATAAGCAATGAGCCTGGAAGCACTGTGAGATGGAGAGATGAAGCTTAGGTCTCTGTGAGTGGGAAGGAGCGTGTTAAGGTGAAGATCTGGTTTAGTAGCTACTGCAGATGCCCCCTCCCCATCCTTTATAAAGTGCAGAAAGACACAGCGGAGTGGAACAGGCAAGTGTCCAGGTGTGATCTGGCCTGTCAGTGGGGAAAGGGCCTGAGTGGAGACTGCCATTTCGAAGAGGATATTTAGATTGATGTGCCTGGCAGGGGAGAGCAGAGGCATTGAGGACCTTCTGTTCCCTTGAATGTTGAACGCTGCATACAGTTCCTCCTGCGTGAGGATTATACATATGGCCATAGTGTGTGAAGCTACCAAGGTAATTGGAGGTATTCAGTGGAAATATCGGGTTGGAATTGTAGACTTACAGAAATATCGAGTTTAAAATATCGTGACAGAAATATCGACAGCAAGAATATCGTGGTCAGGAATATCAAATTTAAGGGAAGAAATATCGATTAATATTGTTTGCAAATATATAGTTTAAAATATCGATTTTTTAAATAGTGGAAAGAGAGTAATTAATTTTAGGTGCAGGTTGTGGGGTTTAGAGAGGTAACGGTTGGGGAGTAATTTATTTTAAATGAATTAATAATTAGTTGATAATTAAAATTAATTGATGATAAATTAGGGTAATTGTTTAATTATTATTTTGTGTGTGTTTTGGGTTTATAGGGGTAAATGGTGGGGAGCAAATTAATTTTGCTTATTTTATAATTAGTTGTTAAAATACTATTAGTGATTTAATTGAAAATAAATTTAATTGTGTAATACTTTTTTACAGTTTAATTTTAAGTGTGGGTTATGGGGATTAAAGGCGCAAAGAGTAGGAAGTTAATACATTTTGATGTGTTTCAATTTGTTTTTTAATTAATAATATTTCTTTAATTGATTATTAATTATCTTAATTATGCAAATAAATGATTTTTATTTTAGATGTGGGTTGTGAGTTGTGTGGTGTAATAGGGTAGGAAGTAGCTAAACTTAATATATGTAATAATTAATTTTTTTGTTAATGAATAATTTCTAAATAAAAAAATATTTATTTGATTGAAAATTCGTTTTTTAAATTTTATTTAATATCATTTTTGTATGTATTTGTGATATGTATTAAACATTATATGTTTTTATTTTTTTCATTTTTAATATTAAATATATTTATAATTACATTTTTAACATATTTATATTGTTTTATTTAGGTTGTTTTTAAAAATATTTTATTTTGTTGATGATATTTCGTTTGTTTTTAATTTTACATTGACTGGAGTGGGAATAGTAAGTTTTACCCCTCCGGAATCCAACACTTTCCCTATTGTTGCACTGGCTGGAGTCAGAATAGTAAATTTTATCTCTTCACTATCCAACACTTTCCCTACTGTTGAACTTACTGGAGTGGGGATAGTAATTTTTCCCCTTTGCTATCCAACACTTTCCCTACTGTTGCATTGACTGGAATGGGAATAGTAAATGTTACCCCTTTGCTATCCAACACTTTCCCTACTGTTGCACTCACTGGAGTGGGAATGCTATTTTTTACCCCTCGGCTATCCAACACTTTCCCTACTGTTGCACTGACTGGAGTCGGAATAGTAAATTTTACCCCTCCGCTATCCAACACTTTCCCTATTGTTGCACTGACTGGAGTCGGAATCGTAATTTATACACCTCCGCTATCCAACACTTTCCCTTCTGTTGCTTTCACTGGAGTCAGAATCGTAATTTATACACCTCCGCTATTCAACACTTTCCCTACTGTTGCATTGACTGGAGTGGGAATAGTAAATTTTACCCCTCCGCTATCCAACACTTTCCCTACTGTTGCACTCATTGGAGTGGGAATAGTAATTTGTGCCTCTCCGCTATCCAACACTTTCCCTACTGTTGCACTGACTGGAGTGGAAATAGTAAATTTTACCCCTCTGCTATCCATCACTTTCCCTTCTGTCGCACTGACTGGAGTGGGAATAGTAATTTTTACCCCTCCACAATCTAACACTTTCCCTACTGTTGCACTCATTGGAGTGGGAATAGTAATTTTTACACCTCCGCAATCCAAAACTTTCCCTAACTGCACAAACTGGAGTGGGAATATTAAAATTTACCCCTCTGCTCTTTAACAGTTTCCTTGGTGTTATGTTGGTTGGAATGGGTGCAGTAAATATTTTCTTGTGTAATTTATTTCTTTTACTACTGTTCCATTTATTGGAGGAAGATTTGTACATTTCATTTTTATCTAGTATTAACATTTATGTGTTGTACTTAAGTTTATTTGTTATATTTGTTAAAATGTACATTAAATCTAATTTTTTAAATTACTTTTAATATTTAATATATTTAATATTATATATATATAGATCTATATATATATATATATATATATATATATATATATATATATATATATATATATATATATATTCACTGAAAAAACCATAGGTTTCAGGCACGTTATAGTTAGAAATTAGCATTTAAAAAACCTTACAAATTCACAGAAAAAACCATAGGTTTTAGGGACAGTTATAGTTAGTTGGACATTTCACTCGTACAAAACCCGTGAAATTCCCCCGTTATAGTTAGTTCAGCTAACTATAACTCGCGCCCCCGCAATGCACTGCTGATGACGTCACATATTACATCACTCATGACATGGTCAGTGACATCACTGATGACATCACTGATGACATCTCAAATGACATCACTGATGACAGCATCCAGTGACTGTGTGTTTCTGTAAAGTTTAAATATTTTTAATATATATAGGGAAAGGCGTATTGAAGAATGAGTGGGTGGGGGCGTGGCTTGGCGCCCGAGGAACATGGCGGCGGCTCGGTGAAGCTCTCCGGCGCGACTCGGTGGACCTGCGCTTTTAAGCTGCCCCGAGTGAAGAAATTAAGCGCTGAAGATGTGCGAGGGTTTCCGGAACGCCCTGCAACCATGGCCCTTTCTGAATGCAGCCTAGAATCATCGCTATTTTCGGTATGTGGGCTCACCCCTGTGGGAATGCGGCATCGCGGTAGCGGCCGCCATTTTGTGTTTGGCTCGACCAGCGGCGCTCTCTGTGTTTGAGGAGATTCAGACGGAGAACTTGCTTGAGCGCTCTCTTCTCTTTCAGGATTGCACTAGACTTTGGATATTGCTCTGTTCTTGGTTGCCTGAGCGACGCAATACGCATGAAAATTACCTACTCTTGATTTGTTGTGGAGAGGGAGGTTTTCTTTTCCAGCGGCCATTTTGTCATTTGTCATTTTTAAGTCATCCTCAGGGTGTGAGCTCCACCTTATCACGATGGGCATATTCAACGCATTACAATCTTTATATACTGGTTTAGTGGATTCCTTGGCGATATGATCTATCCTTATCACTTTGTGAGGTCATGTACTGTTATATAGAGGAATTGGATCATCATACATAATCTGGTCTGTCGCTTCGCATTATTTACCGGATTCTTCAATAGCGTTTTTTTTTTAGCTCTATATTTTTTTCTTTTTTTTCTCTTTTTGCCTGAAATTTGAGGCTGCTCTTGCTCTATGGGTAGGCTGAAAGGCAGCTTTTCCAAACAACCGCATTCAAGATTGGTCTTGGTCAAGAACTCAAAGATTTTCACTACGTTTTCCAGGGTGGAGGATTCTCTGCTATCTTCAACTCAAACTACTGTGTCAGTTATGGATCCTTCCGTGGCGCCCACTGGCAAGTCTGTCACCAAGCGCTTAAAACAAAATCCTCCCTCTCCGCCTAAATCGACTTCTCCCGTATCTATGGAGTTACTGTTGGAGGAAATCAGGGCCCTTCGACCCTTTATGGAGGAAACTAATACAAAGTTACAAACTCTCACTGACAACTGGACCCAACTTGATACAAGAGTCACTGCAGTTGAACAGAGTGTTTCTTCCTTCAGAGATACAAGTGCGAATGTCTCTCAGCTCCAATCTCAAGTCTCCGGACTCCAAAGACAGATCGAAGACCTCGAAAACCGCAATAGGAGGAATAATCTGCGTATTTATGGTTTGGCGGAGGAATTGAGGGATCAGATCCTCTCACCTTCTTTAAATCTTTCCTCCCCAAAGTACTACATTTGGCAGACGGCACTGTACTCAACATTCAAAGAGCTCATAGGCTGGGCAGATTGTCTCCAAGTTCCTCATCCCCACAACGGCCTAGAGGTGTCATCCTATACTTTTTGGAGTACACAGATTTGTTAAAGGTCTTGTCAGCGGTTAGATCTTCTCAACGAATCACCTGGTCTGGCTCAACCTTATTTTTCGCACAAGATTACGCCAAGGCTACGGCTAATAGGCGCAAGGCGTTTCTCAATCTAAGACCAGATTTAAGGTCAATGGGCGCTCGATATGGACTTTTCCATCCCTGCCTCTTCAAAGTCACCTTCAACAACAGAACGACAACATATGAAGATCCTGTGCGGCTACAAAGCTTCATAAACTCTTGTAGACCAAATGCTATGGAACTGGCAGGTTCTTCCTCTTCGAACACTTGATTTTCTTCATTTATTATAGCTGCAAAATGTTTTGACCTTTGGTTCGTTTACCCTTTCATACGAGAGGTGTCTTTACTAGTTTTGGATGAACACCTAATGAGCAGTGGTATTTAGTTGGGTAAATGAAGGCGCCACTCGGGAGAGATAACACAAATATTTGATATTTACTTGCTGTATTGATCACGGTGCTGCAAGGTGAAGAGAATCACTGACCTCCTCAAAACACAAAATGGCCTTGGCCAATTGACAGATATACAAAGGAATTCCTCAGCACACGTCTGTTATGTCACAATATACATAAACATGCTTGATGTGAGCATAAGTAAAATACAAGTAGGTAAGTTCTTATTTCTTTTTTCCTTTTATTTTCCGATGTTCAGACAGCCGACACGTGTTTCGTCGCTTACATGGGAATTAATCCCGCGACTTTATCAAGGCTGCATAAAAACAGAATGAATACTCAATGTATCACCTTCTTTAAATTGGGTGTACAGAACTAGTCAGAGATTACATTCAGCGGCCGGTGCCATGCTTCATCACAATATGTTATCTCATTGGTTGTGTGCCCACATGCACAAAATATAAAACACCAGAAACATTGAAAATTTTCTTCAAATGTGACCCAATAATCCGTAGATCAAAAGATCCAGAATCCCAAAAGAAAAAGATGGAGTAAGAAGAATTCCGTGGTATAGTCTCAGTAGTAAGTGCAATATAAACCATATATAGTGCCATTCGGTAGTGTCAAAATATAATTTACTCAGACCGTGTATGACGACTCCAAGAATGAACATTCCTGGGGTGAGATCGGAGTGGAGCCCAAAAGGTGAGATAAAAGATTTTTTGTTTGAACTTAATTTAACAAAAAACCAAATTATGTTGGGTAAATACCTATTGTCTTCCTGTGTATAACCCTGTAAAGAAACCAGAAAGCGCCCTGAGTATAAATAGGACCATCAGGCAAAAGTCACATACGGCTAAAGTTGCAAACTCAAAGTAACAATTGGCCCACCTACTTTATTAGTGGTGTTAATTCCAACCCACACTGGGATTCAATATCTCGCGACGTCTCACTTCTCAATGTTAAATCCAAGGGATCCCTGTATGTCCCAGAAGTCCAGAATCTACAAAGATATAGCCAGTCATGTTTCACTCCATAAGATTTATGGTTCAAAATGAATACCTCATCCAATCTCATTGTAGACTAACCATGTGATATTTACCTTCCCTGAGCAATGTCAAGCTCTATTTATTCAAACCCCAATAGTCAAAATCTAGGTGCAGAATGACCAATCTAACACTGCACCATTTGTCATAACACTGAATACAGCTTGACATCACAACAAAGCTATTCAGTTTATATCCGCTTTATCTATCTCCTCATATTGATGCTAGAGTACCATTTGATCCATCTAGTAAATCGTAAAGATAAGCTTCCTCCATTCCTGTGCTATATCTAGAGTGTCAACAAGCTAAAATGAATCCGTCATGCTAGTTGCTCCATTAGCAATATCATGCTAACGATGAATCTGACAACAAGAACTCACAATATTCTATTCTTCCTTAAAGTCAAAAGCCCCCTGGTCAGTTGATCCCCTTACCTTATTTCTTAGTAGTTTGATCCCACACACGGACGTCGCTCCTCGTGTTGCCGAGTACGGTGCACGAATGAGGCTCCTGGTTCCCGCCATTTTATACCGGCTTCACTCAAGTTCAATAGAAACCGAGGAAGGACAGCTATCCAGTTTCTCAGCAATCAGAGAAGAAGGACTCAAGTATAACCTAGTTGCATAACGGTGGCCATCTTGTAACGACACTGAATCCCTAACATCAGTATGTTCTTATTCATTAAGGTGCAAAGCGGTCTTCTGGCAGCAACAATACCTATTGCCTATAAAATAATCCGAAATAAGATTGCGGGGCTACCGTTATTGTGCGGGAAACGCGGTGATATAGTCCTATATGCAGACATTGCATCCTGCATTACAGACACAAGGGCTGATATTGTGTAGCGTAAGGGGTATAAAGATAAGGTGTGTAGAGGCTGTATATTATGTCATTTTCATGTGAAAGGTGCCTCATGGTCTATGATACATGCATTTTCCATGCTTCATGAACATCTATATAGTGACATGTCTATATATAAAGGGCAGTGTGAAAGTGCCAAGCAGGTGTTCCATTCTAATCCTATTTAACTAGGTGCATATTCTTTATCTCCATCTCTTCAGGGTCCTGATTGCCATAACATGGTTAATGAAATTTTAAAAAAATTGATTTCTCTCTACAAATGTTAAAACATCAGTGCTCATGGGGAAAATAACGTCATAAATGTAATTAGCATTGAGATATAAATCAAAACAAATAAACAATAAATAATAATGTAATTAGCATTGAGATATAAACCAAAACAAATAAACAATAAATAATAAGAGAAGAACATTACACACTCCGTATATTTGACTCACATACAGATGTATCTGTAATTAGCCATGTTGTAACAGTGAGTCATTGAGTCATTTATGTCTTGATGAGGAGACCTACGGAGAGTAATAGTGTGTGGGGAGCAGAACTAATACCTGTAGTGTGGCGACTCCATGTATTCATCTTCCCAAAAAGTAGTGTAATTCGGGGTCAATGTTAAGCCCTATCTCTGTACTTCGTAGTCTAAGGATCCAAAGTGCCTCTCGTCTACGCAAGGCCAATTCTCTGTTTCCCTCTTTGGTGTCGCTGAACCTGTTCTATACCATAGAATTCAAACTGCTTATGAGCTGTCTGAGCTTGACACTGTGTCACATGAGCGGCAATGGGATATCTCACATCTCCCTGCTTGACCGCCCTTATGTGCTCGCTTATCCTCTCACGTAATGTCCTGATGGTACTGCCTACATACCTTTTCATGCATCTGCATTCAATAATATAGACAACAAATTTCGTCATACAGTTGATGTTAGTCACTATGTTGTAAACTCTGTCGCCCGGACCCTTAAACTCAGTTCTTCCGTTACAAGCCCATTTGCAAGAACTGCAGTGCCCACATCCATAGAAGCCTTTGTCAGCGATGTCAGCCAGTTGTTTTTTCTCTCACACCTGGGGTAGCTCGGGCTAAGTATGTTCCTAAGTGACAGGCCTCGTCGGTATGTAATGTTGGGTGTGTCAGTGATGAAATCACTAAGTGATTTGTCTGCCTTGAGTAAATGCCAGTGTCTGTTCAGACTACGACGTAAGACACCAGACATGTTATTGAACCCAGTCACCATACGTACTTTATCTTCCTTACGTCGATGCTGTGAGCCTTCTCTAAGTGTGTCTTGTCTCTTTACCCTGAGTATCCTCTTTTCTGCATTCCGTAAAGTCGTTTCGTCATAGCCCCTATTTCTAAAGCGGGCTAACACTCCCTTCTTACATTCTTCATACTCAGGTTCAAAGCTGCAGTTCCGTCTCACTCTGACGAGTTCCCCATAGGGGATTGATCTTATCTGATGTGAAGGGTGGGCACTGGATGCGTGAAGTAGTGCATTACAGGCTGTCTCTTTCCGAAAGAGTCTGCTGTGAATCTTATTTTCCCTTATGTACAGTTCTACATCTAAAAAGGAAATCATACTTTTGCTGTAATTGAAAGTAAATTTAATGTTAAAGTCATTTTCATTCAAATACCTAAGGAAGTTAGTCAACTTGTGTTCCGTGTCGGTCCAGATCATAAGGCAGTCGTCAATATACCTACCCCAATAAAGAATGGAATCGTTCCATTCCATTCCTTGAGGGCCCCAGATCATCTTCTCCTCGAACCTGCCCATGAACAGATTCGCGTACGAAGGAGAAAATCTGGAGCCCATGGCCACCCCTGCTTCTGTCTGTACCATTGTTCTTTAAACAGAAAAACGTTATTGTCAAGGATCAGCTCGATCATTTCGATCAGCATTTCCGTGTGACTCCAAGCGCTGGCTGATCTGGTGTTCAGTATTCTCCTGATCGCACTTAAGCCGGTGTCTCTCCTGATGCTAGTGTATAGCGCCGTTACATCAAGAGTAACTAATGTCATATGGTCGTCCCAATTCAAGTCGGCCAGGACTCCTAGTATATGTTTGGTATCGCGGATATGTGATGGTAAATTCTTCACCATTGGTTGTAGAAATGTATCTACATACTCTGAGATTCTCTCTGTCGGTCCATCAATACCAGAGATGATGGGTCTGCCTGGCGGAAAGGGCATATCTTTATGAACCTTAGGTAATGTATAAATGCAGGGGTACTTTGGCCTGTCTACTCTCAAATATGTGTACTCATTATCATCCAGTAGCCCTTGGCCATGCCATTGTTTCAGGTGTCTGTTCAGGTGTTCTGTCAAGGTCCATATCGGGTTATTGGGGAGAGGCTCATAGCATTGTTGGTCACCCAGTTGTGATAACAGTTCGTTGTCATAATCTGTGCTGCGCATAACCACAATATTCCCCCTTTGTCAGCTTCCTTAATCGTGATGTCTCTGTCATTCATCAAATTCTTAAGGGCCTTACGTTCACCATTTGTGAGGTTATCATTTCTGGTCTTGATATGTGTTTTCTTGTCTGTCTGTCTGTCTAGATCTGAACTGACTAGCTTGTGAAAAATATCTATGTTGTTGCCCGTAAACAACGTAGGTGTCCATTTCGATTTTTCTTTCAAATTGCTAGTAATGCTCCAGTCACTCGTTACATTCAAATCACGCATAATCATTTCAGATGTCACAATTTCATCCTCACAATCTGTAATTGATAGGAGGAGTCTGGTGTCTAGTATTTCCTGGATGGTATGTTCACTAGAGGCAAAGACTCCATGACTTTGTTCAGTATTTTTATTGCCATAGTCCATCATTTTGAAATGTTTCTTAATTTTCATTCTTCTTACAAATTTATATAGATCTATTTTGACTTCACAGATGTCACCAATGCTTTTTGGGCAAAAACTCATACCTTTCGTTAAAACAGACAAAGCATCATCAGAAAGGCATTTCTCTGTCAGGTTTACAACATTTATATTGTTCACTTCCCCTGGTTCCAGGATCTGGTTCTCATCCCCGGACGTTCCTCTGCCTGCCTTCCCTCTGTTTCCCCTCCTTGTTTTCCTGGTGGGGCGGGGCGTCTGTTTTCCCTGTTTCCTTTCTTTATTCTCATCACTTCGGCTAAAAAACGGCTCTCACTATTAGGTACCCTGCTTGTGTTATCCCCTGGTCAGACTCACTCCCATTTGTTAGTGCTGTATCGAGAGATGTAGAACTGGAGCTGACTGATTTGCCCTCAAGTGTGCCTGGTTGACTCTCTCTAGGTATCAAGTGATCATATTTCTTTGCGAACGTGTGTTATGACAAATGGTGCAGTGTTAGATTGGTCATTCTGCACCTAGATTTTGACTATTGGGGTTTGAATAAATAGAGCTTGACATTGCTCAGGGAAGGTAAATATCACATGGTTAGTCTACAATGAGATTGGATGAGGTATTCATTTTGAACCATAAATCTTATGGAGTGAAACATGACTGGCTATATCTTTGTAGATTCTGGACTTCTGGGACATACAGGGATCCCTTGGATTTAACATTGAGAAGTGAGACGTCGCGAGATATTGAATCCCAGTGTGGGTTGGAATTAACACCACTAATAAAGTAGGTGGGCCAATTGTTACTTTGAGTTTGCAACTTTAGCCGTATGTGACTTTTGCCTGATGGTCCTATTTATACTCAGGGCGCTTTCTGGTTTCTTTACAGGGTTATACACAGGAAGACAATAGGTATTTACCCAACATAATTTGGTTTTTTGTTAAATTAAGTTCAAACAAAAATCTTTTATCTCACCTTTTGGGCTCCACTCCGATCTCACCCCAGGAATGTTCATTCTTGGAGTCGTCATACACGGTCTGAGTAAATTATATTTTGACACTACCGAATGGCACTATATATGGTTTATATTGCACTTACTACTGAGACTATACCACGGAATTCTTCTTACTCCATCTTTTTCTTTTGGGATTCTGGATCTTTTGATCTACTGGATTATTGGGTCACATTTGAAGAAAATTTTCAATGTTTCTGGTGTTTTATATTTTGTGCATGTGGGCACACAACCAATGAGATAACATATTGTGATGAAGCATGGCACCGGCCGCTGAATGTAATCTCTGACTAGTTCTGTACACCCAATTTAAAGAAGGTGATACATTGAGTATTCATTCTGTTTTTATGCAGCCTTGATAAAGTCGCGGGATTAATTCCCATGTAAGCGACGAAACACGTGTCAGCTGTCTGAACATCGGAAAATAAAAAGGAAAAAAGAAATAAGAACTTACCTACTTGTATTTTACTTATGCTCACATCAAGCATGTTTATGTATATTGTGACATAACAGACGTGTGCTGAGGAATTCCTTAGTTTTGGATGAACGCAACGTTTTAAGTATCATCCAATACATGTTTGATTGTTTGCAAATCTTCTATGTTTTCTTGTTCATCGTGCGTTCCTTAAATGCTTTATTATTTGTTGTTCTTCGTCTTCACAGATCTACTACCTTCATGGCGTGGTCTCCCCCTGGTCCCCCGTTGGCTGAACCTGGATGCCCCGTTTGTTCCATGTGGTTCCACCTCCCCCCTCGTGTTGTTTTCCTGACTCTTTTTCTTGTAGGTATGTTACTTCCCTACATTCTCTCTTTGTTCACATCTCTTCCTCTTTTTTTCCATTCAAATATTTCTCTTATTTTTTTCTTGGGTGTTGTCAAATCTCTTCTTCCCTGTTTCTCTCGTCACTTCATTCTTCACATCTCTGTGCTCAGTCATCATTTATTTACTTGGTTCATTTATTGTTGCTTTACTGTATTCGAATTTCATTCCTGGCTTTGGCTATACGCTTTCTGCATCTTTCTTTACTCGATTTTCGATCTACCTTTTTACTTCTTCTTGGATTTTGTATTTACTTTACATGGTTGTTACAATGAATCAGTCTTTTGTTTTATTTTTTTAGATCATTCTGTTTTCAATAACGCATGTCATTAAAACTATTTACATGGAACGTTAGGGGGTTAAATTCTCCCATCAAAAGGCAGAGAGTCCTGACCCACTTAGCCAGGTTAGATGCTGACATTGTATTCTTGCAGGAGACACATCTCTCGGAAGTTGAATCATTAAAATTAAAAAGGGTTGGGTAGGTGAAGTTTACTATTCCCCAGGTGACGGCAAACGCAATGGAGTAATGATACTTTGCCGTAAATCTCTTCCGTTCTTATTTGTATCCCAAGAATCGGATGATGAGGGTAGATGGTTGAATGTTAAATTGTCATTAAGAGGAGCTCCAGTCTCTCTTCTAAATGTTTACGCTCCTACTTGCGGTGAACCTTCTTTTGGCCTACCCTGACCAAGCAAATCACTCATTGTATGGAAGATAATTTCATCTTAGCCGGTGATTGCAATCAGATTTTTGATCCATTTATTGACAGGAACTCCAGAGTTTCCTTTGTTCCTAATAAACCCCACAAGTCTTTTGTTCATGCTATCACCCAACATAAACTCCTTGATGCTTGGCGTCTTTGCAATCCGACTTCCAGAGAGTACACTTTTATTCACCCTCACACCATACTCAATCAAGAATCGATTATATATTTGTCTCACACAACATTTCGCAAACTCTTACACACGCAGAGATCGGCCCCATCTTATTATCAGATCACGCCCCTGTCTCAATTGGTCTGGATATCCTACCTAAAGTAACTGGTCCTAGAAGATGGCGCTTCAACAATGCTCTTCTCCTGGATCCGAAATTCACTGGTTCCTTTACTACTTTTTTTGATGAGTTTTTTGAAATTAATCAGACCCAATCCATGCCACTCTCAGTTATATGGGATGCATTTAAAGCCTCTGCGAGGGATTTTATAATCAGCTTTGTTGCTAAGAAACGAAAATCTGCCCGTAAATTCACTAAGAATCTTCTTCAGGACATTAAAAGACTGGAGCACTCCTATTACACTTCACACTCGAAACAGTGTCTGACAGCCCTTATTAATGCCAAAATGCAGTTCAATGAAAAATCAACGGAGGATGCTTCATTGTACTTGTTAAAATCTAGCGCAAAATTTTATGGAGGTAAAAATAAAGCAGGGAAGATATTGGCCAATTATTTAAAAATTAGACACAATAAATTAAACATTGAATCTATCTATGATGAACAATTAGAGTTAAAATTCAAGGATGCTGACATTTTGAATGAATTCTCCCTTTTTACAAGTCATTATACGACTCTGAAATACATCCCACTGACCTGTCCTTGTCGCATTTTTTCTCTAATATCCAAAAACCTCAACATACCCTCCCGGACTTATCCTCTTTGGAGTTAGATCTAACGCAGCAGGAACTTTTAACAGCCCTTCAAGTCCTCAAAAAGACAAGGCACCAGGACCAGATGGTTTCACCGTTGAGTTTTATCTTCATTTCTCTAAACTTGTAATGCCCAAATTAAACGCCCTAATAAATTCCTTTAGTACATTGGGTGGCTCATCAGGTTCTTTTTCAGAGGCGCATATCTGCCTTATTCCCAAAGAGGGTAAAGATTCCAAATATTGTAAAAATTACAGGCCTATATCCTTGGTCAATATTGAATATAAAATTTTTTCCAAAGCTTTAGCTATAAGATTAGACTCCTACCTACCAAATCTGCTAGGAAAAGAACAATCCGGATTTGTCAAGGGCCGATTTATAACTGATAATACACGACTCCTTTTTAACGTTTTATCTAGATCTTCCCACTTAAAACAACCACTTGCGGCGATTGCACTAGATGCCGAAAAGGCGTTCGACAGAGTCGAGTGGACCTATTTGTTTTACTCCCTCAAGTGGTTTGGTTTTGGCCCTAAATTTATATCCTTAATTTCTCTTCTTTACTCTAACCCCCGGGCGGCAGTCTGTGCCAATGGTTTGATCTCTCCATTTTTCGATCTGGGAAGGGGAGTGCGTCAAGGATGCCCTCTTTCACCCTTCCTTTTCAATTTGGCTTTAGAACCGTTTCTTTCTAAATTGCGCCAGAATCCCAATATACATGGTTTTCAGACAACAAATTCCCATATAAAAATTGCGGCCTATGCAGATGATATTCTGCTTTTTATGTCAACACCAAATGAATCAATCCCTGCCTTTTTAGCAGAAGTAAGAGCATACTCAAATATCTCTGGTTACAAATTGAATAATGATAAGTGTGAGATTTTACCTTTAACTAAGTATACTTTCAAATCAGATTTTAGTGCGTCCAACTTCACATGGAAACCTGACCACATTAGATATCTAGGATTACATATAACTCCTTCAATTTCAGATACAGTAACATTATGTATGAACAAGTGTACTCAAAAGATTTTAGATTTATCAACAAAATGGCACCCTCTCTATCTATCTTGGTGGGGCCGCCTGGATACTATAAAAATGATGTTATCACCCATAATTCTATACACCATCTCTAATATCCCAGTCGCTATTCCTGCTAAATTTTTTAAGAAAATTAACTCCATCCTTTCTTCCTTCCTATGGAACAAAAAGAAGTCCAGAATGTCTCTTTTAAATTAACCCGTCCTAAAACAGAAGGGGAGTTAATTTCCCCGACTTTCAGACATATCAGAAAGCATTCCTCCTACGTCAGGCCTCTCTTTGGCTCCTTGACTCCACAACAGACTGTCCTTTATGGATTACAATCGAACGTCTGTTTTTATCCCCTTTTTCTTTTCATGAATACTTATCCTTCTCACGCAAACCGCAGGCCTTATCTACTCCCATAATCAAATTGACTTCGAAACTCCTGGAATCGGTGTCCCCACCTATTCATAGTACTATGGATTCCTTCCTCAACTCAACAATTTGGCACAACAAGACTCTACTTATCCGTAATAAACCATTCTATTGGAGGACTTGGCGACAAAAAGGATTGATATGGATCCATCAGCTATTTTCGCAATCGAATTTTTTGTCTTTCGCTTCACTAAGCCAATTGTTTAATCTGCCTGTCTCATTTATCCATAAATACAACATACTTAAAGAAGCCGTTATGGATACATATAATCATTTGCCTGCTATACCTGATGTTCCCATCACACCGAACCCCTCCCCACAACTTCACACTTTGTTAAAATCTACACCCAAAGCTTCCACAATATACGGTTACTTACAAGGCAAAGGCTCTGTTAGGCAGAAATCCAAAATAGAAGAAACATGGGAAAGAGATTTTCTGTCATCTTGGCCAGTGTCCTTATGGAATAACATATGGATCAAGATTCGTAAATCATCCAGAGCTGCTAACATAACACAAACGCTGTTTTTTGTATACAATAGGCTTTTATTAACACCGAATGTTTTAAGTAAAAGGTTTGCGACTGTTCCCGATGTTTGCTGGACATGTTCTTCCCCAAATGCTGACTTATTTCATATGATTTTCTCTTGTCCAATTGTTCATAATTTTTGGAAACAGGTGTGGTACCAAATTAACCTGATCTTTGGAACTAAGTTCTCCTTTTCCTTTGCTAATGTTTTTTTAGGTAGTCTCTCATCCTGTTGGGAAAGTGTTACGCTTAATGTTAAAATTATTGATTTGTTATTAGCGGTGGCATTTCAACAGATTACTGCAAATTGGAAAGATTTCACAAAAATTTCCTACAAGGTGTGGTGGTACGCTGTTTGCCATAATCACAGGTTGGATACTGCCTTTGTGTATCCTATACATATGGCAACGAGACGTTTAGATCTATGGTCGCCCGTCACTATGCACCTTAACATAAGTGCCAGACGATGTTCTCAGCTACGGCCACTTCAACAAGAAGTTCAAAACCCCTTGAACCCCCTAAGGTGTTCCTAGAATGTTTGATATTCCAATGTTCTTCATGATCTATTTCTGTTGTCTGATTCTTTTTATTCTTACTCATTAGTCCGATTCATATAAGTTTACTGTAGCAGATTTTTAATGTAATGACATGAGCTTAATATTGTGGACTATGTATTGACAACCCTATTTCGATTAATAAAAAATTTCTGAACTTAAAAAAAAAAAGAATGAGTGGGTGTATAAGTGTCTGTATGGATGATTTAGTAGGTGCGTGACTAACTCTATAAGTGAGTGATTAAACGTATCTTACTGAATGTATGGGTTAGTGACTAAACTGGGTGAATGTCTGAATCCGTCTGTCTGTTGCTGTGTAAGTGGCTACATGGGTTTGTGAATAGCTACATGAGTGTCTATATGAGTTATTGATTTGTTGTCTGAGTATCTGTATGGGTGCCTGAGTGTTTGTGTGGGTGGGGTGTGTGCGACTCTGTGCATAGATGTGTGAGTGGGTGATTCACTGGGTGGATGGTTTCAAGAGTGCATCTGTGATGGACTGAATGGGTGGGTGAGTGTGTGTATGGGTGTGTTAGTGAGTGAATGTATATCTCAGTGGTACAAGTGTGAGTAACTACATATGTGAAAGGCAGTATATATGTGTGTTGGAGTATATAAATCGCTATAAGCGAGAGTGTGTGATTGTGTTAGTGACTGTATGGATGAGTGTGTGCTTGTATCAGTGATTGTATAAGAGCGTAAGAATGTGCTAGTATTTGTATGAGTAAGTGAGCTGGTGTGTGTATAACTGGATAGGTGAGTAAAAGGCAGTGTGTTTAATTATTTGCATGACTGACTAGGTGTGTGAGTACCTCTATGGATGAGTGGCGGTGTTTGAGTGTCTATATAGGAGTATGAGTGCATATGATAGTCCTGTACTGAGTGACCGTAAGTATGAGTGACTGTACGGGTGAGTGAGTGGATGTGTGTGTAGACCTAAGAATCAGTGAGTGGGTATATAGTTATTGGTGTTGGAGTGTCTATGGTTTTGCGAATGGCAGTCTGTAATTTAGAGTGGGTGTATCAAAGGTTATATTAGGGTGTGAGGAGGTGCATCAGATTATTACGTGGATGATGTCATCAGTGATGTCATCAGTGATGTCATTTGAGATGTCATCAGTGATGTCATCAGTGATGTCACTGACCATGTCATGAGTGATGTAATATGTGATGTCATCAGCAGTGCATTGCAGGGTCGCGAGTTATAGTTAGCTGAACTAACTATAACGGGGGAATTTCACGGGTTTTGTACGAGTGAAATGTCCAACTAACTATAACTGTCCCTAAAACCTATGGTTTTTTCAGTGAATTTGTAAGGTTTTTTTAAATGCTAATTTCTAACTATAACGTGCCTGAAACCTATGGTTTTTTCAGTGAATTTCAAAGGTTTTTTAAATGCTAATTCCTAACTATAACATGTCTGAAACCTATGGTTTTTTTCAGTGAATTTCAAAGGTTTTGTAAATGACAATTTTTAAATGTATTAATTGTTATATTTATTTTTTTGATACTGATTTACTACATTTTTTTAAACTATTTATTTTTAGATATTTTATTTTTTAAATTACATTGTAATTACATTATACATTACATTACAAAATATACTTTCTCAGAATGATTTACTTTAGTTTAAATACTTTGCAAATAGGCAATAGACTTTTAAGTACAGTAGTTACAGTTGTTGCAATGGGCAACACAATTTCAAACACAATGCAACATTGAGCTCAATGTGAATTTCTAGTTATATGCAATTAGTTACTTTATGGATTACTTTTTCTAACCACAGGACTGGATCCTAGATTCAGTCCTGGGACATCTCCTGTAAACAGTTGAGTAAAAGCGTTTTGGTTACAGTAGTGATTTTTAAGGAATATTATTGTATTTTAAAAGTTGACACTTAGAAACTTCTTCACATAGAATCACCAATGTTATCCTATGGGAGGAAATTCACTTAGCAGGTAAGTAGTGTTATCGTTACTTTTTCTTACTCAGTGGTGGATCCTGGATCCAGCACTGGTGCATCTCCTGTAAACAGTTGAAAGAATGCGTTTAAGTCATACAGGCGATTTTTAAGGAATATTTGTAGTTTGTGAAAATCGACACTTTGAAACTTTTTCTGCTGAAAACCAGACAATGGATTCCTAGAAGGAAATACAAGTTACTGGTAAGTACGGTTAGAATTACTTTTCAGGATCTGTACTGGGCTCAAAGATGCAGCACTGAGGTCTCTCCTGATAACAGGTGAGTAAATCGGAATTCGTAGTTCGGCTGATTTTAGAGGAATATTATAAAGTTCCAAAACTCCACACTTAGAAGAATTTCCAAGTGAAACCAGTCAATGTTAGCCTATGGAAGGAAATTCAAGCTACTGGTAAGTACGGTTAGAATTACTTTTGAGGATCTGTACTGGGCTGAAAGATGCAGCACTGAGGTCTCTCCTGATAACAGGTGAGTAAATTGGAATTCGTAGTTCAGCTGATTTTAGAGGAATATTATAAAGTTCCAAAACTCCACACTTAAAAGAATTTCCAAGTGAAACCAGTCAATGTTAGCCTATGGAAGGAAATTCAAGTTACTGGTAAGTACGGTTAGAATTACTTTTCAGGATCTGTACTGGGCTCAAAAATGCAGCACTGAGGTCTCTCCTGATAACAGGTGAGTAAATCGGAATTCGTAGTTCGGCTGAATTTAGAGGAATATTTGCACAATGGTGAAGGAAGGGGGTGGGGCCTGAGGTGACATGTCTACAAACACGCCCTGTGGCGCGTTTTAAGTTGGAGAATTAATTCCTCCTCAATCCCGAGGGTCCCTAGGGGCCAACAAGCCCACCAGATACCTCCAGTATGCGCCAGAGAGCTGCGTTGCAGAGAGGTGTTCAGAGGCCACGCCCCTTTTTACAACACTCTGCAACGCAGCTCCGTGGTGCTTACTGGAGGTACCTGGTGGGCTAGTTGGCCCCCAGGGACTCCCAGTATTGATTGGGAATTATTTCCCCAATTTAAAACGCGCCGCAGCGCGCGTTTGCAGAGTGGTTAAGGGAGGGGCGGGGCCTGACGCTCGATCGCATCTTTTTCTTTTGTTTTTGTTTTTTTGAAGGGGGCTGTGTGGCCCCCTTCTTTTTAGTTTTTGGGGCCCTGGGGACCCCATCCCCCAGGGCCTGATGCCTTTTCCCTTTTAAAAAAAAAAAAATACTGTATTGGAGAATACCGAAACGCGTTGATCTTTGTGCCTGTGTTCCCATTTATGAAAGGGAGAAAATAAAAACTGCAAAACTCGACGAGAGTGCGACCCATTTTTCCTTTCCATCTGGGAAGGACAGTGTGAGAATATATATATATATATATATATATATATATATATATATACAAATATTTTGTACAACTATAATTATGACTGGTATTTTTTTTCCTCAATATTTTGGTACTTACCATTGTAAATATAGGATGTCGATATTTTTGACATCAATATTTACAACTCGATATTGTGGTGTGGGGATATTTTAGGTGTCGATATTGTGTCACTGAACCATAATTGGAAACTGACTCAATATATAAGATTTCCACTGTAACCTGGAGAACATACATTCCTTTGCAACCTATGTAAGCTATAAATCTGTAGTACAGAAGGCCCGGCTCTCAAACTGCACACTGTAGTACATTTTGTAGTACTACAAGCATACTAAAAAATGCAATTCACAAACTACATGCAGAGTTTTTTGACTCTGCACTCCCTATACATATGTGTGCATAGTTCTCTGCCCCAACTGCAGAGTTTCTGGTTTCGGAGACCTCAGCACACATAAGTGTAGGGAATAAAGAGTTGTAAATCTCTGCACGTAGTTAGTGAACACCTAGACATAGCAAACATATTAATAAGTGTAAGTTTACCTTTGAGAATCAGGCTCCCAGTATACTGAGAACTAAGGGGCTCATTATGATGGCGGGCGGACATCAGTCCGCCCGCCATCATAACGGTGATAACGGTGATAACGGTGATGGGACCGCCCGCCAAACGTGCGGCGGTCCCACCAGCCCAATTAGGATGCACCCGCCACACTGGCGGGCGCATCCTGACCTTTTCACATTGCGGACGGTGCTGGCTGCAGCACCTTCCACAATGTGAAAATGCCACGTTGTGCATTTCCATGACACCTTGGGCATGGAAATGTAGGGGGTAGCATGGGGACCCCCCCAGTGCACCCCCCTCCACAGAGGGGGCCCGCAACGGGCCCCCAAAGCCAGTCTCCGCCTATCTTTTTGCGGCAGGATTTCCGCCGCAAAAAGACAGGAGGAAGAGCTCATCATGATCACTACGGCGGTGCCTGCACGGCACCGCCGCAATGATGCCCTGGTTTCGGGTCCCGCAAGGTGGGCGGAAAAGGACCGCCTTGCGGGCCCATGTCAGACGGACTTTCCGTCCGCCGCGGAACCAATATGATTCCCACCGCCATCCTAATTTGGCGGTGGGTGAATCACTTCATGATGGCGGGAGGATCACCACCGCCGGCCCGGCAGTGGCGATCCTCCCGCCATCATAATGAGCCCCTAAGTACTTGTTAGAGGCTGATTAGAAATGACTTGAATGGAGGTGCCCCTCTCCAATATCAAACAAATGGAAAAGCAAATAAGTAGGGCCTAGTGAAGAAAGAGCAGTTTTGTGGTGGCAAATTAGTTATATCTGAGGGGCTGGGCGCAGTACACAAAAACACTCTCCATCTCTGACCATCAGCAACAATTTACTGCTGATAATAAACAAGTTACCGAATAAAAAATGAATATTATGATTTTATATATCACCAGGGCCTGGATAAGATTGGACTGCCATGGAACAAAAGATACATGACCTCCAATTACATGAGGAAACTTAGCAACCTCCTATGACAGACCAAAAAGCAAGTAGACAAAATGATAGACATTAAAGACAGAACAAAAAGGAGCAATGAACTGCTGCTTAACCTATTGGAAGGCATGGAGTTACACCTGTGGTGACTTTCCTGGCAGTGTTTCTACCGACTCTCTTCACTGACACTGAAATAATGCATTATACACAAGCAGATAGAGCTCACAGAAACTCTTAGGGCAAACAAAGAATGATTATGATTCATATGCATTGACACAGAACAAAAGGCCCTCATCGCAGGATTACAATACCAGTGGTCAGAGCGCAGAGGTCGGGGGGAAAGCCCGCCACCTCCGACAGGCTCAATGAGCCAGTCGGGGTGGCAGTCGGAATCCTATCCCTGCAATGGAGGCAGCGTCTGCGCAAGCACCTCCGACCCCTTTCCGACTGCCTTTTCATGGTGATCCAACTGCCATGAAAGGGCAGATGGAAACTGACTTCCCATGGGCCACTGCTGAGTGACCTGGGGGGCACATGTGGTCCCCCCACACATCCATGCACCGTGTGCCAGGCACCACATTGTGCCTGGTACACAGTGCATGGATGTGCACAAAGTGCTTTTTTGTACTGCGGCGTGTGCTGTGGCCCATTTACTTGGCCTCAGCGCAACCCACAATACAAAGCAGCACTTTCCAACCACCGTACTGGCAGTCATATTGTAATAGGGCAGATGGGACAGCCGATTCATTGTCAGACGGTCACCTGCCAGATACGATGGTGGTTGACGGTCCGACCGACTGCAATCGTAATGAGGGCCACAGCCAAGATACTGACAATGGAACGAAATATGACAGAGTTCAAGTATAATAGGGACAAATTTCCATGCTAACCTGGTTTTATATTAATTTTGGAGAAAAAATGCAAATGATCCAACAAAGTAAAGCATACATTTATGTAGAGTGATATCTTCCCATCTGCAATTTGATTGTGATGGTAAAAGGGATTTCTTCAACTCTCCAGAGGAAGTGCTTACGCATGTGGTGCCATTGGAATTAGCAGACTACTGATTGTCAATTTTTACATGATAGATCTAAACATCTTTTAATGCGATAACTCGATGTGGAAGGGGCTCTTCAAGATCACTCTTTCACATAATATTATGTGAAGTTAGTATGGCATTTACTGCACAATACAAGTTGAGTTCATTATATTTTTTAGAATTATATTAACATATATTGGACATTCTGAATCCAGATTCTAGATTTTTCTCTGGCACTCCTATTGGTTTAGAGAAGAATGTGGGTGATCATGCAAAAAGAGGCATTTTCTTACAATGCCTTTTTGGGCATGACTGCAATACTGAAATAAAAGTTACTGCACAAGTTATGCCTGGCTAGAATGTCATTGAATAGAAAAAACAAAATACAATGGCTCGCTTTGTAATGTTTTCTTGGAATATGCGAGGCATCAGTGGAGTTTACCATGTTGCAAGAAAACCCTTCTTACACAAAAAGTACATACAAAAGTATAAATAAAATGGGGTGGACAACACTGGTATGCCACTTTCAACTCAACAGCTTGAGTAGTCCTGGTCTGGGTAGTTACAGTTGTCACTTTCAAAACTGAGTCTGTATTCAAAGACCAGAATGGAAGAAATGTGGGTAGTCCGGGAACACTGTTTAGTAGAGAGGTGTTACTTTTGAACACATATGCACCCAGAATAGTTGTAAATACATTTTAGCACACCTCACAAGCATCTTAGCACCCCGTATTAATTGCCTGATTATATGGGTGAGGTATTGTAGCATTTAGCTAGCACACTTGATAACTTTTTGGGATGCATGGAGTGGACAAACTCTTTATATTCATCACCACACTCCTCCTATTCATGAATTTACTTTCCTAAGAAGGTAGATGCTAAGGAGTGGGGTATTTGGATAAGTCTGTATCAGATAATGCCCCCTTCTGAAAGGAAAGGTTTTCAAAGGGTACATCCAAATCTGTGCCAACTTGGATAATCAATAATCAAATTCTATGAGACAAACAAAGAGTTGGTGGATTCTGCAGGTACATTTTGTGAAGAGTTCAAAGTCGCAATTAGGAGTAGATGCTACATAACAGTTACATATGGAATGAGGAGAGATTCAGCAAACCCAGTCACAAAATTGGAAAAGTTCTCAAAGAGCTGAAGCATGCCCTAGCACATAATGAAACACTATGTCAAACAGAAATTCATAAGTGCCTTGTTTTAATAGAAGCATTGAAATGCTGAGGAACCATAACTATATCACACATATGTAACTAGATAACACAAAGACAGAGATAGACAGAGAAGGTTATTGGCCTGGTTGGTGAACACAGAGAGGGGGAAACAGCCTTTACCACGCAGTCTATACCACAGGAGGCCTTTACCATGCATGGGTCTTTACCACGCATGTATCCTTACCACACAAGCCTTTACTAACCATTACTATACTTGTGACTTCACCACACATGGTTTTACTGTGCATGTCTTCACCATGTCTTTACCATGCATGCCTTTACCACACATATTGGTAGGTATTGGTAAGAATAGCTAACTAGTTTTAGAAAGTATATTAATAGTAAATTAAGTTTCTTTTAATATATATCTTATATTAGAACATTGGAATGTGGACACTCCATTGAATACAATGGAGTGCTTCAAGCTTCTACGGGCCGGTAAAAGCCCGCAAAGCAACATTCCAATGTTATTTTACAAAGGCCTCTCGGAGCCCGAGGGATTTAAACCCCGTCGGGCTCCGAGAGGCCTTTGTTTTATTTGTTAGAACATTCTCCCCTCTAGTGGCAGAATGTTCTAATAGCCTTATAGCCCTTCATAGCTGGGCTATACCAGCTATTAACGTCCCGCTCCCTCGTTAAATGCTGGAGCGGGCCTTTAATAGCCGATATAGCCCGCTACGGCGGGCTATAAGGCTATATTATATGTATAATGTTTATTTATTATAAGTTGAGTTTAAGATTTTTGTTTTTCTAAAAAGTTGAGTATTATTAGTATTTTTTTTTTTTTTTTTTTATTCATACCCAGAGAACATCATATACAGAAATAAATATCAATGAATCATACAAGCAATTGCGGAAAAACGATCTCGGGAGGGAGGAAGCAAGATGGCGGCCGCTTGAGGCTGTTGGAAGCGGACTTGCCGATGCACACCGTGAACTAAGTCACTAAATCGTGTGGGGGACAGTACTCACTTGCCCGATGTTTTTGGACGCTGGGGGCTTTGAGGCTGCGGCGGACTTCGGCTCGGGACCCAACGGCGGCTCCAGGGACGAGCAGCCGCAGGAGCGCATCGCGGAGCTCCGAAGGCTGTTGGAACGAGCTCTTGCATCTGCTGGCTGTTGGCGCTGTCGGAGGAGGGGGACTGTCCGAATGGCTCCCAAGGTGGCCAGCTCTGCAAGGGGAAAGACGGGTGCGGATCCGGTCGGCTCCGAGGGGAGACGGGGCGGCCGGCGGACGCCGCTGACATCGCAGCCAGCTCCTGGGAAGGAGAGAGAGCTGGCTCTGGCTTCAGTCAGGGGAAGGGGCGGGACCTCGTCCGGACGGCGCACGCCGGGAGGTTCAGTGCTCGAAATGCTGCGTGCCTCCAGTGTCAAACCCTCTGAGAATATCGCAACAGATGCAGGCACTGTCGAGGCTGAAGAGGAGACTCCCCTATGAATCTGGACTGGGGAACGACTCAGCAACTGGAGTGGAAGGCTCACCAGGGAAAATAACTGTAAGTACCGAGCCCAGGCAACACGCAAAAGTATCAGAGGACATGAAAGAAGATGAATTGAGGCATCAGGGGAGATCGCTAGAAGAAAATGGGGAAAATGAGGGTAAACAGACGCTCAGACAAGGGAAGATCACTAAGGCTACTAAGGCTACTAATGGTACCAGGCCGGAGACAGGACCAGCTGTATTAGTTGTATCAGAGATACAATCAAATCCCCAAACATCGTGCATAAACTCTGATGCAGAAATTGATCCCAATGACTGTTTCTTTTCCTTGTCTGATGGTCCAGAGTGGTCAGGCAATGACTCTGGATCTTCAATTATATCAAGTGAGGATGGAAATGCAAGTGACCTGGAGAAAGTAGGAGACTCTCTTTATATGACCACCCGTCGGGTTGGCGGTAAGAAATCTGGGCTCCACACGCAGAGGGCAGCAAGCTTGAAATGGGATTATTCATTAACTGACTCAATAAACCCCACCCCAAACGTAGCACTCCAGACAACTTCTGGCATGCATGCTCCAACATTGGAAACAGTTCTGCAGACAATAATGCAACACCGAGATGAGACACGGGCTGATGCCCGTAAAGCGCAGAGTGCTGCACGGAAAGTCCAGGGCGCTGTAAGGAAGTTGACAAAAACATGTAACACTATTGGTGAACGGCTTACAGAGCTTGAAACTAGAGTCAGCAACGTCGAGACGGACGTAACTGAAAAACTTACTCAATCCAAGGTACAAGAGGAACGAATTACTGATATTCAATGGAAACTGGAAGAAAGTGAGAATCGCCAGCGGCGAAATAACTTAAGGGTCCTGGGAATCCCTGAAGGGAAGGAGGGATCGGATATTCGGGCGTATGTGCTGAACCTCTTTCAACGTGCCTTCCCGGAACTCAAAGACTGGAACTGGCAACAAGAAGTCCAGCGAGTACACAGGACACCCTTTACCCTTAGAAACCCAGTTAGGGAAGGCTCTAAGCCAAGAGCCATATTGGTCTTCTTCGGTAATTTTCTCCTGAGACAGGCGGTGTTCGAAAAGCTAGGCCGGAGGCCAGGAGAAATATTGATGATGTCTCTTTTTTGTAAGACCCGATTTCTGTCATGTCACCGTTGAGAGAAGGTGGCGTCTACGCCAGCTGATAAAACCTTTTCAGGATAAAGGGGCAAAAGTGTTTTTGAATAACCCTGCCTCCTTGAAGGTCGTCTGGCAAGGGTCAACAACATTTTTTACATCTGAAGTTAAGGCTCAAGACTTTCTGGCTGGGTTGAAGTCTTAGTACCCCAGGATTGGGGACAAGAATGACGTACTGTCTGGGGGAGGGGGAAACGAATCTTTGTCAAAAATCTATTGGAGAGTTATCCCTTTCTCACTTCCCCTTCCTCAAGGCTCCCTTTTTCTTCTTCGTTCTTAATGATAAATCCTCACTGATAGCGCTATCCCTCAAAAAGATAGCATGGTGTTTATAAGGGATTCACGGTGTCGGCAAACCGCTCATCATCTCCGCCTACAGACCGAGGCGCGGTCTGGGCACTTCCCGAAGATGGGAGAGAGAGGAGGGCGGGGGGGAGGGCAGGGGTAGGGGGTAGGGCTGGGATCAGAGGTAAGGGGAGGGGGGAGGGATGGTCTGGGGGTTTTGGGTGGGGGGCACAAAATAGGGGGAAAACATTCAGAGAGATAATGGGTAAAAACACCAATTTTTTTTTAAAATATCAGGAATAATGACAGAAATGGGTGTAACTTATCTTCATCTCGGTTCATATCTGGGGTTTAAAGAGGAAAGGGCCAAATCAACAGAAAAGGGTCAATATATAAGCCAAAATGGGTAAGATGACTGTCTGCTCGGTCAACATTGGTGGTCTAGGGGATAGGAATAAACGGAACCGGACCACGGAAATGCTGAAATCTAACAACCCCGATATTATTGCACTACAAGAAACACACATACCCTGGGATAAGCGCGGGCTAATAATGATTAAGGGCTATTCTTTAATGGCCTGTTCTACGCAAACTTCTAATATTAGAGGGGTGGCAATCTTAGCCAAGAACCGAATAGGATCCGCTAGGCGGACTTTGGGGGATGCAGGAGGGAGGTGGGCCTTGGTGGAGCTTGAATATGGAATAACAGTAGCAACGGTATATGGCTCAAATCAGGATGAGCCCAAAATATTCGATGATCTGGAAACCGAGTTGATGGCTTGGCCTACACCGCTAATTATATGTGGGGACTTAAATATACATTTGGGAGTAGGTGAAGTGAAGTCTAATAGGTATCAAGGGCGTAAGCCCAAGACCTTCCGAGCTTTAACATCAGTGATCAAAAGCCACGGGTTAATAGATGTATGGGAATCCAAGTTTCCTCTGATCCAGGATATACATATTTTTCCCACCCTCATCAGAAATATGTTAGGCTAGACTATTTTTTTATTTCAAAGCAGATTTTAGGAGGGGTGGAGATAGAAAGAATGCCCAAGATAATGTCTGATCATAACCCCTTGATGCTAGGGCTAAGACTGCCACAAATCTATATGAGCCACTCGCAATGGACGTTTGATCGGAAATTGCTGGTTGATCATGAATATGTCTGTCATTTTAGAACCTGGATTAAAGAATTTTATAATTTGAATAGATATAGTGCCTCACGTAATATGGTCTGGGATGCATTTAAGGCAGGAGTTAGGGGAGATGGTTAGCTTTGTATCTAATTTAAGACAACAACAAGGGAAGAAGATTAAGCAACTGCATACCAAGCTGTGCAATTTGGAGACAGAGCATTTGGGCAAGATAGTGCGGGGGATGGAGGCAGCTACAACTCAGTTAGACATTACCTTGGTTAAAGCGGAGATAGGGTCTTACTATTCTCAAAAGGCTGCAGCTGGATATCAGACTCATAGGGCGGAGAGCTATGAGTATGGGGAAGCAGTCGGAAAATTACTGGCTTTAAAAACAAGACAAAAAGCAATGAAGAGTCAGATATCTTCAATAATAAGTGGGGGATCTCATATACCGAGCCGGGGATATCGTCAAAGTGTTCCATAAATTTTATCAAGATCTCTATAAGGAGGAGAAGCAAGGCCCCCATGGGGATGTCTTTGTGAAGGCCAGTAAAGAATATAGGACGTTGGGGGAGGGTGCAAGCGAGAGGTTGGAGACTGAATTTACACTGGAGGAGATACAAATAGCTATACACCAGTTGGCCTCGGGCAAGGCAGCTGGCCCCGATAAGATTCCATCTGAATTCTATAAAATTTTTCAAGAAGAGCTGGCTCCTTTGCTCTGGGATTTATTTTTAGGGTACAATATTCTGGAGACCCACCAGATTCATGGAGGGGTACTAATATTGTCATTTTTCCCAAGAAGGATAAACCATCTGATCAGCCCACTTCATACAGGCCCATCTCCCTAATAAACGCGGATGCGAAAATCTACTCCAAAACTTTGGCGAACCGCCTCCAGAGGGTCATAGCCAGCCTAGTGTCACCATGGCAGCATGGCTTTGTACCAGGGCGAGATACAACTGACCATGTAAGACGAGCAGTGGCCCTATTTGACATTATGGGGGAGACTAATGGATATTTGGCTATGATCCTTCTGGACGCGGAAAAAGCATTTGATCGTGTGTCATGGGAGTATCTATGGGGTGTTCTGGCAGCAAAAGGGTTTGGCCCCCAGGCTACTACTGCAATTAAAGCAATGTATAGGGCTCCCTATGCGAAGGTACAGCTGATGGGGCGAGAATCAGACATGATAAGGGTTTCACGGGGAACAAGGCAGGGATGTCCTTGCTCCCCAATTTTATTTGCCCTATATATAGATCCACTTATCCAATCGGTAATTGAGAACCAGGCAATTGTACCAGTGATGACACAGGGATTCAGTACTAAAGTGCTAGCCTACGCGGACGATATTGCTGTATTAACACTTAACCCCGGGGAAGCAATGAGGGAGATTGAAGCTACTGCCACTAAGTTCGGAAAGGAGTCGGGGTATTTGTTGAACAAATCCAAGACTCAAATAATCTGCACCAAAAATGTCATCTTTCTTGATAATCGACGAGTTAGTACAGCTACCTATCTCGGAGTAAAGATTACTCCGGACATTGGTCAGATTACCAAAATTAACTTCAACCCTGTGATTAGTAAAATAGCTACAGATTTGAGGCGAATGAGCTCACTTCACTTAACTATTATAGGGAGAGTCAACGTCCTCAAAATGGTAATGCTCCCTAAGGTGCTGTATTTATTCAGGGCACTTCCGGTCGAAATTGAAGGGTCTATAATTAAAGCTTTAGACTCTTTATTCATCAGGTTTATATGGCAATATGGCAAGGTCAGGAGATCTTTAAAGTTTCTTACATTACCACAAGCACGGGGAGGGTGGGCTGCTCCTAACCTAACTTTCTATTATTGGGCAGCTCTGTTACGACAAATGAATATACTTTTTTTGAAAATACTAGCAGAGCTCACAGGGCACAGGGGGAGGATCTCCCAACAATCTATGAGCTGGCTCTCGGGGAAGGGCAAGAGCACTGTTTTTACGTGAGTTGGAACCCAGTTATTACAAGAAGGTTCGATTTAAGATCATATCAAATTCATGGAAAGTCTGGGGAAGAATACAAAAATACATGAATATTGAGAAGGTAACACAATATACACCTATTTGGAGATCATCTTTATTCCCCTCCGTTTTCCACGACGGTATTGCCAAACAATGGGAGCAACTTGGCTTACGTATAGTGGGAGATATTCAGCCCAACGGCCAACTATATCTGTTTGGTGAATTACAAAGTGAATTTGGAATCCCGGATGGACACTATCTTAAATACCTACAAATAAAGGGGGTCTTAAAAGACGACAGACAATTCCCAGTGCTAAAATTGCATTGTTTGAAACCATGGGGAGATCTGCCTGTAAGATTAAACACTTATACCATATGATGATGGAGCAAGCTCCGGATGATATGGAAAAACCGAAAGCACATGGGCCACCAGATTAGAGAATGAAGACATTGATATTGATATGTCACTACGGTTAGTAAAGAAAACGCTCCTATCCGCTAATCTAAAATCACAACACTATAAAACAATATATAATCTTTATTTCACTCCGGCCAAATTATTTAAATGGGGGAAAAGGGAGGACGATAAATGCCCCAGATGTGGGATTGGACCAGCAGAGGAGATTCATATGTTTTACGGGTGTCCACTGCTGGATCTGATAAAAACCGATCTGGTTACGTTTTGGGAGAGGATCCTTGGCAAAACGGTGGCATTAACCCCTTCACTCATGATGATTGGATATGATAGCAATGCTGAGCTAGATCAAGCTCAGACCAGCATTATTTTTATCTCAGTTAGTATAATTAGGTTACTTATTGCAACTAGATGGAAGGACCCAATGCCCCCTTGCTTTCATGAATACCTGGCCCGTTTTATAGCTGTGTATAAACTTGAACAGGCATTATATACTTGTAAGGGATACCAGGCTAAACGATGGGGTATTAAATTATGGGCTCCAGTTACGAAATGGTTAAATGGGGTAGGGTAATATATATGGTATAAATTTGTGTTAGAGTATTGCTCTTTCCTTTGTAACAATATTAATTTGGACTGTAAGATGATTAATGATAATGTATTACAAATGGATTAATTTTGTATTTGATTTGCTGTCCAAATGTCTCTCTAAATAAAAAAAATAAAAAAAAAAAAAAAAAAGAATCATACAAGCAATAAAGTTCTGATACATTAGTACAAATACAAATAGGCCACATTAAAAAACAGACTAGAGCTAATTCATAATAAAAACAGTTACAAAATATGGAATAAGCATGATCACTGTTGGGAACTAAAAAGGCAGGAACATTACAATTCATAGTTAGTAAAAGAAGACCATTACATCCACAACCATTAGAATATTTCCAGGCCATCACCACTTTTTTTCTCTTTTTTTCTTTCCTCTCCCCCATTATCAAGGCCCCTGGCTTCTTTACTCCACTTTGAAATTAGTGACCAAATAGTTCCCCAAGAATCCTGGCCTTTCTGCCCCTACATGATTATATAGTGCCGTCTCTTAATTATGCATCCCTAGAAGCCGGGCTAGCCACATCTGGAAAGTAGGTGGCTCTGCATCGCTCCATCAGGCAGCTAGCATTATCCTAAATACTGCTGTACCAACAAATTTGCAGTACTCCTGTGCAGTATCTAGCTCCAGAGAACAATCGTATCCCAGAAGCAACAAAGTAGGGGTCAGATTTATCCTAAAGCCAAACAAACTTTCCCAGAAACTAACCACCCCATTCTTTAAGGGAAGTATTTTATCACACTCATAGAACATATGGGTCAATGTAGCTGGTCCAACCCCGCACCTGGGACAATTATTATCTCCTCTTTTGACCCAGTCAAATAGTTTAGAAGGTGTAAAATATAGGTTAAATATAGTTTTATAAAGTTGTGCCTTTAAGCCAGTGGATAAAAGTATTTTAGCAGTTAAGAAAAGTGTCATATAGATATCAACATCAGGGTTGTTCAGCTTCCTGGCCCAGCTAATCTCAGTCTTTTCTAAATCATCCAGCAGTTCATCTACCAGCAAGCTATAAATATTCCTTATTCTACTAGTCTTCCTGCAGATTACTTCCAGCATAGGTATCCTATCCAAATTCAGAGCCGGTCTGCATGTGGAGAGAATATCCAGAATTTGTACAAATTTAAAATAATGGTAATTTGGACACACAAACCTCTGCTGTAGTCTGGAAAAATGAGAGGCTTGCTCTCCCTCATAAAGATCTCCAACGATAACCAAGCCTAGTTGTTCCCATTGCTTTCCCATAGCATCATAAAGGTAGGGTGGAAAAAGTGAGGATCGACACAAGGGAGTATATCGGCAAAAGTTGGGTATCGCCATGAATTTTAACACTCTTTTCCAGATCCTCCAAGCACCGCACACTACCTTGAAGCAAACCTTTTTGTAGTAGCTCGGCTCGACTTGTCTCAGCAGCAGCCTGACGGCCTCTTTTCCTATAGCAAGCTCATATATTGTTGGTATTCTAAGCTTGTTCTCCGCCTCCTTGTACCTATCTGCTGCAAATAAAGAGGACATCTGATGCAGGAGAGCTGCCCAATAATAGAATGTTATATTCGGGATCAATAGCCCCCCTCTACCTTGTGGAAGAGTTAGATATTTAAGTAACCTTCTCACTTTTCCATATTGCCAGATGAAATTAGAAAAAATAGCCTCCAAGGTTTTCAGGATCCGATCATCTAGTGCTAACGGGATTGAGCGAAACAGATACAAAATTTTAGGCAGCATAGTCATTTTTAATAAATTCCCCCTTCCAATTATAGATAGATGTAGCCCATCAATTCGCTTTAAGTCCGTAGATATGGACTTTATCAGGGGTAGAAATAGATTTTTCCAATGTCATCCACCTTTGGGCTAATGCGGACCCCAAGATAAACTGCTGATTCAGCACGTCCAGTATCATTAAAAATTATGGGGCATATTAGCAAGACCGGCGATAAAATTATCGCCGTTTTAGCGGCAGGAAACTGCCGCTAAAGCGGCGATAATGGGCTTGCTAATATGCGTTACAGAATTCCAATAGAAGCCCAGGTTAGATGTGCAGGACATCTAACCTGGGCTTCTATTGGAATTCCATAACGCATATTAGCAAGCCCATTATCGCCGTTTTAGCAGCAGTTTCCTGCCGCTAAAACGGCGATAATTTTATCGCCGGTCTTGCTAATATGCCCCTATATTCTCTGTGCAAATAACAACTGTCTTCCCTTCATTCAAGGCGTAGCCTGATGCATTCCCGAAGCCTTCAGATATACGTACGATTTCCCTAATTGCCTCTGTCGGGTCGGTAGTTAACACCGCAATATCATCAGCGTATGCTAACACCTTAGTCTCGTATCCCCTGCTCACCACTGGTTTGATTTCCCGGCTCTGTAGCAGCTTTTCCACCAGGGGGTTTATGTACAGAGCAAATAAAATAGGAGAGCAGGGACATCCTTGTCTAGTTCCCCTTGATATTAAAATGTTCCCTGATTCTTGCCCCATCAAATGCAGCCGGGCTCTTGGATTGAAATACATAGCTTTAATGGCCTTTATAATTCGTGTAACAAAGCCTTTTATCTTCAACATCCCCCACAGAAAACTCCAGGACACCCGGTAAAATACCTTTTCAGCATCAAGGAGGATCATTGCCATCTGCCCCCCAGTCCCGGCCATGATATCAAATAATGATATAGCTCTCCTGATGTGATCAGTTGTTCCTTTACCCAGGATAAAGCCATGCTGCCAGGGGGAGACCAGATGTCCTATGATCCTCCCTAGCCGGTTAGCCAATATCTTTGAATAAATTTTGGTATCCGAGTTTATTAAGGATATCGGCCTATATGAAGCTGGGTTATCTGTCGTTTTCCCTTTCTTTGGAAAGATAATGATATCAGTCTCCTTCCAAGAATCTGGAGGGCAGCCGCTGTGTTGTATACCCCTAAAAAGATCAAGTAATAGGGGAACTATCAAGGTTTGCATTAACCTATATAATTCAAGGGGGATCTTATCGGGACCATAGGCCTTTCCTGAGGCCAAATCTTGCAATGCTACCCGAACCTCCTCTAGTTCAATATCCTTTTCTAAGTCATCTCTGACTGAGCTATCCAAAACCACCCCTAGATCTGCGTTAGTTATTATATAGGACATATCCTGCGGTGTTCCCGCTATTCCTGTGTCTTCTTTGTACAGTAGTTGATAATAGTCCTGAAACAACCATAATATATCAGTTGTATCTGTATACGTTTGACCATCCTTCTTAATTGAAGATATTATGTTCCGAGCTATTTTCTGCCAGGTGCATAAGGCTAACCTCCTCCCCACTAATTCACCATACTCATAAGAGTTATTCCGCTGGGTCTGAAACTCTTCTGCCGATTTCTGAGAAAGCCAGCTATTTATTTCTGCTTTAAGGGCGATTATTTGATGTTGAGTTTGGACCACCTCCCGCCCTTGCTCTATCAAAGACACATGTTCTTCTTCAGCTTTAGCTAAACTGCACATCAATTGCAAATTCTTTTCCTCCCACAGCTTCCTTGCCCTGGCGACAAAACTGATAGTTTCACCCCCAAGGCCTGCCTTAAAAGAATCCCATACAGTCCCCCTGGAAGCACTATATCTATTGATATCAAAAAACTCTTGGGACCATTTCTTAATATGTTCAATGTAGGTGCTGTTTGCAAGGAGCTTCCTATCGAAGGTCCATTTGCTTCATGGGGTGAGAAGTAAGATGGCGGTTGTTTAGGCTGAAGCAGCGCGCAGACCGCTAGAGAGCCCTAGCTACATTATATATGCAGACCTGAGGAAATGACTTTTGAAGCAGATGTGGAATGCAGACCCCCTGACGGTAGTGGGGAGATGCATACAGCTGGTGGGCACAGTAATCGGCTTGGCAATTTTGAGACGCTTCTCCAAACTGTCCAGATTGGCGCTGGAGCACCCTCACTGCAGCTCTTGTCTTACCAGTGCAACAGCTCCCGCATCACAGCCGGACGGCATGGGCCCCAAACCAGTCGGCGGAGCCTCTAGGGGGAAGACCGCTCGCTCTATCCTCAAGGATCAGCCAGAGGCGGGGGAGACCAGCATCATTGCCGTGGCCGTTTCGACTCCTCGTCAGGGCTGCCGAGCTCTGCAACCGGAGCAACGTGAGCAAATCCTGGAGTAGAAAGGAAGAGGCGGGCCATCAGAAAACAGCGTCCGGCAGGCCCTACGGTGGTGGAACTTCTGCGAGGTCCCACTGGGAGGACAGCACAGGCTGACAGGATTACAGCCTTGAGCAACCCTGGCCCAGAGCAGGCGGAGAGCATGGCTCGAGAAGCGGACCGCTCCCTGGAGACGCTGGGAGACAGTCATGAATCTGAACCACCCTGGAAGGAAGATAGGCCTGTGATGGATACTTCCCCTCTCCCACTGACTGCTAATGGGGGTAGGGAGCAAGGCAGCAATGACTTACTAACTCCTGGCAGTCTGGCAGTAAACTTATTGGGGACCAACACGAGAGGGGACACTGGTATTACCCCCAGGTCCGGGTATGGGCCAGAATCAGCTGCAATTGCAGACCCAGCCACTTTAATGCCTCCAGCTCATCCTTTGGTAGCTTTCAAGCAAGATGGCTCTTCGCCTCCTATGAGCCTAACTCTGTTAGATGGATGTCAGGGGTTGGAAGTGCTGGACAAAGTAGATTTGGAAAAGGAATCAAGTGACTATTTTTTTTCCGTGTCAGATGGGGCTGAGAAGTCAGATGACGGCTCAGCTATCTCCACTGATATCAGTATTAAAGACAGTGATCTAGAGGAGGCTAGTGGTGCTCGGGCTGAGACCATACAGAAGAAAGGGAGGAGACCGGGAGACAGAGATCTTAACTGGGATTATACCCCTACAAATCAATTGGTCGGTCCTTCACCTAGTGGACCATCTGTTTCGGATTTAAATGGAGCAACTCCTCCAACCTTGGAAGCCATCTATCAGGTGATATTAATGCACCGAGACGAGACGCGACAGGATGGCCGGAAAGCTAAATCTGCTTTGCGAAGGGTGCAGGGGGTGGTCAGGAAGTTGATCAAAACTTGCAGCGCTTTAGGCGAGCGGATGACAAATTTAGAGTCAAGGATTGTTACCACAGAGACCGACCTTGCAGACACCCAGGCGTTAACTAAATCTCACGAGTCCCAATTAATTGATATTCAATGGAAGCTATAGGAACATGAAAACCACCAGAGAAGCAACAACTTGCGAGTGCTTGGGGTTCCTGAGGGGGTGGAGGGGGCTGACGCCCGCTGGTATGTGGTGGAGCTACTGGGAGACGATTTCCTGAGTTAACGGATTGGAACTGGGCTCAAGAGGTGCAACGTGCTCATCGTGTCCCTTTCGTACAAAAGCAACCATTAAGGGAAGGGGCAACGCCAAGAGCTATATTAGTGTACTTCGGGAACTTTCGATTGCGTCAAGCAATCTTTGAAAGAGCTAAACCTGAAGCAAGGAGGTCTAGGGGGGAAATCTCATTTTTCGTCCTGCCGGACTTTTGCCACACTACTGTCAAGCGGCGTTGGCGGCTAAGACAATTGATCAAACCATTCCAGGACAAAAATGCACAAGCCTTCTTGAATAATCCAGCTAGGCTAAAAGTGATCTGGGGGGGGGAACACGTTTTTTTCTATCAGAAATTAAATTAATATTTGGATGGCCTTACAGTTTAGAAAATGACCAGAATAAGCTAACCGCAAGAAAAGGCTAGACAATGCTAGAAGGGGAGTGATGGGATTATGGAATCTTAACAGAGATATATTTGAAGCTGGGGAACAATGGCCTGAGTCAGTGGGTCTTCTTCCACAGCAAAGCATGTATTTTGGTGTTAAACACAAGGGTGAGAATTATAGGGCTCTTGGTCCTGTGCGTCGCACCCATCGTGCACAGACTACAGTCTGAGTGCTTCTCAAGGGTGGTGGTGGGAAGGGGGGCAGAGGAGGGGGCGGGAGGATGGGTGGAGTGGGGGTGGGGGCAGGGATGGAGGTAAGGGAAGGGGGGGTTTAGGGAGGAAAATCTAAAGAAAAAACATACCCAGGGAAGTGATGGAAATGTTTCTGCAGAAGAATCACTTTATGAATGGATAAAAACAAATACGGGTACATCAGGGAGCGTAAGCATTTGCTCCCTGAATGTGGGAGGATTGAACGATAAAGGGAAAAGGTCAAGACTGGTAGAGCTCATGAGGATGAATGCCTTTGATATAGTGTGCTTGCAGGAGACACACATTCCATGGGGGAAGAGGGGCTTGTTGGGCATTGGGGACTATAATATGCTGGTTTGCACGTTTCAGAGCTCGAATACTTGGGGTGGCAATTTGTGCAAAGACTGCCGTAGGACAGGCTAAGCGCAAAGCTTCAGACGCATCGGGAAGGTGGGCACTGGCGGAGTTAGAGGCGGGGCTTACAGTGTGTGCGGTATATGGCTCAAATGAAGACGACCCAAAGATCTTTGAAGACCTCGAGTTGGAGTTGGCGGCATGGCCCTGTCCGTTAATTATGTGTGGAGATTTTAATATCTCCATGAATTTCCACCATGGCCAGTTAGACCAAAGTGCGTATCAAGGGCGGAAGCCTATAGTGTTTAGAGCTCAGACATCCCTCATGAGTAGTCCTGGCCTGGTAGATATCTGGTCTATTAAGAATCCCAATAACCCGGGGTACACGTATTACTCCTGCCCCAACAAGAAGTTTGTTAGGATCGATTATTTTCTAGTAACAAAGGATCTACTTAATGGAGCTGGAATTAGGAAATTCCCTAAGATGATTTCCGACCATAACCCATTAATTTTAGAGCTCGAAGTTAAAAAGATTAATTAGTAATTTAATGAAATTATAAATTAAAAATTATTTTTTTACTAAAAAGTCATACACATTTTTTACCTTAAGAATAATACTTTTCAGGGATAAGATGCAAGGAATATATGGCTATTGGGTCGGGAAGTGTATTAATACCCAGGGAATAATTATTAATACTTGAGTATTAATTTTGTATTTTAGAATATAATTAACTGTACTGGTTAAATACATTAAAAAAATATGGAGTTTTAGGGATGGAAGGCAGGGAGTTTAAGGGTATTAGGTGGGAAAGTGTAAGAATACTCAGATATTAATTATAAACACATGGGTATAAATTTATGTTTTTAAGATATCATTAAAATATATGAAGAGTAATATGTTTCAGGGATAAGATGCAAGGGATATATGGCTATTGGTTGCGGAAGTGTATTAATACTCAGGTTATAATAATTAATACGTGGGAATTCATTTGGTATTTTACAATATAATTAATAGTTATGGTTAAAGACATTTGAAAAATATGGAGTTTTAGGATGGAATGCAAGGAGTTCAGGGCTATTGGGTGGGAACGTGTACTAATATTCAGGAATTAATTATAAAAATGTGATTATTAATTTATGTTTTAAGGATATTATTAAAAGCACTGGTTAAATACATTAAAATAATTTGAATAGTAGGTTTGGGGATGTGGTGCAAAAGATACTGGAGTATTGAATGAGGAAGAATATTAATTTTCAGGTATGATTTATTAATGCGTGTATAGTATGTAAAAAATCATATAATTAAATAAATGTAATTCTAAAATATTAAAAGAAATCTGCAATCATTTAGTAACAGTAGTAATAAGTTAATAACACTTATAGAGAATATTGAAACAGGGCTAAAACCACAGAACTATATTTAGCAGTTAGAATGATTTCAATAAAGCAGAAGTTCAAACAATGAAACATTTCTTTCTTCATAAAATATATTCATGTACTATAATAAATTAGAAAGTAGAAACTCATAATTCAACACTTAAAAACTTTTTGAAACTTTTTCTCATGCTCTCCCATTAAGTTCAGTGGGAAAATGTCTCCTTTTTTAGTTATTACTTTTCAGATTAACAGTCTTCCTCATGCATCTGTTTCTACAGTCTATGGAGCGGGTCAAGATCGGTTGCACGCAGGCACTGTGGTCAGGTAAGATTGGGGAAACAACTTTTACCACGCAGTCTTTACCACACAGTACAATTACCATGCATTCTTTACCATGCATATGTCTTTACAACGCATGCCTTTACCACCCATATGGCTTTACCATGCATGTCTTTACCATGCATGCCTTTACCACGCATTCCTTTACCAAGTATTCCTTTACCACACATTTTTGGTAAGTACATGTAAGTCTAGGCAATTTAAAAAAAACAATTTGCTGTGTTTATATTTAACTATTATAGTTATGCATGTATTATGTTGTTAGCCGCAATTCACAGGACTTCTGCTGTTTTCTGTCCAGTCCGGAAGAGGACCACAGCGACCAGGAGCCCACGGAGGAGGAGACGCAGCCCTCTTCCACTCTTAAGTGCAGTGTGCTCCAGCGGCTGGTGTAGCCGCAATTCACAGGACCCTTGCTGTTTTCTGTCCTGCTCCAAGAGAGGACCACAGCAACCAGGAGCACACAGAGGAGGAGACACGCCCCTCTTGCACTCTTAAGCGCAGCGTGCTCCCACGGCTGGTGCAGCCACTAGTCACAGGACCCCTTCTGTTTTCCGTCCCTGTCCAGCAGAGGACCACAGCAACAAGGAGCCCACGAGGAGGAGAAACGCCCCTCTCATGCTCTTAAGCACAGTGTGATCCCATGGCTAGTGTAGCTGCCATTCACAGGACCCCTGCTGTTTTCCGTCCTGGTCTAGGAGAGGACCACAGCAACCAGGAGCCCACGGAGGAGGAGACACGCCCCTCTCATGCTCTTATGCACAGCCTGCTCCAGTGGCACGGGACGTGCCCGGGCAAAGCCCGGGCTAAGGGCAGGCCCATCCACACCCGTCAGAGTCTGGAGAAAGCTGGGCTGGGCCACCCCTATAACTCCTGTCATTATTTTGGCTTTTTCATTTTGACTCATCTCTTCAGTCATCTTTACCCAATGGGCAAACTGAAGGTAAAATCTAGTGATCACTTGGACGAGCCCATCAACACCCTGGACTCATTTCTTACAAGAGCCGTTGACACCCTGTCCAAAGAGATTGAGCTAACTGAACGCCGGCTATCCGTACTAATGCCTATAAGTGATGCAAGCCCCTCCTCCCAACCCCCTAATGTTAACGTTGTATCACAATCTCTCATTCTTATAGCTTCCAGTGGAGGAGATCATGGTTCCCCTAAGGAACCGTCAGTGAAAAAAAAGAGGGGGAGGGAGGTCGTGCAAACCCTCTAGAGCAGATACATATGCTAGGACAGGCTGTAATTTGGATATACCTACTGAGAACGAGGCCCATTATGCTAAGATAGAACAGACTATCTCGCGGCTCCTGCAACCCTTACTAGATAGACAAAAAAGGATCGAAGATAGTTTAGCCCCAATTAGCACGTGAGGGCATTGGTAGACACGAGAGAGTAATTAAAGCACCAGAGGTC
Source organism: Calotriton arnoldi (assembly GCA_963921515.1). Classification (NCBI taxonomy): domain Eukaryota; kingdom Metazoa; phylum Chordata; class Amphibia; order Caudata; family Salamandridae; genus Calotriton; species Calotriton arnoldi. The sequence goes on along the minus strand of CAWUFW010003150.1, from coordinate 613,568 downwards.
ACGCGGATCTCCAGCTGAACTTACTAAACTGCAACACTAAGTTAATTGCTACTTCTCAGTGACTGACCATGTGTGAATGCCCAGCATCTCATTACCAGAGATAGGGAGGTTTGGGTGACCCTTTGGGGGTGATTCTATTAATTTTACCCCCCAGATAATACCAGCAAATTCTGTAAGATCTCTGCCTATCTTATTACCTACTTGCTGTCTCCATCCCCCTCAAGATTCCACACCTCCTCTTACTAGCGACCAGGCCCGCAATCCACTTTGGCCACGCGGGGTCGGAAGGTCCCTTTTGTAATTGGAACGGAAGCTACAAATAGAGTGGGGAAGTTATGATATGGGGAAACTTGGAAGTGCGCAAATTGTCAGAAGACCCATTTAAATCTAAATATCCCTCAAGCAGCTTGCCCTTATGTAATTATCTTGGCAAACTCCCCGCCCCCCGAATTGAAACATACTCACTCAGTCAACACAGCAATTGATGTTTAAAGATTTACACTGGATGTCAAAGTATGCTCATGACCAGGAGAGTGCTGTGGGTGGGTAATTCTGCTAAATTGTTCAGAGGGGATTTATAGTAGTACATTTTAAGGATCATCATCTTGTGAGGCACTTGCTGGACATACTCCCCAATCGCCCTTCGACTGCCACTCAGATTAATGCTTTGCCATTCGTTTTTTTTTTTTTTAAATAAACCGTTTGGACAAAACACAACCGACTCTGTTTATGGTAGTACATCATTCCCCCCCCCCATGTATCCAAGATAACAATCATTAGAGTGTGGCTTTACTCACAAATAACCAATTTGCTGTCTTGGAAGGTCTTGAAGCATGTGTCTGACAGGGGGAGATAGGTTGGTCCAACGACCTCCGATCTATCCTGTAGTCAATCCCCAAATTGTTAGTGACTCGGATTTCGGTGTTGACATGGTAAGACTAATGACCTAGAATACAGCATGGCTTAGGTCGAAGTTGGCTGACCCTGAATGAATTAGGCTTATACATCCCTTCGATTTAATATGTCTACAGGAAACCTAGGAAATTGGCCCAACCTATATAGATGGATTTAGTTCCTTCTACAATTCCAGCTGTCCCTTCAAGAGCAGGCATGGCAAAAGGGGGTCTACTTACTTGGATCAGAAATACTTTAAGCTTAAATGTTTTTGACTTTTATTATGAATCCCCTTATTACCATCTTTTAGTGGGAGAAGGTCCTGGAGGTACCGATTTGCTGATAATAAGCTCTTATAATAATTTTGAAGAAGAGATGGCACGGGTGACTGACTCGCTCAAGAAGGTGATTGATACTGCCCTGACAGACCATCATCATCCTCTTTACATTTTATGGATGGGCGATTTCAATGCTCATAGCTGCAGTTGGACGCTAAAACAAACGTGTGGCCTAATTGACAAAGAGGGGCAAGAAACGCCACATTTTTTACAGAATTCTTATGGTAATTCGTTGAACAGATTTTTGACCATAAGGACTTTGGATAGTATTAACCCGATTGATGAGATCACTGGTCTCTCTTTGAAAAAACATTACGGACTTGTATACAGGATTCTACCATCGATTATCTTGTGGTTTTGGTCTCCCTAAAATCCTTCTTCAGCAACATTAAAACTCTTATCACAACATTTAGTGACCATTCCGCTATAACCTCCCAACTCAAATGGAAAGAAAGCTCCATTCTTCAACTGAGGAGAGTCCCTGCACCATATATAGCAAGAAAGAATGGTAAATAAAGACGAACTGATACCTATAGTTGTAGGGACCACTCAGAGGGATATACTGATTTGCCTTGACCCATGTATCGATCCCTTTAGTATATCGCAGGCCTTTGAGACAATTTTGAATGAAGTGAGAAGCAGTCTAATACGCCCCATGCCACGCTCAATCTCGGCTGCTTAACCCGCAGAACCATGTTGGTTAGATGCTGCTTGCACTAAGGCACTCAGCAATTTTTCATATGGCACTGAGAAGCAAACCACACGATAAAGTTGTGGTCAGGCACTTGCGCCACCAATATAAGGAAACTAGGAAGGCTAGATAGAGAGTCTTGAAGGAGGAGGCTTGGGAAAATCTTCAACACATAGCATCCTGTAATTAAAGCGGTCTTTTTGAAACTGGATTTAGGCACAAATCTAGCTTTACACGTGGATGAGGACACCTGGGTCAAACACTATTTTAGTATATTTGGGATCCCCCTGAAGGGGAAAGTCATCCTCCCAATGATAAAACTAATGTCCCTCTACCCCTTTTAACATTCTCTATGGCTGAGGTGAGAAGCGGACAGCTGCAATGTAGCAGCGCTAAGGCCCCAGACCCTGACGGAGCACCTAAAGATTTCTTTTTTGACAACCCGGCCCTTTGGGTGCCTCTGCTAACTGATGTTTTCAATGCATTTGTGGTGGTGGGCCTGCCAGAATCATGGAATAAGACTATCATCCTTCCTATCTTTAAAAAAGTGACAAATCACTGCCTAAAAACTATAGGCTTATCTCCCTTTTGGACGGCACAGTTAAATTAATTGGCCATCTATTACTAAATAGATTAGAGGATTGGCCACAGCAAAAAATATTTTAATTCCTCCACAGAACGGCTTTAAAAAGGGAAAGGGACCCCGGACCAATGTTCAAATTTGAACCTGATTGCAGTAAAGTACACCCTAGCTAAAGAGAGCAAAATTGATATAGCATTCATGGACCTGTCGGCGTCTTTTGATTGTGTCTCCCATCACAAACTCTGGAGAATTATGAAAGAGATGGGTGTAGTCGAGGCAATTATATCATCTGTTCATCAACTGTATTGCCAAGCATCAGCGTGTGTGCGATATGGAAGTCAGGGGGAATGTACAAGATGGTTCCCCATCCACAGGGGAGTTAGACAGGGTTGTGTCCTGGCCCCTTATTTGTTCTCCATCAACACTAATGGTGTTGAATCAGCTCTGGCAAATTCTACAACAGATGTCCCTATGGTAAACAAATGCGTATTCCTATACTATTATATGCAAATGGTGCAGTGCTAATAGCAAGGACCGGGGTGGTATTACAAAAACCTAATGATGAATATGTCCTGTTCATGACATCTCTAGATATCTTGGTCAACAAATATAAAACCTTTGTCTTGATCACAGGGAAACGGCCCAAGAAATTACCATCTTTTTATATAGCAGGACATAAAGTTGAAATGTTTCCTATTTAGGTGTTTTATTTAATAGCATAATAGCATAACATGGACCAATATGTTAGCTAACAGATGTATTTTGCTTGAAAAAGTATTTTGTCTATAATCACTTTTATAAAAAAAATTATGATCCAAGCCATTGGAGACCATTCAAAGGATCTACTTAGCAGAAGTGATATCTGTAGCCACATTTGGGACAGGGGTTTGGGGCCTGGCAAATGTTGATGCCCTACAAAGTATAGAAGACCCCTTCCTCAAAAACTTTTAGTCCTTCCTAGCAGTTGCTCCAATTTTAACATGCACCAAGAGTTGAATGTCCCTTATATATCAGATATAGCTCCTCTTGACCCGATTCTATTATGGCACTCAGTATGGAGAAGTAAAACTGTGGCCTTGACCCAAAGCATCATTAGGAATTGTTTAATCCTTGATCAGGTACAGAAGGTTCCCTGGATTCTATATGTTAAAGATACATTGTCTGCCTTGGGATTGCAATTTTTGTTTACAAATCCAGTTAATTGCCTATTGACCCAAAAAGCCCAAATCAAATAACTCATTTTAACTAAAAGGTGGAATGACAGACATCAAAGCAACCATAACAAATGTATGGTGATATCATATTCAAAGATACCTTTAATCCCTTTTGATGTATACTCATACCTAGGGGCCGATTATGATGGAGGTCGGAAGCCTCCCGACCGCGTCGGAGCCCTTCCGACCGACTCAGTAGGTTTACGGTCTGACTGCCCGATTACGATGTTAGCGGTCGGAACGTACACTGGCTGGTCATTCCGACTCATTTCTGATTGACTCTTGGAGTATTCCTGTCAGTCGAAACCGCACCGTAACCCCCTATGGACAGCATTTCCACTGTCAGGATTACAATGTCGGATTCCGGCAGCCTTTCCGACACGGATAGTAATTTTGGGGGGCCCTGGCCTACGGTTGCTGGCCTAGGGGTTACCTAAGGTACCCCCCTGTAAAACCCTGCACTGTGTGGCAGGTAACATGGAGTGCCTGCAACATGGTGCAGGATTTTGCACCCCCACCCCCATTACCCCATAGGAGCTTGTGTTACGGCCGGTTTATGGCCGTAACACAAGCTCCCATAGGGAACAATGGGAATCCGACCGAACAGTGTTCGGCCGCATTGTAATCCTGCAGTCAGAACCGCAGACTGCCTGTCGGTCAGTCCAGAATCCGAGATGGTGTCGGTCAGAGGCTTTCTGACCGGCATCGTAATAAGTCCCCTAGTGTTTGTCACTAGTTCACGACATCGCTTGCAATGGAATTTCACCACAATCTAATTTGCATCTTATCTTTTTCTGTACATTTTATGGGGTGCATTGTAAAAGATATATCCTCCCTCTTATGCGGAAATACAAATTTACACAATGTCGCCCTGCCTTATATTTCCTCCTAATATTGTCTGAGCATCTTGTATGCCATTGCCTTGCGTCTTATCTATGTTTCGCAATAATGACTAGGAGATCAATTGACCCTCACTGACAGTAATTTTTAGACTTGCTTTTATTGTCTTCCATAATAACAAGGGGCCGAATATTTACTGTAATTGGTTTTATAGATCAAATATTTTAACTTACTGAGGCTTATTTTTAATGAAATTATGTATATTATAATATGTATTTAATTATTATTGAAAGACTGCAACATTGTCATATTAATTCATGATATTCTGGAGTGCTTGGCGGACCCCTGTGTGAGGTTTTAGCTTCCATATTAATTGTCGTGTTTTAATTCTTTTTAACCATTCATTTATGTAGATTTTGATCTGATGTATTATCTATGTCTCTAAGTATACTCACTGACACTTTAAGAAATGCAGACCATATTGTAATGTACATTTATGAACTATATTTTAACTAGATCGAATAAAGTGATTTTGACTTTGACTATGTTATTATATATAATATATTCGCAACAATGTTTTTTTAAAAACTAAGGGGCAGATCTACAAGAAAGTGCCGCAGCGTGGCGCTGCAAGCCCTTTGGCTGCGCCACGCTGCGGCACTTTCAGAGCACAGGAATGCGACATATTTACAAGAATATGTCGCATTCCTGTGCTCTCCCCTGCGCTGGCGCACAAACAGCTGCCAAGCGCCGGCGCAGGCACCCTTGCACCATGGTGCAAGGATGCCTGCGCCATGGGGAGATTGTTTCTGTGCAGGAAGGGCACCTTTCTGCACAAAAACAATCAGTACAGGCTTTTCCTCTTTCAATGCGTGCTGCAGAATGCAGCACGCATTGAGAGGAAAAACGAGGAGAAATGAAAACATTTCTCCTCGGTGCGCTCGCTACGCCACCTCTAGGGTGGCGTAGCTTCAAACGCATCTCCAGAGTTACGATTTCTCGTAATTCTGGAGATGTGTCTTGTTCCATGGGTGTTGCGTGGGAACACCCACAGCAACACCCATGGAACGCCCCTTCACCGCAAAGTGCTGCGTGTGAAGGGACGGTATTTACAAGGAGAGGAAAAGTCACGCATGGTGGCTTTTCCTCTCCTTGTAAATATCGAGGAGCCCCCTGCGCCACCAGTACGTCACGAAAAGTGACGTACTGGTGGCGCAGGGGGCTTGTAAATCTGCCCCTATACCTTTTGGAGCAGGATGCAATGGATAGTGGGGTAATGGATTGGGAAGGAATATTAATACTCAGGAGTTAACTGTGATACTTGAGTATTAAATGTGCAATCCTGCTATTAATAATTTTATGATTTCAAACTAATTTAAAAATATAAAAATAAAGTTTTAGGAGTGGGATGCAAGTTATATAGGAGTAATGGGTGGGAAGTGTATTAATACTTAGGTATTAACTGTGATACCCAAGTATAAAATTTACAATCCATTTAATAATAACACAAATATTTTTAAAATAATTATTGCACATTTATTTAATAATATCAGAAAAGGTTTTCGGCGCAGGATGCAGGATGTATAGGGATCATTGTTGTGGAATTGTAAATACTCAGGTATCAAGCCTGATAGATGAGTATTACATTTGTAATCCATTTAATAATTATGCAAATATTTGAAAAAATAATTATTACAAATTAATTTTTAAATATTAAAAAAAGTTTTAGGAGCGGAATGCAAGGGATGTAAGGGTCTGGTAGGGGAGGTTTATTAATACTCAGGTATCAATTGTGATACCTGATTATTAATTTTCAAAAATGAATATCACATATTTAAAGGTATACATTTTTCATTGAAAATTAAAAGACATGTAGAAGGTGATAAATATTTTTGAAAAAAGTACAACAGGAATATTTATTTATAAAAAGGACAGTTTTAATAATTTTATTTCAAAATTAAAAAAACAAATCAAGATTATTTGTATAACATTTCTACTTACAATTTTTAAATGTATAATAATAATTGTATAAAAATGCAATAAAATATCATTTATTTTTTAAAATATAAAACATATTTTAACTTTAGGACAAACATACATATTTATGAAATTAAAACATTTTAAATGACTTCAATGGAAGAAATTGTACTTTTCTAGTTCTTATTTTTCCAGCTTTACGTAAACGGTTTAACATCTCTTTCTACAGTCGATGTAGCATTGGAAGACCTGGCTTGGCAGTTCGGGCTGGACTGTTCCCATGAGGCATAGGGTCAAGACTGATTTGCATATAGCGGGTATGAACTGAGGTGGCGAAGTGAGCTAAAGAACGATGATGGATTCAACCCAGATCTGTGACTGGGGGTGAGTGTCTGAAAAGTTTCAGCGCTCCGTCCATCATCTCCTTGTGTTTGCATTGTTCGCCCTAAGTTGGCAGGGTATGCCCAGACGTGGGTCCCTTGCTCACTTTGCCACTGGATTCAAGCTAGCCTGGCTGAAGAGGGGTGTTACCCCGAAACTGGTCCCAGTATGGTTGTTTCCGGTCCAGGGAAGACCTGGCTTGGCAGTTCGGGCTGGACTGTTCCCATGAGGCACAGGGTCAAGACTGATTTGCATATAGCTGGGTCTGAATTGAGTTGGCGAAGTGAGTTAAAGAACGATGATGAATTCAACCCAGATCTGTGACTGGGGTTGAGTGTCTGAAATGTTTCAGCGTTCTGTCCATCATCTCCTTGTGTTTGCTTTGTTTGCCCTAAGTTGGCAGGGTATGCCCAGACGTGGGTCTCTTGCTCTCTTTGCCACTGGATTCAAGCTAGCCTGGCTGAAAAGGGGTGTTACCCTGAAACAGGTCCCAGCATGCTTGTTTCTGGTTCAGGGAAGACCTGGCTTGGCAGTTTTGGGCTGGACTGTTTCCATGAGGCACAAGGTCAAGACTGATTTGCATATAGCTGGGTCTGAACTGAGCTAAAGAACGATGATGGATTCAACCCAGATCTGTAACTGGGGGTGAGTGTCTGAAAAGTTTCAGCGCTCCGTCCATCATCTCCTTGTGTTTGCGATGTAGCATTGCGGTCAAGATCGGAAGCCAGAAGGAACTGCGGTCAGATAAGAACAATTTGATGAATTTTTTTAAACATATTGGTATCTAAATTTATTGTAAGGAGAGATGGAGGGAGGTAAATAGTTGTTAGATATTGAAGACATGTATGTTATTTGCATTTTTATTAGCTTTACATCCCCATACAAGTTGCGCCCATCAGGACAGTTGGGATTTTTTTAATATAGGTTTACAAATGTTTTTAAAAATCATGCCTACAATTTTTAAACCTACTGCAAATAAATGCAATATTTTAAGTTTTTTGGCATCGTTTTTTTATCATTCTTCCATTTTAGACAAGGAAGACAACATCTTTGAATGAAAAAGTCTGGATTTTTGTATTGGTTTCTATTTTCTCTATTGATTTCATTTTGGGAAATGGATACGTTTTTTAATTCAATTTTTTTTTTGATGAAGCAAGTAACATGAACAGTTTATTTTTTTTCAAAACCTTTTCTAAATGGGTTCCTGTTGATTTGCGTTATTCTCTTTTGATTGTTGGATTATTTGGGGCTCTTGGTAAGGGATTTAATCAACTATCACCAAGCGTTAAAGAGAGAAGAGAACTATTATTATTATTATTATTAATAAGCTTGCAAAGCGCCTGGTTACTCCAACGGAGTGTCCCCGTGCTAGGACATCATAGACCATGGCAACAAGCCCTACCCCCCCCCCCCAAGGCCCACAGGCCCTAAGATGTGAGAAGGCCTACCACCAGCACTAACACCAATCCCCAGGGGGAGATTGAAAGAGCCAGGTTTTCAGTTTTTTACGGAACATTGTCTCCGATGGATATGTCCTCAGTTCCATAGGTAGGTTATTCCAGGTCTTAGCTGCGAGAAAACCAAAGGATCTACCTCCTGACCGTACCTTACGAGTCTTAGGCACGACCAGCTTAGCAGTGCCCATTGACCTCAGATTCCGGGTAGGTCTATAAGCAGTGAGTAGTGGGCGCAGATACCTCAGCCCTTTCTCATTGAGGATCCTATGGCAGAAACACAACGCCTTAAAGGTGACTCTAGCCTGTGATCCAGCGCAACCCCTAATTCATGAATCAGGGACCAGGAATCTCATCATACATAAACCATTTACCAAACAACGGGGCCCATCACACATTACCCATAAATTATCCCTGAAGATGGGCGCTGGATTTAGGGGGGTTTAATTTGTCAGTTTTGTATATGTACAGCACTATATTTCACATTAATAACACATTTATATATTCTTAGCTATTCTTAATTTCAACTGTCTTCTTTGGTCGATGGACCATTAGTTGACGAGTTGATGGTGACTATGATTAACTAAACAGTTAACACTTTAACTAAATAACCACAGAGTCGGTATCTGGTTAATAATTTTATCTCATTAAAATTATATGCTCATAATTCAGATTATCAGTGCGCACACAAGACCACATATAAGAGAACAATTTATCAAGCAATGTAATCAAAATGAATCATTTGCATCGACATCAAAGCATGCATAGGAATAGGGGAAGAGAAGGTACAGCATAAATACTTTGCAGAAAATTTTGCAAAAATTAAAGCATTTAAGGAAGGTGATACCCACCAAAGAATCAGAAAAACCACTTCCTTGGCCGAGGTTGTGGCAAGGGGTCCCCAGAGATAGGCTCAGAGGACAAGGTTAACAGCACAGATGCAGCTAAGTCTTGCTATAAACTGGCAGACAAAAAAGATAATCTCCCAATTTATCTACCTTTGATCTAGTTCTCCTCGGACGCAGTCTCCTTCCAAGCACTCCCGCAACGTTCTCGTACCTAAGGTGCTCTCTGACTCTGTGCTGGTCCGCTCTCTCTGTCTTGGTGCTCTCTCTCTTTCAGTCTCTGTGTCTCGATGCTCTCGATAATCTCTTTCTCTCGATGTTCTAGATGTTCTCTATGTTCTCTCTCTCGATGTTCCGACACACCCCCAATTGGGATATCAATTATACCCTAATTCCTAGCTCACTATCTTACAATGTTGCAGTGTCAGTAGAAACTCAGCCTGTGATTGGTTGACACGGGTCATGTGAGGGTCTCCTCATCAGGTTCTCATCGCAAATCCATCCTATACCGGTTTAAACAAAGGAATTATTAAGGATAATTACAATCGTATACTCCTAATATCAATAGTTATACATTTTGCAACATTATCGTATTATGACATCCGTTTCACATTCAAATTGCACGTAGCGATGGCAGTTCCCACAGTCGCTGTCGCATCTTGGCACGTAAACAATAGGACACAGGTCAACATGGCCTTCATACGAATTACATCAGCTGGTGCACTCTGCAGCTCGTAAGCAGGCAGAGCATTAGGCGCATGCGTCTTTCATACAGACCAAGACAACCACATGCTGGTTCGGACAAGAGGCCATTTTCATGCAGCCCCAATCTCGTACTAAAGTAAATAAACACAAAAAGAATATTAATTCATTAAATAAAACCCATTATGTTTACCTCCCACCATACTAATACCCTGTATCAATTATTACCTAGTGAAAGCTATTAATTTAAAGCAGCTTTTTGTTATTCGTGCACAACATGCAAAATGTGCAATGTACAACATAGCATAAACATGCATTAGTACGATTTTTCAAAGCGCAAACAGTTAATATGTGCTCATGCCATCATGGTTTAGTATATTAGGTAAAATGCGTTTTGCCCTATGTGTGAGTGTGTGTATTCAGGGTTGGTTAGTCCATGCAGTCAATACATTATTATGGTGTTACTTAATTTCATGAGGATGTATTTTTGCAAACCTCACTCCATCAATCCCCCTTTGATGGTTTACCATCATAAAATCCCTAAACATACGGTTTGCCAAGTTATATAGCTGTTATTTTGTCTTCTGGCCCTTGCTCCTTACATTTTACGTATCATTTTTGTTTTAAATCCTCCAATTCTATCTCATCTATCTCTCTTTTCCTTTCTTTACGTTCCTTACTTAATTTTCTTTCTTTCTTTTCTTTGCGTATTTTCTTCATACAAACATATGTCATTCTTATTGTGAATATCATAACAGCTACAGAAACTATTGGAACTATTATTTTTCCTACTAATGAACTACCTATAGAAGAAAACCAATTGCTTATAGCAGAGAAACTCTTACTTAGGGGCATATTATCAAGAATCGGCGTTAGAATTATTGCCGCTTTAGCGGCAGAAAACTGCAGCTAAAGCGGCGATAATGGGCTTGATAATATGCCCTGGAGAATTCCAATAGAAGCCCATGTTCTGGTGTCAACATGGGCTTCTATTGGAATTCTCAACACCGTTCTTGATAATATGCCCCTATGTCTCTCCCAGACACCGTCAACCTCTAGTTGTGTTACTTCCTTATGCAAATTTGTGATATTCTGAATGTATCCTTCCAGATTCTTACTTTAATCTGGAATGTAAGTGCAACAATGTTGAACATTCAGCATTCCACAGACTCCACCCTCTTTTGCCAATAATATATCAAGGGCAAGTCTATTTTGCATAACCATTGATCTCATGGCAATCATTTCAGTGTCAATCATTATGAATCCTCCAGCAGTATCCGTTGATAAACGATCAACCACTGTGGACAATTGTCAAATTTTATATGCATTCAGTGTAACTCCAAATCCAGGTATCAATGCTCCAAATATATCACCTACAATTTCTGAAAAGCTTTCTCTTTTTACACGTGTTAGTCCTTGTTTTACTTCATGGTTTCCATTTGTGTTTTTGTCTACATGGTAGACTTTTGGAAAGACAATCCCAAGATAACAAGTTCCATACCAGTGATCTGGTAGCCGATAATAGGCTTTCCTCCCACAGACATAATATATGCCTGGAAAAACAGGGTCAGTTCCTCCCTTTAATCCCCAACCACCAATAATTTTGTAGGTATCTTCACATTCACTGGAACCAATGAAGTAATTGTTGTAGTTAGTCTTTTCCCTATGTAAGCATAATTTTCCCTTCTGAGACCAGTCTAGGGCCATTGCAGCATAAGTCTCGCCTTTGTCATAATTGCCTTCTCTGAAAACCCAAGGTGGTGTCTGTAATTTCTCTTCAACAGCTTTTCTCTGCAACTTAGCCCTTCTCTCTTCCACCATCTCTAAAAATATCTTCTCCTCCTCCTTCAATTCACAGGTTAAATTATTCTTCTTAGCATATTCTATATCTAAGGGCTTGGGTGTCAGGAAAAAATCTCCCATGACATGTGCAGGTGCTATTTTATTTAACTCAGGTATTAAAGGGACTTTAGAAAAGATTGTATCTACATTGGAATAATAGTAATCCAGTTTACCTGTTCTATACAACAAACTCGATAAGACACTACAAGTTACACCATAAGTCAAAGGAAGGTGATGGTAGGTTACACCCTCTGAGACAGACAATGGTAACTGTATACACACATAACAGTCACTCACATCCATTGTTTCCACATACTCGTAGAGTAATTTGGATGAAAACATTCAGGGAAAAGTTAATAACTGATCTATCGTGATGCAAGCTACTAGCATCTATTTGATTCAGGTGAGTAATAGGAGTTTTCTTAATGTCAGTGTCTACTTTTGGACTTGTCAAATTGTTAGGATGAGGTGTATCTTCTTTTATCAGATGTAAAGGTATTACAATTGTTAATATCACCCAAAACACTATCAGTATACAAAATAGACACAAACAAGCTTTATAACACCTACGCATAAACTACAGCTAGGTCTTGTTACTTGTATATCTTCCATAGCAATATTAATCTTAATAAAGTTCTAATGGATTTTTCTAAAAAATCTATTTCAAATATATTCTACAAAAATCCTCCAAAAATGTAGTGTGATCCCACACTTCAAAAGCTTTCTTCTTTACCCCTTCTTTTATTTTAACTAATCCAATTTTCCCAGGACGTCTTCTGGATATTCAGAAATTTTCTTCAGTCGACAATGTGGCACCTTAATTTGTTTACAGTCTCTTAAGGTGGATTTAAATCACTTTTTTTCTACCTGCTCGCTGTCAGTGCTGTCTCTGTCTTTGTTTATATCTTCTTCTTCAATCTCCTCCAACACTATATAGATCTAGTCAGGTGACTTGAACTTTTTGTTTGGTTTTCTCACTCTCTTTGGTCGCAGCACTGATTCGTCATCTGACTCTCCCTGTTCTATCTGACTTGAAACTTCATTTATCTGTTCTGGCCTATTCTCTGGTCTTCCTTTCACTACCCTGTATTTCAGTCTTTTAACTCCACTTGGCCACTGGTTGTCTTTCCTTGCCCTCTTTGGTTGAACTACTTCTTCTTCTTTGTTCAATTCGTACCTTAGTTTATTTGCACCTACTTTGAGTTTGCTTTCTTCTTCATTTTCTTTTTCTTCTGTATTTCTCTCACCTATCTCCTTTCTACACTTTCCCTCTTCATCTAAAATTTGTCTTTCTTCTTGTTCAACAGCAGTTTCCTCAGTCCCAGTTGCTGGTGCCCACTTTACTTGACTTGTGCCAAGCCAGTCATCATCAAACCGCTCTTCAGAGTCCTTTTGTTTAGACTCACCAGTTTCAGAGTCTATTGCTCTAGCCTCACCAGTCTCTTGCACTTCGGCTTCTGATTCCGAGCTCGGACTTGAGATCTCCAGATGCCGCTCTACTGGGTTTTCAAGTGGACTTGGGGCTCGCTGAGTATGACTGGCGTGGATCCAATTTGGTAAACCAGCACACTTTACTGCTGTAGTTGTCACCAATATGACCTGATAGGGTCCTTCCCAGCGTGGTTCTAGGCAAGTTTTCCTTCTATTTTTTTTCTCACGTGAGCCCACTCACCAGGGCTCAGGTCATGGGCTTGAGTCTGCTGGGTTGTAGTCGCGTCTGCTCCAACCTGATGAAGCACAGAACATACCACATCAGCCAACCCTTTGCAATAGTCAAGGATGAGATCATCAGATATATTTATCAATTTGTTGGCAGGTATAAATGCTTGTCTCATTGCTCTTCCCATCAAGATCTCATGAGGACTCAGTCCCCTGTCAGGCCAATTCAGTGCTGTGGATGTGCACACTTTTCCTAACCTGTTCTTGATTATGCCATTTATCTGCTCTACTATTCCAGAAGCCTCTGGACGATAGGCACAATGAAGTTTTGGTTGAATGCTCAATGCCTCACAAATCAGTTTGATGGTTTCACTAGTGAAGTGTGTTCCTCTATCTGTTTCCATAGTGACTGGAAAACCATATCTAGGAATGTATTCCCTCAACAGATGTTTTGCCACTGTCAAACTATCATTCCTCCTTGTGGGATAGGCTTCCACCCAACGGGAAAACAAACACATAATGACTAACACATACTTGAGCTTGTTACACGGGGGCAACTCAATAAAATCGAGTTGTAGTTTGGTAAAAGGACCTCCGGCTCTCCCTATTGTTCCCAGACTAACTACTGTTTTTCTTCCTGGGTTTTGCTGTTGACACGTCAGGCATCTTTGGCAGAGACTTTCTGCAATGGTCCTAAACTTGGTATTAAACCACGTTTGTTTGAATGATCTGACCATAGCGTCTCGGCTGATGTGTGTCATTCCGTGATACATCCTTGCCATCGAGAAAGTAAACTATCTGGCATAACTGGTCTCCCATCCATGTACACCCATATATCATCATCTGCTCGTCTCCTACATCCTGCCTTTTCCCATTCCTGTTTCTCTTCTTCACCTGCCTCTTCCTGCAATTGTCTCACTTCATCCCATGTTTCAATGGTGTTAGTAAACATAAGTTGACAAGCCGTATTTTCTTTTGTTTTTTCCTGATCTATGGAAGTCTGATTCTTTGCACAATATTGTGCTACTTTGTCAGCAAATCTGTTGCCTTGAGTCACATAATCATCTCCTGACTTATGTGCGGCACATTTGACCACTGCAATTCGTTTTGGCAATTGTAATGCTTCAAGCAATTCCTTTACAAATTGACTATTCCTGATGGGGGACCCCGAAGAGGTCAGGAATCCCCTCTGCATCCATAGTTCTCCAAAGTCATGCACAATGCCAAAGCCGTATTGGCTATCTGTAATTATAGTCACTTTCTGACTTCTTCCCAATTTAAAGGCTCGAATTAGAGCCAACAATTCATCGACTTGTGCAGATTTTGCCCCTTTTAGACAGGATGCTTCCAGGATTGCCGCTACAGTACAGGCGGCATAGGCAGAACTCAACACACCTTTTTCAGTTCGTAAACATGAACCATCAACAAACATCACACAATCAGATTCTTCAAGAGGAACATCCTTAATATCAGGACGGGGCTTGGTGCAAAATTCAGTCACATTCAAACAATCATGTTCTGCTTCATCCCTCACTTCTTCATCCCATGCATCTGGCAATAAAGTGGAAGGATTCACATTTGTACATCTCACTATTGTCACATTTTCTGCACCCAGAATCACTCTCTCATACCTAGTCAGCCAAATATAGGTGAGGTGCTGAGTCCGTGTTCTTGTTAAAAGGATCTCAACTGAATGTGGCACATACACTCTCACAGGATGACCCATTATGATTCCTTCACTCTGTTCCAGACTCACACATGTAGCAGCTACTGCTTTCAAACATCCAGGTAATGCGACAGCTACTGAATCTAAAGTAGCAGAAAAATAAGCCACAGGGCGTCTCGCCATTCCATGTCTCTGAGTTAAAACTGCAAGCGCACACCCATCTCTTTCACTGCAATATAATGCAAAATCTTTTGAATAATCGAGCATCCCTAATGCAGGTGCTTGACACAGACTGTCTTTCAATTTAACAAAAGCTTCCATGCTTCTTCATCCAATTTAATTGAGTCTTTCACATCATTCCTTGTCAACCTTTGTAGAGGTTTTGCATTCAGTGAAAAGCCACTGATCCACTGTCTACAATATCCAACCACTCCCAAGAACATTCGCACTTCTCTCTGAGTTGTGGGGGTTTCATGTCTTTGATCACACGGATACGCTCTGATGTTACCTTTCTGACTCCCTTCTCAATCTTGTGACCTAAGTATTGGACTTCTCGCTGACAGAATTGTAATTTTGCAGGGGACACTTTATGTCCACCTTCTGCCAAATGGTTCAGTAAGGCAATAGTATCTGCAATACAGGCCTCTCGAGTCTTTGATGCCACCAGTAGGTCATCAATATACTGAACCAGAACCGACCCTTCAGACATTCTCAAATCTTCCAGACACTTTTTCAAGATCTGGTTAAAGATTGAAGGACTCTCAGTGTACCCTTGAGGAACTCGGCACCATGCCAAAACACGGTCTCCGAACCGGAAAGCAAATAAATACTGGCTATCCGGATGCAAGGGAATCGAAAAGAATGCATGACACAGATCAATCACTGTATACCATTCCGCATCATGTGGGATTTGATAGAGAATCACTGCTGGATTTGGCACAACAGGGCAACATGGCACAACAATTTTGTTCACCTTTCTTAAATCTTGCACTATTCTATAGGTTCCGTTTGGCTTTTTCAGTCCCATAATAGGTGAATTACAAGGACTGCTCATTATTTCTTTTAAAATTCCTTGCTCAATCATTTGATCAATTACAGGGGCTATTCCTGCTATTACTTCTGGCTTCATTTTATACTGTGGTGTATTTGAATAGTTAGCACCGTCTGTCACTGTAATTTTAATCGGGTCTACTTTTCTCATTAACCCAATCTCTTGTCCTGTGTAATCCCACACATCTGAATTCACTACCTTCATCAATTTTTCAGGCACACTTTTATCTGTAAGAAGCGTAAATAACTCGTTCACTTCTGTCCCTTGCTTTGCTAGCACCGTTTTAAAGGCAACATCCTCATCAGGTGTCTGGAATGCAATACCAGCCGGTGTGCAGTAAATAGTGAAGTTCATTTTGCATAGCAAGTCTCTCCATAACAAATTTACCGGACTCGAGTCACACACTACGAACCGATGCATGTCTTTAAATGGACCAATAGGCACTTCGATTGGTTTAGTAATTGGAGTACTAATCTGTTTATTTGAGACTCCTACTACTTGGATAGTTTCTCCCGAGAGGGGTAGGTTTGGAATTTCTGCTGCTCTCACAGTAGAACGGGTAGCACCAGTGTCCACAAGAAAGGTGATATAATTACCTTCCACTTTTCCGTCAACAAATGGACCTGACTGATCTACCTCTAGAGTAGTGCCAAGCACGCACTCTTTCTTCCCCCTCAGGCAGCGTCATTGATTCGACTCAACATCACTTCCATCACATTGCATCCAAAATTGGGGAATCACATTCGTGTTAGTATTTTTACCAACCTGGTCTCCTCAGTGGAACCCTGTATCCGCACTGTATCTTTGAGCATTTACATTGTGTGGCAAAGGTGGTTGCGGGACCTGATACTGGGTAGTAACTACCTGCTGCGGTGGCTGTTGCACACCTACCTCACTCTGCACCTGTGGAGTTAAAATTTGATTTCCTCCATTAGTTCTCTGCACTGATCTACACTCATTCTTCCAGTGTCCATACTTTCCGCACGCATGACAAGGAAATTTCTTTTTTGCCTCTTCTCTGCTCATTTGTCCTCTACCTCTACCTCCACTGGATTTTTGAGCATTCTGACTAACTCCTCCCATCTGGTTTATGGGCTGAGAATTCAACTGGGCTTCCTGCTGCTCTGCTACCTTTACTTGCGCCCACATCATTTTTTCTTTTAATTTGCGATGGCGGGACTCAATATCATCGCTACAGTACTTCGCATACTTTAAGATCTCGTCAATTGTCTTAGCTTGCCAACACAACATGTGTTGCTGAATCATCTGACTAATCTCAGGTCTCAATCCGTACACAAATCTATACACAAAATGACCCATATCTTTGTCTCCAATGTTCTCAAAACCACTATACTGCTTGAAAACCTGTAATAATCTCTCATAATATGCATGCACAGATTTTTTTCGGCTCTTGGGTGGTTCTATCCATTTTTACCCAATCAGTTTCCTTAGGGGAAATCTTACTTTTCAAGAAAGTAATCACCTGATTGTACTTTTTCATCACCTCATCAGAAAGTGCTCCTGTTTTAGGATCTCTGTGATATTCTTCTTTTGGCCAATCAACTGTAATTTTACATTCTGTCCATAAATCTGCAGGAACAACAATTTCAAACAATCCATCTAAATCTTTCAGCAACACTTTCGAGACTTTCACAAACCTCTCAACTTGTTTGTACCATTCCACTGGCTTTTCTCTCAATCTGGGAAACTCATTTGTAAAAGACAATATATCCTGTCTAGACCACGGAACATGCACGTAACCTCCTCCTGGAACTTCTCTCATGGGACATTCAAGAGCTACAATTTCTGCTTCTCTTACTGGATGTAAATATATTTCTCTAGCAGCTGTTTCTTCTTTCTTCCTCATCCATCTAGCCTTCCATCTCTCCACATTTCCCCATTTTCTCAAAACAACCATTAACTCTTTTATCTGCAATCGTCTACCAGATGTGTTCATATTTTCTATATCCTTTTCAGTAAAATCCACTCTATTAGTCTTCTGCAACACTTTTGATCTCCCTATGTCTACTCCTAATTCATCAGCAGCATCTGCTAACCTCTCATGCAGATTTCTCGATTTCCAAGTAATACTCTTACACAGATACATCAGTTCATCAGTTCATCATCCTGATAAGTCTTTAGCCTGTCTGGACTTATGGTCCCAAGGATCATCTCTTCCAGATCTACTTACGCACATCTATAGGTTGTGGCTGTGTTTTTCTCCTTTGTAACCCTTTCACCAAATCATCTAACTCTTCAGGTGTCGGACCTATTGACGCCTCACTTCTTGGATTTTCCTCCAGCTCTATTCTTTTTGGATGTAACTGCATTACTCCTCTAGGTGTTTCATGTACTGTTAAATTAGTTGGAGGAGTTGACCTAGTGGCGGTAGTGGGCTGTTCACTTACGGTGTTAATTCTACTGCTAGCTGATGTTACTGCAGAATTTAGTACGATAGTCAAGGAAGGTTCATGGATAAGTCCATTTACAAATACAGGTATTGCCGGCCCTATAGTTACTGGCACAGTTATTGCATCTATCTTCATATTCATCTGATTTAATTTATCAACTATTTCTTTGGTTTTTACTGACAATTCTGCTTCTTCTTCCTGCACTACATTGCTTACAATTGGAACTAGGGTCGTTTGAGGTGTCCTTGGGGTTTCCATTGACGGTGCATTTGGTGTCACCATCGCCAGATTTTCCTGATAAGGGGGTGGTCGTTTATCTAACATATCATCCAGTAGCTAACCTAATGGCTCTAAATGCTTCCTTTTCTCCTTGAATTTACTTCCTGCAGTCTCTCCTACAGTTAAAACTGGCTACAATCCTTCAGTTATATCTCCATTTCTCCATCTCTTCATTCTGTCCTCATGCCTTTCATCATGAAATCTTCCAAACATAAATCTATTACTTCTGCCACCTCTATGTCTTTCCCTTTCATACATTTCATCTTCCCATTCTACTAATGCTTCAAACTGTGTTGGTCTGGGTCTTGGATCTAATGTCATCATCTTGTCTCTCAAATCGCGCAAAACTGCCAAATTAAAAGAACCATGCTCTGGAAAAGCTAGCACACCATCATTCTTCGTATATTCTACCCAATTTTCTAACCAAATGCAAGTGTGATAACCATACTTCAACATCATGTAAGACGCTGGTGGCTTCGGTGGAGGGATAGGAACTCCTTCTCTTGTTATTACGGGTTTCTCTTTTTAAAGAACCTTTTAATATTGCCAAACAAAGTCAATTTCTCCTGTCTTGCTTGTTCGAAATACATTTTTGCTAGTTATCAACAATTTTACTCAAATCCAAATCTTTGTCAACACAATCCGCTATAGTTCACCAATCAAATTGCTTTGCTTCCCTAGGCACCTGACCAATGTCAGCGCGACGCACTCTAACTCTCCAATCGGAGCTTTCTGCGTCTCTCAACATGGCCTTCACACGAATTACATCAGCTGGTGCACTCTGCAGCTCGTAAGCAGGTGGAGCATTCGGCGCATGCGTCTTTCATATAGACCAAAACAACCACATGCTGGTTCCGACAAGAGGCCATTTTCATGCAGGCCCAATCTCGTACTAAAGTAAATAAACACAAAAAGAATATTAATTCATGAAATAAAACCCATTATGTTTACCTCCCACCATACTAATACCCTGTATCAATTATTTCCTAGCGAAAGCAATTAATTTAAAGCAGCTTTTTCGTTATTCGTGCACAACATGCAAAATGTGCAATGTACAACATAGCATAAACATGCGTTAGTACGATTTTTCAAAGCGCAAACAGTTAATACGTGCTCATGCCATCATGGTTTAGTATATTAGGTAAAATGCGTTTTGCCCCATGTGTGAGTGTGTGTATTCAGGGTTGGTTAGTCCATGCAGTCAATACATTATTATGGGGTTACTTAATTTCATGAGGATGTATTTTTGCAAACCTCACTCCATCACCTGTATAGGGAGCCAGTGTAGTTCCCTCAATGCTGCCCCCACCGATGCCCACCTAGGGATATTCAATATCACCCGGGCAGCAGCATTTTGGACCTTCTGCAAAATGTTCAGATTTCTTTTAGTCACCCCCAGATAGAGGACATTGCAGTAATCCAGACAGGATGTGACATGGGCCTGCACAATGGTCCTTTTGGCATCTAGTGGCAGTATATCCAGGATTTTACGTGGCTTTCTTAGAATGCCAAAGCATGGGCTGCTTACCCACTACCATCACCTCCGTCTTTCCTGCATTCAGTTGCAAGCAGCTGAACTTCATCCAGTTTGCAAGATCACTCAAGCAGGCCTTGAAATTAGATGCCACTCCTGCCTCCTTTTGTTCCAATGTGACAATCAACTGAGCGTCATCGGCATATGACACCAGTTTCACCCCATGTTTCAGCAATATGTCTGCCAGGGGGCGCATGTACACATTAAATAAAGTAGGGCTGAGGGCCGAGCCCTGTGGAACCCCTTGAGACAGAGGACACACCTTGGACTTAAAAGGGTGTTGTAAGACCTGGAAGGATCTATTCTGCAAAAAGTGCTTGATCCATTTCCATGTGCTGCCTCCGACCCCGGCCTCCCACAGACGTTCCAACAGAAGGCCGTGGGAGACCGTATCAAACGCAGCACTCATGTCCAGTAAAATCAATGCTGTTGTCCTTCCCTCATCAACTGCAATTTTTAAGGCCTCAGAAGCCAAAAGTAAGGCCGATTCCGTACTGTAAAGCGGCCTGAAACCAGACTGGATTTCATGTAGAACACGTTTTTCTTCCATGAACGTAGTCAGTTGAATATTCAGATGTTTCTCCGCAATTGTAGCAAAGTAGGGAAGCAAAGATATAGGTCTCAGATTCTCCAGGAGCGCTGGGTCTAGAGATGATTTCTTTAGCAGTGGCACAACCATAGCATGTTTCCAATTGCTAGGAACCTGCCCTGAGCTAAAGGACATCTTCAGTAATTTGGTAAGAACCGGTGCGATGGCTTCTTTCCCTCGACCCGAGAATCCTTTATAGCTGGAGCAAAGATATAGTTCCTGCTACTATCAGGGAAGGCAGCATATATTTTTCCTCTTTCCCAACTACAGATAGGGACTCTGATAATTTTGTAATTTAAAAATAAAATGGCAATTTAATTTGGTTATGTTGTCAAAACTGGAGAGTAAATTTAGAGAGTATTAGTTGATGTTAGTAGTGTGAAATGTATCCAATATTGTCAAGATAGTCTGAAGCTCCCATGAATAGAAATTGATGAATTTGTGCAAGTAGTTTCTCAGACATCGTTTTACTTTTTTTGGATGTAAGAGGACTCACACTACCTGACAATGATTGCCTCATCCTAATTTCCTGAAAACATTGTTATTTTTTTCTAAATTTCCAGGAAATGACAGACGTTGGGATGAGGTGTTCCTATTGAGCTGTTTAATGAATTATGCTAACGCTCTATGGCATTATTGGTTTTTGCACCTCCTTCTAAGCAGGTCGAGTAGCAGTTCCACCATTCTATAGGAAATCTTGATTTCCTTCTGTGGCTAGACCTGGTTAGATGGCCAATCCATGTACCTTAGAAGTAATTTAGAAGTGAAATCAATTTTTCCTCATTTAGTGAAAAGTATTTTGATTGTATAATTGAAGTGTAGAAGACATACACACACACTCAGATGGTACAAAACACAAAGGGGCTGATTCCGATCTCGGCCGGTAGGGCTCTGAATCGGATTCGGCATAACCGGATCCGATTCGGAGCCCTATTTCCCGACCGATTCGTACGCGCGTCCGGACGAGCGAGTACGATGCGAAATCGCCGACCGACTCGTTCGGGGGTCCCAACCGCTCCGACCGACTCGTTCCCGGGTCGAACCGCACCGACCGACTCGCTCGGACACAACTCGCACCGCGCAATGGAGACGTTCCCTGGCCGGGTAAGTACGTTGCGCGCCGCGAGCAGTCCGACCGACACGCGCCGTCCGGCTCGAAAGAGCAGTCGGAGCCGTACTTCGGGGGTCCGTGTCGGATCCCCCTGTACGCGTAGCCGCGCGAGTCGCACACAGGGGGGACCTATGGGTCCCCCTACCTGTGCGTGTACAGCGCGAGTCGCTTCGCCGCATACCCGCTGTAGGGGGCGCCCTTGTTCGCCTCGCACCCATTGAGGCAATGGGAGCCCGCGTTCGCGTTGTACGACCAGGTCCCATTGACTTCAATGGGAGTCCGACCGACTCGAGTACGATAGCATACGGACGCATCGTACTCGTTCGGTCGGGCTGCACGGGTCCGATTCGGTCGGAAATCTCTCCGGGTCCGGGTCGGTCGGAGAGATTTCCGGCCCGAATCGGAATCGCCCCAAAGCTGTTAGTTTTTAAATTCATATTGCAGTTTACTATTTGACATGTAACCTTCAGCTTAGGGTGGTTTTTTTAGAAAAACATTCTCAATAGGCCTGATAAAAGTGAAAAAACTTCCTTGAATGTGTGTGTCGGGATATATTTTATATATTATATTAATTGTTTGCAATTCAAAGTCAATTATTATTTTCCTAGGACTTTTATTCATTGTTTTAGATTGTACAACTGATAAAAATTCAGTGTATGAGGATTATTTGTCAGAAAGTGAGCCTTAAACTAATAACATGGTGGTGTTATTAATGTTTGCATTAATAGTATAAATTTGTGTGTATGGATGCAGAGTTGATTTAAAAGTTCCATCTATCATCCAAGTTTCACTATTTCCCTAGATTACTGTAATAAGACCTGCACTAAAGATTAATATTTGTTTCAGAGAGTTCTCATTATCATAGAGTAGAAAGGGTTAGCTAGTAAAAGAAACAATAAGTCCTGGGGAATGTTAATGTCAGAATAGGCTTGAGGAGTTACTCTTTGTGTATTACTTGCCTGTTTTTGTCTTTGAACCATTCGCCTTAAATTTGAGATTGTGAACAGTCTACTGCCAACATGCATGAGGATGTTCTGGGCTACCTCGCTCAAAACTGAGCCACAGGGTTCATTGTAGGTGGTCACAAGTGTCTTTATTTGTTGAATATTTTCTTAAATTCAATCTCCATTGTAGAAGCAGAGTGGTTATGCTTTGTGGTTCTCTCTACTGTATCACCAAGAGTAACCACTCTGCCTTTGCAGTGGGATGAAAAATAATGAACACATCTCCCATGTCCCCCTGGGCTCAGTTAATCTCTCCTTACAATAAATGTAGCCACCATACTTTAAGAGGTCTATTGCCATGTTTCGATTAGATGTAGCTGGCTTGCCTTGTGTTCTATAATCTGTAAAAAAAAAAAGAAAACAAATGAGTTTAATGTAATAATGCTGAGGTTTATTTTCTTCATTGAAATTGGTCCTGATAAAAAAAAAACTATAATGATAAGGATATAACTGATGCGGCCTGGTGGGATTTTCTTTTAATTACCCTCTCAAAAGAGATAAAATTGAATATTTGTTTAGTTTTGTGTCCTGTGAGAAGAAAGTTATTGTTATTTTAAATGTATATTTAATGTAAAAAATGTTACCTGCTGGTTTATTTCTTATTCCTTTGTCATCAAAAGTTTCTATATGGTATTTGTTGGATTGCAAGAGGTTATTAGGCTTGCTGTTTTTTTTAATTCTTTGAGGTCTACTGAAAGTTAGAGCGAAAATGTTACCATATTTTCTGCTTTTCATGCCTCTCCCAAATCTTTGTGTTTACTATTGACTTTTTATTTACTTTCCTTTTTCTTAGTGATTTTCTTTTACTGATGCTCAAAAATGTTGTAATCTTTCTTTTCAGTTTGTCGTAACTTTTAGCTCTTTATGTTCTAAGAAAAAAAAGTACTTGTTGAAGTTAAAATAGTAATTTTGCCCCCCAGCCACTGTCCAATACCTTCCCTGAGGTAAATAGTTGGCAGAGTTAGAATAGTAATTTTGCCCCCAGCCACTGTACAGCACCTTCCCTGAGTATTTAGCAGTTTTTCTTTATTTTTATTTTTATAAAAAAGTTATCACTTTTAGCCTTGGGAAAATATTATCATTAAATTGCAAAGAAAAGGCTGTATTTTAACTTATTTTAATGTGTATTTTGAAAAGCTTCGCAAACTGTGTGTGTTCACAAACTTTATAATGTCTAAAAACGTAAGTACATATTTTTAAAAGTAAAGCTTCTATGATATCTCTAGTAATTTCTAAGTATATTAAATGCCTTGGTTATACTTACGTGGATAGGCAGATAGCAGTGTTTTGAACTGTGTCTGATCAATCCTCCTGTTCACTCTGGTGCACATGGGTATGTGAGAAGGCAGTGTACACCTGACAACAAAATGGTGGAAGCCTATTTTCAATATGCATTTTAAAGGTGAACTAAAACAATAAAATAAGTGCGGGAATCTTTTTTTTTTCTGAAGTAAATCGTGACTAAAGCTATAATTATTTTTGTGGTGTAATATATTGTGTTTATGACATTCTCCACCTTATTTGTCAACCATCTTGGTTGGGGACAGGGTGTTTGCCTATACAGAAATGAAAGAAAGTCAGATTTTTAAAGAGAAAATACTGTTTAACTACTTTAGAAAACGTTTGCACCATTTTCTGATGTGTTGCTTTCTTTCATATTTATTGCTGCAAATGTTTGTGAAAGGTTGCGATATTTTGCTCTGTATTGCTTGGATGTATTATGATTGTAGGAAGGTAGGATATGACTGCATGGTTACCCCCACTTTTTGCCTGGTGTTTTGCTGGTTTTTGACTAGTCTGACTGGGATCCTGCTAATCAGGACACCAGTCTATCTGTTTTCTCCCTAAAATGATATGACATGTGCGTAGGTACACTCCAGATTGGATACTGGGGTACCCTTATCAGTCCCTAGTATATGGTACACATGTACCCAAGGCATAGGTACCCCAGAGCCCTCCCATGGGCTGAAGCATGTATTATGCCACCCATGAGAGGCCATGTAAAATGGAACTACAGGCCTGCCATTGCAGCCTGTGTAAGATGGTGCATTCACCACTTACTTTAGATATAGGTTTACTATATCTATAGGTCACTACATTTAAAACCTATAGGTCACCCGTATAGCAGGCCTTGACAATCCTGAAGGCAGGGTGCTGGGTTTTACTTGAGAGGGTGCCCCTGCATGAGCAGAGCACCCCTGCAGCCTTCGGAGACCATTCTCCCGGGTTGTCGGTGGCGCAGCCCGACATATAGGTAGAGGTGCATTATATGCTCGGTTAAATGCTATCTTGAAAACGGCTGCAACAAACCATGTCGTGTTTGGTATCAAACACCTTGGAATCATACCTCCACACCAGTGACCAGTGTGGGAGGTAAGATTACCCCTCAGAAGCAAGCTTCGTGGGGTCACTGGTGTTCCCAGTACCAGCCTTCTCGACACGGACAGCACAAAATGGATGCTGCCTACCAGAGACACATTTCTGCCCTCCTGCTGCTGAGCCAAGCTTGAGAAGAGGAAGGCAGCACAATAGACAACCTGTCACAGGAAGGTGTGACCACCTCCCAGACAGAATTTACTGTATTGGAGCTGGGTGGGGGCACTGCCAAAGTGCCTGAAAGTCTGCACATGGGGCACACTTGGTGTCCCTGTGCATAGTCCAGCTCAAATCAGTTCTGGGAGCCGTTAGCTCCTGCTCTGGTGCAAAACTGGACAAAGGACATGGGTGTAACCACCCCCCTGTCCTGACCCTCCTCTGGGAGGGTCCCCTGAATCTGTCCAACCCTCTCTTGTGGGTACAAAAGGGCTTCCCTGGCTGTAGGACCCTAGATTCGATGTGGACATGATTCTGAACAAGAAACCACTGACCTTTGACCGTCTGGACACCCTGGACTTCGCTGGACTTCGACTGGGCCCGACTTCATCTCCCTCCGTCCAAACCATTGTCTGTGCCCGTGCACCATACAGGCTCTGTGCAGGACCTGTGGAGCATCAAGGGCAACTGAAGTATCTCCCTTGGGGTGAAGGAGTCACTCCCCTGCATTTGCAGGCACCATAACGCAACTGACCGGTCTGCTGATCCTGAGCTCCTGCTGACTCCGAAGGCTCCAGCAACACAGGAGGTGGGTTCCTACATTCTTTGAGGTTGAGCTGCCATCTTACCATGTTTGAGGCCAGAATCCCTTGTGGGGACCATATAACCCGAACCCCTGTGCACCACGTACTTTTGCAATTGCATATGCTTGTTGGTTTTTCACAACTTTGTGCATTAGGCTGTCGATAGCCCCGACCTCTGCACACATTTCATACAAAGGACTCTGGCCTCCTGGCACTCTGTGCCCTGCAAGCTGTGACTTTGTGAAACTTCTAGAGGTCCCCTCGCGACTCCTGTGCCTTCAGCCTGTGGGTCCACTTGAGGGACAATCCTGATTTTCTTGAGCTCCCCTAGTTGCTCCAGGCCTGCCCAAACTCCCCTTGCTGTGGTGAGTCCTCTGGTCCTTGCTGGGCCAGACCGTAACCTTCTTTGACCTTCTTCATGGATTGCCGTTGCCAAGGCTTGTTGGTGCTCCCGCCGGACACTGACCCCTCAGCACTCGACATCCTTTGTGGGACAGCTCGTACACGGATCCTGGTCATCCTCGACGTCTCCTGGTCCCTGCAGCTGTAGAGTCAAGGTCTCCTTCTTCACACCTGAAGCACCAGACATCGGAGGGCATTCGTCTACAGAGTCCCTGGTCACTCCTGAGTGACCCAGACTCTGTCCCCTCTGCTTTCAAGTTCCTTCCATCAAGAATCCACCTGTGGGTTCCACCAGACACTTGTCTTCTTTCCAGCAGTGGCATTTATTTGAAGAATCCCATTGAGAACGACGGCGATTTCCTACGCCACTTCAGACCTATGCATCCGGCTTCTCTGGGATAGGTAACTCTGGTACTTTGGTATCCACGGGTGGGGTGGCTCTCCAACCTTCCATGTTCCAAAGGGTTTCCTTGTAATCCACTGGGAAGGGTCCTTAACATTTAAAACTGCAACTGCGTCTCTCCCATTGACTTGTACGTAGCACACGGTCGTGTTCTTACACTGCACCCGTCCTCCGTTGGGTCCCTGCTTACTCATCTTGGGTGGTTTCTTGGGGTCCCAGCGATTCTACACTCCCTAGACATTGTTTGGACTCGAGTCATGGTTTTTATACCACTATTTTAGTATATGGTTTGGTCTCCCCCGGGAGCCCACTGTGTATTAGTGCTACTTACGATTGTTTCTGTGCTATAGTATTGTGTGCTTTGTGTTTATCTGCGTGTAGCAGATACTGTGAGGTATTTAAGGTGTTATAATAATAAATATATATTCTTATAACTACTGTGTGGTGCTCCATTCATTTAACCAATACAATAAAATTGCATTCTGGTAAAACAAGCTGCCTAACATTCCTTCAAGACTAAGCTTGTAGGCTGCTCTCCACATCTACCACTTGGATAGCTTTCTAAGGTTAACTTTGACCTCTTAAATCACCATAAGGGTTGTTTGGACTGGTGCAAGGTGCCCACGTTAGTCAGTGGACAGCATATACCAGGCCAACTTCCCACATTGGTGTGCAATGGTTGGGATTCAAGCCTGCATTGTTCAACCAGATAAATCTTTGTATTGATTAACTGAAAACCACTAAGTACTAGGTACATATAATATTAGCTTAGAATAAGGAAGTTCTACTGAACTTAGGGTTGGGTAAGTCAAGGGTCTAGCACACCCTTTCTCCAACCTCAGAGAGTTTAGTTCCCACTAGGTTAGGTAGGTGCAACACCTCACTACACTTAGTATGTCTTCTAAAGGAGATGCCAGTGGCTCTCTGCACTCTAGATACAGTGAGCTGTCATTCCAAGAATTGAAAGCCCTGTGTGCCACTAGAAAGCTGAAGACAGGGAGAACAGCCAACACCCACCGCCTCATAGAGGCCTTACTGCTTGATGACCTTAGCAAGAACCCTGGGTCAGATGAACAGGAGAGAGTGGGTGGGGCAGGGAATGAGGACAGGTCAGGAGGTGACACCTTTTATGACCTAAACTCAAACCCTGGCCAGGAGGAACAAAATGGTTCCCACCTGGACAACTCAGATCTTCCAGGAGATGATGAGGAAGGCCAAGATGGCCCCCTCTTCACCCCTCCTGGAAGAGTGCAGAGTTTACCAAGGAGATCTAGATCTCCCTCTGCAGAGTCACATCACTCAGGACAGTCTGTAGGGACCTCTGTATCTAGCAAGAGGGACCACTCTTATGACAGGGCCTACCAGTTACTGGAACTTGAGAAAGCTAAGCTTAGGCTCAGGCAACAGCAATTGGCCCTGGATAAAGAGTCCCTAGGAGTCCAGAGAACTAGAAAAAGATTGGGACTAGAGTCCCATGGTGGCAGCAAAAGTGTCCCTAGAGTTAAGGAACATTCGTTTGACAATAGGAACCTGAGCAACATTGTCCCTCCCTACCATGTTGGGGATGACATCCATAAATGGATAACTGCTTTGGAGAGGGCCTGCAAAGTTCAGAGGGTCCCTCAAGAGCAGTGGGCAGCTATCTTGTGGCTCTCCTTTGCTGACAAAGGTAGAGATAAGCTCCTCACTGTTAGAGAAGAGGATGCTGACAATTACTCAGTTCTGAAGAGTGCTCTCATTGATGGGTTTGGCTTAACCACTGAACAGTATAGGATTAAGTTCAGAGACACCCAGGAGGCACAGACTCAAGACTGGGTAGACTTTGTAGATTGTGCTACAAAGGCACTGGAAGGTTGGATACTTGGCAGCAAGGTGCATGACTATTTAGGATTGTACAATTTGATTATGAGGGAGCAGATCCTTAATAATTGTCAAAACAAGCTTTTGCACCAGTACCTGGTGGACTCAGATCTGACTTCTCCCCAAGAATTGGGAAAGAAGGCAGATAAATGGGTCAGACCAGGGTGAAACAAAAGAACCAGGGTGGTGACCAGAAGAAAGATTCTTCCAAGACCCAAGAGAAAGGTGGGAATAAATCAAAAGATAAGTCCTCTGAAGGGCCCCAAAAATCCTCTTCTGGGGGTGGGTCCCAAACTCCTTCCTCCCCTGACAAGAAACCTTATTGATTTGTCTGTAAGAAGCCAGGCCACAGGAAAAATGATGCCATTTGCCCCAAGGTCAGCAATAAGGAAAGCATTCCTCCAAACACTACTTCTACACCTCCTGGTACTACAGGTGGTAATCCCCCAGGTGGTGGTAGTGCACCCAAAAATTTAGATAGGTTTTCTTGGGGAACTGAGGTGGACCCTGGCCTAGCCAGGTCCCCCACACAGGCCATTTTAGTCTGTGATGGTGGAATGGGGTTTGCCACTTTTACTGTCAGTCTCAATTCCTTCAGCAAGTACAGACAAGAGCCTCTGATCAATGGTCAGAAAGCTGTAGCCTACAGGGACACAGGGGCTAGTGTCACCATGGTGACAGGAACCCTAGTGCCCCCAGCCCAGCTTTTACCTGAGCTCAAGTACCAGGTGACCAATACTGATGGTGTGAGGACAGATCAGCCCATGGCTATAGTCAATCTCAGCTGGGGAGGGGTCACTGGTCCAAAGAGAGTGGCAGTGTCCCCAAACTTGCCTGTAGATTGCCTCTTGGGTAATGATTTAGAAACTTCAGCCTGGGCTGAAGTAGAACTAAAGGCCCATATACAGATGTTAGGCCTCCCTGATAGAGTTGGTGGGACCCCTAGGGCCTCAGTCCAATCCCAGGAATCTTTTGGAGTAGTGGAGCCTGAAACATTGGTCCACTCTGCTCCACCAGAGAGCACAGGGAATTAAGAAAAGTCTTCTTCCCCCAGACTATAGGTAAGGGTCAGGTTCCTCAGGGAACTGATCCTACCCCTTGTGAAGGAACTGCCCCAGAGGTGGTCAGGCCTGTCCTGGCAGAACCACTGAGGGCAGGGGACCCTTCCAAGGAGGTGCCCAGTCTGGAGCAGGTATCCTGCCCCTCTCTACCCAGTCTCAGTCAGCCTAGGGCTGCAGAGGTCAGGGGTGTCAGTGGACCCCTAGGGGCCCACTGTCCAGAGGAACCCACTCATCATCAGATTAGGGACACCCAGTCTAGTAGCACTAGATAGGGGAATATTCCTCAACATTCTGAGGGATCCCTCTTTCCCTTAGGTATTGACATCCCCCAGATGGACTCTCTTGGGCAAAGGAAAACCTTAGACAAAACTGTCCCAAACCTTCCCTGGCCCTCCATTGTTCCAAACAGAGGGACTCAACCCCCAGCTGTAGGCAGCCAGAGGTTGACCCCTAGGGCCAGATATAACTCAGTCATGGAAAGAAAGGCCTCCATGGTGACCAATGCTCTGAGGAAGCTGAGACCAACCCTCTTAGGGCCTCACTTCCCTACTCAGGCACCCCACCAGCCTATTTCTTTACCCAAGCAAGCTACAGGTAGTTATCCCAAATTTTGGAGAGCATCCAGCACTCAGTGCTGTCTCCTTTTTTGGAGACCCATAAACTCCTTCACCCGTCTCAAATGGGCTTTCGCCCACTGCAAGGTACAGAAACGGCCCTGCTCTCAGTTGTTGAAGAGTCAAAAAAAAATCTTGGACTCCGGAGGCATCACTGTGGTCATTCTCCTAGACCTCAGAGCAGCCTTCGACACGGTTAACCACCAACTCCTGGTCCATAGACTTAGAAGACTGGGGGTGAGCGGGGTCGCTCTGGCTTGGTTGCAATCTTTCCAGAGTGATAGATTCTTTCAGGTTTTCGATGCTGATGTGGCCTCAAAACAGGTGCCTCTCTGCTGCGGGGTTCCTCAGGGATCATCCCTGAGTCCCACATTGTTCAACATTTATATGAGCCCTTTAGCGAAGCTAGTGTTGCCTTTTGGGGTACACATAGTGACCTATGCAGATGACACCCAACTTGTGGTGGGACTCAACCACGCCGACAACTCGTCCCCTAACATATGGCAGTGCTTGGAAGAGACTGCTAAATGGATAGATGACTCCTTTCTGAAATTAAACGAGGAAAAAACTGAGTTGATGATCCTGGGGAATCGGTCACCTATTGACTTCAATACAATGTGGCCAAATACATTGGGTTCTGTTCCAACTCCTAAGCCCCAGATAAAGAGCCTGGGTATCTGGCTAGACCAAGATTTGACCTTCAAGGCTCAGGCACGCAATGTGGCGGCCTCGTGCTATGGTATCTTGAGGATGTTTCGGAAAGTCCTCCCTCTCCTCCCTTTTCAGGCTAGGAAACTTATGGTTCAGGCGCTTATTCTGTCTCGTCTGGATTACGGTAATGCCCTATAATTAGGTGCCCCATGTGCAACCTTTTCCAAACTCCAGACGGTACAGAATTGGGCAGCCAGAATTCTTCTGAATATTCCAAAATTCCAATCAGCAAAACCTGCCCTGAAATCCCTTCACTGGCTTCCTATCAGGGAGAGAGTTAATTTCAAGGCATTGTGCATTGTGCACAAGTCGTTGGCCGGAAAAGACCCGGCCATTAATTATTCTATTATTCGCCCCTATCGTGCCAACAGACGCCTTCGCTCAGACGACCTGCACCTGGCCACTGTTCCTAGGATTAGGAAAGCCAGAAGTGGGAGGCGTATGTTCTCTTACAATGCATCGAAGCTCTGGAATTCCCTTCCTCTTTACCTAAGAAAAGAACCTAACCATCTTGTTTTCCGTAAACTGTTAAAGACCTGGCTATTCCCGAAAATCTGGTGGCCTCGCTGATCTTCCCGCTGTTAGCGCTTGGATGCCCCTGGGTAGCCATGCGCTTTATAAATGTATTTTTCATTTCATTTCTTTCATTTCATTTCAGAGTAGGGACTCCTTAGTGGTCCATAAGACAGGGAGTATCCATGCCAGTGCAGGACCTTCCTTATATGGCCACTTAGGAAATAAAGTCTCAGCTGGGCAAGGTTAGCCTTATCCTTTCGTTTGGGGGGGTTATGTAGGAAAGTAGGATCTGACTGCATGGTTACCTCCACTTTTTGCCTTTTGTTTTGCTGGTTTTTGACTAGTCTGACTGGGATCCTGCTAATCAGGACCCCAGTCTACCTGCTTTCTCCCTAAAATGATATGACATGTGCTTAGGTGCACTCCAGATTGGATACTGGTGTACCTTTATCAGTCCCTAGTATATGGTACACATGTACCCAGGGCATAGGTACCCCAGAGGCCTCCCGTGGGCTGAAGCATGTATTATGCCACCCATGAGAGGCCATGCAAAATGGAACTACAGGCCTGCCATTGCAGCCTGTATAAGATGGTGCATGCACCACTTACTTTAGATATAGGTTTACTATATCTATAGGTCACTACACTTAGGGGCCGATTCCGATCTCGGCCGGTAGGGTTCCGAATCGGATTCGGCTTAACCGGATCCGATTCGGAGCCCTATTTCCCGACCGATTCGTACGCGCGTCCGGGCGAGCGAGTACGATGCGAAATCACCGACCGACTCGTCCGTGCATCCCGACCGCTCCGACTGACTCGTTCCCGGGTCTAACTGCACCGACCGACTCGCTCGGACTCGACTCGCACCGCGCAATGGAGACGTTCCCCGGCCGGGTAAGTACGATGCGCGCCGCAAGCAGTCCGACCGACACGCGCCGTCCCGCTCGAAAGAGCAGTCGGAGCCGTACTTTGGGGGTCCGTGTCGGACCCCCCCTGTACACGTAGCCGCGTGAGTCGCACACAGGGGGGACCCATGGATCCCCCCTACCTGTGCGTGTACGGCGCGAGTCGCTTCGCCGCGTACACGCTGTAGGGGGTGCCCTTGTTCGCCTCGCACCCATTGAGTCAATGGGAGCCCGCATACGCGTTGTACGACCGGCTCCCATTGACTTCAATGGGAGTCCGACCGACTCGAGTCCGATGGCATATGTGCGCATCGTACTCTTTCGGTCGGGCTGCACAGGTCCGATTCGGTCGGAAATCTCTCCGGGTCCGGCTCGGTCGGAGAGATTTCCGGCCCGAATCGGAATCGGCCCCTTAATACCTATAGGTCACCCCTATAGCAGGCCTTGACAATCCTGAAGGCAGGGTGCTGGGTTTTACGTGAGAGGGTGTCCCTGCATGCGCAGAGCACCCCTGCAGCCTTCGGAGACCATTCTCCTGGGTTGTCGGTGACGCAGCACAACATATAGGTAGAGGTGCATTATATGCTCTCGTAAAATGCAATCTTGAAAATGGCTGCAACAAACCATGTTGTGTTTGGTATCAAACACCTTGGAATCATACCTCCACACCGGTAATCGGTGTGGGAGGTATGATTCCACCCCTCAGAAGCAAGCTTCGTGGGTCCCTGGTCTTCCCGGTACCAGCCTTCTCAACCCGGACAGCACAAAATGGATGCTGCGGACCAGAGACACATTTCTGCCCTCCTGCTGCTGAGCCAAGCTCAAGCAGAGGAAGGCAGCACAATAGGCATCCTGTCACAGGGAGGTGTGACAACCTCCCAGACAGGATTTAGTGTATTGGAGCTGGGTGGGGGCACTGCCAAAGTGCCTGTGCATAGTCCAGCTCAAACCAGTTCTGGGAGCCATTGGCTCCTGCTCTGGTGCGAAACTGGACAAAGGACATGGGTGTAACCACCCCCCCCTGTCCTGACCCTCCTCTGGGAGGGTCCACTGAATCTGTCCAATCCTCTCCCTTGGGTACAAAAGGGCTTACCTGGCTGTAGGACCCTAGATTTGATGTGGACACGATTCTGAACAAGAAACCACTGACCTTTGACCATCTGGACACTCTGGACTTTGCTGGACTTTGACTGGGCCCGACTTCGTCTCCCTCTCTTGCCCATGCACCATACAGGCTCCATGCAGGACCTGTGGAGCATCAAGGACAACTGAAGTATCTCCCTTGGGGTGAAGGAGTCACTCCACTGCATTTGCAGACACCGTAATGCAACTGACCGGTCAGCTGATCCTGAGCTCCTGCGGACTCCGAAGGCTCCAACAACACAGGAGCTTCGGAGTTCCTCTTTATCTTGCTCCTATTTGTATCTTAAATATAATATCGGCACCAATACCCAAGCACGGCTTGCTTCAGGCATCTATAAATGTTCAA
This sequence comes from Calotriton arnoldi, assembly GCA_963921515.1. Taxonomy (NCBI): domain Eukaryota; kingdom Metazoa; phylum Chordata; class Amphibia; order Caudata; family Salamandridae; genus Calotriton; species Calotriton arnoldi. The sequence goes on along the minus strand of CAWUFW010003150.1, from coordinate 579,426 downwards.
ATAGGGTCCAAATGGATATAAAATTATCGTCAATACCTCCAATTGTATGGCCTGAGTATAGAGCAATAACGGCTATATCTTCTCTAAAGTTCAATCTTTCTGTAACGGGCCATTCACTGACGGAGGAGTATACCCCGTTTGCCGCTCGACATCATATTTAAATTTCTTTTTTGGGCTTGTGGATTTGAGCACCACGGATGAGAACTCTATAATCCTTGCTTGGGTATTGGTGCCGATATTATATTTAAGATAGAAATAGGAGCAAGATAAAGAGGAACTCGTGTGTCCCTTTAGGTTTGAATTGAGGCTGATCTAGTCCAATTCTTGAATAATATTAGGAATCGGTTTTTAATGTATGGGAGTTATTGTTCTTTCCTGAAGAAGGTGATGGTCAAAATATAGTGCCCACCGAAACGCGTCGATGCACTAACAAAGGAAGGCCTACTGTAAATCAATGTGGACAACTGTTAAAATTGACAACTTTTATATAAAACAACAATTGATCTATCTGTGATTGTGTAGTTCTTCCTGCAAATAGGAATTATTTTCCTGCCTGTTCTCCCAATGTTTATGTCTATTTCACTTGTTATTCATATGTATGTTTTTTAATTTTTAATTATATCACCCATATTGGATCTTATTGGGTTTTTATATTGTTCTTAGGGTGAATTTTCAAATGTTATTATTTTTAGTTTATTTTGCATAATGAAATGTATATATTTGTCAATTAAATTTGTATATTCATATCTGCATTTGTTACTTGTTTTTTATTCCTTTGTTCATGGTCTGTAAACTGGTGACATAGGGTGCCTTGTGTTAGTGTGGTTTTATGCATGTGTACTGACCCAAAGGGGGTTCTTTTTGACTATGGTTCCTTGAAGTCCCAGCAATTCTACACTCCCTAGACATTTCTGGACTTGAGTCGTGGTTCTCATACCACTATTTTAGTATATGGTTTGGTCTCCCCCTGGAGCCAACTGTGTATTAGTGCTACTTACGATTGTTTCTGTGCTATAGTATTGTGTGTTTTGTGTTTATCTGCGTGTAGCAGATACTGTGAGGTGTTTAAGGTGTTATAATAATAAATATATATTCTTATAACTACTGTGTGGTGCTTCTTTCATTTAATCAATACAATATGATTGCATTCCGGTAAAACAAGCTGCTTAACATTCCTTCAAGACTAAGCCTGAAGGCTGCTCTCCACAGCTTCCACTTGGATAGCTTTCTAAGGTTATCTTTGACCTCTTAAATCACCATAAGGGTTGTTTGGACTGGTGCAAGGTGCCCACTTTCGTTAGTGGAGAGCATATACCAGGCCAACTTCCCCCAATGATATTTATTGAATTTGCATACTTGGGCATTTTTTGCATTGTGTCACACAGTAATATGAGCTCAGAAAAATTAGTATAGGGTTGCAATGTATTATGTTGACTTGCAATGTGTTGTGTTGTTTTGTGATCTGTTGCGTGGAGATGCGCCTAGCTTCATTTTTTAAAGATAAAAATGCAATAAAAAATATGATGTCTCACAATATAATTATATTGTCTATGCTAGAAATTATTTTTAATATTTAAATCCATATTAATTGCAATTTTTTTAATTAATAAAAGTTGGTTTCTAAAGGTTTGCATGGTAAAAGTCTGTGTGGTAACGGTATGCGTGATGATGGTTCATATATGTTTTTTTTATGCATGTTTGTGGTTAAGACATGCACGGTAAAGATGTGCGCAGTGGTGGTTTATGCATGGTAAAGATTGCGTGGTAAAGGCATGTGTTGAAACATCATAAAACTGGTAAAATGGATGTTTAAAAAAAATCATATAGAGGTCAGGCACTTTATTGTAAAGAAAGAGTGAGGGAGGTAGTTTAATTTAAAATGAAGTTTATATGTATATACATTTTTTTTTTACCAGTTTTACATCCCCATACTGGTTTTGTCCGTAGGGGAACATCGGGAAAGTTATTATTTTTCTTAATTTTAGAGTTAAAAAGAAAAATCATTACACTAGAAATGCTTCTTTTTAAACCTGTTAGAAAAAACCCCAACTATTTTCTCATTTTTTACTTCACGTTTTTTTATTGGTGATATACTTTCGACAAGGCAGATAATGATCAGAAAAAAGGTGAGTCAGAAACTTTTGAAAGATTTTATGGACTTTATTTGGGCTTATAAAAATATTTTTTTTTAAAATATTTACAAAAAATTGTGTTTTTGATGATTTTGAAGGGAGATTTTTTGGGTCCAATAAATGTTTTGGGGTTGTGATTAGAATTTGCATGCACTGGATCATTGAATTACTAAAGACTGCTGGAGAGTGGATTGTTAAAAATATCATACACAAAATGTGATGGGAAGCTGCTTGCAATACAATCAGATTAAATAATTGATATGCTGTAGTCATTCACACAATCAGGAGGTACAAAACACAGAGGGGCCGATTCCGATCTCGGCCGGTAGTGCTCCGAATCGGATTCGGATTCACCGGATCCGATTCGGAGCCCTGTTTCCCGACCGAATCGTACGCGGGTCCGGCCGAGCGAGTACGATGCAAGCTCCCGCGAAATCGCCGACCGACTCGAACGCGGCTTCAACACGCTCCGACCGACTCGCATGGACACGACTCGCACCGCGCTGCTGGAGACGTTTCCCGGCCGGGTAGGCACGATGCGCGCCGCGAGCAGTCCGACCGACTCGCGCTGTCCGGCTCGAAAAAGCTGTCGGTGCCGGACTTTGGGGGTCCGCGTCGGACCCCCCTGTACGCGTAGGCGCGCGAGTCGCACACAGGGGGACCCATGGGTCCCCCCTACCTGTGCATGTACGCCGCGATGCGCTTGGATGCGTACCCGCTGTAGGGGCGCCCTTGTTCGCCTCGCACCCATTGGAGTCACTGGGAGCCCGCGTACGCGTTGTACGACCGGCTCCCATTGACTTCAATGGGAGTCCGACCGACTCGAGTCCGATAGCATGCGAATGCATCGTACTCGTCCGGTCGGACTGCTAGGGTCCGATTCGGTCAGAATTCTCTCCGGGTCCGGCTCGGTCGGAGAGATTTCCGGCCGGAATCGGAATCGGCCCCAGAGGGTCCTATTACGACGCTGTCGGTTAGAATAGCGTCTGACTGACACTGTAGCCATATGGAATCCGCCTGACTATTAGTCAGCGGTTCCACCCACAGTATTAGGATATGACCGCCCTATGGGCAGTCAAAATCATCCATTTTTCTATTGCAGCTTATGCGGCGGCCAGAAAAGGGCTTCAGTACAAGCTGCAATAGAAAATGTATGTTTTCAAACATCCCTGCTCCGTGTGGTAGGCACCATGCAGTGCCTACCATATGGTGCAGGGATGTTTAGGGGGAAAGTTTCCCCCCAGGCCCCATAGGGAGGGCCAAGGGGGAAGGGGGCCCTGCTAGAGGCCCCCAGAGTCACTTTTCACCTGCCTTTTCATCGTGGGCAGCCCGCCATGAAAGGGCAGGTGGAAAGCAACATTTTAATTGCAACAACGGAGCCGAGGTTGGCTCCTCTGCCACTTTGGGATTACAATTCCACCCGCCACGCCGATGGCTCCATGAGCCCGTCGGAAGCAGAGCAGAATTCCCCTGTGGGTTTCCCTCCAACCGCCTGTATCATAATACGGCGGTCAGACGGAAACCTATGATGTCGGGTGTAAAGCCTCCGATGTGCTGTTGGATGGCTTTCCGCCCGATATCATAATGAGGGCTAAAGTTGTTAACTTTCTACATTTGAATTGTAATCCACTTTTTGACAGGTAATCTCAACTAAAGATGTATTTCCAAAATACCTGGGAAAGTGAAAAAAATACTTGAATTTGAGTATAGTTTAACAATAGACTTAATCTAGTAATCCAAAATCAAGCCTTATTTTCCTAGGACTTTTTTTATTGGTTTTGATTTGACAGCTGTTACAAATTCAGTATAGGTTGAGGATTGCTTGTCAGGGAGGAAAGCATAAATCAGTGTGATTTATGTTAGAACATATTATGTACATCTGGGTGAATGAATTGATTGCGTAATTGCAGGTGCTAGCCAACATCCAAATTTCACTACTTTCTAGAGTAACTATGTTATGAAAGGTTGTAAAGATTAGAATACGTTTTTCAAGATGTTGGCTATTATAGCGAAGAAAAAGCTCATGGTTGAAAGATTCTGTTAGTTCTAGGGGATATTAATATCAGAGTAGGGATGAAGAACTGTTAGTTGAGAATTGCTCACCTATTTTTGCATTGCACCATTCTTTTAATATTAGGAATTGTGGGCATACTGCTAGCAACATGCATGGGGATGGTCTGGGATACCTCCCTTAATATTGAGCCAAAAGGGTCATTGGAGGTGGCACCAAGTGCTCTAATGTGTTGTACATTTTCCCCCACTTCCAACTCCATTCCAGATGCAGATTGGTTATGATCTGTAGTTATAACAACTATGTCACCAAATGTAACAGCTCCACCTTTGCAATGGGTTGAGAAGTAAGTCTCTCCTTACAATAAAGGTATCCACCATAGTTGAGAAGTTTATTTCATCTCTTAGAACGGCTGCGTACAGCTTGCTTTGCATTTTCCATGTTTATTATCTAAAATGCAGATACAAGAAAATGTTGGTAATATGCATTGAAAATGTTTTAAACGCTTTGCTTTATCCTGTGTAAAGGTTTAAAAAATGTGTTTGATTTTTCTCTTGTTGAACTAAAAAAAGAAAAAATTTTAGTTTCTGCAATTCTGATGAAGAAAATATCCTAAAGGTAGTAATTTTCCTGTTGTTAGAAGGAAAAATCATTATTGTTTTTTATTGTCATAAAAGCAAAGAAAACATTTTTTTTTTAAATGTGTACTTTTATTATCAAGAATCAGTGGTTCTTGGTCAGAAATAGTTTAACGAGTATGTTACAAATATTCAACCACATTTCAAAGATATAAATTGGACCTGGAAAAAATATGTTCTATATTTCAATAGCATATTACAAAGGGATAAGTGTAATGTTTGGCCCTGTTTTTCTTATTGTAGAATGTCAGTATTACTATTTATGCCCTATAGGGATGTGGCAAAAAAAAGTGTTTATTATTTTTATTTGCATTGTTTGAAGAAATGTTTCCATGCTGATTTGGTTATATAATGTGGATGGTGTTTTATTTTCAAATCGTATTTTCACTCTTTCAGTGGATGGCTTTATAGGGCTCTAGTATTTTAAAAGAAAAGTTACAGCATAGATTAGAAATGAAAATGTTTATTGCGATTTTGAATTACAATTTTCTCACCTTCTCCGAGTTGGCACAGAGTGTAGTTGGGAATAGTAAATCTGCTCTTCTGTCAGTGTCCAGCGCCTTCTCCAAGTTGGCACAGGATGGAGCTAGGAACAGTAAATCTGTCCCTGCCAGTGTGTATCACCTTCCCCTAGTTGGCACAGGGCTGAGATTCAAATAGTCATTCTTCCCCGCTTCCAGTGTATAGCACATTCCTCGAGTTGGCAGGCATAATCAATTTGTTACAAATAGGAATATATGCTACTTTGTTTAAAATAATCCAGACTATTTGAATTTGAATATTTACATTTCAAAAGTAATTATTTATTATTTACTTTGTTTATTTCTCACAAAACAGTTTATGTCTTGGTCTGAATGAAGTATTTTGGCAATGTTCTGAATAGCACTAGAAAACATATTTAATTGTTATTACAGATTATTTTAGAAAATGTTTTTTTAGCATTCATTAGATTTAGTGATAGGTGGCACTGTGAAAATGAAGTCAATCAGGCAGTTGCTGCTGTCCACTCATATGTAGTCATCTCAGTGACATAACATACAAATTACAAAATGGTTTACACCCAAATATATACAATTGTTGTTCTTAAACCTAAATTAATTTATAAGATATGCACCACAAATCTTAATTTTTTACTTTTCATGATTAAACCTATAATGTAAGAGTTATTTGGTTTTTTGGGTTTTAATCGTGATGTTCTTGCATTTATTGGTCTGTCATCTTGGTAGGGGCATTTTTGAATAAGGTAAAAAAGCGTAATTTTTGCTTATTTAGTAAAAATATTATTTGCGTAAAAATACGTCTATTAAGAAATTATTGTTTGAGAATTTAAGTTTTAGAAAAAACTGCATTGTAACAAATTCCCTGCCTCCCCCACTATTTCTCCGCTATGCACATCCACTGTTTGGACCTGAACTAATTCTCTTGCTGTGATTTGACTCATTATCTTGATGTAAACATATGCAGATGAAAAGCGCTCTGATACCCTCGGGTCTTGCCAGGGCTATATAAAACTCTTAAATAAATAAATAAATTGTTTGCATGGTGAAAGTATGCGTAGTAAAGGTAGTTTTAAATATAGTTGATGTGAAAATGCATGCTATTTGCATGAGTGGTAAAGACAAATGCATGGTAAAACATCTATGGTACAGACTGCTTGGTAAAGGCATGAGTGGTAAAGGCATGCATTGTCATGTCATACATTCCATTGAGAGGTTCTTCATCTATTGTGGTGATTAGAGATAAACATGGAATCACTCTTACTCATTAAACATAAATTAATAATAAATTTGCTGAATGCTACAGGGAAATGTATACCCAATAACCACACAAATATCCACACACAAGACCGTCTCCAGCAATATCTTGTGTGATAATCTAGGTGAAGGACCTCTTCTGACAAGTGGTCAAGGGGTAGTCCTTTTATATTAAATCTTATCAGAGATTGAAATTTCTGACATAAGTTTAAGAATGTCTGACATTGATCAAGGTGTACGTCCCAAATGTATCCTTATGAACACTTAAGATAATTGGACATCAATTCAGACTACACTAATTTGGCTATATGTCTGTTTGCTCTTATTTGACCTTGAATATTATGACAACTAGACATTTGTCCCAGACATGATGTTGCATCAGGTGTGATATCTAAGTCACTGTCTGAATGACTTGACACTTTTACTGGTCTTGGGATGATAAGGATCACATGACATCTGCATCAATGGCAGACTTGATACAGATTCTGCACAAATTGAGGAAAATAGGGACTCCCAGTTACCAAAATTAAAAAATGGTGATTCCCATTACCTAAACGGAGTTGGCCTACTTAAAATGGAGTGAGACCTTAGGGGCTTTACGTCACTACCAATTTTGCCAAAGCTGATACCTTTCAAGGATTGGATGCATTGCTGCAGCAACTGTTATTGAATCCATAAAATGCACATATGTGTACATAGAACTTACATCTTACTATCAAAAATAAAGGGGAGAGAGAGGGACAGAAAGACTTGTCCTCCTACCGAAGGTGAAGCAAACAAAATGTTTTCTTATATATCCCTCACGCACCAGGGTTGCCCCTTGGTGGCATGCTTCATAGGGTCCATCCAGTTCCACTGCGGAATGGGGCATGCTGTGACCTACGAATTATATGGGAGCACTTATGTTGAAGAGGGTGGGACTAATGGATGAGCCATGCAGAACACTGCAGATGGTGTGTTTGGCCTGTGAGGTGAAGGGAGGGAGGCGAATCATCAGTATGTGCCCCATGATGAAGGATGGCATCCATCTAAGAGCATCGATCTTGATGCAGATCTGGTGCATTCGTTGATGAGTGTGTGGTGGGAGGTGGTGTCGAAGGCAGTGGAGAGGTCGAGAAGGATCAGGGCAGCTGCGTCTCCTCTGTCGCGTAGGTTATAGATGTCGTCTGTCGCGGTGATCAGGGCTGTCTCGGTGCTGTCGTTGGCTTTGAATCCAGATTGGCTGGGGTTTAGAAGGTTGCTTATTTCCAGGTGTTTGATGAGGTGGAGGTTGATAGCCTTTTCCAGGACTTTGGCAGGGAATGGGAGCATTGAGATGGGGTCATTGTTCTAGAGGTAGTTGAGGTCTGCGGAAGGTTTCTTGAAGAGGGCTCAGACATCCGAGTGTTTCCAGGCACTGGGGAAGGTGGCTGTGGAGATGGAGGAGTTGAGGATGGTGGTGAGCTGGTGAGCTGGTGGATGATCTTGTCGCTTCTAAGTTTGAAGACTAGATGGGGGCACAGGTCGGTGGGTGCACCTGAGTGGATGGAGTTCATTCAGCCCTTGGTGTTAACTGTGCTGAGTTGTTCCCATGTGGTGAGAGGCTGCTCAGTGGCTGTCCTCACAGGAGTGGGGATGCTGAGGAGGTCGGTGGCTTGGGGCTCGAAGTTTTGGTAAATGGAAGCTTGTGATTTTGTGAATATTCATAAATTTATTTCTCACCCATTCTCACACTTAGCAGGGTAGTAATGAGCATCCAAATGTGATGGGAGTGTAGGGAAATGTAATTTCTCACTTGTTAAAATGTCCCCATATAAAAAAGAACAACTGCAATATCCTTTTCATGTGCACAGGTGAACACTATGTACAACTCTTCCTTTGGAGCTGCTAGACAGACACAGGAATTAAAAAAAATACAAGAGTACCACTGGAAGCATGTGGCTGTCACAGCTTGCCTGAAGAGCTCTTGAAAGGTTTTGTGAGGATTCAAATATTTACACTCATTCAAGGTAGAAGCCTTACAGGTGCAGAATTAAGAATGTCTTTGTGGATCAGGTCCTTGGTATGGAAAACTGCATGTAATCAGTTAATGACTTATGAGATGGAGGTGTGACAGCTTTAAGATCACAGCATGGCATTCTAAATGCCAGAAAGACTTTAGGATAGATTCTCATTTCAATCTTGATTCCAATTCCCCATTTAAACAACTGCACATTGCAGTTAATCTTATGCTTTACTAACCATTTTTGTGATCACTCATTGCAACATTGAATAAAACTAGTAGAGAGTTTTGGCCAACTTCCAGGGACACAGCATAGATTGAGTTGCCATCACGTTTCTTTGCTGCAACCAAATAACCTCAATCAGAATTAACTTCCTTTAATCTTACAATCTCGTACATCAAAGTGCTTCTGTCCCATCAAAATCCAAATTTCATTTAATGGGTAAGAAGCAAAGAGCCTTGGTGCTCATGCCAGGAATGATCAAAGAGATCCAAGAAGCATCCTGTTTGCTTTATTGAATCCTGACTGGTTCCATGGTCTCCTATATGTGCAATTCATACCTGGTACCACTGGTATCCAGCCTGAATCAGATCATATTGAGGCAACTTTTTCTCCAGAGGTGGTTTTGGAAAGGTGGCTCATACTATAGGTGATGGCTGCAAAGACTAGATGAGCTGGCGGTGTTTTGTCTGCACCACCTCAATTGCACTAGGCAAGTTTCTGGAGCTTAACCTCTCAGTTTATTTTCAATCCACAATTTCTTCCAGACCTGCAGAGGTCTGCATATAGTACTACAAATATCAAATTAGCTATATTCATTGAGACTGAGATGCCAAGCCCCACCCACCACAAGTTACAGAGATGTGCTTATCACAAAAATAGAATATCAAAAAAGGTGGAAATCAGGAGTTGTGGCTGTTCCTACAAGAATGGAAGTCAATGTAATCCTGGGAGGCTCCTACTTATAGACCCAGAGTACGCAGTAGGTAGCAGAGGGAGCTAAAGAGAAGAGGTACACTATAATAAATCAAGTTTAGCAAGGTAAAAATATGAAACAACTCATTGAGCGAGAAATTACCACATTTCTAAGTCTAAGTCAAGGAAGCCTCCCAATGTTGCTGAGTAAAGACAAAATTGTGGCATATGTAGAAAGGTCTAGGACCATGACAATGATTTTAAAATAATTTAGAGATGACATCTCTTGAGAAATTTATGCTACATCTCCTGAGCTGAGATATTTTTGATACTTTATTATTTGTTTTAATGTAAATTGTTACACACTATCATTATCTCCCACAACCCCTATGCATGTGCTATGTGTGGACCTAATATGTGAAACCCCTGATTTTATTATCTGAGTCTTTCCTGGAGATCTTCTAGAATTTTGGCTTTTGGGCATTGGAAATTAACAGTAATATTCAGAGATATACAACTTTTTGATACAAATATGCTAATAATATTTCTAGATTCACAAAGTGATTTCCACCTGATAAGATGGACCTTCTTTAAATATCTTCAAATCAGAGCTTAACTTAGGATGAAAAAGCCAATATCTCTAGTTTGAATTGATTTCCAATACGAAAGTATTTAGCAAATAATACATATTTGTGAATTCCACGAACTTGCTTGAGAGGCACAATAAATAAGAAAGCTAGATCACAAGCTCACTACTTGAATCCTTTGTGAATCTATTGATAAAATGTGTAGTGTTCTGGCCTTAGGCAGATATATAATCAAACATTATGAGACAACATATTCTACATACTATACTGCGAGAATGGTGCATCATTTGAATTGTCCTAATGACTCAAAATTACTGTGTAGTTGTCATGAGGATTCACTTAATGATAAAATGCTCATAACAGTCTTAGGAAACTAAACCAAAATATGTATTGACTCAGGATGAGGCACTTGATCATGTCTAATGTATAAAGTTTACTTAGTGGGCTGCCCAATATTGCTATTAATGGGAAAAATAATTTGACCACTCTAATTCAAAACTAATTGCACATCTAGCTGCAGTTCCTTTACTCTCAATTTGTATACACAAATATTACTTTCTGAAATTAAAGATCAGGTGACTCAGTTTGAAAAAAATCGGAAGATGCTTATATATTTGTATTAATGACTTGACTGTCAAATGAATGTTTATGGTGTTTATGGATGGGGGCAATTTTTTATTAAGTATTTTTGACCATAAAAACACAACAGCAAGATAAAAATACTAGAACCACAGAATAATAAATGTGCAAAACATGATTTACTATTAACTGAAAGCAGGAGGAAAATAGTGTGTTTCATTATGCCATTTCATCCATTTTCCTAATAGCACCACATGGAAAATGATTAGCTGAAAAACAAAACTACACAATGTTTAGCATTAAGAGTTTAAGAAAAGCAGACCTACTGTGTTTGTCTTTCTGTGAAATCAACACAGGTTTAAGAAATGCCATTCTTTGGGAAGCAAAAAACTGACCACAGAATAAAAAGTGCAAACAGGATTGTGAAGATGTGTTTTAGAATGGCATAGAGATGCATCTGTCTCCTGTCAGTTTTTCATGAACAGACTCAGTAGACCAGTCTATATATTAGCCCTAAAGTGTGTTGTAAGGTTCCAGTTGTGTCTTTTATGAATCTGTGCATTTGAAACATTTAATAGGACATGAAATACTTATTTTAGGTGGACGTTCATGGGCGGTATTAGGACGAATGCACTCATGATGTTTAGGATTATATATTTATAATTATTTTCCCTTTTTATTTTACCCTCTCTTAATATACCTTGCTAAATTCTATAATGAAAATAGAAAACAAAAATTCAAATCTGACTGACCGCAGAAGGAAGACAGAGTGATCTCAGTAATTTAACCACTGAAGCAGGTTTTAAGGGATAGAGGATAACTATGCTCCTCCACAGAGACAGCTGAATCTCCTAGGCAAATTTATTACTGACACAACAATCTTTACTTCATTTGTAGCAAAACTCCTCTTCACACTGGAATAAATGTTACTTATACTTTGAGACATTGTGTAGTTTCTGTTACCCTAGCACAGATTTACCTGTGAGGTCTTCTTCGCCTGCTCAAAGTACAATGCCTTTTTAGTTATATTGACAATAATACGAGGGCCGTGGCCAGGACGCCACTCAAGATTGCCACCTAGTATCGGAGCTCTGTTCTGCGTGTGAACTGCAGAGAATATATTTGAAGCTTCCACGATGTTGCAGTGAAGGAACGGCTTCCTTCAGATGTCAGAATATCTCTTGACCCATTTTGTATTGTTTTGAAGCCCCTTTATGGCAATGGGAGCTCTTTTTCAGTTGATGGCGTCACTAGGAAAATTGCGACCGCCATTTTGAATTCCTCAACATGAGGCACTTTCTCATTAGCCTCTGGGGTACTTTAAATACTTTATGTGCATAGAGCTTCTTTGTTGTTTTTTCAATAATTAAGGCATGATTGGTGCTTTGACGTTTGTTCTGTATGCCTCATAAGTATTCTGTTCTCCACACAAGTCAATTTTTGGTGCATATTTGTGGCTGTATGAGTTTGTTTTTTAATGGATGGCATCACTGAAATTATCACAGCCGCCATCTTGATTTGCATAACTCTCTACACACTTTCTCTCCAGCGTGCCTTCAGCCCCTGAGGTACTTTTACATTTGTATGCTCTATGGCGTTGCTTCATTGAATGTATGCTGATGCCTCTATGAGTGCTGTCTTGAAGCCCTGACATTAATTTCTCACAGGAATCCATTCATGACATATGTTTGGTGTTTTTGTGCTACTCCTAGCCCTTAAGAGACCCTCTGACTCTATAAAATAAGTTTCACTGAGCAGTCACTTCTCTAATTGCCTTGATCTGTTTAGGCGTTTAACGGGCAGGATTAAGAAGCCATTATTCGCCAGTAAAAGCCTATTACAGCCTTATCTGACTCTGATTTACCCTCTAAGGTGCCCCTAATTGATTGCTTGTATTCTGCTCTCGATATGGCCTTGCTGGGCAGCTCTCAGGCAACAGTGTCTAATATCTCATCAATGAAAATGCAGTCATCCTCCTCTACTTCTAAATGACTTTAGCATGACCTTCCTTCTTGACCAAAATCCACGTCTTCTGTGTGGTTAGAGACTGTTTTAGAGTAAATCTGAGCCTTACGACCATTTATCAAAGAAATAAATACTCGTATTCAAACCCTCGATGATAAATGGTCACATATGGAATCCAGACTGACTTTGGTGGAGCAACAGGTCAATGATATACAGGCTATTTCAACTAAGGTGGCAGATTTGGAGAAGGATGTGTTAGTGTTGAGGAAACACTCTGAGGACCTGGAAAATAGGAACAGGTGAAACAGCTAACAGTTGTATGATCTTCCTGAGGGTTTTGGGGGTGAAGATCCTGTCACCTTCTTTCCTTCTTTTCTGCCAAAGCTTCTTGACTTACCTTCTCCTACCAGTTAAAATATTCAACATGCTCACAGATTAGGTCCTCACCTATCCTCCTCAGCTGCTCCCAATATTATCTCTCTCATTTCTCTTCTGTATACAGCTCCTTTGGCTTCTGTGTTGACTAATGTTCGAACTTCTTAATTCTTCCCTTTACACTGTGGTATCCATCAAGGTTGTCCACTGTCTCATCTTTTGTTTATTTTAGCGCTAGAGCACTTCTTAACTCGAATTAAGAACAATAATCTTATTTCTGGTTGTTAATATGGAATCCAACATTTGAAACTTTCCGCCTACGAGGATAATATTCTCCTCTTCCTATCTAACCCAGATATTATGATTCCTGCATTGCTTCATGAAATATCTGAATTTGCCTTTGTTTCGGGTTATAAAATCAATTCAGACAAAACTGAAATTTTTACCAATTATTACATTTTGCACTAAACAGTCTTTCAAGTCCAACGGATTTCAATGAAATATGCTTAGGATTGAATTTTGGGAATATGGTTTACCAATTGTATTTCAGATTCAGCTAAGATTAATATGAAAGAGGGCTTAGTAGAATTGATAACCTTCTATCTTCTTGGAATCTGTTATTCCTGTCTTGGTGGGGTCATATTGACTCCATCAAAATGATGGTTACTCCGATCCTGATATATATTTTGACTATGATCCCAATTCATACACCACTTACATTCTTTAAAAAATGGATTCTCTTCTTTCCAAATTTCTTTGGAGTAATAAAATGTCTAGAATCTCCGTATCCCTTTTCAAGAAATCCAAGACTCTAGGTGGTGTTAACCTTCCAGACTTTTGGAATTATCATAAAGCTTTCTGTTTTCAACAGGTTCCTAAGTGGCTCTTATCAGCTTTTTCTACGCATACGCCTCTTTGACTCGACACCGAACTTTCTCTTCTTGCACTGTATTCTCCTCGAAAAGTTCTCTCCTTCACTTCTAAAAACACAATTTCTTCCTCACCTCTATTTAAACATGCTTGTTCTCTTCTAAAAACTTATCATCAATCATTGGTCACTTCCAGTGATTTTTTTTTGCATTCTCCTTTATGGTACAATCGTCTCATTACTATGAATAATAGACCAGATTATTTGGGTTTCAGATTTATTTGATGGTTCGGAACCTTGCACTTTTCTCCGATTTCATCGGTCATTTAATTGTCCTCGCTCATTTCAGCATAATTTTCTTATTTTTATGGGAATCATTTTTGATGTTCTTGATGCACTCCCTTCTTCTTCTCCTATTCCTTCATCAGATACCTCTCTTCTTAAACCACTTACCCTTGATCCAAAGGTGTATCTTATTTATGAATTGTTCTTTGTCCCTGATTCTTTATGTTCTAAGTCCAAGCTCGAACCTAGTTGGTGAACAGATTCGGGGTGTGCTTGGAGCATTGCCTTATGGAAAAGAAATTGGTCTGGAATATAAAAAAAATCCAGATCTGCATTAGCTACTCAATCTATGTTTTTTCTTTACCATAGATTATACCATACTCCCACTTCCATTGCTGGGTTCTCTATCATGCATAACAAATCCTGTTGGTCCTGTAATCATTCTCATGATGATTAGATGCATCTCTATTTTTGAGTCCAGCTACGGATTTCTTTTGGAAAAAAGTATGATCTCAACTTACATGAATTTTTAAATTTTGTTATCCTCTATCAATGTCATTACTGTTATTAGGAAGCTTATCAGGTGGTATTAAGTTAAATACATGTGAAAATGGTTAATTTTACCTTATGCTGGCATTAGCTTTTCAGCAAATTACTGTTAACTGGAAGTATACTGCTAATATTTCATTCAAAGCAAACACAAGCAGATGATGGACGGAGCGCTGAAACTTTTCAGATGCTCACCCCCAGTCACAGATCTGGATTGAATCCATTATCGTTCTTTAACTCACTTCCCCACCCCAGTTCAGACCCAGCTATATGCAAATCCGTCTTGACCCTGTGCCTCATAGGAACAGTCCAACCTGAACTGCCAAGCCAGGTCTTCCCTGGGAGAACCTGGCCTGGCAATTAGGGCTGAACTGATATGCATATGGCTAGGTTTAAACCGGAATGGAATGGGGAGCAAAAAAACGATGGATTTAGGGCCAGATCTCTGTACTGGGGTGAATGTTTGACATTGTTCAACATTCTGTCCATCACGTGTTCTTTTTGCATTTGTCACCCCGAGTGGCATGGGTATGCCCAGATGTGGGTCCCGTGCTCTCCATGCCACTGGAGTCAGGCTAACCTGGCTGATGAGGGGTGAAACCCCGAAACCGGTCCTAGGATGCTTATTTTCCAGTCCTGGGAGAATCTGGCCTGGCAATTCGGGCTGGACTGTTCCCATGGGGAACAGGGTCAAGACTGATTTGCATATGGCTGGGTTTCATCTGGAATGGCATGGGGAACAAAACAACGATGAATTTAGGCCCAGATCTCTGTACTGGGGTACATGTTTGACATTGTTCAACATTCTGTTCATCACCTGTTCTTTTTACATTTGTCACCCCAAGTGGGATGGATATGCCCAGACGTGGGTCCCGTGCTCTCCATACCACTAGAGTCAGGCTAGCCTGGCTGATGAAGGGTGAAACCCTGAAATCAGTCCTAGGATGCTTGTTTTCCAGTCCTGGGAGAAGCTGGCCCGGCAATTCCTGATGGACTTTTCCCTTGGGGAACAGGGTCGAGACTGATTTGCATATGGCTGGGTTTAAACTGGAATGGCAGGGGGACAAAAAACAATGGATTTAGGCTCAGATCTCTGTACTGGGGTGAATGTTTGACATTGTTCAACATTCTGTCCATCACATGTTCTTTTTGCATTTGTCACCCCGAGTGGGATGAGTATGCTCAGACATGGGTCCTGTGCACTCCATGCCACTGGAGTCAGGCTAGCCTGGCTGATGAGGGGTGAAACTCTGAAACCGGTCCTAGGATGCTTGTTTTCCAGTCCTGGGAGAACCTGGCCTGGCAATTCGGGATGGACTTTTCCCATGGGGAACAAGGTCAAGACTGATTTGCATATGGCTGGGTTTAAACTGGAATGGCATGGGGAGCAAAAAAACGATAGATTTAGGCCCAGATCTCTGTACTGGAATGAATGTTTGACATTGTTCAACATTCTGTCTATCACATGTTCTTTTTGCAATATTTCATTCAAAGTATGGTGGTATAATCATCATAGATTAGATATAGCATTTGCCTATTTGTGTATATCACATGTAAATAGAGACTTATATTGGTTACATTTAGCGTAATATTTAGATGTTCATGTTAAACAACAAGTTATCGCTACTCATTCTGAAAATGTCATGCCCCCGTAATGTGTTACATTCTCTACCTTTTTGTTAATGATATTTTTTCATACCCAATTTTTAATTAACTATGTTCTTTACTTATTTCCAAACTATTATGTACTACTTTTTGATACTCAGTCTTAAATTTTTGGTTTATGAGTCCCCTGCTATCCTCCCTTACTCTCTCTCTGTTATCCTTCTTTCCCTATGTTATATAACATTGGAAACAGCTTTATTACTTATATTATATTAATTATCTACAGTTCAATATTTTGCATGTTATCCTTATTGTTATTTAACGTTATGAACTTTATTCTCAATACAGCTGATTAAATAGGATATTAACAGTAATGCAATGTTCAATTACAATATTTGGATGAATCTTCCAGAAATCTCTCAATCCTGATTGATGTGTCACCTAATAATATAGTAATATCTGAAGAGAAAAATATAGAAAATATTTTCACCAAAATGTGTGGACAGTCTCACCCTGTAGACCTTAAACAGTTGTAGTAACAGTTTGGCTAAATTTAAGTCAAATACAAGACTAATAAGAACAAACCTGCTTCACTCTTCTAGTAGTT
Organism: Calotriton arnoldi; assembly: GCA_963921515.1. Classification (NCBI taxonomy): domain Eukaryota; kingdom Metazoa; phylum Chordata; class Amphibia; order Caudata; family Salamandridae; genus Calotriton; species Calotriton arnoldi. Next base: position 562,574 of record CAWUFW010003150.1, on the reverse strand, counting down.
AAGACCTTCCTGGATTGAGAGTCATGGTGTCTTACGTAGATTCTGACGAAAGTCTGAGGAGATGGGCTGGGTCTTCTATTTGCCAAACTGAAGTATGTCTGTGGAAGAAGCAGAGCTCCAACACAGATAACATAACAAAGAATAGACAGCGATCAAGGAGCGCCTCTTTAGAATAATCGTATAAGGTACCAGGAAATATTATTCTAGTCAAGGATGGTCTAGGAGACACTTTGTAACAACAAATGATATGAGACCTATGTAGATTAAGTTATATAGTCTCTAAAGAAGATCATTCTGGTCTGTCCAAGTTGGCTGTTGGTAGAGGCTTTTATATGCTGCAATTTGGATGCACAAAAACATCAGAAAGCTCACATTTTGGACCACTCCCAAAGAAACAATTGCTTAATTTGCAATACAGAGCAAGAGAAACCTGAGTTTAAAACTAAGGGCAAATACAGAAATTAGAAAGGATTTGCAAGAAAAAGTTGACTTAGGAATCCATGCTTCTTTAAGTTTTGTTAGGTGGATGTGTCCTGGTATAACCTTGCTCATCGATGGCAAATGAATGTTGAAAAACATAGTGAAATCCTTATATTGCACTATAAAGATATGTGAGAAGAAGGATAGATGGGTGGAGTTCTATTATGTTAATGGAGTAATACAAAACAACTTCTATTGAGGATTTTGGAAAAGTTCTGAAGAATAAAATTGAAATGAAATTACAGTTGAATATCTGATGACTAAAAATTACATTGATTAAATATTTTTCATACTTTAAAAAATGTTTTTGCCCCCCAAAAAATAACTCAACTGTCCATCATCTTCTTTGAACTAATCCAAATTCAGGAGACTAGATATGAGGTAGGTTTTCTTGCTGATATAAATTCAGAACAAAATTATTTTTGTCTTTTAAATTCCGCTTTCTATCCCCTATATTATAGACCTGCTTAAGACAAATGTGTTAAACAGAAGTGATAAAATGAAGTGGTGTGTTTATGTCTAGAACCTTAGACGTGTGAGCTCCCCATAATCATTCTGCCTTGTGCATGAACATAGAAAATAATATAAAAAGGAATACGATCAGAGTGTGTTGACATATTCATATTTAAAAAGCACTTAGTTGATAAAATGTGTACCGAAAAAATGTTCAGAGAAATCAAGACAATTGCATTTTATGAAATCTAGATATATGCTACCTGTGCTAACATACAGTAACAACAATGAAAGCGAGGCTAATTAAAAAATATAATTACACATGATATTACCCCAGATTGCCTTGATTTGAGATTAACGGCTATGATAATCCCTCTCCTAGACAAGAAAAGAGCAGAGCGCCTTGAAACAACTGGGGCTGTGGCTTGCTTTGCGCATAGGTTGGGTTCCTGGTCTCCGCAGTCTTCCTTAAAGTCTATATGCTGAAGAGTGTCTCGCATATCTGATATGGGAGCAAGGTATGTGGGTTACCTTAATACTGACTCCATCCAAACAGCAGAAAACATATTTTAAGGTGTCTGTTACAGGTACCGCAAGGCAAACCAGCTTGGTCTGTACATGCTGAGCTTGGAGTTAGATTCCTTGCCTACTTAGTAGCCCTTTACCCTTTACTTTGCTGGGTAAAAGTCTGAATCAGACAAGAACTGAAGCTAAATAGATTGATCCTTTCTGACTGCTTGGCATTCGATGGTGCATCCAGAATCCCATGGATTGCTTACATCAAGTCGACACTCACGGCCCTAGGGATGAGCTGATGCTTATTTGACTCCTCATGCTCTGAACCCAAGTGACTAACAAGGAATTAAGGCCTTATTTCTTGAGTGGGCTTTGTTACATCGTGAAGTGATAGAAATGTTGAAACCATTAGTGAGGGGCCATATGTTGTTAAAGTCTACTCAGGGCATGGAACAATATTTGGTGCAGGTTACCAATAGGCATGCTCAATTTCCTTTTGGCCAGGTTTCGTTTTGATCAAATTCACCACTTACTGGCCACCCGGTAATTGGTCTCCCTGTGGTTGCGACACTTTACATTTTGTCATGTTTTGCAATTTGCTACAGCTGGCCCAGAAAGAGGTTTCTGTTGCCATTGTTGAGATCTTTGAACTTTACCCAAGAATGACCTGCCCTTTTATTCTTACAATTGCTCCCTAATGAACATGTTTTATCTGCGATTTTTTTACGGGCAGCCCTAGCATCTAGACACTCGAGACCTGACTGACACCATCTTGTACATAGTGGACATCCCGATTTTAATATTGTTTTTATCCTGTATTTCTATCTGTTTTTGTCGATTTATGTGTTATTTATATGTGTTATTTATATACTTGTTACTGTATTGTATGCTGCTCTTTTATGGTTGCTCTGTTCGACCAAATAAAGATTTTATGATTGATTGATGTTGATCACTGTTTGCAAGTTGTTAGAAATTGGGTTTCAGGTTGGCAGAGGTATGCACCCTCTCCAAGCAGGAACCACAATCCTAGCCAGGGTAGGTCACAAACACGCCATTAATTAACGTGTGTGCACCCTTTGGTAGCTTGGCACAGAGCAGTCAGGCTTAACCCCTTCCCTGCTCATGACGAGCTCAGCTCGTCATGCTGCGCAGTCGGGCTGTGCGCATGACGAGCTGAGCTCGTCACGACCACGCCCGCGATCGAAATGTCCAGCACATGGGCGGCATTCCGATCGCAGCGAAGGCGTTAATTCAGGAGGCAATATGTAAAGTATTTGTGCAACACATCAAACAGTAACAGTGAAAACACCACAAAAGACTCTACACCAGCTTAGAAAAATAGAGAATAATTTTATAAATAAAACAAGACCAACATGACCAGAAATCAATCAGTAGAAGTTGAAATATTAATTCAAAGATTAAATGCACTTAAAGAGTTAATTGCTCATTTGGGATTGGGACAAAGTCAAGAGTTCAGGCTGACCGTGATGTAGCACAGGCCGGATACAGGACCCATGCAGGGCACGCTGAGCAAAAGTACCTTGATCTTGGTTGCAAATAATGAAAGGCCTGGTGCAGCCAAGCAAAGTGTCGGTGAACCTAATGCAGTTGGGGTATGTGCTGAATTTCTCCATGCAACAGTGGTGAAGCACCGGTTCCGTGAGCAATGCGCCGGTTCCGAGGTGCATCGGATCCCAATGCGACACGCTAGGTTTCTCTAAGCTGTAGAGGTGATGCATACATCTTCTTCACGCAGTGGTGATGCAATAGTCCCAAGTGTGATGCATCGATCTGGTTCCCGCAGTGACAGCTATGCATCGGTTCCGATCAGCACAATGGTGTTGATGCATGGGTTCTGTCAGATGCAGAATTTTATACTCACATCCAAGGGCCTAGGACTGGGTTGGCACAACTTGGCAGAGCAAGCAAAGTCCAGGTCTTGTTTGTAAGTTTAAGAGAAGTCTTTGCTATCCCTGAGACTTTGGAACAGGAGGCAAGCCAGCAGGCTCTTGGAGATACTTAGGTTCTGAGATGTAGAGATGCAGGTCCAGTCCTTTTCACTCCCAGGCAAGAGGGCAGCAGGCCAGTACAACAAAGCAGTCCAGCATAGTGGCAGCCCCTCCAGCAGCACAGCAGTCCTTCTTCCTGTTACAATGTCCTCAATTCCAGAAGTGTTCTGAGTTGGTGGTGGAAGAGGTCAAGCACTTATACCCAGTTGGGTCTTTAAAGTGGGGGAGACGTCAAAGAGATGCTTTTGAAGTTCACAAGTCCCTGCCTTTTCTGCCCTGGCTCCAGATTCACTGCAGGGGGTATGCAGCCCTTTGTGTAGGGACAGGACACATCCCTTTCAGGTGTAAGTGTCAGCTCTCCCTTCCTTCCTGTCCAGGATGGGCCAGCAGGATGTGGATGACCCATCACTCACACCTAAGCTCCCTTTGTGTGTGGCTGTCTAGAAGGAATGTACAAAGACAGCTGTCATCTACCCCAGATGTGTATTCAGAGACAGACAGAAAGCACCAAATGGCTACAGTAAGAAAATGCCAACTTTCTAGAAAATGGCACTTTTAGAATTGCAATTTAAAATCCAACTTCACCATACATTGTGTTTTTAAATTGTAAATTTCAGAGATACCAAATTTGGGTGTCCCATCTCTTCCTAATTGGAAATTACACTTATAAAATGTAATAAGGCAATCCCAAAGTTATCCATGGGGGTGATAGGCCTTGCAGTAGTGAAAAATGAATACAAGAGTATTTCATTACCAGGACACTTTGAGCCTGCTTACGATGGTGGACGGACTTCTGTCTGTCTGCCATCGTCCCGGGCTGTGGCCAGCCTGCCTATAAGGCCGCAGTCCCACATATGCTATTACAATGCTGCCACAATCACGGCGGCTGCAAAAGGCATTTTTTCCATTGCTGCGGGTGCTGCTGGCTAGCATTTAATTTACAAGCCCTTGGCGCATGTAGTGTACTTTACTAGGGACTTACTAGAGACTTATAAGTAAACTAAATATGCCACTTGTGGATAAGCCAATGTTACCATGTTTAAAGTATAGAGCACATGCACTTTAGCACTGATTAGCAGTGGTAAAGTGCCAAGATTTCTAAAACCAGCTTTGTAAATAGTAGCTCATTGACTCAATAAAGTGTTTCTGTATAGCCATATCTACGTCTGGTTTTAAAGGCAATATCATCAAATTTCTATGCCACTTTTACTATACTTCAGACATCAATGAAATAGGTGTACTCACTACTGTTGCTTTTCAGTTACATGTACTGCTGATTATACTTATTGAGCCCAATTCACAAAGGTAAACCGAGATGAAAGTATAACTTTAAGTCTTTCGGTATTCACAAAGGGCATTTAAGAGTAGTAAAGTTAGACTTCTGTGGCATTTTCAAAATTGTGACTTAAAATCCAATATCACCATTAAAGAGGGCTTTAAGTTATAGTTCTTTAGACACAAAACTTGACATTCCTAACTGCTCCCAATTGAAACCTACCACTTAGTAAATGTAATAAGGGAACCAAATGTTATCCTATTGGAGAGGAAGGCCTTGTAGTAGAGCTGCCCGAAACCCCCTCCCTACAGTGCTTTGAGACCCTTACGGGTGAGTAGTGCACTCTATAAACCCCTGATTGATTGATTGAGTAGTGAAAAATTTATTTAGGAGTTTTTCACTACCAGGACATGTAAAACTTAAAGTACATGTCCAACTTTTTATATGCACTGCACCCTGCCCTGTGCTCTCTTTTTATCTGTATTAAAAAGAAAAGTTTAGTCTTGGCAAAAGGTTTATTTTGGCAGGTCTAAATGGCAGTTTAAAACTGCACACACTGGCAGCAATGACAGGCCTGACACATGTTTAAAGGGCTGCTTAAGTGGGTTTCACAATAAGGGCTGCAGGCCCACCACTAGGATTTGATTTACAGGCACTGGGTATATGTAGTACCACTTTGCTAGAGACTTACAAGTAATTAAATGTGCCAATTGGGTATAAGCCAATTTCACCATGTTGAAAGGAGAGAGCATGAGCACTGGTTAACAGTGGTAAAGAGCACAGAGTCACAAAAGCCAACAAATCAGGAAGGTGAAGGCAAAACGTTTGGGGATGACCCTGCAGAAAGGTACAAGTCCAATAATATCTCATGTAGATTTTGAGACTTGAGAATGCGTGCCATTTTTTTACTTCTTCATAGACATAGTGAATTAGTGAGACAAGTACACTTTTGGACTGGAGAGAAATTGAATTAGATCATGTAAATAAGCATGTTTGACAAAGGGATTGTACACATGTTGTTAATACCCAGACTTGAAAGAGATGATTAAAAAGAACTATGAAATTTTGGATAGAATAATTGAGGACTACCAGGTATATTTGCATGACAAAAAACTAAGGAAAATTACATGAGATTATATGGATTGCAAGGAGGGACAGATATACACCTTTGCATGCAAATATGCCAACGTGAAAGTACCAGGTGAGGGGAAAAGGGGAAGAGATGAGACTATTGAAACCAGGTCAATTAGCAGCTGTTTTTTTAAATTGATGTAGAGTAATGCATCCCATGAGTGGAGTCCATCCACCTCTACTGCCCAAGGCCCATCAACTTTTTTAGTGAAGATGGAAAGATAATGGTTTGGAATCAAGTCAACAAGAAAAGAACAAAAACCCGAAGGGGTGGGAGGAAATTGAAAAAAAAAAAGTCGTACCTCCAAGGGTACAAACACACTCAAAAGAACTAGACATGGAGGTTATTTGGGGCACCACAAACATAATGTTGAACATAGTGTCAAGAACCATAATGTAAAAATCAATGAGTTGGTGTTTGTGAATTTATCGAATCGTCTCTGAATGTGAATGAACACAGTGTCTTGAGTAAAGGGTTGGGTTTTTGCCCTTCCTAAATGGGGGACCGTGTTGATGTTATTGTCGATTTGTATAAGTTCCCTCACCTGCTGAAATCAAAGGAACATTTCAATACCACTCCAATCAGCCTGTTCCTTTTATTGAACCTGCACAACCTCCTGAACAAATCTGCATGACTTACAACTCCTAATGTCTTTGTCGAATGATGAACCGGTGAATGTTGACACACTAAGGGATACCCTGAAAATGTGCACATATATAGTGGTCTCAAGCCTCGTTCCAGATTTATGTCTTCTGATACGCATCATATCATTGACATATTTATATAGAAAGTCACCAAGGATTTACACAAATTCTTTGAGAGACCTAGGAATCAATCACCCAGGGGTCATAATTTTACTCAGGCTGAAAGGACCACACTTATTGACTTACAATCTGATGACACCATCATAATCAGAGAGGCTGGTAAAGGCGGAAGCAGAAGTGACTATATTCAGGAGTTCAATAGGCAGCTGTCAGACACTAGTTGTTATGAACTTATCACACATAACCCCATGCAGGAATTGGTTTGATTACAGATGATAGTATAGATATCTCTCTGTGAGCATTCCACTTTTCCTGTGTATGTAAACATTGCCCAAAATCCACAAGGTAGGCGATTTTCCTCCTGGAAGACCCATTATCTGGGGTGTATCCTCACCCATTGAATGACTATCCGAATATGCTAGCAAGTTTTTACACATTTTTGTCTGCAACTTACCGGCACACAAACAGGATAGTAAGGACATTCCTAATAAATTTGAGGATGTAGCCTGGTCGCAGGCCTTGATGTTTGTAACAAGGGATGTTGCAAGCTTGTATACTTGTATACAGAAGCCTTTTGGGATTAGGGCTGTAGAATCCTTTCTCCACACCAAAACTATGTACCATCTGGAACATAATAACATGATTGTGGAGATGATGGAAATCATTATTTCAAAGAATTGCTTTCTCCACCATGGTCGCTGGTCTCACCAGATACAAGGTACTGCGATGGGCTCCAGGTTTGCTCCCTTTAATGCAGGCCTATTTATGGGCTGAAATGAGTGGGAGCATGCCTGGGGCCGAAATGCTTCCCCAGAATAATTGTATTGTCTTTTGGTAAAGGTATATTGATGATATCATAATGCTGTGGAAGCAGACAGTTGACCAACTTTTGGAATACCATGCCTATCTCAATGGCAATCCGTAAAATATCAGATTGACCATAAATTACAGTAAGGAAGGGGATTCGATACAAAGTACCATGCTTAAGAAAACAATGGCCTGCAACAGTATTCTGTATGCCACCAGTGCTCACCCCAAGTCAAAAACCAAAAACATACCCTTTGGGGAGATGGTGTGTATAAGGTGTAACTGTAGTTCAATGGAGACATTCACTGGCAGCATTGGAAGTGCAAAACAACGATTTAAGTGAGGGGTTATGAGGAAAGATCCCTAGCCAAATCAGAAGGGAGGATTGGGCAGACAGTAAGAGTGGACACTTTGAGAAAAGAGCCAAAACATGTATGAAGAAACAAGCAGAGTTACTTGGCCTTTGTTACCAAATACACCATACTCAGTAATGAAATCTACGATGGTTTAGAGAGACATTGGTGCTTACTAAGTGAGATACCTGGGATCAGGGACAATGTGTCAGACAAGCCCAAAGTAGCCTTTCATTGGGCCAAAACCATAAAAGATTGGCTATATCCTAACTATAAAACTACATCCAAGGGGGGGCATGAAGTGGCTCCCTGGCCCCGTGAGGGGATTTACACATGTCAAGAATGTAATATGTGCAGATTTGGAAGAACATGACCAAACTATTTTGCCACAACACTAAGAAAACACACAAAATACAACATTTTATTAATTGCAAAACAAAAGTTATCACGTATATCATTGGTTGCAGATGCAACACAATATATGTGGGGGACGTACGGTAAGATCTCTGAAATCCCAGATTCAAGAACATGTCCGGGCCTTAAAAACAAGGGCATGAGATACCCTATGACATTCTATATGATGAAACACTATGTAGATATTAGTGAGATATGGTTCTATGGCATTGACCATGTACCCCTCAACCCCAGGTGGCGATAGGGAATTATTGTTAAGGCACAATGGGGCAGGCTGGATCTGCCACTTATGCAGTCTAGAAATGGGCCACAATACCGATGAGGAATTTCATTATTTCTTACGATTAACACTGATGTTGAATCTCGGTGTCTACTATGAACAGAATTCCCCTTTTACATGCCTTGAAAAGTTGTTTATCCTCCAATGTGATAACCGCTGATTATTGATGTAACATTTGCAGACAAATGATGAAATAGGGAGTATTGTAACAATGAGCCACGGAGGGTCATGTACTTAATACCGATGAGGAATTTCATTACTCATTTTGATTAATATTGATGATGAATCGCTGTATCTCTTATGCACAAAAATCAGTTTTATGTGCCTCGAAAGGCTGTATACCCTTCTGTGCGAAAACTGCTGATCATTGACATAACATTTGCTGACAAATGGTGGAAAGCGAGTATTTTAATGATGAGACATGTAGGGCTGTGTATGTTAATTGTACCCGGCATGAGGTGCAATAATGGGGTGCTAAATAACTTTTTGTAATTGTTACAATACAGAATTTTATACACCAAACTCTGAGAGAACACAGATATTAAATGGATAGAATGTGGGTTTTTTCAAATCCTTTATACTGATATGCCCTGTTAGGACTATACACGGAGGTTGCCTCTTGTAGGATACACATTTGATCTGTGTAATAACTCTTTGTTATGATGTAGAGCACTACATAACAGGACCTGGGGAGAGTACAAACTAAACATGTATCATTGTTCATCTGCTTCCTTTCTCCCCCTCTTGGCACTTCTGTCTCCCATAGGTTGTATATATATGGAACTCTATTTATCAACCCACTGGGTGAATTTTTGTTCTTTGTCCTCTGTTTATTGTTGCTGTTTTTGCATGAAATATTGGTTATTTAATTTTTTGTGACTTTTGACTGAGGAATCTGGGTCCTTACTGGAATATAGCCACTCACTCTGATTGGTTGGCAGTTGGAGAATAATTGCAAATTAATCTACTTTATATCTTACACGGTGCAACACTCCGCTACAATATGGCCAACTTGTTGCAGGCCTTTTGTTTAACCAATATTTATAATTCGAGCATATTTGTAGGATCTCTTAAAAATAAGTTTATGGCTTTTTGTCACGGGCACAATATGGTCCCGTGTTGTTTCTAGTTTCTGGCTCATCATTTTTTGCAATAGACTACTCGCTTGTGGGCTGGGGGAGAGTTTTGATTTTCCTCCCGACATTTATCTGGGGCATCCGAATCTGTTCCAGGATGGCCGATTCTGTTTCTTCGAGCGTTTTTGTGCATGGAGTGACATCAATTTGCTGACCTGTTTGTGGACAGGCGAGAAGTGTTTGTTGTAATTGGGGCTCCTTTAAATAGTATTGTTTGCCAACGGTCGTTTTTCTTTGTCATACCACTTCACAGAATGTGAAGGGAACCAGTCTGTTCGTCTATCGGTGTAAATTGGATAGAGTAACATTGGGCTCCCCTCAGGGTTTTTTTTGTGTTTCCCGTTTTGAATGGCACCAGTTTAGAAAATCCCCGGTAGTATTTAGTAAAAAATATAACAGCTGGGGTGTTTAATACATGTTAGCAAGAGTCTTAGTGGTTATAAGTACATAACTCTGCCTATGGCATTATGTAGCTGGGTGGGTATTCATGATTTGTATTGGTTAGAGCCAATTTGGTGTGGGTTTAGGTATTTTTTGTTGTTTATCCATTGTTCGATTCACTTTTATTATATGAGTGACACTTTCGCCTATGGACATCATGGTCCTCGCTGCATGTGACTTAGCAGTGCGGGCATATCTTTTGTCTTGCTACCTTTGTTTCGGGTGTATAAAGGGTTTATGTTGAGTTCGAAGTTAACCATGTGTTACTTTTGACCTCTGCCTAATTGCATGATCTGATGGGCTTTATCAAACGTTTTGTAGCTTCACGGGTGGGACCATTACCCAAATGCCTTTTTATTTGTAGGCTTACCCCTGCCGGGAACAACTATTCCATAATATGGATAGGGGGAAATTTGATGTTGTCTGGGCAGTGATGCTATTTAATGCCTGCTGATACTATATTCCCTCTTGTCGCAATTCTTTCTTTTCATGTACAACTTGTGACTTTGGGGTGCGTCATCAGATGAATGGATCTAATAAACACGCTATTTCCGTGCCGCGGACCCATACATTGGTTTGTTCTTATAGCATCCATCATATTTTGTTGCTTGTTGCCAAAGCATGGGGCAAATTGCCTGAACCAGGATTACACCAATGTTCGAAAATTAATTTGGGACTCACCCACACATGTAGTGAGTATTGCATGACTGTCAGTGGACACAGATCGATACACGTTTAGTCGGGGATTGGAAAATCTAAGAGTTTGGTATGTATTTCTCATTTTGTATATTTGATTACCCATTCAGGCAGGATATAATGTTCCCATATGCATCATGGTCTCATCTTGGCTACCTTGTGGTACTTGGGCATGGATATTACTGGACATGAGCATATGCCATTGTAGTATATGACTGCCCTTCCCACATCTTTAATGTATAGTTGTTATGGATTATGACATAACAAACTTTAAATGAATAGGATGCAGTATCTTCCCTCTACCTTTATTGTTGATAGTTATTATGATATTAGTTATTTTGTAAAACTTGGGTAGGGATATTCTTTGAGAGGAGCAAATGCCATTGCAGTCTGTGATTCTCTTTCCCACATTTTTAATGTACCGTTTTTGTGGATTATGACATAGCCAGCTATAAAGCAATAGGATGTAATATCTCTCGCCCATCCTCATTGTTGATATTTATTGTGATGTAACAATAATTTAAAGAAGAAATGTAATATGTACAATGAACTATAACATGTTGGTGAATAATACATCTGGGTTATGGGTTTCGGATAGCCTCCTGGAATGTGCTGATTCTCTATTAATAAAAGTCGTATCTTCTGTAAATTAACTTTTTTTTAATGTTTGTGACTCCTCAGGTCGCAAATCACTGTTGGTAGGGATGTCTCTGTCCTTGGGAAATACTCAATTTGTATTGTTTGATTGGTGTAATTATGTTATTTATGTGTTGACTGCATGTTTATATATTGTGATATGTATCAACCAAAATTGCGATCGCAAACGCTGAAATTCACAGAATTTCAGCGTTTGCGATCGCAATTTGGCTAAGTGGTATGTATGAAGGCAAAACTAGCTCCCAAAATAAGGAATCGCAAAATTTGCGATTCCCTATTTTGCGAATGCATTTAAGGAATTGCAAATTGCGATTCCTTAAATGCAATGTAAGAAGCACCAAAAAAGTGCAATTTGGCCTTAAGGAATCGCAAATTACCAACCAACTTCAAGTAGGTGGTAATTTGCGATTTCTTTGAAAAATGCACTTTTTTGCATTTTTCAAAGTGCAATGTTGTGCACATACATGCCCTTAGGGCATGTATTTGCGCCACATGTGCACCCATGCTTATTTCAGGGGTGCAACAGGGTGTCCTTTTGACACCCTTGCACCCTTGAAATTGCATTCTCAATTTGCGATTCTCTAATTGCTAATCGCAAATTGAGAATGTCTTCCCATTCATTCCTATGGGCCTCTAGGCCGATAGGAATAAATGGGGAGGGTTTCCTTAATTGCGAATCGCAATTTGCGATTAGCAAATAAGGAATATGTAGGATTCGCAAAACTTTTTGCAAATCCTACACACATCGCGTTTTGCGATTCTCAAATAGCGATTCCCAAAAATTCACTATTTGAGAATCGCAAAACATGGGTTTGATACATATCGCCCTTAGTATATTTAGATTTATGTATTGTTTGTATTTATAGCATTACAGCCCCAAATAAGTCCATATTTATGGACAAAATACATTGGCTGTCTTCACTGTAGCATTTGCCCCTTTTAAGAAGAAAGTGAAGAATTGAAAATATTCTGGAATACTGATTGGGACTTCTTTCATATGATCATATTGATTGTGGTGCACCTCTATTTACATTACACGTTGTTAATATCCAGTTCTCACCCCTGCTTATTCAGCTCTGGGTCTTTAGGACTACCTTGCTTCTTGTTCTGTGGAATATCCTTTAGGGGCAGAGTACCTGAAACTGCAATAATTCCGTAGTTGCTTAGAGAATGAACCTTGCGGTTGGAAAGAGATGTTTATTGCTCATGAAAAGATGTCAATATCACTAGTGATCTCCGTTCCCTACTTTATTGCTTTAAGTCATCTGTTGGCCCTCATACCGTTCATCACCCAGGTTTTCCTCACTTTCCTCCAAAAGTTGTGGTTATTGTTTTTCATCTACCATCCTTATGAAATCAGCATTGGTGTCTCCAATTGGTGTCAACAATGCTCCAGCATTGGTGTCTCCAATGTGGCTTGTTACATTATGTTATGTTTTGCTATATTGTGTTAAGTTATGTTTATTTGTAGAGCATGCTAATCACCCATAAGGTTATCCAGGCACTTATCAAGTGGGTAGGTGGCTGTGTCCCTGGAGCTTACTCGACAAACCAGATCTTCTACTTCTCGAAGAACTTTAAAAGTGATGAGGAGGCTCTCTGTGATATGGGAGGTTGTTCTACTCTTTGGGGGAGATGTTTGGGAAAGTTCTTTGCTTACCTAAATACCCATCTTCATGGTCTGAAACATTGCTGCAGACAAACTAGTGGTCCATGCTTCCCACATGTAGATTCCAGAGTTAAGTGCCTCAATCGTCCCTGCAAATGAGGCCCTTTTGCATCCCAATGCAACTTTACTTCCTTGTAGAATCTGGCTCTTTAATACAAATCTAAAATTCATTACGGGTCACCTAGGATCTTGCAGAAGCATGAGTTTTTTTGTTAGATAAGGCAGCCATTTTGGATATCATTGGAACATGCCAGTTCTCTGGACAAAATCTGATTACCATATTTGGTGGAACTCCATTCTAAATGGGAATCCACACAATATAGCTTGTTAGTTAATACGGTTTTCAATCCAGAGCAGCAGCTCACACTCATCCCTGCAGACCAGCTGATTATCATGCTATGCAAGATAAGCTATATAATAATAAATCTCCTGGGTTATGACAATAATTTGTTTTCAGAGACGAGAATTTGCTTAGTTTAAATCTTGTGTGTGACTTCTTTATGGACAGGAGTGTTACTTGGGCAAATCATCTATTGACTGTTATATTAACACTGTACTTGCAGCATATGTACTAGAACTTGAGCAACTAAAGCACTGTTTAAAAAGAATCATTATAGGAAGAATAAAATAGCTGAGTCCTGAATGATGGCACATCTTAAAACCAAAGCAGAAACTGGAACTTCAGTAGAGACTTTGCAACCAGGATTGGACGGCATTTGCCAATAATTCTGAGACTAGCTCAATATGAAGGCATTAAGGAGGCTTCAGTAATAAGACATTTCCTGACAACTAGGGGTCATCTGTGTACCCAGAGTATTGTGGACATTGGAAGGAAGGAAGATAACAAGGCAAGAGTCTTGCATCACTCTGTAAAAGAGAACAATTCAGATGTCTACTGATTGCCTTTCATACAGTACTTGATTGATGTTTGATTGCCCCATTTTTGCTTCTAATCATTATGTGTTCCTTTCAAAATATATCACCTCTTCCCATCCCAATTGGCACAGCTAGTTTCAGTGTTCCTTCAGAGCTAATGATCAGGTATGATTATTCTACTACTGATGGTACCCTGTATGTCTAAATTAAGGTGACACTTGTTAACTGAATAGTGACTGGATCTTCAGTTTCACCACGATGTACTTCCCTGTGTAACGTTCCTACCCCTACTCCCAAAACACGTGGTGCTAGCTAATACTCTCAGCTGCTGCACCAAAGTCAGGGTGGTGAGGTGTATAATTCTGCCCAGTGTAAGTGTCTTGGTGTAGAATCTTGAGAGCATAGTTTTTTTTTTGCATGACTTTTTGAAGGACGGGGAAATCTAACGGAAACCAGGAGCAACGTCTGCCCAGGCATCAACTGTTGTAGTTCTTTACCCTCATTCAATGGTATGATTGCATTTACTTTATTTTAAGTTAAGTGCACAGTCATTCCTAAAAGGTTTCTTGCCATTAAAAAAATTACCTACTTCAAAATGTTTGTCCCCTTAAATGAGGGACAGCTCTGAAGACAAGCTAAGGGGATCAAAGAAGTAGCAGACAAGTCTTTCCTCCAGGAATTGTGGACCTTTCCATGCATAGTCCTGTGAATGATGTAGAAAACCTTAACAGACAGCAGCTGTGACTATGAAGCCAAGCCTGTTTTAGAGGATTGGAGTAGTATAAGAAAAGTAAAAGCCCTTGCCACTAATCTGGCTGCACTTACTATCAATGGGGTAACCCTGTATTCCTCAGAATTTGGGTACTTGATGATATATGCAACAATGATCCTGCAACTTTGCACTGATTGGGGGCATGTTGTTCTGCTAATAGTTGAGCCCATTTGCGATGTGATTAGGAAACCTGACACACAATTAGAGACATCAACTTGGAGTTTAACCCGGGAGGGGAGAGATTGACATTTGGTGGTCCCCCTCTTGTATTTGGTTCGAAGTACCAATGAGGGGCAGTTTTTGGCTTATGGACTAATTTGAGTGATTGACTAGATGTGTTCCTCACAGTGCCCTGATGAAGACCCCATTAGATGAAAAGGAATCACAAGCCATTTGACGGGAGTCGAAATGACTACGATCATTATTTTTGACTGAACTGCAATTTCTCCTATTGGGCAATAATAGGCAATACGCGATTAAGACCGCAGAAGAAAGAATACGAACCATTACGCATTAGACAGGCATGTTCCAAAATAACTGTGGGCCATATTTTTGACCCAGTTTGAATTTTTCTTGCAGCGCGCAACATGGTGCAAGAGCGTCGCAAACCTTAAGTCATATTTTTGAACCAGGCAAAAAGCCACTTTACGTGGCTTTGAGTGGCTCCAAAATTCTGGAGTAACACAACGCAGCTCAAATTGCTGTGTTGTGCTACTCTGCCCTGGGTAGGTGTTCCATGGGTTTTGAATGGTTTTTGATGCATTCCCACATTTACAAGATCTTGTAAACCTGGAAATGTGCCAAAACCTTCTGCCTCCACAGGAGACGCTTAACGAGGAGAAACTACTACAGCACACATAGAAAGAGGAAAATGCCTCTCATGATTATTTTTGGTTTTGTGCAGGAAGGTATACCTTCCTGCACAAAAACAATCCTGCATGCAATGCAGGCACCCTTGCACCATAGTCCAACGGTGCCTGCATAGGCGCAAGGCTGCCAAAAGGGCACCAGCGCAGGGGGAAAAGTCAGGAATTCACTGTATGCCTCAAATACGGTGCATTTCTGCCCTTTTTCAGTGATGCAATGTAGCATAGAAAGGGGATTTGCTGCTCTGCACTTTGCCACTATTTTATAAATATGCCCCTCTGTGTTTTTAACTTTAGGATTTATATGGCTCTATATGGTCATGTTTTGTAATACACTGCACTTCTTGTACCTATCACACATGGATGCATCATTTATTGAAACGCTTGCTGTGGTCAGGCCTACATTTATTGGAAATGTGTGTTCAGTTTATGAGAATTGACTAAAGCAATAAGAATGTTTTGATATAACTCATTTTTAATCAGACAGGACCATTGCTGCATTTATTACTAATCTGGGTGCATCATTTTTTCAGGCCCTGAAAATGGGATAGCAGGTATTTAGCTAAGCAAAGAATTATGACGCTGCATTAGTCTGCAGTCAACACCTGCAGAACCATTGTCCTCTTAACGGGATAGAAAATGATTGACAATGATACATAGCGAATTGGGATGGAAGAAACTCATCATGACAATGCAAACATCTAAGAGAAATGTTGACATGCAATATCCATTCTAAAGCCAAGGTTGTTAACTACCATACTAGTTACCCAGAGCGCGAGGCCACAGATTGAAATGGGCCAGGATAATAACCATCCATGTGAAATGGGAACCAGCCTTTACAACACTGCCGTTACCACACAATACCATTACCACACATACTTAGCAACGCAGTCATCTTTACCACACATGTCTTTACCATGCTAAATTTTTACCACGCATATATACCATGCATGTGTTTACAATGTAAAAGTAAGTATTTTGCAGGTAAGTATAAAGCCTATATATATATATATATTACAGCAACGATTCCAAGCTTGGAATTCTACTCGCACTCATGGATTAAACAGCCTCCAATCCATTAACGTTCTTTAAAGCAATCGCTTAAGCATGCCAGTAACCCAACGCGTCTCAACGGAGACCTTGTTCACGGGGACCTTTTCCCCGTGAACAAGGTCTCCGTTGAGACTGAAACACGTTAGGTTACTGGCATGCTTAATAGACTGCTTTAAAGAACGTCAATGGATTGGAGGCTGTTTAATCCGTGAGTGCGAGTGGAATTCAAAGCTTGGAATCGTTGCTGTAATAGTGTCAGGAACGGGGCTGTGATGAAGGATATATATATATATATATATATATATATATATATATATATATATATATAGATTCACATATATATATATTCACTGAAAAAAACAAAGGTTACAAGGATGTTATAGTTAGGAAATAGAGCCACACACACACACACTCAATCACCCATACAGAAACTGACACACCCACACACTCACCCATGCAGCCACTCACACAGACATTCACTCTCCAAAACAGCCACTCACACCCACTCACTTACCTATACCCACACTCAAACAGCTACTCACTCACCCATACAGCCACTCACACACCTACCTCCTCACCCATACAGCCATTCACACAGCTACTCAGTCACCCATACAGCCACTCTCACACCGACTCACACACCTATGCAGCCCCTCACATACTCACTAACACATCCATACAGTCACTCACACACCCACTCACACAAGCATACAGCTACTCGGGCATCCACTCACACACTTTTACAGTCGCTCAGCCACTCAGATGAGATATGTTAGAAATAGAACGCCTAATTACTAATACAGAAAAAATACAATTTAACTTACATTGCAGCTTAGTATACATCTTTAAGTCTCAGAAACATTTACAAAAAACACTCATGGGATGATGTCATCAGTGATGTCATCAGAGATGTCATTTGAGATGTCATTAGTGATGTTATCAGTGATGTCACTGACCATGTCATGAGGGATATAATGTGTGGGGTCATAAGCCGTGCATTGCGGGGGCATAAGTTATAGTTAGCTCATGTAACTATAACTGCTGAATTTCTATGGGTTTGTATGAGTTAAATCTGAGCCTAACTATAACAGCCCTGTAAACTTCGTTTTTTTCAGTACATTTCCAAGGTTATTTAATTCTATTTCCTTACTATAACCTGTATGTAATCTTTGTATTTTTTAGTGAATTTCTAAGGTGTTTTTAATTTTATTTCCTAACTGTAACCTGTAACCTTAGAGAGTGAGGGTGTGAGTGAGTGCATGAGTGTCTCAGTGGGTGTGTGAGTGAGTGTCTCAATGGGTGTGCGAGTGAGTGTGTGAGTATGTGAGTATCCTAATAGGTGTGTGAGTGGGTGTGTGAGTGTCTGAGTGGGCATGGGAGTGACTACAAAAGTGTCTCACTGGGTGTGTGAGTGGGTGCATGAGTGTCTGAGTGAGTGTCTGAATGGGTCTGTGAGTCGGCGGGAAAGTGTCTGAGTGGGTTTGCAAGTGCCTCCATGTGTGTGAGAGTCAGTCTGTGAGTGAGTGCATGTGTGTCTGAGTGGGTCTGTGAGTGGGTGCATGAGTCTTTGAGTAAGTGTCTGAGTGGGTGCATGAGTGTCTCAGTGAGTGTCTCAGTGGGTCTGTGTATAGGTGTGAAAGTGTCAGAGTAGGTTTGTGAGTGCTTCCATGAGTGTGTGAGTAAGTTCATGAGTATCTGAGTGGGTCTGTGAGTGGGTTTGTGAGTCTCTGAGTAGGTCTGTAAGTGTGTAAGTATCTAGGTGGGTCTGATTGTGGGTACATGAATGCCTGAGTAGGTCTATGAGTGGGTGCATGGGTTTCTCAGTGGGTTTGTGAGTGACTGCATGAGTCTCTGAGTGGGTCTGTGAGTGGGTGTGTGAGTCTGAGTGGGTATCTGAGTGGGTGCATAAGTGTCTGAGTGAGTGTCTGAATGGGTCTGTGAGTCGGTGGGAAAGTGTCTGAGTGGGTTTGCGAGTGCCTCCATGTGTGTGTGAGTCAGTCCGTGAGTGAGTGCATGTGTGTCTGAGTGTGTCTGTGAGTGGGTGCGTGAGTCTTTGAGTGAGTGTGTGAGTGGGTTCATGAGTGTCTGAGTGAGTGTCTCAGTGGGTCTGTGTGTAGGTATGAAAGTATCTGAGTAGGTTTTGGAGTGCTTCCATGAGTGTGTGAGTGAGTTCATGAGTATCTGAATGGGTCTGTGAGTGGGTTTGTGAGTCTCTGAGTGGGTCTGTAAGTGCCTAAGTGTCTAGGTGGGTCAGATTGTGGGGACATGAATGCCTGAGAAGGTCTATGAGTGGGTGCATACATTTCTCAGTGGGTTTGTGAGTGAGTGTATGAGTCTCAGAGTGGGCCTGTGAGTGGGTGTGTGAGTCTGAGTGAGTCTGTGAGTGGATGCGTGAATCACTGAGTGGGTCTCTGAGTGAGTGAAAGGCTCAAGCTCACTATTTTGAAGAGAAAATCTCCTGGGCGGCAAACTCCCCCGCGAAACGTTTCGTATCGCTAAAAAACTTCTAAAAACTCCTGTTTCCCCTGATACTCCTGAAGCATCACTTCATCGTTGCAATGAGCTTGCAGAGTTTTTTTTCAATGAAGTCCAAACCATCAGTAGCACATTTCCTATGACCGACTGTGACATAGACCTGCTTTGTATGGATTGTATTGCTCAGAGTCATGGATATGTGTTAGAAGCATTTCCTCCCTTAAATGAGGAACTTTTTTGGACCATCTCTGCACTTGTCAGGAGTGGTTCACCCACTGATCCGGCCCCCCCCAAGATTCTGAAATCAGTGGTGGATTTAGTCGGTCCTGTTATGGTGGACCTGATTAACTCCTCACTCTCTCTCGGGTGGTGCCCCTCATGGAAGAATGCAATGGTAAAAGCCTTATTGAAAAAGCCGAGCTCAGATCCTAGCTGTCTCGGTAATTTTCGGCCCATTTCTCTTCTTCCATGGGCTAGTAAAGTGACAGATAAATATGTGAACTTAGTGCTATCTAGGCATCTGGAGGATGGCAACCTCCTCCACTCGCTCTCAAACGGGCTTTCGCCCTCGTCAAGGAACCGAGACGGCACTATTAGCTGTCGTTGAAGAAACTAGGAAAATTCTTGACGCAGGAGGATCGGTGGCCGTGATCCTCTTAGACCTTAGCGCGGCCTTCGATATGGTAAATCACCGTATCTTGGTCCAGCGACTCCATAAATTGGGTGTGTCCGGTGTTGCCTTGAAATGGTTAAGTTCCTTTTTAGAGGATAGATCTTTCCAAATTTTTGAGGGTGAAGACATCTCAGATTCCCGTCCCCTGCACTGTGGAGTGCCTCAGGGTTCGTCCCTAAGCCCCTCCCTTTTTAATGTCTACATGGCCCCCTTAGCCGACAGTGTCCTTCCCTTTGGAGTGCAACTCGTCACCTATGCTGACGATACGCAATTAGTGATCTCACTGAACCACGCAGATAGAGCCTCTTCTTGCCTGCTGAACTGCCTTGAAGAAGTTGCCAGATGGATGACGTCATCTCATCTTAAATTGAATGGCGACAAAACGGAGCTTATGCTCCTTGGCAATAATTCCCCCAACGAAATAGACTCCATTTGGCCAGCCTGTATGGGTCCAAAGCCCACCCCAAAAAAGGAAATAAAGAGCTTAGGCTTTTGGCTTGATGATGAGCTTAGCTTTAAAATTCAAGCCAGGAAAGTGGTCTCCATTTGCTTTGGCATACTGGAGACTACTTCGTAAGGTGCTACCGTTACTCCCTTTTCAAGCAAAAAATTGATGGTTCAGGCCCTTATATTGTCTCGATTGGACTATGGAAATGCCCTATACCTGGCTGCTCCTAGCTCGGTTCTGGCGAAACTCCAAATCGTACAGAACTGTGCCGCCAGAACCCTGGTAGGGCTCTCTGGCCGTCAATCGGCCAGATCTGCCTTAAAAGCCCTCCATTGGCTTCCGATCAGGGAAAGGGTCCATTTTAAAGCCCTGTGTATTTTTCACAGGGTGCTGAAAGGGAGGGGACCAGCCATTATCTCTTCTTTGGCCCATCCTTACCGAGCCAATAGGCGGCTCCGTTCGGATGATCTCTACTTAGCTTCGGTTCCCAGAATCTGCAGGGCTAGAAGTGGTGGCCGGCTGTTTTCGTACAATGCGGCCAAACTCTGGAACGCCTCTTCCTCTGCGGCTCCGTGGGGAATCCAGTCACAATATCTTTAGGAAGGACCTGAAGACCTGGCTTTTTCCCATCTAACCCGCTGTAGTTGATCGGTGTCCGTCAGCGCTGGGATGCCTCCGGGTAGCTATGCGCTCTAGAAATGTTACTTCATTTATTCATTCATTCTCTGAGTCGGTCTGTGAGTTGGTGTGTGAATGTTTAAGTGGGTCTGTGAGTGGGAGCATGAGTCTCTGAGTGGGTTTGTGAGTGGGTGTTTGACTGTCTCATTGGGTCTGAAAATGGGCATGTGAGTCTCTGAATGGATCTGTGAGTGGGTGTGTGAGTATCTGAGTGCTCTCTGTTTTGCCCTCTTCTGCTCTGTTTTGTCTTTTCTGATTCTTTTTCTTCCCTCTGTTTTGCCTTTCCTGCTAATTTTCTACCCTCTGTTCGGCCTTTTCTGCTTGTTTTTCTTCCCTCTGTTATGTCTTTCCTGGTCATTTTTCTGCCCTGTGTTGTGTCTTTTCTGCCCTTTCTTTTCCCTTTTTCTTCTTCTTTTTCTCCCTCTAAAATGGGGAACGGCGGCCACCATAAATTCAGTGGGGGAGCCGTGTGGCTCACCTCCCTGGGCCAATTTCAGGCCTTGGAACCCGATCCTCCGGGGCCTGGCCATTGTTCAATGTGGGAGGGGGTTGCGCCATCCCCTTCCCTGGAGCGATTTTGGCCCCAGGGACCTCATTCCCCAGGGCATGGCCATGTTTCCTTGGGCCCTGGAGCCTTCCCAGGGAACCCAGTGTGCATCTTTGGGACCATGGTGGAGCCTCAAGGCCACCGCGGTCCTGGATAATTTCCTGTCTCCTGCGGGAGCTAGCATTGCTATTGCACACAGGGAGCTGCTGAAATGCAGCTTCCTGTGTGGAAGAGCAATAGTTTCAACTCTGTTCCTACCCGCATGTCTGTGGGCAGAGGAAAAGATGAAAGCTCTGCTTCCAGCAAGCGGGAGCACTTTGACATATCCTGACTGCTGGAACTGGAGTGCCTGCTTTTGCTTGGCAGGAGTTGTCAGCTCCTGCCAGGCAAAAGCAAAAAGCTATGTCCCGGGGTGGACACCCCAGGACATAGCAGGAGCTTGCCCTGGTGGGTGGCAGTCCCCAGGCCCATTAATGGCTCCAGGAGGGGGCCCGCATGGCCCCCCTTCTTTACTTTTCATGGTCCGACCATTGGGAGGGGGTGGTACCCAGGGCCGTATATGGCCTGGGAGGGGAGCCGTATGCTTTTTTGCCTTAGAGGGACCCCAAGACCAAGGCGTGGTGGTCAAGGTATTCCTACCCTGCCCCCTTTTCTTTTTTTCACTTTTTGTTTGGTTTTGGGGACTCGGTTGAAGCTAAGTCCCAAGATAGCTACCAACACTTCCTGGTTGAAATGTTGGCAGCCAATGAGAGCTCTGCAGATTTCTGTACAAGCTTGTTATTATTTGCAAATGTGTCGCGAGCCACAAATATCCAAATATGGAATTCTTTAAATATCTCATACACTACTGAATGGATTTACCCCAATAAACAAAAAGCACAATCTGTGGACCAAAAGCTATCTTTCTGCCAATTTTTATGTAATTCAGTGATTAGGGCTGCACGTGTGTCTATGGGAATTAACATAGGAAACGCACTTTTGTTGACCACACCTTTTTCTCAGCCCCCTCTTGATGTATAGCCCCAAAACTTTCAATGCACAACAAGATTTACTGGGGATCTTTTTTGGGAAAATTTTGTAATGATTTGTCAAACGCCACCAAGCTGACGATTAGTCCTGGGTTTCTGTATCGACTTATATGCAAGTTCTGAGACAGATGACTTGGAGACTTATTACGAGTTTGGTGGTCCTCCTGCAGCACCACCACCGCTGCACTGGCAGGAAGACTGCCAAGCCTGTCAGTCAGTCTGCCGGATTCTGAGTTGAATCCAGGGCGGGCGGTCGATGCTTCGGCGGTCTCACTGCAAAGGCTGTGTTAGTCTCATAGAAAAGCCTGAACAGCAGACCCCTGCCATGGCAGCGGCTGCAGCACATTCCTGCACTGTGTCGAATACACCATGTTGTGCATGCCACACCGTGCAGAAAAGGGGGTGCAATTCGAGGTGACACAACATGTACCCACCCGCCTGTACCCCCAGGCCCAGAAGCAGCAGGGGGCCTGTTGCAATTCCTCCACTCTTTTCATGGCAGGCTCACTGCCATGAAATGGGCGGTGGAAATGCAACTCGGAATATGCTCAGTGGTGCGGCAGCGGCACCACCAGCATATTCCTGCCCCTTTCCACTACTCCACAACTGCAGGATCCTGGATCCTGGTGGACGCAGCAGTCCTGTGGCGGTCCGACCGCCACACTCGAAATACGATGGACAGATCTGCAGTGGTGTCAGTGGTCGGACCACTACCGTGAGTATAGCGGTCCTAGGTCCAGCATACTCGTAATAAGGCCCTTAGTCATGAAGGGACCCCTTGTTTCACTAAGGGTCGAAACATCAACATTTCCCCCCCTTGGTTCACAAATTAAGTGTGATCAATAGGGTTTTGTAATAATTCACAAACATACATATATACCAAATCATAAACAGCAACAATGAAACAGCAAGCCTATATAGCAACCGCACCTCCCCCTGTTACCCAAAATAAGTCCAAGGTCCAAAATATTATTTGCTTAGAGTGCACATCCATTACTCCCGCTGTTTCCAGAGAGTGATCCCAGGGACCAAAGGAATTTCAAACACGACTGTGAAGTGCACCGCAAGGAAAAGTGTCCAAAATGACTAAATCCTTTATGTCCGAGTTTATTCAAAGTATTCTTTCATCTTCATAGGAATATCATAAAAGCAGCCAACACGTTTCGTGTACCACCTGTGCACTTCATCAGGGCTGTGGAACATACAAAAACATAAAGTCTATAATACAATACACATAAATATTTACAATACAACATGTATAAAAACAAAACAAACATTGTCTTAAAAATCCCAAATGGGACAATGTCAATTTATACATAAAATGCATGCAGTGACAGTGCACATAGATCAAAAAACATAATGACAGAGAGAGAAAAGAAAGAAAGAGAAATATGAACTGGGGAAAATGTTAGACATCCAAACCTTACTATGAAAAGACCCTCATTTGATTTGATAACCGTAAGCAACAGTAAAGAGAGCCTGTCTATTAAGACCATCCAGTGGTGTGGTAAGCGTGGGTTAATTCTGGCTTTAAAAAGAGTGTGACCTTCAAACCAACCCTTAAGTGTTTTAATAACTAAAGCAATCAAAACTATAGCCTGATGTGGCCCATAGTGCATACCGTAATAGTCTATCGTATTTTCCAATGCGTTTAAAATCATCAACTCCAACCCTGCGGTATTCCGGTTGGTATTTCACCCTTATGTATTCCTAGTCCCTCATATTCCGAGAGCCAGGTTTTTGTCCTTATACCTTGATTTGACTCATTGCAGCAATAATGCCTGAAAATATTCTGAATCTTAATGTTAAAGTCCATTTTGAGAGCCTACCATTTTGCATTAAAAAATCTGTTAAATATGCCCAATAAAAGTGTCTCAATTCATTTAGAATAATAAATGTCGGCATAAGTTGGGCCACAATTTAAACCTCTTATAAAACTATATATTACGCAATCTGCTAAACGGTCCTTTCCTGTTGCCCATGCCCTAGTTAATGATACTGTGGGCAACCCGCACTCGTATTGTTGCGTGTCCCAGACCTCTAAAATTAAAAGTGGAGAAGAGGTAATAATTTAATTAAGACAATAAATACAAATCAGAGGAGCGCCAAACAATTTCAAAGAAGTTTTCCATCAATAATTTTTTGAGAGTTTTCCAATAATGAGTTCTTAGGCAGTAAGTTGAATTCAAGAAGATTCTTTCTTTTTTATTTTTTATTTTTATTTCCAATGATCACAGTTCAAAATCCATATAACCAAAGCAGTCACAATCTTCTTCTCTATTGTTATAATTCGTATTCCAAGCAACTTCCAAACAATACATCAGCCAACGCGTTTCGTCCTAAAAGGACATCATCAGGGCTGAAATAAAACAATAAAATAGAAATAAATCAACACAAAGCTCATATTTATTGGTTTCTACAGGTTTACATGGTTCATCTTTTACCCAAGAGACAAATCCTATATACAAATCAAAATATCACCCTGCCTATATCCATTCTATCACATACAAAAATATGTGAATATTAAATATTAATGAAGGAGAAGATCATATACTAATATCAATCAAATAAATCCCATTCAAAGTTTGTTTGGATCCTGTATCAAGGATATATTCCTAAGAGCTCATAATGAGGTACCCTCATAGTATCCTTTTCTCATTCAGAATGCCCAGCTAAGTATCGAACAAATTAACACTTATGATAATAAAAATAATCAAATCGGTCCTCACCTTGTATATTAAACTGTTGTTTGTGTATCTGCCTTCAAAGAATCTTATAGAAATTTGACTGTATTCTAGCGCATAGCTATTAAATAGAAAACAAGGAGAAACATCCTTACTGAAAGGAGAGAACCAACTTCTATTACCATATAGAGACCACACTATATGTGTAATACTCTTAATTCTCTAGAAAATAAATTTGACTCACCCTTTCAAATCACTGGCTCTATAATCTTGTTCATTTGAATTTACAATATTTTAGCGCCTATTATTCATGTAATTTTACTAGGAGAAACAAAAGTGAACAACCTATTAATAGCTCATAATCTCCCTTACTGACCTTAATCATATCCCTCTCTTCTAATAAGAACTCACCAGTGTTTTCAATGGAGTATGGTGTTCCCTCGTTCGACATGGCCCGATAAATCCTGTCGACGAAGAGAGAATTACCTACTCTGGTTTTATAGTGCTCATTAGCCAATTCTAATCCTTGGCTGATTTACATTTCAGCCAATGAGAAACAGTTTCTCTTACTTGCCTCTAGTTCCCTCTCTGGTCCACCTATTGACAGGGACCAATCCTGATCCTACTATTTCAACCAATCCTAAGCCTTTATTTTAAAGTACACATTTAACCAATCCTAAACCTTAGTTGATTTTCTTTTCAGCCAATGAGAAACAGTTTCTCTTACTTGCCTCTAGTTCCCTCTCTGGTCCACCTATTAACATGGACCTATGTCACCAGAGTAGGTAATTCTCTCTTCGTCGACAGGATTTATCGGGCCATGTCGAACGAGGGAACACCATACTCCATTGAAAACACTGGTGAGTTCTTATTAGAAGAGAGGGATATGATTAAGGTCAGTAAGGGAGATTATGAGCTATTAATAGGTTGTTCACTTTTGTTTCTCCTAGTAAAATTACATGAATAATAGGCGCTAAAAGATTGTAAATTCAAATGAACAAGATTATAGAGCCAGTGATTTGAAAGGGTGAGTCAAATTTATTTTCTAGAGAATTAAGAGTATTACACATATAGTGTGGTCTCTATATGGTAATAGAAGTTGGTTCTCTCCTTTCAGTAAGGATGTTTCTCCTTGTTTTCTATTTAATAGCTATGCGCTAGAATACAGTCAAATTTCTATAAGATTCTTTGAAGGCAGATACACAAACAACAGTTTAATATACAAGGTGAGGACCGATTTGATTATTTTTATTATCATAAGTGTTAATTTGTTCGATACTTAGCTGGGCATTCTGAATGAGAAAAGGATACTATGAGGGGTACCTCATTATGAGCTCTTAGAAATATATCCTTGATACAGGATCCAAACAAACTTTGAATGGGATTTATTTGATTGATATTAGTATATGATCTTCTCCTTCATTAATATTTAATATTCACATATTTTTGTATGTGATAGAATGGATATAGGCAGGGTGATATTTTGATTTGTATATAGGATTTGTCTCTTGGGTAAAAGATGAACCATGTAAACCTGTAGAAACCCATAAATATGAGCTTTGTGTTGATTTATTTCTATTTTATTGTTTTATTTCAGCCCTGATGATGTCCTTTTAGGACGAAACGCGTTGGCTGATGTATTGTTTGGAATTTGCTTGGAATACGAATTATAACAATAGAGAAGAAGATTGTGACTGCTTTGGTTATATGGATTTTGAACTGTAATCATTGGAAATAAAAATAAAAAATAAAAAAGAAAGAATCTTCTTGAATTCAACTTACTGCCTAAGAACTCATTATTGGAAAACTCTCAAAAATTATTGATGGAAAACTTCTTTGAAATTGTTTGGCGCTCCTCTGATTTGTATTTATTGTCTTAGTTATTTGTGGTACTGAAGCGGTGTACCACACAGAGTGAGCTCCAGTGTTCATTATCATAATTTTGCTACACATTAGTATAATCAACTAGTGCGCCTAAGGTGCTTTACCCTAACCGCTTAGATGTCTTAAATTTTCATAATAATTTAATTAATTTAAAAAGGCCCACCATGCCAGACCCGAAAAAAGATATCTATAATGGGGAGGTGTGTAGATATACTGCGTCTGAAGTAATCGCAGACGCGGAAAAGCCGCCAACCACAGAGTATCCAGTGTTATCAAAATATGTTTCCCAAAAGCTCCTCAATTTGGTCTTATTAAATATCTGGTAATGACCAAGGATCCGTCCGTTAGGACGCAAAAGACCCCCAACGTCCCAATAGCCAACGAAAAATACCTCATATGCCTCGTACCTTGATAAGCTCCGATTTTCGTTTCAACAAAACGGCGTCTCTCCGTATGTGAGCCAGCCCCCTTGATTGGACTTCATATGAGCGTGCATGACGTACTACTGCGTCATTCACATGTCAATCTTTAAAGACATAATACCCAAAATGTAAGGAATTCATGTATTCCAATTGCAAGTGCCCGAGCTATAACTGACCCCGTAAAGGCCACCATGCCGGAGGTCACAACATTCCCACCGCGCCCTAAAGGGCTGGCATTGACTCATCCCCAAAGGGAGAGAGAAAGGGGAATCAATTGTTCCTATTGTCAAAAGAATATCCATTTGAGGCTCTGTAACCCAAGAATAAGGAAACATCATCTGCTGAAAAAAAAAGTATGTATAGTGTATAAAAAGAGACATCGTGGACCCTGTCTGAATTATGTAGAGAGAACCTGAAAACACTGGAAAGGGTGAAATATCTGCCCCTACTGTGGATGAAATATAATCATACGATGCTTTTAGACGCATACGTGATATGTAGATATAGACACCATAAGTCTATCTTTGTTGAAGCCTTAAGAACATTTGTAGGGAAAGAATATCTATTCCTACATTAAGTGACAAATAGACATATAACGCTTTAACAGGCATGCATTAAAAAGTGCATATCAATGAAAATAGATACAAGGAAAGTCTACATTGGAAAAGCTACTCTCCAATGAAACTTCCAATGTTAGGGGTGCTAGCTGTGTTATGTGCAATGATCTTAATAGCACCTTAGAGGGATACATAGGGGGTGTGTGCACATACAAGGAATACAAGGAAAGACTACATTGAGAAACAACTATTCTCAGATAACCATTCAGTTGTGGGGTGGTGGAAGAAGAGACCGACCCTACAGGAAATAATGAAGTTCGTCATCTGTGTTATGTCCCATTGAGACGCATGGTAAGCGGCAAATCCAGCCAGCTTCGTTGCGTCGAAGTGCCAATTCTCTATCACCACCCCTGGCTCCGGGTGGGATGTGGTCAATCCCATGAAACCAAATCTTGGGTTTGCCAGCATGCTGTTCCGTTATGTGCATAGTCATAGGATACCTGGTATCCTGTTGTTTAATTGCTCTTACCTGCTCCTGGATTCTGATTTTTAAGCTTCTTACTGTACTCCCCACATAGTTGATATTACAACTACAAACAATAACATATATCACAAAGTTTGTTTTACAGCTGATGGTATGGCGAATCATAAAAATATGCTCTGTGTTATATTGAAACTGCTTAGTTTTGTTCTTGCCATATTTGCAGACATTACAGTCCATGCAGGTGAAAAATCCTTGTGTCGGTTTTGGTAGCCAGTTTTTGTCACTCGTATTAGATGTTATGTAACTAGGACACAGCATATCTCTAATAGTCCTGCCCCGTCGGTATGTCACCTTAGGTTTCTGAGTGATGACATCCTTGATACCAGGGACCTATCGCAATAAAGGCCAATGCTTCAATAGCACCTTATATAATTCATTGCTGTGTTTGTTGAATTTAGTGACAAAGTGAATCTGGTTGTTGTTGGTCCTAGAACTAAGTTTGTTTTTGTGTTGTGTCAATGTATCTTTTCTGGGTACCCGACATATTCTAATCTCAGCATTCTGTAACACCCTTCTTTTGTATCCTCATTTGCTGAAATGGTGCTTTACCTCTTCTAAATTGGTCACAAAAGTATCTGCCTCACTGCAGTTTCTTCTCACCCTGACCATCTCACCATATGGGATGTTTTCAATGGTGGATCTCGGGTGGGCACTAGTTGCATGTAATGTGCTCTACAGGTTGTTGGCTTACGGTATAGAGTACTGCGTATTCGACCTTCCTTAGCATAGAATGTAATATCAAGGAAGTTGATTTTCTTACAGTCGTATGCCATGGTCAAATTCACATTATACGGGTTATCATTCAAGAATATATGGTACTCCATCAATTGATTCACTGTGCCATTCCAAATTAGAATCACATCGTTGATATACCTACCCCAGAAAATTATGTTCTCTGGCCAGGGTGAGGCATATTGACCCCAAGCATGCTCCTTCTCCCACCACCCCATAAAGAGACCCGCTTACGAAGGAGCAAATTTTGAGCCCATTGCGGTCCCCTGTTTTTGATGGTACCAGCATCCCCCGTGTAAGAAGTAGTTTTTGGACAAAATCAGATCAATCATGTCCATGAGCATCTCATTATGTTCTAGCCAATCCGCTGTTTTGGTTTTAAGGAAGCAGCCTATGGCCCACAAGCCAAACAGTTTTTTTATACAGGTGTAGAGACTAGTGACAGCAAATGTGACAAATAGGAGGCCCTCGGACCATTGGACATCCTCAAATTCACTTAGGATGTCTTTACTGTCCTGTATGTAGGCCGGCAGATTGGATAACAGTGGTTGCAGAAATGTGTCCACATATTCTGACAAACGTTCAGTAGGGGAATCTATCCATGAAATAATAGGCCTCCTTGGGGGGAATGCTCCCTCTTTGTGTACCTTGGGGAGGATGTTTATACAGGGATAACTAGAGTTTTTCACAGTCAAATATCGAAATTCTTCATCCGATAATAGTCCCTTCTCTCTCCAGTCCCCCTATTTTAAATTGATAAAAATGGTCAATTTGTTCATAGGGTTGAGGATATATGTTCATAACACTCTGAGTCACTTAATTGTCTATCTATTTCTCCCATATAATCACCCTCATTCATCAGGACAATGTTCCCTCCCTTGTCTGCTTCCCGAAAGATAAGAGCGTCATTGGCCCGTAGTGAGTCAAAAGCCAACCTCTCACGTGGGGTCAGATTGTAAGACCCCCCTGTGCCACACTTACTTCCTTGAAAAAACTTGTGCAAATCCTCTGACACCCTATTTTTAAATAAGTCGATGTTCAAGTGAGTTACGTGGGGCATACATTTAGATTTCAATTTTAGTCCACTGTCTATGTCAGATCTAGTTGTAATCCTTAATTCCTCTGTCAGTTGTTCTAAAGGGGTAGCATCACAATCTGAAATGGACATGAGTAATTCTATATTCTCTACATCACATACTGTATACTCTGAGGCTGGGCAAATATTCGTAGACAGAACATTCTGCTTTGGATTTGCATGGAAGTGATTATTTAATTTCAACAGTCGTATAAACTTATATAGATCAACAGTGACATCAACAATATTTCCTACTTGAGTGGGACAAAAACCCAAACCCTTTTTCAGAACTGAGCACTCATCTCCATTAGGTACATAGTCCGAAAGCTTCACAATAACCAGATCATCACGTGTTCTATGAGCAAGCATGGGGGCTAAGGTTGCATTGTTGTTATTTAGGGGCTCAGTTGAAGTACTAACATTCTCTACTGGACCTTGCGGGCCGTAACTGCACCGTTAGTCCCGGCACATCTTTGCGTCTTGCCCCACCTCCTACCTCCCCTCTGCATTTTAGGTGTCTTCTTGGTTGTGTGCTGCTGAGTCACAACCTTTCCATTTCCAATAAAAAGAGTTTTGAGCCTGTGGTTGAGGGGTATTGACGTTTCTATCCCCCATGGGCAAACTTTCTGTAGACGTAAAGGAGCTTCTGCTTATTGATTTAGAGTCTAGGGTATCCTCCTTCCCCCTCTTGCCGTTTTCTGACACTTTAATGTTGTCATATTTTTTGGCAAAGGTGTAAACTCTTCCCTCTCTATAATCTGTCTCGTCACGTCTGATCTTTTTTGCTTTCTTGTCACGCTCTTATACTTGATATTCTTCAATCACCCTTTCCAAAATGTCATAATTCTTCTTAACTACATCCCTCAGTGTAATTGCCTCCATTTCCTTTTCTATTTTGTCTATTTTGATTTGTAAATTGACTGCCTTTTTTTCAGCATGTCTGATCAATATTTTCATCATTCTGATCGAAGAACTCAGAAGTTTCCCTTCCCATTCTTTAAGTAAGTCTTCGTCTAGGTCCTCAAATGTAGGGAATATTAAAATCCTTAACCCCCTAGGTACCCTGTCATTGTCCAAGTATTGTTGTAAGGTGATGCCGTCCCACCACCTTGCCAGTTCTTGCTTCTTTAAGCGTTCAAGTTTCTAGAATTTTGCCTTCAACCCCTCCACTGTACCCAAACCATTTGGATTAATGCCTTGAAGTTTCTGTACAAAAAATACATTTTGTGCAAATTCTTCCCTCCTGTCCCTGTACTTGGCCATTCTAGAGAGATATCATATATTGTAACCAATTTTATGAGTGGAAGGAGTACGAAAAAAGGCTCAAATAGACATAAACAACAACAATGTAACAGCAAGCATATATAGCAACCGCACCTACCCCTGTTACCCACAATAAGTCCAAGGTCCAAAAGATTATTTGAAACTGCTTAGTGTGCACATCCACTGCTCCCGCTGTTTCCAGAGAGTGATCCCAGGGACCAAAGTAATTTCAAACACGACTGTGAAGTGCACCACAAGGGAAAGCGTCCAAAAATGACTCAATCCCTTATGTCAGAGTGTATGCGAAGTATTCTTTAATCTTCATAGAAATATCATAAAAACAGCCAACGTGTTTCGTCCACACCTATGGACTTCATCAGGGCTGTGGAACATACAAAAACATACAGTGTATGATACAATACAATACACATAAAAATTTACAATACAACATGTATAAAAACAAAACAAACACTATCATAAAAATCCCAAATGGGACAATGCCAATTTATACATAAAATGCATGCAGGGGCAGTGCACATAGATCAAAAAACATAATGACAGAGAGAGAAAAGAAAGAAAGAGAAATATAAACTGGGGAAATTGTTAGATGTCCAAACCTAAGTATGAAAAGACCCTCATTTGATTTGATAACCTTAAGCAACACTAAAAGAGAGCCTGTCTATTAAGACCATCCAGTGGTGTGGAAAGCATGGGTTAATTCTGACTTTAAAAAGAGTGTGACTTTCAAACCAACCCTGAAGTGTTTTTAATAACTAAAGCAATCGAAACTATAGCCTGATGTGGCCCATAGTGCATGCCGTAATAGTCTATCATATTTTCCAATGCGTTTAAAATCATCAACTCCAACCTTGCGGTATTCCGGTTGGTGTTTCACCCTTATGTAGTCCTAGTCCCTCATATTCCCAGGGCCAGGTGGTTCTCCTTATACCTTGATTTGACTCATTGCAGCAATAATGACTGAAAATAATCGGAATCTTAATGTTAGAGTCCATATTGAGAGCTTACCATTTTGCATTAAAAAATCTGTTAAATATGCCCAATAAAAGTGTCTGAATTTGTTTAGAATAACAAATGTCGGCATAAGTTGGGCCAAAGTTTAAACCTCTTATAAAACTTTATATAATGCAATCTGCTAAACGGTCCTTTCCTGTTGACCATGCCCTAGTTAATGATACTGTGGGCAACCCGCACTCATAATGGTGCGTGCCCCAGACCTTTAAAATCAAAAGTGGAGAAGAGGTAATGATTTTATTAATTTAAAAAGGCCCACCATGCCAGACGCGAAAAAAGATATCTATAATGGGGAGGTGTATAGATATACTGCATCTGAAGTAATTGCAGACTTGGAAAAGCCGCCAACCACAGAGTATCCAGTGTTATCAAAATGCGTTTCCCAAAAGCTACTCCATTTGGCATTATTAAATATCTTGTAATGACCAAGTACCCATCCGTTGGGATGCAAAAGACCACCAAAGTCCCAATAGCCAATGAAAAATACCTCATATGCTCGTACCTTGATAAGCTCCGATTTTCGTTTCAACAAAACAGCGTCTCTCCGTATGTGAGCCGGTCCCCTCCATTGGACTTCATATGAGCTTGCGTGATGTACTACTGCGTAAGTCATGTGTCAATCTTTAAAGACATAATACCAAAAATGTAAAGAATTCATGTATTCCAACTGCGCGTGGCCGAGCTATAACTGACCCCATAAAGGCCACCATGCCAGAGGTCAAAACATTCCCGCCGCGCCCTGAAGTGCTTTCTTTGACTTATCCCCAAAGGGAGAGAGAAAGGGTAATCAATTGTTCCTATTGTCAAAAGAATATCCATTTGAGTCTCTGTAACCCAAGAATAAGGGAACTTCATGTGATGAATTCTTTTTAATGTATAGTGTATAAAAAGAGACATTGTGGACTTATATAGAGGGAACCTGAAAACACTGGAAAGGGTGAAATATCTGCCCCTACAGTGGATGAAATATAATCATACGAAGCTTTTAGAAGCATAAGTGATATGTAGATATAGACACTGTTAGAAATGGGGGTCTCTAGTTGGCAGAGGTAGGTACCTTTGACCAAGTAGGGGCCCTTGCTTCTAGTCAGGGCAAGGGGGCTACACTTCTAAAATAACCCCTGCTCACCCCCTTGGTAGCTTGGCACGAGCAGGCAGGCTTATCTCAGAGGCAGTATGTAAAGCATTTGTGAACACATACAGTAATACAGTGAAAACACTACAAATGGACACCACACCAGTTTAGAAAAATCAGTAATCTTTATCTAGATTTAACACAAGACCAAACGACAATAATCCACTCTACAGTATTCAAAAATATGACTTTCAATTGGTAGAAATAGTTTAGTTCAATGTAGATGGTAAATGCAACACTTTACTCTCAAAGTACCTTGGATGCGTAACGCAATATAAACAAAAGGGTCGCAGGGAAGGCGAGGCGTCAGTTCCTCACTTCGGGGGAGGCGGCGCACCTGTTCCTTACTGCAGCGCAGGGGAGGCGATGCGTCTGTTCCTTACCGGAGAGGAAGCGAAGCGTCTGTTTCTTACTGCGTTCCGGTTACGATGCGACAAGATGGAGCCTCGATGTGACGATCCGGTGCGATGCGACAACATGGCGTCTTTGTTGCAATGCGACAACTTGGATGCGATGCGTGCACGCCCGACGGCCGTGGGGCGAAATCGGTGGTTTCTTGAGCCGCGACAGGCCCTGCGACGCACTTCTCCGGTGATGCGACGGCAACCTCTGCGGCGGCGACACGCTTCTCCGGTGATGCGACACGCTTCTTCGGCGATGCGGCGGCAGACAGCTGTGGCGGCACGCTTCTTTGGCGGTGCGACGGCAACAACTGCGACGGCGACACGCTTCTTCCTCGTTGCGTCACGCTTCCAGCTCCCAGCGACACGTAGTCTCTAGAGGGCCCAAAACAACAGCAGGCACCTCTCTGCAGGTAGAATTCCCAGCAAGGAAATTCAGGGGGAGCTGGGGGTGAAGTCTTTGTGTCCCTGAGACTTCAGAACAGGAGGCAAGCTCAGCTTCAAGCCCTTGGAGGTCTTCCTCAAGATGATTAAAGTACACACAAAGTTCCTTTTCTCCTTTCATTGGCAATAAGTAACCACTGCAGGCCAACCCCAAACAGTCACCAGCGCAGGAGCAGTCTCCTCCTTCAGCTTCCTTGGTTTCTCTCCTTGGCAAAGGTTCATCTTGATTCCCAGAAGTGATCTAAAGTTCTGGGGTCTGGGCCCTAATATTTATACTCCAAAATCCTTTGTTCTCTGAAGGCAGAGAGTGTCTGTACCCAGCCCAAACCAGTTCTGTCCTCCCTGGTGCAGCTTCCTGGCAGGAGGTGGAGACAGCATTGTTGAAAGCAGACCTGGCCCAGGTAGCTGGAAAGAAATCTCCTCCCCTACTCTCTATTCTATGTAGGCTCAGGCAAGTGAAAGGAAATCTCCTCCCCTACTCTCTATTCTATGTAGGCTCAGGCAAGTGAAAGGAAATCTCCTCCCCTACTCTCTATTCTATGTAGGCTCAGGCAAGTGAAAGGAAATCTCCTCCCCCTACTCTCTATTCAACCCAGGTCCTATTCAGCCCAGCCCTGACTCATCAGACTGCTGGAGCCAAAGCCCTCTCCAGCCCCCTGTCACTCACAAACCAGACATGTAATATACAAACCTAGCAGAGGCATACTGGATGGTTAGGCAACAAAATACCTACTTTCTAAAAGTGGTATTTTCAAACACAGAGGGGCCGATTCCGATCTCGGCCGGTAGGGCACCAAATCGGATTCGGCTTTACCGGATCCGATTCGGAGGTCTATTTCCCGACCGATTCGTACGGGCGTCCGCGCGAGCAAGTACGATGCGAGCGTATGCGAAATCGCCGACCGACTCGTTCCCGGGTCCGAACCGCTCCGACCGACTCGTACGGACACGACTCGCCCCACGCAATGGAGACGTTCCCCGACCGAGCAAGTACGATGCGCGCTTCGAACAGCCCGACCGACTCACGCCGTTCGGCTCCAAAGAGCTGTCGGAGCCGGACTTCGGGGGTCCGTGTCGGACCCCCCTGCACGCGTAGCCACGCGAGTCGCACACAGGGGGGACCCATGGGTCCCCCCTACACATGCACGTACGGTGCGGGTTGCACCGACGCGAACCCGCTGCAGGGGGCGCCCTTGTTCGCGACGCACCCATTGAGTCAATGGGAGCCAGTGTACGCATCGTACGACCGGCTCCCATTGACTTCAATAGGAGTCCGATAGCATACGGCCGCATCGTACTCGTTCGGTCGGACTGCAAGAGTCCGGTTCGGTCGGAAATCTCTCCGGGTCCGGCTCGGTCGGAGAGATTTCCGGCCTGAATCGGAATCGGCCCCAGAATGTTAAAATCACCCACCCTAAAAGATGCACTTTAACATTCTGAGTTGAGGCATACTAAACTTTATTTTCCTATCTTGTTCCTTGGGTCAGTTATGCTTATAAGATGTTATAATCAAACTGCCCATTCTGGCCTATGGGAACAGATAGCCTGGCAGTATTTCACTATCAGGACATGCCACACACACCAGGGGATGTCCTCCCTTTCACATACAATGCACCCTGCCCATAGGGTTACCTTGGGCCTACCTTAGGGGTGACTAACATGCAGAAAAGGGAAGGTTTAGGGACTGGCAAGTGTGTGCACTTGCCAAGTCGACATGGCAGACCCAGACTGCACACAGGCTCTGCAATGGCAGGCCTGAGCCATATTTTACAAGCTGCTTCTGTGGGTGGCACAATCAGTGCTGCAAACCCACCAGCAACATTTGATTTACAGGCCCTGGGCACTCATGGTGCACTGTACTAGGGTCTGACAAGTAAATCAAATAAGCCAGTCATGGCGTCACTAATCCATTACAACAATTTACAATAGGCAGCACTTGCACTTTGGCACTGAACAGCAGTGGCAAAGTGCACCAAAGCATCTAGACCAGCAAAACATAACAAAAACATAGGAGGCAACAGCGAAAAAATGGAAGGGAGACCCACGCCAATGGTGCCAGGTCTAACAGACACCATAGCCTATCTGTGTCGAAGCCTTAAGAACATCTGTAGGGAAAGTATATCTATTCCTACAATCATGTATTGAACTTACGTATATGTTTTATGTATTTATGTACTCACTTGAGCACTGCATCCTCTGCACTTTTTCTACAATGTCATACTGACTATTGCATACATTTTAGATAATACACACCAGCAATAGGAGCCCTCTCAGTTTTTTGTTTTCTTTACATATATTTCAAGTAAGAGCTTATTACTGGATTGTTGAATGAAAACATTGATTGGTGGACTCCACTAATACTTTTTGGGATTTTCTACATGCTAAAGGAGACCTACAGTACATAGTAAATACTGACCCTGGTCCCCGTGGGCGTATAGGGTCCAGTCACGCCCCAATGAAGCAAAACTATGCAAAGGGCTCTTTGCATTGAGAAAAGAACACATTTCTGCAACGGACAGTAAATAGCATGTGCAACTTGCGTGGCTTTGCCAGTGCAGGTCATTAGTAAATCTGGGCTCAAGTGCCCTTTCATTAATGTCACACAATTGTTTGCATAAGAATGATGCATATTAGAATTGTGATTTCTGTACGACAAATTGGGATGGATAAAAAGCGTTACTTCTCTAGTACCCCGTTATAGAAATAACAGTAATATAACAGTAATCTGAATTATAGATTACTGTATAACTTTCACTGAAGATTGCAAGAACCTCCAAATGTCTACCTGACCATGCTTTTTACATATTGTTATTTTTGTTACACTTTTTCGCTTTTTATCTTTACCCCTCAAACGAGAGCGAAGCACTGCCAATCATCACTTCCTCTGTGATTGTCAAACTGCTTGTTCCCTACTTTGTGTTGGAATAAAATGTTAAGTGCTCTGGCTTTATTTGTGGAGCCCTGACAGCTAATCAACTGTGAGTCTGTCTTTCACCTCGAATGTACAATGCAGAGAAAGCAGAGGCAAGAGGGAAGAATCAAGCCATTTTTTCCTTCTGATAACAGCTATGTCCAAAGATAGTCCATTTCTGTCTCTCAACAAGGCCAAGTTCCACACAGCAGCTTCTAGCGTAAAACAGAATACTAGGATGAGCGAGTTTATTTAGTGAACACAAACCTGCATCCATTCTGTTTTCTCCTTGTATTGCAGCTCACATTTGTGTCGCTCCACTCACCTTGCCTACTGCTGTCAAAACTTAACTAATGGGCGATGTGGACAGCTGGTCAGTTAATCTTTCTTCTACCTGTGAGCTGTTGATTCATTTGCTTTGACTAATCAATCAAATTACAACATATTTTTGGAGGCTCAGTTTCTGCAATATGACTACCAGCAATGTGGCGCCACAAAACTGAATTCAAATACATTTTTTTTATCGTTTTCTCCCAAAAGTGGCAGGACATGCAGCACTCCTTGAAATTAATGTGAAGGGTTTACTTATGGCTGTGTGAGCAGTAATTATATTTTACCTAAGCACGAATCGGTAAGCTGTTCACTGATGAAGATTGTTATTCATTTCATCATGTTCAACAGCATTGATCCCGCTGGCTGCACACAGTGCTCATAAAACACGGTAATGGGGTTTACGCTGTCACGAACAGTACCATTTCGGAGAGATGATTGTAGGATATGAGACATCAGTGTCAAAATCGTGCTGGTAAGTATCAAGGACGAGAAGAACTCGGTGGAATGTAGGCAGTTTCATATAGATTATCTGTATACACGATATGTTAAAATTCATATATAGGTCCCAATGTGAGAATTTTCCTTGCAAAATTCTAAGCAGTTGTATTTTGGGAGGTGAAAACTGCAAAAATGCACACACTTTTTAAAAATTGTTTTGAATTTGCTGCCAGTACAGGGGGAGAAAAAATGGCAACTAATACTAATAATTTCTGCAACATTGTATCACAGTCAACGAAAATAAGACGTTGCTATTTCACAAGGCCTATAAAGTTTAAACAAGCATTAGCAAAAGGCAATAGTTCGCAGCTGTTATACCTATCGGCTACGCCAAAGCTTTTTTACTCCTAAAATAGCCTCAGCTGATGTTCATGCATTTACGGTGGCTATCTTTGAACAGGATTTGTTAGACTATCACAAAATACAATCTGAGATCGCCATTATTGATACACACATCAACCGAGTTTAACAAAGCCTGTTCACAGATAACCATCATGGATGCACACACATCCACAGCAGTCATCTTTGAATGGGGTTTGTTAAAATATAATAGAATGCATGGCAGATGCATACTGTGGATGCACAAGCGTGGGTGGCCACTTTGAAATGGTCAAATACTGTTTTAAATTCCCTCTCACACTCTGAGTGCATGGTAGATGATGCACAATCAGCAGGGAGACTGGGTGTAAGGCAATTCTAGCTAGGGGTGGGAAAAGGGGTAGGGATTAAAGATACGAGATGAAGAGGAGGGGAAGCAAGGAAAGAGAGGGGGAGAAAAGAGAGTCCCTCTCAAGCACTGCAATGCAAGGTCTGATGTCAGATGTGGAAGGATATATTAACCCATAAAAACACAGTGAGAACGTAACACACCTGGGCAGGACAGACACAAGAATAGAGAGAAAAGCCATTACATCAAGAGAAGGGAATTGAAATAGACAACAAATCCATCCAATAATGAGGGCCTAATTTAGATATTGGCGGGACCGTGACGGAATGGGCTTTTTTGGCGATCTTCCCGTCTGACTACCTGGCGGTCCCGCGAAGACCGCCACAGTCCCGCTGACAGGATTGGCTGGATGCACCAGCGGCAGGACTCCAGCAAGGAATCCCACCGTCGGTATTTGGATCTGGCCTGTTTCTAGGGGAATTCCGGTGGGAATCCCTCCCACTTCGAGTTGGAGGAATGGTACAAAAAGGGGTGAAAACTCACCTTTTTTCAGTGTTCAGGATGCAGTTTTTACCTCTTCACCTTTGTCCAGGTACCCCCCCACTACACCTTGACCGTGACAGGCCGGCACCCCAATTTGATGGACCCAAAGTAGGTGTCCACGGTGTATGCACCTATACATTGCATGGTGTGTATGTTGGTGGGGTGCAAGGCAGAATGTACACATATTGCTCACTACACATATCCTATATACACATATATAAACAAAAACAGCATATATATGTTTTTTCTAAAAACATGGATGTCACTTACCTGTCTCCCTACCACTGCGGACACCCCCCCATCAGGTCTTAACCGCCAGGACACCGCCAACCCATTGGGAACATCCAAATCGGCTAAGCGGTACCCTGCTGCCAAGACGCTGATGGTGGGACCTTCGCCAGCACAGAAGACCACCAGCTGTCTTCTCTTTTTGCGTATACATCTACATAGGGCAGGCCGGCTGCTTTCGGCTTGGCGGTCGTCCTGGGACCGCTGCTGCGGCGGTACGGCGGGATGAGTGCCAAGATCTAAATCAGTCCCTAAGTATTTTGTTGACTCGTGATAACTTGTCAAAGGGATGAGTTGATCAGTTAGGTCATAACTTTAAGACTGAATATGAACTCCCCACTTTTGTAGGCCTGCCTGCTGGTAGCTAAATGGCAGGCTGCTTGGTGTAATAAATGCAAAGTGAAAAACTGGACCAAAAAACACTTACGACTGATTTTTTCCTATGTGTCAGCTCTGAATGAGGTTTATACTCCATACAAGTAGATTATGGCCATTAGACTGCACTCTTGAATGAACTGGACAGCAATGTCTAATTGGGGCAAGCAGTTCTTATGTGATATACTCCAGTTTCCTAGGGATAAAATGGTATTCCCAGACGCTTCTATTTTAAACATGAAAAGCCAGTACCACAGAACTGGTTTACCTCTCCACAGATCTCCATAGTAACTGATTAGCATTCATGGCCATTTTGCTGTAACATATTTTTCAAAGGAACACACTATTCATAATACATGTACTTTTATATAAGGCTCCATACCAATCTTGCTGTGACTAATGGCTGGTAAATAATAGGTGGTAATATTAATCAATGAATTAATACTTAATGTGTCCACATCAGAACAAATGTTTATTTTGCCTTGTTGGATTTAAAATTGTGACCAAAATGTCAACGCTTAGAAGTCTGCTTTTAGCACACAGCACTCTCTGTTCAACAGGCATAGAGCACACAATACAAATCTAGTTAACTCAGCTCACTTCTGCTATATGTGAACCCCGTAATTGGTTGACCAAAGATTTTCTCTCCTGAATATTGCACACAGTGGAACAGATCTTGCTTACGTGTCCATTGAGCAACTTTCAACATTTATAGGCCTTGAGATGATTTTGAAAGTGGATCCGGTGCTGAGGAAAGTGCCCTACTTGGCACAAGACCTAATCATGCTATTGGCTACAGGAGTAGTGAAATTATTTGTAGCAATTTGAGGTTTAGTGGGGTAACCATTCTCTGGCACACCGAACATTGCTCAGCCTACCTTAGAATTACCCTAACATGTGTGCCGGGATCAATCCTCCCAGGTGGGAGGAATTATGATGGTGTACAACTTTATTTTGTGGAGTCAACAGACTGTTGGCCCTAAGCAAAGCACTAAGGAGGCAGGAAGTGAGCAAAAAAGGGGAAAATGCTATCATGTTCTCTTACTGGTCTTTAAAAAAAGAACACATTAAGTTTCTGACAACAAATAGTTAAGAAATGCTAAACATTAAGAACAGGATATCCAGATGGCATATTAATGAGATGACAAATTTAAGATTGAACTTAAACATTTCTTTTAGACCTGCTCTACTTCTGCTTTTGTTGTTAATTTCTGAGTCATTGTCCTTACTTTAAGGAAAAGTTCAGTTGTAAAAGCCTGTGGTGATTGTTTATTCTCAGGTCAAGAGCCTTGTCTTATTTGTCTATTTATGAAAGACATATGTTCTGCTAGTTGTGGATATTGGGGATTCATGCTTAATGATTCTGTAAACCTAATAGTGACTTTTGAAACCATTACCAATGGCATTCTCATTCACACATCGAAAGAATGGATTTTATTACTAGGCAATGTTCTCAGCTGGGTTATATCCTATGCAATTAACCATTCACAAAATACCAAATTTGATAGCTCAGCCTCAATATATATTCCTGTTACACAAGGAGTTCCACAGGGTCAGTTTGAGCCCTGGCATTCTTTAATCTCCTTCTTGAAGCCTTGAGTGACAGCACCAGGGGTCCGGCATCTCATATCTTCAATATGTTGATGACACCCACCTATACCTGAAGGTCCCTGCTCCTTATGATACCACTTTTTCTCTTTCAGCTCTTTATAGGATACAATCCTGGAAGACGTCAGATCACTTACTTATTTCACCACACTCTTATGTCATAGCAATACAGAAATTACTTGACTCCACTAATATTTGGATTGCACCATGGTGATAACTGAAAGTGCCAAATCAATTTGATTTACTGTTGATTCCAAAGTCAATTTACAAAAAACCACTAAGACAATATTATGCTGTGTCAATCAACTGCTGTGACGTATTTAGGTGGCCAACTTTTCCTTCAGGAGCAAGGTTGTGATCTAAGCACTAGTACTTTTCAGACTTGATTACAGGAATGACCTACATTCCAGTATCCACCAAAAAATCACCTTGTCCCACTTAAAGCCTCTTTGTATAAACTAACATGTTTGATATAATGAATTGGCCTGTACAATCTCTTTACCCATTCCACACTTTATTAGCTGTCTCTCTATGGAAAGTAGATCGAGAAACAAACTCCTAAACTCCTTTGCTTATTGCATAAAGTTCCATCCATTGATCATTCCCAGTGTCTGGAAAAACATTTGAAGATTCCTAGGCCAAGTTCGACTTCATTCCTCATCACAACCCCTCTGCTTAGTAAGAAAGTGATCCTGAAAAAGTCTTGGGATGTGCTCCAAAAATCTGGAATGTTATAACTGTTGATATCTGGTGTTTTGGGGTGGCTATCTGATATTAAAAGACTCAACCAAAACACTTAAAATGGTTGCCCTATTCTATATCCAGTGATGTACACAAGATAATTGGGTCTATGCGTTTAATTTCTGTGCAGGGGGAGTAACTCACGTAATTTGCTGAAGCATAATAATGTGAATTTGCAGCAATGTTGCATAAGATTACGAACAATTAAGTGTGCAGTGCAATCCTGCATTCAACGCTTTTTTCTTAAAGCAAAATGCACCCTTGTGTCCAAAATAAACCAGAGGATGCTTTTTCTGTTAAGAAAATAGCAGCAAATGCAACACAACAGGAACAGAAGCAGCCGGCAGTCACTCGCTCTGTTCCTGTGCAGTTTGGTAGGCATTGTTGCCAGAAATTATGCAAACGGGTATAATCACATAATGTTTTGTATTGTATCTCAAGATTAATGCAAAAGTACCAAAATTACTCTGATTGCTCAAGCAAAATTTGAATATTGCCTAGGCCTAGTTTTATTACCATATTGCTTTCAGACACCCAGACCACCCAGACCATATAATCATAGTTAAAAAAAAAACTTCCACCTGCAACTGTAATGAGAGTATATGTGAGAGTTACATAACTCTTAACTAGAGGCAATAGCCAAAAGGAGCACTAACAAATATGCTGTAAATAGGTCAGCCAGAGCATAGCTACTATGTTTATGATATTTTCTGAAGAGCGTAGTTATAGTGATATGATTAGGATGAATGACGGTATTTCCATTTCTATGCTTGCAATTGTTTTCCCTTTTGTGCTCATATATTTGGGCAACTCCATATTTCTAACCGTAGACATGAATAAAATACTTTACACCTGCTGTTCCGATACAGATTGATGGGTCCACAAACAAGTAATGTATTTAGATAATATGATCAGAATTAATTTAGAGGCTAATAGTTCATACTTTTATACCATATAGTAGATGTAGTGTTCTACCTACTCCTGTGCCCAGCAGAGCCAGTTCAAAGAGAGACAGTTGAGCAGTTGGAAAGCCGTAGGTTGCATTGTGTCACTTGTTTTTTAGTGCTGTCTGAATACTCAAGTAGAGTGCTATTTATGGTGTTGGGACTTAAAGC
This sequence comes from Calotriton arnoldi, assembly GCA_963921515.1. Taxonomy (NCBI): domain Eukaryota; kingdom Metazoa; phylum Chordata; class Amphibia; order Caudata; family Salamandridae; genus Calotriton; species Calotriton arnoldi. The sequence goes on along the minus strand of CAWUFW010003150.1, from coordinate 518,823 downwards.
CTCATTGTGAATTCTCAGTTCATAGTCTGCAATGTGTTTGTTACTGTTTTTATTTCACTGGGAATCTGGGAATTGCCAATTACAGGACATGTTCACAGATATTTCTTCACTCGGTGACTAAAACCTCGTGAAGAAACCAGTGTTAAAGAAATACTAATGAAAGCCCTTACATGTACAATGCACTACAATAAGTGCTTAAGCATGGCAACACGTTTAGGACAGTGAGGAGTGTATCCTAATAGTTTGACTTTTCTTACACCTTTATTAGATTTTAATCCTACTCAATGTAATTCCAATAGTCCTTCTTTTTCTGACCCTTCAAAGATTCACCACAGTAGAATAAAAAGTAAAATAGCTCTGAATGATCCACTTTTGCTCTAATATGGTCCTCTAAAAGGAGAGCTTCTATGATGAAGCATGCCACATCTTGTAAGTGAGGGATTGCATCCTTTAAAAAAAAAACAATATTGTGCACATATGATACAGAAGAGTGTTTCAAACGGCCATTGTGTCAATGCATTAATGTTTGTATCTTTTACAGGCACATAGGGAGACAGTATTTCCCACAGAAAAACAGACACTACAAGTCTTATCATTTTGATTTGCATTATTTCAAGAAAGAGGAACTGAGGCAAGCTCTATAATAACCTGTCTATCACCATTTTTAGTAAAGATAAAAAAAAGTGTCTGGGTCAATCTGCAGGGTGAATGCATGCACAGCACTCAACTGGAACTGAGGTACCACAACAACCTGTAAGGTCCACACCACTCACAAATCATAAAGGTAGTTCACCTGCACCATCCAAAATCCCACCACCTCGATTTACGCTCCAATTACACATCCTCAACAACTTCCACAACTAAGCCCACAACCTCAACTACTTCCATAATCTCAAGCACAAGCTCCAATGCAGTCAGTTTTACTTAGCCAAAGATGTAGACAACCACCCCGCCCCCCAACCAGGATAATTTACACATCTAAGATATGCTTTCTTATATTAAATTTCTGAAATAAATGATTATCATGTGAACATTTTGAAGGCAGTCTCTGAAGTTTGGTTAGATAAATGAAAATAATATCTTTTGCAATACGGGTAACTAGAATTTGGAGGGAGCATCATAAAATATGTCTGCAACATCTGGAAAAATGTTTATATGTCAGTGAAAAAGTATCTGAAAACTAATTTTAAAAAAGGAATCCCAAAATAAACAATCTTAACAAATGGAGAAAAAGTCCTAAAACAAAGTCAAATGTATATAATAAGGTCAAATTAAAGTCAGATCCCCAACCCACAAATGTCAGATTTTGAGTTCTCAGTTTGGAGAAAAAGTTCCTTTCACTGCTCGGGCTCCCACTTCACCACAACAGCATTGACATCCACCTCTGCTGTTTGATTATCACACTATGTTAATAGGACAGAGAAATGTATACTTCACATGTAAGAGCTGCAAACACCGTAAATTAAAGAAGACCGATCTTAATGTTACATTGCAAAATACATAGACAGTTAATATAGGTTGATATAGAAATATTCGTTGTGCATGAAAACGCATTTAAAAACAAATAATTGTGTTCTATCAATGTGCATTTCCATTGTGCCAAAAAACAAATTTTACTTAACAACATTATTTATGTATTACAAAAAGCAATGAAACAATTCATTCGTTTGGCAGGACAACTTATAGAATAGGCAACCAGGGTCCAATATAAAGACAGTAAATTGGAGATATTGAATTGACAACACTTCTGAAACATAAGCACTATATTACTATCAAGTATACATTCCAATTACTCCCTTTTTTCTTCTTAAATCGCTCCAGCTGAGAGTTTCAGTTGGAAGATGATGATGCTGGAGTGTTTCAGTTGGAAGATGATGCTTCAGAGGACTACAGCAGAGGCCAGGATGGGAGTGCTGATGCAGGGGGTTCTTCTATGTGAAGGGGAGGTAGTACTGAAATAGTCTTGTCCTAATATACATTTTGTGATTTATACAGTGTTCTCCTTATTTCCACTACCTACCCCTCATCCTTAGGGGCTACTCCAAATAACAATCATGAGAGTTGCCATATAAAGACAAGCTTATGCAGAGCATTTTTAAATAACAAAATTATTCTATTGGTTTATGTGGCTTAAAGTGGTTAAAGGCTAGCAATATTGATTTACATAGGGGTTGTTATTATTATTTGTTTAATGTAACAGAGAGCTTATAGACACATGATGTACAGTGCTGTTGGCATCTCTTCTTTGAAAAGTTACCAAATGCTTATACTACTCTGCGACTGTTGTTTTGGTCCCATTGAAATAGATTTAAAACTAACATTATTTTTCTTTCTATCTTCTTATTTTTCCATGTGTTGTTATTACTTGCCTCCACTGATTTCTATGAGTCTGTTGCAGTACTAGTGATTTGCTATGTGTAGTACTTGTCTTACTCCGTGGCTGAGCTCCAGTGCATTTGAGCATGTTTTGTCAGTAGTAGAGTTGTAGTAGTACAGTATAGTATAGTATAGTATAGTATACTGTATAGGAAATTAATTATAGCCCGTGAACTAATGGCAAACATTTTTCAAAAGCCAGGGTGTGACAGCTGTGTTTTTGTGTGACTGAGTTAGTGCACGATCTGAATATCACAAAATCCCTTAAAATGAGCATCATCGAAATGGTGAGCAATCACACGTGGGCTTGGAAAAATCCAATAGTTGCTATTGTTGCAATGCAACCCTGAGTCTCTAATATGCTTCTGGGCTGTTTTTGTTGGGGTCTTATTGTGCATAAAGCATAGTTTCTTCCCAAAGCATCAATGTTCCAGGTCATTTCAATCATCTTTACATCCCTAAAGATTAACAGTAGCGTAATGAAGTTCAAGTATTAAGGCCTGAGGCCAGTGAAAACATGCTTACTTTTGTAATGGTTATGTAGATTTATTGATCTGCCCGAGCCCACCAGCAGAAACAGATAGTGATAGAAAAAAATGCTAAAAGCTGCTTGAAGGAAACTCATAACTTTAATAGGAGCACAGAGACATAAGCCAATCAGATTTCTCTTTTTTCTGCCATACAGCAGTAGCAATCATAAGCAATTTTTTTAAAACTATAAAAAGATGAAAAAATAAAGCTGCAACTAGAATATGTCCACATTTATTTAAGCAATTAAAGTGTGCTTGCACTTGGATACCAATGTGTTTAGAGCTCAAAGAATACATATCTAATATGCCATTCAAAAGTAATACATTCATATGAGAATACTAGCACTGAAGTACAAACACAGGGACATCTGAGGTGTTTACAGCAGCACTAGGATGTCTTTATCTTTTTATAACTCCCCTGCCAGTCAGTATACACAACTATTGACAACACTATAATGATCGACAGCATTGGGAAACAAAGACTAATTTCCCAATTTTTCCATATTTAAAAATAAATACAGCACAGAAATAGGCGGTTGTCTGTCAACATTCCTCTGTAAAAAAATAAGAAATGGAGAACTGGGAGCCTTCATTATATTGTAGTTATAATAGTTCACACCAGGTAGTTATACCAGTTGTAAATGGTGTCTACACATGTAGTAGGCCGAAGCAACAAGATTCACGGCCGGACTGGCCATGGCGGGCATCGGGCGTTTCCCTGGTGGGCTGGAAGGGTGGGGGCTGGTTTTGGACCAGTGGGGCCATTTCTGCTAATGGGGGCGGTTTTGCAGCAGTGCTGCAATATAGTCCCCCTGTAACAAAAGCAGCAGTGCTGGGTGCCGGTTTAGTTAAGCAGAAGTGCTTTACACTAGAACCCTCGCCCACCCATTGACCCCTCCCCCCCTCCACCCCCACCGGCGGCCGGTCCGATTGAATTGCCAGGGCTGCTTTGTGTTCTCAGTCTGGCCCTGACAAGTGTGGGTCCCTAAAGAGGAAGAAGGCCTTTAATAATGCTATTACAACATTCTGTTTAATGAGTGTACATTGTTCTAAGTTAAATAGGATTAAGATAAGGACAAACATTGAATTTTTTGTGCAGAAGATATATTAAAGAATTTTAGAGCACTGCAGAAAGACTAAATAAAGTGCAAGTATAATGCTTAATTACCTTTCTCCCCTCAAAACTGGGAAAATGTAAGCATGAAGCACTCATTCGATAACAGACCCTGTGAAAGGTAGATGGTGGGAGACAAATGGCCCTCTTTGATAACTTTTGTAACGTTATTCGACCAGTCAAAACCAAGCTACACATCTCCACCGGAAGGAGTGCTGAAAAATTAAATGCCATACCTTGTTACAGGACACATGGGTTTGGCAAAAGTTTAAAGAGAATCTGTGACTCTCTAGTCTGAAGGCTTGAGTTGAAGTCCTGTTGAGTTGACTCAGTAAGGATCCAGCAATGCACAATTAATGGTTACACGTTTATGAAGGAGAATGACTACAGTCTTATTGTGAATTGTAACTGCGCTCCCACAATACCGAAACAATCTGACTCACAAAGGTAACCTGGTTTCTGGCACAAATAATTCTTGACTCAGGTAACAAAATCTTCTTGAGAGAAAATATATGCAGCAACTAACCAAACAACAACAGGTAAAACATTAAGGGGCCGATTCCGATTCGGGCCGGAAATCTCTCCGACCGAGCTGGACCCGGAGAGATTTCGACCGAATCGGACCCTAGCAGTCCGACCGAACGAGTACGATGTGCACGCATGCTATCGGACTCGATTCGGTTGGACTCCCATTGAAGTCAATGGGAGCCGGTTGTACAACACGTACGCGGGCTCCCATTGACTCAATGGGTGCGAGGTGAACAAGGGCGCCCCTACAGCGGAGTGCGCGTCGAGGCGGGTCACGCCGTACATGCACAGGTAGGGGGACCCATGGGTCCCCCTGTTTGCGACTCGCACGGCTACGCGTACAGGGGTCCGACACGGACCCCCAAAGTGCGGCTCCGACTGCTCTTTTGAGCCGGACGGCGCGAGTTGGTCCGGACTGCTCGGGCGTGCATCGTGCTCACCCGGCCGGGGAACGTCTCCATTGCGCGGTCGCGAGTCGTGTGTCCGTGCGAGTCGGTCGGAGCGGTCGGCTTTCGCGAACGAGTCGGTCGGTGCGGTTGGGTCTCGTGAGCGAGTCGGTCGGAGATTTCGCACCGTCACTCGCTCGCCCGGACGCACGTACGAATCGGTCGGGAAACAGGGCTCCGAATCGGATCTGGTAAAGCCGAATCAGATTCGGAGCCCTACCGGCCGAGATCGGAATCGGCCCCTAAGGGTTACACAAGTTCCAAATCAAGTAATTTAAAACTATAACAATGTAACAGGAAAAAATGTCACAGCAGTTAAGAAAAACAATAAGATAAAAAAACACAGTAAAAACATTTCACATTGTATTGTTAGGATGATGAAATAAAGACTGACAGATGAAAACTCTGTGAAGTGACAAGGACCTGGATTGTGATGGCAGCTTCCTGGTGAAATAAGAAGGACAGAGAGTAAAACAAAAATATGGTTGCGCTAGACAATTATTACAATAAATTACTAATGTCACCAATGTTCAGGAAAAGTTAGGATATCTACAACAAGCAGGATCAGATGAAATGAAATGCATAGTACCAGCAGAGCATAGAATCCAGACATCACGGAATAGCAGGTTGGATTGAAATATAAATCTCTTTCCCTTAATAAAATCTCAGATTTAATCTGTCCAGGCTGGTCAAAACTCAATTTTAAAGCACGGCAAGGAGGCATGTGTTACATGCAGAATCATAGCTCTTCTAGGACTCTCAAAGACATTGAATGTCTGTTTATGTTTTCTGTTTTTCGTGATGTTTCTGTGGGGATCACAATGTTGTTGCGAAGATTCTCAAGAACGAAAGAAAAAAAAACCCTTTAGAAAAACACTTTATTTCGACAACTAGGGTGGCTCTGACAAGAGCCGTTGTGTTGGTTGTGTGTATATGGGTGCTACACATAAGACCGTATGCAGAGTTTCAGGTTACTTAGAAACACCCTGTTGCCTTCATCTGTAAAGTGCACTCTATCATTTCTATAAATTCCATGCATGTCAAAACGCAGATTGTTGTTGTAGATACAGCCCATACGATGGTCTCTGAAGAATGCAGAAACAGTTTTATTAAAATGTCACCTTGATTTGTCAATCTGTGGACAGAATTGATTTGACCACTTCCATTTCTGTCTTTGGGATAAATTAGAGTACACCAAGACAGTGTGAGGGAAAAGCGACATCAGTTCTAGAAAGGTGTCTTTTATTGCATTCTGGGAGTAGTAGTGCTTTTAGTAACATTATTAAACGGGAATATTGTAGTGAGAAATAAAAGATGTGAACATGTTGTCCGCCTGTATATGAATTAGAAAGCAGTAATACCTGTTCGGTATGTATTGGGTAGTGTTTGTCAATGTGGTTTTTAACTTATATGACCGCTTTGCATATGCTTAGATGGTGAGATATGGTTTTTGTGCTTGCACATGGCTATATATACGGTGGGACTTTTGAGTTTACTTAAATATGCAGAGAGGTATATATTTTGGGAAAGATAGCTTGGAGGTGTACATCTATTAAGAAATCGCATATATGTTTACATGGTAATCTATGTTCAGTAAGGCCGCTGAAAATTTCATGTATATAGTAGGAGTAGTGTTTTTCTTTAAATATGGTTTGTTTAAAATTATAGTGCAGAATGCCTCAAGAGTTCCTGTGCTATCTTCATTTTGAGTGTCATTTTTGTTTGAGATATGCTGAATATATGTTTTAGAAGCAGAAGTATTTGAGAAATTATGTAGGTATGCAATTCGCAAAAGGTTTTGTGCTTTGAAAAATGTCAATATGTTGTTTTCCATTTACTGATGCATGTGCACGCTCAGTAACAAATCAATGTATGTCTCTAGAGGGCCATGTATGTAATTGTATATCAAGTATGATACCTAGATTTCACTCACACCTAGCTCAGAAGAAAAGCATGTATACAGTAAAAAGGAGATAACCAATGATTCAAAGATATAGTGACAACTTTTATGTATCTAACAGCAATGAAGGTACTTTCTCAGTCAGTCAGACAGTATTCAGGCACTCATGGAATCACTCAGCCCACTACTCAGGCAGTCATCAAATCAGTGATTCAGTATCCATAGAGTTATTCATTTTTCCAGAAACTATACATGTACTCTTGCAATCAGGCAGGCAGAAATTATGTAGTCATTGAATTATGCAGGCACTACATATACATTTATCTAATCACCAGGGTACTATCTATTGAGTTATGCAATTAACAAGTCTGTAACTATGAAATCATTATAACATTTGCACAGAACCTATGCAGCCATCTAAACACCCACTTAGAACCCATGCAGTCATTGAAATACTGAGGCACACATGTGCACTGATGAAACACGCAGTCTCTACTCATGCCCTCATGTAATTATGTAGAGAGTACCATTGTAGTAAACCTATCACCCATCCAGTACTTCGGCAGTCATTTAATTACTGAACCAATAGTCTTGCACTAATACAATCACCCCAGCAGTATACTTACTTTCATCCAATCTCTCAAGCTTTAACAACGGAATCATGCAGTCAACCTGACACTAGTCATGCACTCATCTAATTAGATAGGCACTTCTAATGCACTTATTCAATTCTCCAGGGTCTACCCATGTAGTTATGTAAGCATCCAGGCATTACCTGTTCAGTCAACCAAAAAGACATGAGCAGTATCGAATCGCTGAAACACTATTCATCCACTCAACCAATAGGCTAGGTGCTATGCATGGGCTTAAACAAAAATGTATGCACTATCCATCATTGCATAAATCACCTACATAATATGTATGCACTCTTGCAATCATCCAGGTACCAGAGTTGCACTCATTTTATCATCCTACCAGTATCTATGCATGTATTGAATTATTGAAGCATTAATCACGCACTTGACGAATCATTCAGGCTCTACTCATGCACTCATCCACCCACCCAGATACTAGTGGTATACTCATGCAAACATGCAGGCAGTACGTATGCAGATATGGAATGACCCATGGAGTTATGACATAGTCAGGGAATCATCTAGGCACTACATGTATCCTCACAGAATCACCTGGGCACCACCTATGCACTCATTCAATCATCCAGGTAGTATTGATGTATTCAACTACAAACCCATGTATTTACATGTTTTACTGAGGAATATGTAGTCTTTACACAATATGGGTTATAGGTTTACTACAATGGTACTCTCTACGTAATAACATGAGCCCATGAGTAGAGCCTGAGTGTTTCATTAGTGCACGCATGTCCCTCAGTATTTCAATGAGTGCATGGGGTGTAAGTGGGTGTTTAGATGGCTGCATAGGTGCTGCGCAAATGTTATAATGATTGCATAGTTACAGCCTTGTAAATTTAGGGCTAAATTTAAAAAGTGTAGAAGAAAGAGAGATGCAGTAAAACAGAAAGAACAAGTTGTGAGAGTAGTTGATAAGGCCTTTGCTTTGAAGAGTAAGCTTTTCATTTTGATTCTAAATAGAATGAAGACTCTCAACAAAATAGTGTTGTTTATGAGGAGACAAAACCAGAAGAAAAGATTAGTGAATAGAAGTAACTGTTGTACAGTTTTTAGTGGACAATGGATACATACTTATTGTAAAGAGTCTTTCTTTAATGAAGAAAGCTATAGCCAGTATAAAAAATTAGTTCATGCTATTGATTAAAGAAGACAATGTTATCAAATGAAGAATGGCAGTCCTATAGCAAAAGAGGTGATGGTAACTAGAAATGTAAAATAAGTTATTGCAGAAGAGGTACGATGAAGGCGTAGTCAGGGTACTGTATACAAATGAAATTGTAGTAGTATTTCTAGTATTAGACAGGAATGCACTGATATATTAAGAACATTCCTACGTATCTTTCCAAGGCGAAGTTTAAAACACAAAATAAGTTATACCACTCAACAATGTGAACTTTAGGTAGGAGGCTGTATTTTGTGAAAACTCCTGCTTTATGTTTAGGAGAAATAAGTAGCGCAACTTTGCATGGTAGTGTGGCAGACATGGAAAAGGTTTCTGGTGATGTGCAGTTTCGTTTCTTTGGTCCTGAGCGGCATTCTAGGGAAAATAAAGAGTTGTTAAGAGGAGGAGTTGCAGAACAAGACACATATATTACAGTTCATAGTTTTAAAAAAGAGTTTACAAAATTTAACAGAGTGTTCTGTAAAAAACCAGAGTATGTTTGTATATATTGTTGATGCACTTATTAGAAGATTTAAACACTGACTGTTAACTTATATTTAAAAAGTGAAAAAATAAATTATGATAACTGGCAAACGTTAACTGTGTATTTATTTGTAGAGGGATGGTTTGACTTGTCTATACGGCAAGTTATATTTAAGTAGTATTACAATGAATTGGAAGATAATAAACTGAACAACACGTAGATATTAGATACCCATTTTGTAAGATAATAAAATGCCTGCTAATGTAGAAAAACTATGAAGGTCAAAAATAAAAAAATAAAAATATTTATTATTCTTTCGAGCATTGCAAAGGGCCGTTATGGACTGCTCTCCAGTACTAACAACAACTCCACAGACCATGCAGTATGATGCCATCAGGGAAAACTGTGGAGCCGAATCTTGAAGCTGAGATTGGACTTTTGAATGGACTTTCTGCTTTGGTGTTGTTGTGCTGTTATTGAACTTGAGGGTCCTTCAGCTTTGCGTTGCCTTCTTGCTGCTCACTATGAACTCCTCTTATGAAATGTGCAAAAAATATAAAAGGAGGAAAAAAATATCATGTATGATTTTTGGCAGCATTCTGAATAGCTGTAACACACTGCTCACCATCTGTTATAACAACACTACAGTCCATGCAACACGTGGCCATTCTTGAAAAATATGGAGCCACATCTGTTGTAGTAGTCTGTACCTCTAAAGGGACTTTCTTGCCGGGTATTGTTGCTGCTGCCACTGGTGCAGATGGTCCTCCAGCTTCCCTCTTGTAGATCGCCAGTTGGAGACGTTTTCTATGATAGGTTTTAAGATAATATGAGATGGACGTTGTCCCACATGAATATTTTTTGTTCGTCCCTCTAGAGAGGGTCTTGTCAGACATTGTGCATTGCACTAGTTTTGCAGCAGTTTTTGATTCCCCAAAAGTTTGGGTAACAATGGATAGTTTGATGTTTGTTTGGAAGTTATGTTGTGTTCGTGTGTTTAGATGTTGAAAGTTATTTTTTAAACTGCTGTTCTTTTACAAATAATTTGTTAAAATGAAGTTAAACCAATATGTTACTATATAGCTAGACTCAAACGTTGTCATTTGTATTCATGACTATTAATGTCATTGCGACCTCCGGTATTGCTGTGAAGAAGGAAAATGCATTTTTGATGTAGTTACTTCAAAAATGAATGCAAAGGGGAGTTATATTAGTATCTTACTAAATAGCTACACTGAAACTTTATGTCAAATATGTCTATATATGTGTTTTGCACTTTGTCAAAAACAGCCGGTATTCACAGTCTGTCCTTGGCAATGACACTCATAGAATCATACAGGCACTACCTGTGCAATCATCAAGGACGTCCTTTCTGCATCACTCAAACGTGCCTTCTGGCATAGTTCTAGTTGTGGGATGAAGTCCCCTTGGCTATTGAGGGTATTTGGGGGCCAAGTATCCCTCTTGTTACCTCCAGCAAGTTCTACACAGTCAGTTTGCTAAGAGGTGATCTGAAGCCACACACCCTTTCTGCACCATTCTGCAAACACGTCTCCTGGCACATTATTGGTTGGGGAATACAGTAGTCTTGGATGCTAAAGGACCTTGGGGAACAAGAAGCCCTCCAGGTACTTTCTATAAGTCCTACTCAGCGGGATTTCTGAGAGCTGGTCAGAGGCCCCGCCCCCTTTCCACACCATTCTGCAAACACCATTGCTACTTAAAAAACCATGGAAATTTACTGACGAAAACAAAGGTTATAGGTAAGTTATAGTTAACAATTAGCATTAAAAAAGCCTTAGAAATTCACTGAAAAAAACAAAGGTTATATGGACGTTATAGTTAGGAAATAGAATTTAAAAAAACCTTAGAAATTCACTAAAAAACCAAAGGTTACAGGCACATTATAGTTAGGCTGACATATCATTCGTACAAAACCAGAGAAATTCAGCAGTTATAGTTAGCTGAGCTAAATATAACTCCTGGCCCTGCAATGCACTGCTTATGACCTCGCATATTACATCACTCATGACATGGTCAGTGACATCACTAATGACATCTCAAATGACATCACTGATGACTTCCTCCGGTGACTGTGATTGTTTCTAAAAGGTTTATGAGTGTTAAATATATAAGGTGTATTGATGAATCAGTGGGTGTATGAGTACCTGTATGGATGATTTAGTGAGTGCATGACTGACTGTATCAGTGAGTGATTATAGGTGTCTCAGTGAATGTATGGGTGAGGGCCTAATTTGTGTGAATGTCTGTATCAGTCTGTCAGTTAATGTGTAAGTGGCTGTATGGGTTGGTGAGTAGGTACATGAGTGGCTGTATGGATTATTGATTGGTTGTCTAAGTACCTGTATAGGTGTATGAGTGTCTGAATGGGTGGGCGAGGGTGTGTATGACTCCCTGCATGGATGAGTGAGTGGGTGAATCAGTGGCTGTATGGGTTTGTGAATGCATCAGTGAGGGGCTGTATGGATGAATGAGTGTGCATATGACTGTGTCGGTGAGTGAATGGATGTGTCAGTGGTATATGGGTGAGTAACTGCATATGTGAAAGGCAATATAGGTGAGTTTTGGAGTATATAAGTGATTGTATGTGTGAATGAGTGATTGTGAGAGTGGCTATATGGGTGAGTGTGTGCTTGTGCCAGTGACTGTATAGGTGAGTAAATATGTGTTAGTATCTGTATGAATAAGTGAGTTGGTGTGTGTATAACTGTATAGGTGAGTACATGGCTGTGTGATTGAATCAGTGAGTGAGTGAGTAGGTGTGTGAGTAGCTCTATGGGTGACTGAGAGTATGTGAGTGGCTGTGTGGCTGTATGAGTAGATATATCTGTGGCTTTATTAGTTTGTGAGTTGGTGTATGAGTGGCTGTATGGGTGACTGAGTGGATGTGTGTGTAGACCTATGAATCAGTGAGTTGGTATTTAAGTACTGGTATGGGTGTGTCAATGGTTTTGAGAATGGGAGTGCGGAAGCTGGAGTGGGTGTATGAAAGGTTACATTGGGGTGTGAGTCAGTGCATCAGTGATTCTGTGGATGATGTCATCAGTGATGTAATCTGTGATGTAATTTGAGATGTGATCAGTAATGTCATCAGTGATGTCACTGACCATGTCATGAGTGATGTAATATGTGAGGTTATAAGCAGTGCATTGCGGGGGTGCGAGCGAGTTATTGTTAGCTCAGCTAACTATAACTGCTGAGTTTCTCTGGTTTTGTAAGAGTGAAATGTCAGCCTAAGTATATCGTTCCTGTAACCTTTGGTGTTTTCAGTGAATTTCTAAGGTTTTTAAAAATTATATTTCCTAACTATAACGTCCCTATAACCTTTGTTTTTTTAGTGAATTTCTAAGGTTTTTAAATGCCATTTCTTAACTATAACGTTCATGCAACCTTTGGTTTTTTCAGAGTCTAAGGTTTTTTAAATTCTATTTCTTAATTTTAATGTGAACCTTTAAGATTTTCATATTTTCTTTCTATAATTGGGTATTGGGTATTATATATATATATATCATATACCACTCATTTTTTGAGTTTGCATGTGTTTATCAGAAAGTACATTTATAACTGGTTTTATTTTTAACAATTATTGGCCCGATTCACAGAACTAACTTAAGACAAAATCCTAAACTTACTACCATTTTGGTATTCACAGAAGGCACCTACTCATTTTGGTATTCACAGAAGGCACTTACTTACTCATTTTGAGTAACTTACTTATTTTGAGTAACTTACTCATTTTGTGTAACTTACTCATTTTGGTATTCACAGAAGGCACTTACTCATTGATGAGTAAGTGCCTTCTGTGAATACCAAAATGAGTAAGTTACACAAATGAGTAAGTTACTCAAAATGAGTAAGTAAGTGCCTTCTGTGAATACCAAAATGAGTAAGTGCCTTCTGTGAATATCAAAATGGTAGTAAGTTTAGGATTTTGTCTTAAGTTAGTTCTGTGAATCGGGCCCTTTGTGAGTCGGCACAACATTGTCGCATTTACTATGGAGAATCTGTGATCAGTAAATCTACTTCACATACAGAAAAATACACTTAAAGACATATTTTAAATAAAGTTTCAGTCTAAATATTTAGTAAAAGATAGTTTCAACTTTTCTTTCTGTGATCAATTAAGAAGAAAGCCACCTTTACAAAAATAATTATATTAGCGACTACAGTCATTGCAGTGATGTCAGTAGTCCAGAAGAGCGCGTGGTTTGTACAAAGTGTAAAACATATATATAGACATTATCCTACAGTATATTTAACAGTAGAGCTTTATTAGTGTACTTTTCAAACTCATATTTTTGTAGTAAGTTGCCAGAACAATCGTCTTCAAACACTATTATCCGTTTCTGCGAAGACAGCGACAGTGAAGGAAGTGGCCCGATTCGGGTCACTCGGGTCACTGATGACCACCTCTCAGCCTTCTACCAAAATGAAGAGTTGGTCAGACAGTAGAGAATACAAACCAATATCTGTTTATTCAGAATACACTCAGAGCGGAGCCCTATCTGCCTAGTCGCTAAGGAGTGATGCAGAGGGACTGACAGCAAAAAGCATAACAATCCATTATGTATATTTCAGAACCAATGAAGGCACTCCCACAATGGAATTTTCCAGAGAGATGCAGCTGGACAGTAAATTACAAGGGAGTAAGTTTCGATTCTGAGGTCGGGCACACATTATCTATCTTTTAAGGGTACTTTGCCTGTGCCCGCCACTAGACAAGTGGGAGAAGGCTAACATCTAAGAAGAAAGGTATGCGCTAATAAGAACAGTGCATTCATTAGTGTGGCAAAACCCAGCTCCGAAGAAACATAACTTAGAGAAGGCCGTTTCTCGGAAATAGCAAGAATTAGTTTCAATCTACATCTAAAATGGCGCCTACACACAAAATGGCGCAGCAAATGCTAACTTACGTAAAACAATACAAAAACATAATTTTTATTTCAACAACAGTCGCGATGACGTCAGTAATCACGGATAGCGCGGGTTTTTCAACAACTCTGAAACATATATGTAGAGGTATTGTGAACAAGTTTAGTATAGCTGTTCACTATTATGGTATTGAAAGTTCTGCTTTTCTTTCCATTTTTAAGGAAAACTACTTTAAACTTGTATTTTGAATTTCCGCTTCACCGCGGTAACCGTGAACATATCATGTTCACCGCGAATAACACATGACCAGGAAAGCAAGGGATATCATTGGATAATATACTTTTCAGCAAAATCAGTCTGAAGTACACACCCACTCCTCCTTCTTGAATCTTCTTACATAGAACTTTATTCTGAGCAGGTGGATCAATCTTGGTGTGAAGAGTTTTTGGCCTTTTTTTACTTAAAAAATGGCAACATAGGAAGGAGATGGGGGTCAGCAGCAACAACAACAGGACCAGGATGCGGAGGAGGTGGAGACTGAAGATTTAGAAGAAGAGGAGCCTCCACAAAAGAGAGCCAGTGTGGCATGGGTTTTTTCAAAATCCCATCAGGGTAATCAAAAACTGCTTCCAAACTTGTGCAATGCACAATCAGCGAGAAGACCCTCTCTAGAGAGACGAACAAGAAATATTCATGTGGGACAACGTCCATGTTATGTCATCTAAAAACCTATCATAAAAAACTTCTCCAACTGGCAATCAAGCAGAGGGAAGCTAGAGGACCTTCTACTTCAGTTGCTGCAGCAGCAATTCCCGGCCGGAAAGTCCCTTCAGAGGTGCAGACTACTGCAATAGGTATGGCTCCAGAGTTTTCAAGAATAGCCACATACTGCATGGGTTGTAGTGTTGTAGGGCTAGTGAGCAGTGTCTTACATCTATTAGCAATGCAGCAAAACAGCATACATGCTAATTTGTTTCCACTTTTATATGTTTTGCACATTTTTCTTTGTATTACGGTGCAGAGCGGGAGAGACATAGGTAAAATGGCCGGGAGATACCTTTTGATGAATGTGTGACTAAAGAGGATCCCCGCCCTCTCTGTAGCACCCAGACTATAGGGTGGCAAGAGCAAGCTTCTCAACCACATGCATGTAATTATGGTAGGACCTTAATTAGGAATCCACCGAACCTCTACCTAATAGATTCCAATCGGAATCTTTTGTAGGTACTCTTCATACGGATCCGTTGCCCTGACGAATGCCCCAGACCGTTTAGGCTAATGATAGTGGGCAGAAACATGTTGGCAATAATTTGAGGGTGAGACATTGTACTCCAATACCCAAATCTCTTTTCGTTTTTAATTTAATCTTACCTAGCATTCCATGAATAAAGGGAGCATTCCCCCGGGAACTCTAAGGTATTTTTAAAGTTTTCATCTGGATACCCTGTTATATGGAGTTGTCTAGTAAGATTTATGCAAGAACTCCCTCCTAACTAGTCAGTCTTTGAGGAGGTTAAGTCCGCCCGGGTGGCATTGTACTACCAGGGTGGGGAGAGGATTCCTATGATGAAGCATGACACTAATAAGTGTGTGAGGTTTCCTCTTCCATTAAAGATGACTTCCCTATAAGTTAGGAATCTAAGGTCTCCGCTCCAAAGCGGGCACACTTGCACTAGAGCCCGGTCTCTGATGCTTTAGATACACCCATTCAGTGTATCACTGACACCGTACAACTTTGTTGTGTGATTATAAAAAAGAAGACATTTTTTTTAAACTTTACAGAAGCGCTAAAAAAAAGGTTTCTGTTGAAACTGCCTTTAACAGTTAAAAAAGGTAAAGTATTTATATATGTTGGAATGAGTGTATGGCTGGTATATGGATGATTGATTGAGTGAATAACTGGTGCATGGATGTTACAATGAGTGCACCAGTGGTGCCTGAGTGAATCTATGAGTGCATAAGTAGTGCCTGAGTGATTGGATGAGTGCAAAGGTAGTAATTGGGTGATTGCATGTGTGCATGGGTAGTGCCTGGGTGAATGGATGAGTGCATAGGTAGTGCCTGAGTGAATGGAGTAGTGGATGGTTAGTGCCTCAGTAAATGGATGAGTGCAACAGTAGTGCCTGAGTGAATGGATGAGTGCATGGGTAGTGCCTAAGTGATTTGATATGTGCATGGTTAGTGCCTGGGTGAATGGAGGAGCGCATGCATAGTTCCTGGGTCATTGGATGAGTTTATGGGTAGTGCCTGAGTGAATCGATGAGTTCATGCATACTGCCTGAGTGAATGGATGAGTGCAAGGGTAGTTTCTGGGTGATTGGATGTGTGCATAGGTAGTACTTGGGTGAATGGATGAGTGCATGGATAATGCCTGAGTGAATGGATGAGTCTATGTGTAGTTCCTGAGTTAATCCCTTCGCTGCTAGGCCTCCCCCCCGTGCTAAGCCTTTTTTTGGCTATTTGGGGTAGTTCGCGCTTAGGCCCCTGTAACTTTTTGACCACATAAGGTATCCACGTCAAATTTGCGTCCTTTTCTTCCAACATCATATGGATTCTAAAGGTACCCAGGGTTTGTGGATTCCCCTGGAGGGAACCCAGAAATTAGCCAAAATATAGCTACATTTTTTTGTTGTTGTAAAAATGGGAAAAAAGGGCTACAGATGAAAGCGTCTGGTTTTTTCCCTGCAAATGGTATCAACAAAGGGGTTGTGGTGCTAAAATCACCATTTTCCCAGCTTTCAGGGACAAGCAGAGTTTTGTCATAAAACCAAAAATTTTTACACAGTTTTGGCATTTTTCTGGAACATAGCCTCTTTTTGCTAATTTTTGTGCTTTCAACCTTCTTCCAGTTAATGGTAGAAATGGGTATGAAATAATGGATCCTGGAAAGCTATACATTTTAGAAAAGTAGACACAATTCTAAATTCAGCAAGGGGTCATTTGTGTAGATCCTTCAATGTTTCTTTAGTGAAACTAAGAGTTGAATATAGGAAAAATTGAAAATTAGTTGAAAAAAACAGCCATTTGTGTCAACGTTTTCACCTGTAACTTCTTCTAATTATGACAGCTGTTTGAAAGCAATATACCGTTACATCCGCTGGACCTTTCTGGTTGTGGGGATATATAGGACTTGTAGGTTCACCAAGAACCCGACGAACCCAGAGCCAATAACTGAGCAGTGTCTTGCAATGGTTTTTTATTATGTACTGGGTATATAGCAATTAATTTGGGAAAATATATTCATGGAAAAATCGGTATGAAAGACACCTATGTATTTCTGAAATTAGAACAAAATATAGAGTTTAGAAACAGTAGATATTTGCACATTTCCGAAATTGTGAGTACCCATACTAGCATGAGAATTATAGGTCATTTTTCAAAATGACTTCTTTTTTACACATTGTCTTTCATTTGGAAGGCAGAAATGCATCAAAAGTCAATAGGTAATAACAGTTGCTCTACAATTCTGAGTTCCCCAAAGTCTTACGAGAAAAATGGTACCTCACTTGTGTGGGTAGGCCTAGTGCCCGCAACAGGAAACGGCCCAAAACGCAACGTGGACACACCACATTTTCACAGTGAAAACGGACCCTTTTTTTGCAAAGTGCCTAGCTGTAGATTTTGAATCACAGCTCTGCCGGCCCCTAGGGAAACCTAGCAAACATATACATTTTTGAAAACTAGACAGCCAGGGGAATCCAGGATGGGGTGACTTGTCTGGCTCTAACCAGGTTCTGTTACCCAGAATCTCTTGTAAACCTCAAAATTTGTACAAAAAAAAAAAACACATTTCCCTCACATTTCTGTGCTGGAAAGTTCTGGAATCTGGGTGGATCCACAAAATTCCACCCACTGCGCATTCCCCAAAGTCTTCAGAGAACAATGGTACCCCACTTGTGTGGGTGGGTCAAGTACCCGCGACAGGCAAGGGCCCAAAACCTATTGAGGTGACATCAAAATTACCTATCACAAAACAACCTGGTTGTGTGGGTTTGGTAGGTTTCCCAAGATGGCCGCCGAGATCGGGGCAAAAAACCCACCAAACCCACACATTTCTGAAAACTAGACACCTGGGGGAGTCCAGCGAGGTATGGCTTGGTTGGGTCCCCCAACGTTTTCCTACTCAGAATCCCCTGCAAACCTCAAATTTAGCTGAAAAAAATCACTTTTTTCACAAATTTCTTTGTGGGATAGCTCTGGAATCTACTTGGATCCACACATTTCCTACCACCCAGCGTTCCCCCAGGTCTCCCGATAATAATGATACCTGACACGTGTGGGTGGGTCAAGTACCCGCGACAGGCAAGGGCCCAAAACATATTGAGGTGACATCAAAATGACCTATCACAAAACAACCTGGTTTTGCAAGGGGGGTCACCTGGGTTTTTGGCCCCGGGCTCGGCGGCCATCTTGGGAAAGTACCAAACCCACACATTTCTGAAAACTAGACACCGGGGTAGTCCAGCGAGGTATGGCTTGCGTGGGTCCCCCAACATTCTTTTTTTTAAAATTTTTATTTTGCCAACAGGAGGATAGCAATATAACAGATAAGGAGGAAAAACATTGATCCATAAGTAATTGCTCAATGACATTAGCCCAATTCAAAATACCACAAAAAATAAGAAGAAATACAATTAATACATAAGGTAAAGAGAATGCATCACAATCTAAACAGATTATACATTAGAACAAATCCCCCCAAATTGCATTAAATTTAGCTACAGATCGAATACCTCTTGATTTAGCCAGTGCTTGTTCCATGTCATACGCCTGTCTTACTAACAGCCACCAATCAGTAACAGAAGGTGATTTTGGTGAAATCCAAACCCTTGCTATAGTTAATCTTGCAGAAATCAGTAATATAGCAAGTAAGCTATTGAACTTAGAACTCTGGTTCCTATAACCCATCATGATTTCCATTGTCGTAAGAGGTAGCTCTATCCCCAGCTTTTGGGACAGAACAAAACCAACCTTCTGCCAGAAGATTGATAATTCTGGACATGTTATAAACATATGTTTAATGTCAGCCGCATACAGATCACACCTTGGGCATTTTGTCCGATCACTGAATGTATTATTAGATGACCATTTAGAGATTCTTTCTGGAGTATAATACAGCAAGCATATCGTACGATTTTGCTGCATTTGCAAATTAGTAGAATGCACTGCCTTATCTATAATACTGAAGGCTTGCGATATAATATTAGCCGATACTGACGTCCCCAAGACCTTGCCCCACCGTTCAGCTAATCTCACACAGTCATCTTTTCCATAGCTACTTAAACATTTATACCCCTTACTGATCAAAGATTTTGGGGTCAATTCCGATCTCGGCCGGAAGCGCACCTAACACAATTCGTCCGGAAAAAAAACAAGCCGAACGCGTGTTTCCCGACCGATTCGAACAGTCGTCCGAACGAGCAAGTACGATGCGCATAACTGCTCAGATCCCGACCCAGCCGTACGTACCCATTCCAGCTCCTGTTCCCCGCCCGAGCCGGATCCGTAAACGCCGAATCGAGTCGCACGGAAGCAAATATACATCACCTTCCGGCCGGACTAGTACGATGCGCCTTCCATACGCGCCAAACCCGTCGCTACGTCCGGCACGTTAGAGCATCCGGGAGAGCTGCACATAAGCTCCGATTTGTGCCACAAGACAATTCACGGCTACGAGTCGAACAAGCCAGCGACGAGAACGAGTCGAAGCCACGAGAAACCCGAACGAGATGACCCAACCATGAATCCCATCGCGCAGGTCCTACCAATACTCTACATCTATTACCGGAACCGGTATGAACGCGTACGGCGCAGACGGTAAGTCAAACACCCACAACACAAACAAACGACACGTACCCGACATATGTCACACACACATAGGGATGCAGAAATGACGTACACCAGCAACAGCAGAACCAAAGGGGCGGGATGGCTATCACCAATGCCATACACACCCGTAGGGGCCTGATGGCTACCACTACCACCACCCCTACTCATGTGGGCCTGGATGCCCTCCACTACTACCATCCCCACTCATAGGGGGATGGATGCCTACCACTAACACCACCCCTAATCATGGGGGCCTGGATGCCTGTCACTACTACCATCCCCACTCATTGGGGGATGGATGCCTACCACTACCACCACCCCTACTCATGGGGGCCTGGATGCCTACCACTAACACCACCCCTACTCATGGGGGCATGGATGCCTGTCACTACTACCATCCCCACTCATAGGGGGATGGATGCCTGTCACTACTACCATCCCCACTCATAGGGGGATGGATGCCTACCACTAACACCACCCCTACTCATGGGGTCCTGGATGCCTACCACTACCACCACCCCTACTCAGGGGGGCCTGGATGCCTACCACTACTACCACACCTACTCATGTGGGCCTGGATGCCTGTCACTACTACCATCCCCACTCATAGGGGGATGGATGCCTACCACTAACACCACCCCTACTCATGGGGGCCTGGATGCCTGTCACTACTACCATCCCCACTCATAGGGGGATGGATGCCTACCACTACCACCACCCCTACTCAGGGGGGCCTGGATGCCTACCACTAACACCACCCCTACTCATGGGGGCCTGGATGCCTGTCACTACTACCATCCCCACTCATAGGGGGATGGATGCCTGCCACTAATACCATCCCCACTCATAGGGGGATGGATGCCTACCACTACCACCACCCCTACTCATGGGGGCCTGGATGCCTGTCACTACTACCATCCCCACTCATAGGGGGATGGATGCCTACCACTACCACCACCCCTACTCATGGGGGCCTGGATGCCTACCACTAACACCACCCCTACTCATGGGGGCCTGGATGCATGTCACTACTACCATCCCCACTCATAGGGGGATGGATGCCTGTCACTACTACCATCCCCACTCACAGGGGGATGGATGCCTACCACTAACACCACCCCTACTCATGGGGGCCTGGATGCCTACCACTAACACCACCCCTACTCATGGGGGCCTGGATGCCTGTCACTACTACCATCCCCACTCATAGGGGGATGGATGCCTGTCACTACTACCATCCCCACTCACAGGGGGATGGATGCCTACCACTAACACCACCCCTACTCATGGGGGCCTGGATGCCTACCACTAACACCACCCCTACTCATGGGGGCCTGGATGCCTACCACTAACACCACCCCTACTCATGGGGGCCTGGATGCCTGTCACTACTACTATCCCCACTCATAGAGGGATGGATGCATGTCACTACTACCATCCCCACTCATAGGGGGATGGATGCCTACCACTACCACCACCCCTACTTATGGGGGCCTGGATACCTGTCACTACTACCATCCCCACTCATAGGGGGATGGATGCCTACCACTACCACCACCCCTACTCATGGGGGCCTGGATGCCTACCACTAACACCACCCCTACTCATGGGGGCCTGGATGCATGTCACTACTACCATCCCCACTCATAGGGGGATGGATGCCTGTCACTACTACCATCCCCACTCACAGGGGGATGGATGCCTACCACTAACACCACCCCTACTCATGGGGGCCTGGATGCCTACCACTACCACCACCCCTACTCAGGGGGGCCTGGATGCCTACCACTACCACCACACCTACTCATGTGGGCCTGGATGCCTGTCACTACTACCATCCCCACTCATAGGGGGATGGATGCCTACCACTACCACCACCCCTACTCATGGGGGCCTGGATGCCTACCACTAACACCACCCCTACTCATGGGGGCCTGGATGCATGTCACTACTACCATCCCCACTCATGGGGGCCTGGATGCCTACCACTAACACCACCCCAACTCATGGGGGCCTGGATGCCTGTCACTACTACCATCCCCACTCATAGGGGATGGATGCCTACCACTACCACCACCCCTACTCATGGGGGCCTGGATGCCTACCACTACCACCACCCTACTCATGGGGGCCTGGATGCCTGTCACTACTACCATCCCCACTCATAGGGGGATGGATGCCTACCACTACCACCACCCCTACTCATGGGGGCCTGGATGCCTACCACTACCACCACCCCTACTCATGGGGGCCTGGATGCCTGTCACTACTACCATCCCCACTCATAGGGGGATGGATGCCTACCACTACCACCACACCTACTCATGTGGTCCTGGATGCCTGTCACTACTACCATCCCCACTCATAGGGGGATGGATGATTACCACTAACACCACCCCTACTCATGGGGGCCTGGATGCCTGTCACTACTACCATCCCCACTCATAGGGGGATGGATGCCTACCACTACCACCACCCCTACTCATGGGGGCCTGGATGCCTACCACTACTACCATCCCCACTCATAGGACGGGTAATGCATGACACAACCAGAATACTCCAACATAAGGAATGTCAGAAAAAGACATCACCCCAACATCATGACAAGCGTGTGTAGTCTGTGTCAAATGCCTACAACACTGAACATGACATTGAACATACAATGTGACCCCCTATCACATGTTCGGGCTGGACTGTTCCCATGAGGCACAGGGTCAGAATGATTTGTATAGGGCCATGTCTGAACTGGGGTGGTGGAGTGAGCTAAAGAATGATGATGGATTAAACCCAGATCAGTTGACTGGGGGTGAGTGTTTGATTTGCTCTAACGCTCCGTCCATCATCCCCTTTGGTATCGCTTTGTTCGCCCTAAGTTGGCAGGGTATGCCCAGACGTGGGTCCCTTGCTCACTTTGCCACTGGATTCAAGATAGCCTGGCTGATGAGGGTTTTGAACACGAAACCGGTCCCAGGATGCTTGTTTCCGGTCCAGGGAAGACATGGCTTGGCAGTTCGGGCTGGACTGTTCCCATGAGGCACAGGGTCAGACTGATTTGCATATGGCCATGTCTGAACTGGGGTGGTGGAGTGAGCTAAAGAATGATGATGGATTAAACCCAGATCAGTTGACTGGGGGTGAGTGTTTGATTTGCTCTAACGCTCCGTCCGTCATCCCCTTTGGTATCGCTTTGTTCACCCTAAGTTGGCAGGGTATGCCCAGACGTGGGTCCCTTGCTCACTTTGGCACTGGATTCAAGATAGCCTGGCTGATGAGGGTTTTGAACCCGAAACCGGTCCCAGGATGCTTGTTTCCGTTCCAGGGAAGACATGGCTTGGCAGTTCGGGCTGGACTGTTCCCATGAGGCACAGGGTCAGACTGATTTGCATATGGCCATGTCTGAACTGGGGTGGTGGAGTGAGCTAAAGAATGATGATGGATTAAACCCAGATCAGTTGACTGGGGGTGAGTGTTTGATTTGCTCTAACGCTCCGTCCATCATCCCCTTTGGTATCGCTTTGTTCGCCCTAAGTTGGCAGGGTATGCCCAGACGTGGGTCCCTTGCTCACTTTGCCACTGGATTCAAGATAGCCTGGCTGATGAGGGTTTTGAACCCGAAACCGGTCCCAGGATGCTTGTTTCCGGTCCAGGGAAGACATGGCTTGGCAGTTCGGGCTGGACTGTTCCCAGGAGGCACAGGGTGAGACTGATTTGCATATGGCCATGTCTGAACTGGGGTGGTGGAGTGAGCTAAAGAATGATGATGGATTAAACCCAGATCAGTTGACTGGGGGTGAGTGTTTGATTTGCTCTAACGCTCCGTCCATCATCCCCTTTGGTATCGCTTTGTTCGCCCTAAGTTGGCAGGGTATGCCCAGACGTGGGTCCCTTGCTCACTTTGCCACTGGATTCAAGATAGCCTGGCTGATGAGGGTTTTGAACCCGAAACCGGTCCCAGGATGCTTGTTTCCGGTCCAGGGAAGACATGGCTTGGCAGTTCGGGCTGGACTGTTCCCATGAGGCACAGGGTCAGACTGATTTGCATATGGCCATGTCTGAACTGGGGTGGTGGAGTGAGCTAAAGAATGATGATGGATTAAACCCAGATCAGTTGACTGGGGGTGAGTGTTAGATTTGCTCTAACGCTCCGTCCATCATCCCCTTTGGTATCGCTTTGTTCGCCCTAAGTTGGCAGGGTATGCCCAGACGTGGGTCCCTTGCTCACTTTGCTACTGGATTCAAGATAGCCTGGCTGATGAGGGTTTTGAACCCGAAACCGGTCCCAGGATGCTTATTTCCGGTCCAGGGAAGACATGGCTTGGCAGTTCGGGCTGGACTGTTCCCATGAGGCACAGGGTCAGACTGATTTGCATATGGCCATGTCTGAACTGGGGTGGTGGAGTGAGCTAAAGAATGATGATGGATTAAACCCAGATCAGTTGACTGGGGGTGAGTGTTTGATTTGCTCTAACGCTCCGTCCATCATCCCCTTTGGTATCGCTTTGTTCGCCCTAAGTTGGCAGGGTAGGCCCAGACGTGGGTCCCTTGCTCACTTTGCCACTGGATTCAAGATAGCCTGGCTGATGTGGGTTTTGAACCCGAAACCGGTCCCAGGATGCTTGTTTCCGGTCCAGGGAAGACATGGCTTGGCAGTTCGGGCTGGACTGTTCCCATGAGGCACAGGGTCAGACTGATTTGCATATGGCCATGTCTGAACTGGGGTGGTGGAGTGAGCTAAAGAATGATGATGGATTAAACCCAGATCACTTGACTGGGGGTGAGTGTTTGATTTGCTCTAACGCTCCGTCCATCATCCCCTTTGGTATCGCTTTGTTCGCCCTAAGTTGGCAGGGTTTGCCCAGACGTGGGTCCCTTGCTCACTTTGCCACTGGATTCAAAATAGCCTGGCTGATGAGGGTTTTGAACCCGAAACCGGTCCCAGGATGCTTGTTTCCGGTCCAGGGAAGACATGGCTTGGCAGTTCGGGCTGGACTGTTCCCATGAGGCACAGGGTCAGACTGATTTGCATATGGCCATGTCTGAACTGGGGTGGTGGAGTGAGCTAAAGAATGATGATGGATTAAACCCAGATCAGTTGACTGGGGGTGAGTGTTTGATTTGCTCTAACGCTCCATCCATCATCCCCTTTGGTATCCCCCTATCACATGTGTCACACATAAATGTGTGTGGCCTCCACAATGCAAGCAGACCATGACCACTGTGGCATTGGGGTCTAAACCCCCATCATCACAGTGACCAAAATGTAAGTGTGGGGTCCATAGCTGAAGCCCAATTGAACATTGTGGCAATGGGGTCTAAACCCCCATCATCACAGTGACCAAAAGGTAAGTGTGGGGTCCATAGCTGAAGCACATTTTGAACATTGTGGCAATGGGGTCTAAACCCCCATCATCACAGTGACCAAAATGTAAGTGTGGGGTCCATAGCTGAAGCCCAATTGAACATTGTGGTAATGGGGTCTAAACCCCCATCATCACAGTGACCAAAAGGTAAGTGTGGGGTCCATAGCTGAAGCCCAATTGAACACTGTGGCAATGGGGTCTAAACCCCCATCATCACTGTGACCAAAAGGTCATTGTGGGGTCCATAGCTGAAGCCCAATTGAACATTGTGGCAATGGGGTCTAAACCCCCATCATCACAGTGACCAAAAGGTAAGTGTGGAGTACATAGCTGAAGCACATTTTGAACATTGTGGCAATGGGGTCTAAACCCCCATCATCACAGTGACCAAAATGTAAGTTGAAGCACATTTTGAACATTGTGGCAATGTGGTCTAAACCCCCATCATCACAATGACCAAAAGGTAAGTGTTGTCATGGAAAAAGCTGCAACTGCCAAACAGCATGGATGATTCCTGGTCACACAACAACAAACACATCAGTGGCAAAGTAGTGCTTGTGTCCCATAGCAACATAGATTGGGTGAGGCAAACAGTGCCGTGCAAATAAGACATACCTTTGGCCATGTGCAGACAAACATCACCCATGGGGGCTGACATTGTCAACATTTATCAATTACACAATGACAGAAGTGACTATCATAATGCAGACCCACACATCTGCACCAATGGACACACAAAGGTAGATATCCTGTGGAGACTGTAGATGTGAGGTGAACAAATACCATACCATGGCAGCAATGGGACATACAAACCATGATTATTGTGCTGATTGATGACCTAGGAGTCCCAGGGACAGCAGGGAAATCCACCAAACAACATACAGCCAATGGCACACTAAAGATATGCCAATGCAGTGGTGCAGATGCACAAACACAAACAGGCAGCCTCACACTGCATATCAAACACAACAGGTGATGGGGGGGTGTGCCAGTGTCCCCAGGCAACCACACAACACATGAGGAGGCCTGAATCCCAATTACACAGATGTGTAAACAGTGCCACACAAAAGTAACTCATGGATCGGATTCCCCTATGTGGGCAATCAGGCATTGTTAGATGGGAGGGAGCCCAAATTACACATGTCACACAAGCTTGTAGGAACAGCAACTAACACAGCAAGAGACAGACCCACCACAGCACTACCCCCAGGGACCCCACATTGTGGTGACACTAGCCTGCATGATAATCCCACTGTGATGACAAAGGTAGATGTCGTTCACACTGTGAACCACAGCCAAGTGTCCTGAGCAACTAACTGCCATCACACCTACACAAGCACAAATCAATCAGCACGGCCTGTCAGCCAAGGCCAATATGGAGGTAAGGGTCTAGCCGTGCAACAACTCACATTTGCACACACTCAACACCACACACCTTGATCTCCACCAATGTGCAGCAGTGAAGCTCACATGGACTGGTGACATTGCACATGCACCCATGACAATCCCAGGGGTGGTGGTGGGAACTAAGGTGCGAAACCCATCACACATGCCCAGTCAACAAGACTCGTGAATGTCTGACACACTGCACAGTACGCCGTACATAGGCATGACGTGAAATCCACCCCAATCAATGGGATCCAGGCCACAGTCATACACCAATGAAGAAGCCAAGGTGACCCACAAAGAACACACATAGACAACTTCCAACATTGCAGCTCTGACCCTGAGGAGTGGCAGCAGTCACACACACAACGTGTCACAATCACTGAAAGCTACCATAAACTGTAAATTACATGACTTGTGTAACCAACAAGTGCCAAGGGGAATCCTGACTGTGTCCCATCTGCGTTTGCCCACATCCCCAGCCCTGACAACAAAGACAACTAGGGATGACAACCTGATGAACATTAGTTTGCCATGCACCCACATCCCGGAGAAACCAGGTCCAAGATGCTGGATGAACACAGGACAACTCAGCAAGCATCACAAACAGGAACATCCCTAGGGACACAGCCTGTGTAGGAAAAGGGAAGGGAACACACACAGACATGCTCACACAACACACAACACGGGCCCAGGCAATGTCACGGGATTACACACTGCCATGAGGGCACTCCACTCCTGTGGAAGGTCCGCTGTGCCAAACCTTGTCTGTGCACGACTCAAACATGTCAGCAGAACACTCGGTCAGTGAGTCAACAACTACAACACACTGAAGGCTCTGCTCACATCAGCCTGGGTACGGGAGTGTCACGTCAGTCATCTGCATACACCCAAAGCACGTGTCAAGCAAGTTGCACTGTATACACAGATGAGCCCTTCAACATTGATGTGCTAAACTGCATGTCCAGTGGAGATGGGCACACAGTCAGGGAAATAGAAACATTGAACAGTGGTAAGCCCACCAGATGTGCATCAGTGTAAGCCAAAGATGTTAATATACAAATGCAAAACGTACATCCCTGTGTCAAATGCTGAACATTACACCCTCAGACTGCAGCAAAGGATGCTATAGATCCAGACTACATTAGGACACATATCCCATGGACCACATGGAGTCCATCACAGCAACACTTCATTTTCCTGATCTGAACACTATTACAACTGCAAATGCATGATGATACTCATCTACATCATGTACATCAAAGAAAAACCACAAGTAAACAAAAAGAGGCTTTATTCAGCAAATGTTAAACTAAAATTTTAAGTCCAAAAGAAACTAAGGCCAATGGCCAGTCCAAATACACAGTCCCAACTGGGTGATATGTGACAACTTGTCACCCATTGCTTGCCTGCACTGGTACGGACAGGGGACATCCCCCTCGGAGGGGCATACAAGGGGCAGGCCAGGCACCGCAGGGATAGGATCACGGGATGCCAGAAGGAGGCAGTGAAGGGGTGGAGAGTGCAGGAGTGTCACCGGCAACTGCAGTGGAGTTGTCTGACTCAGTGGGGGCCGGCACCACTGTAGGGCACAAGTCAGATGGTGTGGGTGCTGCAACCACTGCAGTGGGCCGGTCAGATGGAGTGGACTGGGTCCCCACTGCAGTGCCCGAGTCAGACGGGGTGGTTGTGGACTCCACTGCAGTGCATAACTCCAAGGGAGTGGAAGGGGGGCAGATGAGGTGGGCAGGACAGAGGGGGGACCCGGTCTCCACACCAGTGGCACAAACAGGCAGAGCGTCTGGTTTGGGGGTGGAAGAGCAAGTGGTAGGGGGAGGGCCTAAGCAGTTTGGGGATGCGGTATCGGTGTGTGGGGGAACCTGGGGCAGGGTGTGGCGGTAGAACCTGTGGAGTGGTGGCCTGAGGGATGGAGGAGAGAGATTGTGTGGTGGAGCTGCGTGGTGGTGGTGGGGTCTTGCCCTTCCTGGTCTGGGGGGAATTTCGAATGGGGTCCTCAGTCTGCCTGTGCCTGGGGGAGGGTGTCCGGGTGTGAGGGGCACACCCCTCTTCCGCCTGGACTTCGTGTCAGATGTATCTGTGGGGAAGAGGCTAAGCTCACAGTGGAAGAGCTTCTGGGAGGGGGGGGTTGCAGGTGAGGCAAGGGAAGGGGTTTTGGAGGGAGAGGTATCTGAGGACTGCAGATTGCTCGTGGATGCGTGTGTGTGTGTCTCGGCCCCATCCCCTGTGAGTGAGGTATCAGTCCCCTGACTGTGTGTGCGTGTGCGTCTGGAATTTGGCTTGTGTGTCTGGGTGCTGCTTGTGTCTGTGCTGGTGCGTGCCGGTGCCAGTGTGTGTGTGCTTGGGACAGGTAGGGTGCTGGGGATTGTGGATGGGGCAGAGGTAGGAGGGGTGAGGGACTGTTGCAGGAGGGACACTGCTACCGTCAGTGAGGAGGCCATGGACTGATTGGTCCGATGTAGGGCAGACATGCCAGATGACATGCCCTCCATGAATGACACCAGTTGTGTCAAAAGACCTGTGTGTGCATGGAAGACACTCAGCATTGATGTCTGCCCTACATGGATCTGTTTCAGCAAGTCCACAGACTCCACACTCAGGGCAGCAGGGGGGACAGAGGCAGGGGGTACGGTGCCTGGCATGAAGGAGACACGCTCCCCTACACGGGAGCCTCCACGGACATGTGGGATGGGAGCAGATGGGAGGGGGGAGATGGTGGTGGTGGCGGGGACAGACTTGCTTGACGTTGCCTCTGGTCTGCTGACACCCGCCTCCACAAGGGAGTCCTCACTGGAGGTGCTGTTTTCCCCAGCCGAGGTGGTCGTAGCTGAGGTCTCCTCAGTGTGGCTCCCCTCACCCTCCGTGCCACTGGGTCCCTCGCTCTCCCCTGCAGTGGACCCAGTCTGGCTCTGCCGCTCCTCTTGGTCTGTGGAGCTGTCTCCTCCTGTGGCCGTGGATGTATCTGCAAACAATCAGGATAAACAGAGCAACATTAGTCACCTGTACTGACCATACACACCACAGTAAGTACAGCACATCACAGAGCAAGCCCTGCCATCATTTGCTAGACATTGCAATTAGTGCTGACAGTGATTTGAAGAAGCCCATTGTCTGCCTGACAGTCAGTCATGCCACACATATCCTACCTGTCCATGCACCCATCTGTCTGCTGCCTGTTGTATGCGACTAATCATATGTGCACACATGCACCACATACACAGTTGTTGGACATCCAAGAGAACATATGGAAATGTGTCACTCCAAACACATGACATCTCCTGCCACTGACTCAGTACATGTGTCAGGAAAAGTGATGGGCAAAGTCTCTGTTGATATGCAGGTTTTGGTTCCATCACCAGACATAATGATGTCCTCATGTCCTGATAGACAATGCAACAATGGTGTGCATGCAGGACATATCACACCAATGCTGGATCACCCTTTGCGATTGGAATGTCATGGCACAGGCCTGTCTGGCAAGTCAGTCATAACTGTCTCCTGTCACAGGGGCAGTGCATACACACAACACCAGTCTGCACTGTGTCACAATCATGGAAGTTTTTGAAATGTAAGCCCTGTAGCTGACAGGTGCACATGTGCACCCCTGGCCACCCACATCATGAGGACTGAGATGATCCCACGTCAATCAAATGAGACATTTGAGTGACTGCAAACACAAATCCATACACATGAGCACTTCACCGTCTGATGAGAATGAACCAAAGCTGCCTGCACCTCAATGTTTCATACAACATCGTGCACAGTCAAGGGATCAGAGACCTATGCATTAACCGATGTGCAGATCCCATAGTCACAACTCAGATGGCTGGCCACCCCAAATTGTTAAACACTCCAGGAGTCCAAATAGCAAGGCCACACCACGGTGACACAGAGGCATACACCTGAGTGCACTCTTCACAATGCCCAATATGTATGCTGACACACGGGAGTGGGAGAACAGAGTGCCTTCGATGTACGGAGTAGGCATTACAGTCCAGGTCCATGTGCAACATGGTATTACGATGAACACTAGGCAGGTGGCTATGCATGTGTCACACACATGATGTACATACTTCTGAGGCTCCTACCTTGGTCTCTGCAGCAGCATGGGTGTGTGGCACATACCCCAGACATGTGGTGAGTCAGAGCAGCAATTGGAACACATATTAAAGCCATACCCAGAGTACATGTCAGATCACAGGCATTGTGAGCAATTGTACCACCCATCCAGCCCACCACAAAGTTCCTGTAACTGATGCTGTCCCCAACTTGAACCACAGGTAACTGCAAGTACACAGTACCCAAGTGACCTAAGTCACAGACTGTAAGGGCCACACCTGTGTATCAGATGAGGAGGGGCCATGACACAAGTGAGGGACATGAGTCCAGGACGACATGACAGTTGTACTGTGGAAGTGGAACCAGGCTAAAGAAGTGCATAGAGCATGTCAGTCATAGTACACAGTTGAGGCTAGCACTTACCCCCTCCTTGCTGCTGTCTGGCATTCAGCTGCCCATCCAGGTCAGGGAAGACCACCGCCAGGATCCGGAGCATGTGGGGGGTCAGGGTCCGGTGTCCGCCCCTCCTGCGAGGAGGCGACAGCTTCAGCTGGACCCTTGCGATCCTCCGGGTCCAGCCACGAAGGTCCTGCCACCTCTTCTGGCAGTTGCGGATCCTGCACCTGTAGACCCCCACAGATCGTACTGCCCGGACGATGGTCAGCCAGATCTCCTGCTTCTGGTGGGTATCAACCTGTGAGGATGACAAAGTGAAAAGGCCATTACTACACATGCAACATTTCCGTGCATCACACAGTTGGATATACATGTCTCAATCACAGGGGCATATGATCTACACAGGTAGTGCAACTATGACTATGAACAGTTTGCCAGCAGTTACTAAATGGTATCATTGCCTGGGAAGTCAAACCTTGTTGGAATGCACTGTTACTGCACTATACCTGTTCAGTGCATGTGACTACACACTTTGGGGGGTGACAACTACTCAGTGAGCATGCTAGCCACTGGTGTACACACTGTACGTCTTGCTAGTCAGACAGCATGCACAATTAGTAAGGCAGTGGACAGCACACTCACCTGCTCCCCTGGTTTCCCATATAGCTTGCTGTACATTGGAAGGAGGCTGTCCAGCAGGGCATGGTTCTCCTCAGTGCTGAAGGCTGGGGCTCTCTCCACAGTACGTGCCATTGCAGTAGCCAGAGGATGCAGAGACAGCAGCAGTGGTAGTGGCAGATGTCGTCCTGGAGCATGTAGTGCAGGCAAGTGAGCTCTCAGGGGAACAGCCAGCATTATATGTGTGCTGCAGAGGCAGATACTGTCCCATGTGTCCAAAGTGATAGGTCCAAGTCGTTTGCATCTTCTGAATCTGGCCAATCCATGGAATTGCACCACTTATACATGCCCACAGCATCCTTCAAAAGTTCAACTTCATGACACCCATGAATTTGCAACATTGTTGTGGGTGGCCAACTGAATTCACTGCATCCGACTCGTTAAAGCTTCAAAAACGCGTCCGTTACCATATCAGGCCATAGCCAATGCGTGCGCACCGATCGGTCCATTGCTGTACAACGCGTATTTCGGATGACAACACGCATCCGTCCACATCATATGCATGGCCAATGCGTGCGCACCGATCGGTCCATTGCTGTACGACGCATCCCTGTACAAGTCATTCGCATATGTCACCATGGTTGTCACTGGTGAACGTATGCCAGCCACATTTACTTGCCAGGGACTCAGGGGCACACCTACAACACCACAGCATGCCCATACCTAAGGCTGCATTACCTATGTGTGTATGGGGGTCAACATGTGGTTTTGTTGGTGGCACTTGGGGGCAGCCACTCCCAGGCTGTGCACGTGTTCATGGGGACAGAATCCTTTGTGTGTTGTGCACATGACCACTGTGATGTGCAACTGTTCAGTTCAGAGCATGTGGCATGGTCAAATTTCCAGGTTGTGTATGTGTATGTCATGTCACATACACCCTGAGTCCCATGTGGGAAGGTATGTACGTCACAGGGTGACCCATTGCCACAATAGTGATGGCCCTCCACAGTCTGTGTGCATGTTGTGTTTCCGATGTCTCTGATTCCATGTGCACAATGGGAGACAGTCTCCACATCCACGTTGTTTGTGCATGGACTTTGATGTTGTGCGTGTGTGTGTCACAGACGTCCATGTCTGTCCTGCAGAGGCAACAGGGGCCACTACCTGTGGGAGTCATGGTTGTTTTGCTGACGTTTACATGATACGCCATGTCATGCCAGTGTCCATGTGGCAATACAGGGTCCCTGGGAATCTACCTGTCAATGAGCTGTGATGCCTGTGGCACATCTGTCCTCACATGTCACTGTGGTGTGTGTTTGGAACGTGACAGCAGTACATGGGTACTGTGACACAGCCTAATGATTTCCCATAGCACAACCTGGAACTTGTTGTCAACACATGTTGAACTGTGATGTTAGATGTTGGCCATGTAGGTGCCATATATGTCCATACAGAATGGCACACACATCAGGTACTTGTGTCTCGTAATGATGTATCATGTGATATTGAGTATGGTCAATGCCACATATGTGGGGTGACTGACAATCTTTCTTTCTTCACCTATGCACTGCAGGGCACCAGCTGTCCGTAGACCATTCCCTGACCTTGCAACCATGGTTGAACGTGACTGCATCCGACAGTACCGCTTCAACAGGGCGCTGATTGAGGAATTGGCGGTGTGGTTGGCTCCACATTTGCAACCTGGCCGGCCATACCCTACAGCGCTGACCCCCAAGGTGAAGGTGATGGCAGCCCTACACTTCTTTGCCACCGGTACCTTTCAACACACTGTGGCGTCTGCTGGTGGGATGTCACAGACCATGTTCAGCCGTGTGCTACGCGATGTTTTGGAGGCAATGTTGAGATACCTGAACCAGTACATCTATTTCCCTAAACGTCAACAACTCACTGACGTCAAGAGTGACTTCTATGCCCTGGGGAGGATGCCACATGTCATTGGCTCCATTGATGGGACACATGTGGCTTTGGTACCACCACAGGCACATGAGCAGGCATACAGGAACAGGAAACATTACCATTCGATCAATGCTCTGGTGGTATGTCTTGCAGATATGAGCATCTCACATGTGTGTGCCCGTTTCCCCGGTTCTGCACACGATGCCTACGTGATGAGGAGTAGTCGCATCCCGAGGATGATGTCACAGATGCAGAACCAGCGTGCCTGGCTTGTCAGTGTGTACTGACTTTGTACCATTGTGTGTGTTCTGCAATGTTGTATTCCACCCTCTTTTCCAACTCAGCTAATGTGCAATTGTCTGTATGTAGGTGACTCCGGATACCCCAATATGCCATGGTTGCTGACACCCTCAGGAACCCTGTGACACCAGCCCAGATGCGCTACAATGAGGCACATGGTCGGACCAGGAGAGTGATCGAGCGGACATTTGGTCTCCTGAAGAGCCGCTTTCGCTGCCTAGACAAGACGGGAGGGGCCCTCCCATATGCCCCAGCAAAGGTGTGCAAGATTGTCATCGTCTGCTGCATGCTACACAACCTGGCAGTGCGGAAGGAGTTGCCTCTCATCCTGGATGACGATGAGCAACATCCGCCACCTGTGGAGGATCCTGGCCTGGGCCACAATGCCAGTGATGATGATGATGATGAGGGTGATGTCCGCACACAGCTCATCACCAACTTCTTCAGCTGAATGTGAGTATCCAGAGATGTCATGTCAATGATGTGAGTTTGCATGATATGTGTTGGCGGTGCTCTGGTGCTGTTTGAGTGTGGCCATGTGCTACTTGACTGGATGCGTGCAGCGATGTGTCCTTACAGGTAGTCTGTACTCCCCAACAGTGTTGACATGCTAACTTGGTTTTGTGTAGGTATCTTGTGACATGTATTGGGCATGAGTATTGCAGTTCTGTCCTGTTCTTCAGTGCTTTTGACTGTGTGTCATGTCTGTCCTTCACAGGGTACTTTCAGAGTTGTTTGGTCAACTCGGATCCCCCGACACCATGATTCAGCTTTCAGGGTGGAAGCAGTCGTTTCCCTACAGGTGATGTGCCACACACCCTGGACTTTATTTCTTCTACACTTGTTGACTGTGTGGCCACTGCCACGTGGGATTACCTTGCATTTGTAGTGGAAACAACATGTTGCAAATGTGTAATAAACCTGTGCTTCACTTTGGGATGTGCGTTGTCTGTGGTCACACATCTGACTGACATTTGCTTACTGCACCTGTGGGCTAGTTAACACAGACTCTGAATAGGTGTGGTGTCTGTGCATTCCACTGTATTTCCTGGCAACATCAGTGTAGGCGAAGAGTCAGATGGCCCTGGTGTCTATGTGTTGTGTAGCCCTAGTGGTGTGTCTCCCTCATATGTGTCACGTCGCCATGACTCACATGATGGTGTTGAACTTGCTGTAGCAGTTAGCATGCACAGTGTCATTTAGCAGATCATCATCTCCTTGACAAAAACAATGTTGGAATCACAACAGAGGCAAGTATGGTGTATTAGTGAGTTTATTTACACACATGTGTGAGGATAGTGCACAGGATGGTGGGTGCTGTACATTGGGATTGGAATCCAAAGTTCCCAGATGAGTTGGAAGTGTTGGTAGCAGAAATGTCCTGAGTGAAGTCCACAGTCATCTGATACATTAGTCCAAATTAAACTCCCCATGTCATGTGGGAGAGTTGGGTTGCATTTGACAGGGTGAACAGTTTGCACACAAAGGAGAATTTCCAGAACAGGTGTTGGGTTCCTGGGGGATGTACATGGCCATCGGCCTCTCAGTTGTCCTTCCTCGGACAACCCCTCTTCTTTCTGGGGGGACCCACACGTGCCGGCCGCTGCGGTGCAGAGGACTCTCCACCAGAGTCATCCTCCCTCCCTGTGGCAGTTGCAGTTGTTGCGGCACCAGATGTTGTGGGCACACAGGGAGGTGTGGACATGTTGGTGCTAATCTGGCGGAGGCATGTCAATATGTCCCTCTGCACCGCTGTCAGTTCTTCCAATGTGTCCCACTTGGACTCCATGCCAGACATGTGTGTCTCCACACGGGACATGTGTGTCTCCACACGGGACATGTGGGAGTCCAAGCGGGCATGATGGGCAGCCTGCTGCTGTTGAATGTCCTTGAGGATCCCCACTACCTGGCTGACCTCTCCGGTGCTATTCTGGTATGCATCAGCAATGTGTGCCAGTTGTGGGTCATCATGCAGTCCAGACCCCTCTGCAAACAGCGACCTCTGCCTACCACCCCTCCCACCACCCCTGGCCACACGTGCGGGACCTGCGGTGGCACGCACAGGTGACCCTAGGCCCCCTTGGGGGTTGGTACTGGGGTTGTTGTTTGTTGCTTCACGGTGGGCTGGGGTCCCTGTGCTGTTGTCATTCTGTGTCCTTGGTCTGTCCATGTCGGCGGGGGTGGTCTGTGTGCTGGCAGATGTTGGAGGAATGGGTGCAGGGGGTGCAGATGGTGGTCCTGCTGGTGCTGCATGATGACGGTCTTCGCCATCCGATGAGGGCAGAGGCTGTTCCACACCAGAGGGCTCAGGGGCCACCGGAGCCTGGGACAGGGACTCCTCCTCATCTGCTGCTGTGTCCCCATCATCACCTGTTTTTGGATAGAGACACACAATGTATGTTATGTTTCTGCAGGCATCAATGGTTCAAACACATGACAGTTGTGACTGTACCTCTGGATGCGGCCCTGTACATTGCATTGTCCTAAGTTGTCACAGTCAGAGGTTGATATTGGTGTGGCTCATTGTCCTGCCAACCTGATGCATTTCAATGTGGATGTTGAGGTGTGTGCATGACCAGCATTGGTGGTATTTGGTTGACATCCGGACCTCCTTCTCCCCCAGCCCAGTTATCCCACCATGAAGCATGCCACCCTTGCAGTGGGTGCAGGTTAACTCTCAGGATGTCAGTCAGTGGTGTCCTGCTGTTGGTTGGTGCCCAGTTCCCAGCAGGGCCTGGTACTCCCCACAACAGAGCACCATTGTCAGACATCTTAGAAGTGGCTTTTCACTCCCTGTGAGGTATGCATGCTTCAGTGTGAGCTTGCTGGGCCATGTGGGTGGGGATGTTGAGCTGTGACTACCACTCCCATCATGCTATTGCCTACACCCCCTTCCCAGCATGCCCATATTTCCTTCCTTTTGACTCTGCTTCCCTGTGGGGTAGTGTGCCTGTGCTGACAGGATGGCTGACAGTGTTGTCCTGGCGTTTGTTTGGCTACAAGTCACAAAAGTGTCCCTGTGCTTCACACAGCATAACCCAGTGTGGTTGTTCTTTGTGGGATATTTAATTAGAGTGTGAGGCATTGCATTCTCCCAGGTGAGTTGTGTGGAGTTTGTGTTAAGGGGGTGTGTGAGAAAAGCTGCTGGTAACTATGGTCAGAGCTGTCAGTCCTCCTTCCCACCCAGCCAGATATCCCACCATGGAACGTGCTTCCATTGCAGGGAGTGCAAGTTGGCTTTCAGGGTGTCAGTCAGTGGTGTCCTGCTGTTGGTTGTTGCACAGTTCCCAGCAGGGCCTTGTGCTCCCCACAGCAGTACCCAGTGTCAGCCATCTTGTCAGTTCTTTTCCACTCCCTGTGATGTGAGCATGGTTCAGAGTGGTGTTGATGGGCCAATTGTGAGGGTGACCAATATCTGTGACTACAACTCCCATCATGCTATTGCCTACACTCACTTCACCAGCATACACAGAATTCCTTCCTTTCAGTGAGCTTCCCTGTGAGGTGGTGTTCTAGTGGTGACAAAATATATGACTGTGTTTGTTGGTTAGATTTGTGCCACTGC
The DNA here is from genome assembly GCA_963921515.1 of Calotriton arnoldi. Classification (NCBI taxonomy): domain Eukaryota; kingdom Metazoa; phylum Chordata; class Amphibia; order Caudata; family Salamandridae; genus Calotriton; species Calotriton arnoldi. The sequence goes on along the minus strand of CAWUFW010003150.1, from coordinate 481,289 downwards.
CTTGCTCTATTTGTTGTTAGGTTTGTACATGTCATGACACAGTTACATATCACTATGAGATGGCATGTATTGTGTTTATCTGACTAACATACACATCTTGGGATGATTATCTTTTGGTTGCTGTGGATTTGCTAAGGGTGCATGGTTTGACTATCCCCTTGACAGTGATGTGTGTGTATTGTCACACAATATTGGGTATATTGTTTGTGTACTCACCAGGCTCTGGGATGTTTGATAGTCCATATACGCTCACTGGTGGTAGGATGGCCCGCACCTTCTCCTCCCAGGGCCTGAGGTATACTGGTTTGGCAGGATGGCCACTGCTGGTGCGATTACTCAAGGCTTAATCCTTCTTGAGTAGGTCCTTGACCCTCCTGCGCACATCATACCACCTGTTCTGGATGTCTTCCTTTGTGCGCAAACATGGTGATTGTGCGTTCACCCTGTCGACGATCCTCTCCCACATCTTGGTTTTCTGCGACATGGGGCTGTTGGACCAATGTACCAAACAACTGTGGCTCTACCCTGAGGATCTCATCTACCAGGACTTCCAAATCACTGTCTAGGAACTTTGGATTCTTCTTTGGGGGCATGGTGATGGGTGGTGGTGGGGATTGATGTGTGTGTGAGTGTGCAAGTGAGGGTGGGTGAGTGTAGGTTTTGCTGGGTGTATGTGAGGGTGCTATTTGGGAGGTGCTAATGGTGTGTGGCTTGTGTGATGGATGAGTTGTGAGTGTGTCTGTGGTTGCTGTCTGATGGTGTTCTGTGCTGGCAGGTCAGTTGAATTTGCAAAGGATCATGGTAGGGATTTGTGGCCTTTATATGGGTGGAGTTGGGGGTGTGTCCTTGTTCCATGTTTTTTCCCCTGTATTTATTGACTTTGTCATTGCTTGTTTGGCCCTTTTTTGTATTTTTTCCTTTGTGTTTTTTAGGCATGTAGGAGACGTTCTTCTGACCGAGTAGGACGCTGCAGTTGGCTCGTGCGGGCTTCTCCGAGTCTTTCAAGGTGTGTTCCTGATGGGTTTCATGTGCGGCGTACGCGTCGGTCGTGGAGTATTGGGTTGCTTCGGCTCGGTTTTGTATGCGTGTCGGTCGTACGGCTTGGGCTCCGTGCGACTCGGTCTGGTTTTACACGCATTGCATCGTACTGCGCGGGTCGGAGTTTGCGGGTACGTTTCTGTCGGGTTCATTCCTGGTGCATGTCGGTCGGTTCGAATTCGCGTAGTTTCCCGGCCGGATAGCTGGTTTCCGTGCGGTTCGGTCGTTCGGCTTGTTTTCCATACGAGTCGGTCGTAATTCACATGCATTTCATCGTACTACGCAGATCGGGCAGCGCCGGTACGTGTCGGTCAGACAACATTCCCTTACCGAGTCGGTCGGTATGTTTTCCGGCCCGAATCGGAATCGGCCCCTTTGTATTTAAAGTGTGTAGATTATCCCAGATATCAGAGTCCGATATGTTAGTCAAATTTAAATGTCTTAAAAAATAATCCCGGATTTGATAATATTTGAACAGCATGTAATCTGGCAATTTATACTGCATTTGAAGTTTATCAAAAGAGGCAAAACCACTGTAATCGTACAAATCCCCTAGACATGTGATACCGTAACTGGCCCAACGTTTGCCCACAACATCATGGAATAACTCCGGCAAGCCTGGATTAGACCAAAGGAAATTTATCATAAAAAAACGGTGTGTTGCATCTAAGAGAGATAGCACGCCAAATAAATATACTGTCGAGTACCGTCTTGAACTTGACCCTTTTAAAGTAATTCAGGTCGTTAGTTCTATAGAGAAACATATTACTCTCTACACCCAGCAAAAACTTATGGAAAAAAAAAGTACTGGCAGGATGAATAAGGCTTCGAAGACGACCAAAAAAAGCAGACCAAAAATACATTTTAAAATCAGGAAATTCTAAGCCGCCTTGATTGAAAGGGAGTTTCAGCAAATCGATTGCCTGTCGCGCTTTTCTGTAACCCCAAATAAAACTACTTAAGATTCCCTCTAATCTCTTAAAGAATAAATTGGGGACCCGTAACGGAATAGAACGAAACAAATAAAGAAATTTAGGAAGGATCTTCATTTTTATTATATTTATTCGCCCAATAATACCTAAAGGCAGCTTATGCCAGTTCTTTAATGAAGAAGCCGTCTCTTTTAACAGTACTTCATAATTTAATGAAATTATTCTTTTGATCTGTGCTGACATCCTGACCCCAAGATAAGTGGCAACAGAGCACGTCCCCTGAATTGGAGTCGAAGGTTTAAAGTTAAGGAGGACCTGGGTTTTATTAACGTTTAATTTATAGCCTGAGATTACTCCATATCCCCCAGCTGCTTTCGCTATCACTTTAAGTGCTTCTCCAGGTTCCGTAGAAAAGACTGCTAGGTCATCTGCGTATGCGATAACTTTGATAGAGTATGCTCCCAGCGTATAAGCGCAAATTTCCGGATGATTTTGCAAAACGGTTATGAACGGTTCTAAGTATAGAGCGAAGAGGAGGGGTGAAAGCGGACATCCCTGACGGGTACCGCATAGAACTGGAAAAACAGACGACTGGAGACCTGCATAAACTAATTTAGCGCAGGGCTGATCGTATAAAGCCTGTACCCATCTCTTAAATTGACCCTTAATTCTATAAGCCGATAGCGTAGCCCAGAGAAAGTCCCACCCCACTCGGTCGAACGCTTTTTCTGCGTCTAGCAATATCATACCGAGTGGGGTTGACTTTATGTCTGCCGCGTCAAAAGCAGAAACAGCCATATTAACATGGGCAGTAGTGTCCCTTCCCTGGATAAACCCATGCTGGTGAGGAGATACTAGACTGGGCATTATTGGAGCAAGACGTTTCGTGAGAATCTTTGCAAAAATGTTTGCATCGGCGTTAATAAGCGAGATTGGCCGATAAGACCCACACTCGTCCACTGGTTTATTTTTTTTCAGAAAAAAGACAATCTGTGTCAGATTCCACGTATCGGGGATCTTACCACTTATCCCAATAGAGCTAATTAACTGGCTAAATGGCATCAACAAAACATCTTTGAAGATTTTGTAGAATTCCAGAGGTATTGTATCTTCCCCGTAGCTTTACCAGATGGCAAGGTACTAATTGCTAATTCTATCTCCTCCCTTGATACGTCTACATCCAAAGAGTCAGATATTACTCCCCCATGCTTGTCAAAGAACAATTCTGAATATAATTCAGAATATCTTCTTGCTTTGGTTGGATCTTTGGGTATATAACTCCTGATAATATAACGCAAATTGTTCCAAAATTTGTTGCGGATGTTTGTACAATATGCCGTTAATCCCCTTAATGATTTTTATATTAGTCTTAGCCCTATCATCGGCCACTTTGAAAGCAAGAATCTTACCGATTTTCTCCCCATACTCATATTGTGACAGCCGATATTTACTAAATCTGATCATACTTCTTTCCCTAAATGTTTTCTTCAGAGCTGATTTGAGATTAATTAAAGTTAACCCCAGCTGTTCCGTATCACCAGTCCCCCTCAACACTGCCTCAGCGTGTTTATCTTCAGCTGCTCGAATGGCAAAGGTAGTCTCTTTAATCGACTTTTGCCGATCTTTATTTTGCTGCCATATATATTGTTGAGTATAACCTCGGATAGTTGCCTTACAGGCATCCCGAACCACCGCGGGAGAAGCTGAGCCTAAATTGTCATCAAAAAAAAGTTTAAGTTGCTCCCTGGTCCTAGCCACATATACCTCATCTAGTAATAAATACTTAGGGAATGAAAAAGATCTAGGCATCTTATGTTCAGTGTAGGTTTTAAATGAGAGGAGGATAGGGTTATGGTCAGATGTAACTCTCGGGCATATTTCCATATCAGCTGTCCATAAAATCTGGTCTGACACCCAGGCCATGTCTATTCGAGAATATAATTTATGTGGAGCGGAATAATACGTATAGCCCGGTATTTCTATGTGTAATGTTCTCCAGACATCCCTAATTGCCTGCAGTCGACCTAGCTCCACAATTGCAGCCTGTGTCCTTCTCATCCTGTGAGAAGCAATTCGTCTGGTAGTATCTATCCCATAATCCATTATACAGTTAAAATCCCCCATCACAACCCTTTCCCCCTCCCAACTCAGCATCTCCATATTTATCAAATCAAATATAGTAGGGTCATCTATGTTAGGACTGTACAGTATACAAAAAACATATTTTTCACCTTTATCGTCAGTTGTGCTATAGCCCATCTCCCACCTTTATAGGACATTGTCTTACAGACTACGCATGAAAACCGCTTATGCCGCATGATAGCGACCCCCGAATAGATGGACTTTGTGCTGTGCATACTATCGTCTCATAACCTAATTGTTTCAACAGTCCACGGTCCTTATAAGATAAATGTGTCTCCGTTAGCATAACTATCTGAGAATTATAAAGTTTTAATTCTTCTGCAACTAATTGTCTCTTGATCCAACTATTCAAACCTGCCACATTCCGCGCTAGACATTTAACCCAATCCATTCAAGTAATGATTCTCTGTCATCTTTTTTTTTTTTTAATGTCCAGCTTAGTTATCTGAAACCGATTTTCCTCCACCTTATCTGTGCTTTCAATACTTGTTACCCTCCCATTGGCTTTATTTTGTTTTTGCCCCCACCCATACCCCCACAAACCCCCAGCACCCCTCCCCAACTGGCCCACCCCCCTGCATCTAAGAGGAGGAATCATCCCCTTCTTTCAGCTGCCGCTGGATTGGCAGCTATCTGGAACCTGAACACCCCAGAGGCTCCCGAGACCTGCCCCACCCCTTTAGCCATTAAAACGCAGAAGAAAAAGAACAAAGAATAAAAGAAGAAAAAAAGAAATAAGTAGTTCTTTTAATGTACCTGACACACAAGTATAAGCAAAATTAGACCATCTTTACTGTCTTCACATATATCTTTACCCTGTCCCATCTAATTTCATCCTTTCCCCCTCAATCTAAACAATGCCATAACATTGAATCATTATATATCCCTTTTATAACGCTCCATTTTTCTGCCATCTGTGGAGCGCTTCCTTTGCTTCTAATTCAGACAGAAATAAATATGACCGCCCCCCACGAATAACTTTTAAGCGTGCTGGCTCCTGCAAGAAAGCTTTAGCCCCAGTAGCTTTCAATGGATCTATCAACTGTCTTAGTTGCCATTGGCGGTCCATTGTCGCCTTACAGTAGTCTGAGCGAAAAAAGATGGAACAAGATTCAACCGCCACTGGTGTTCTAGGGCTAGCCTTCATTAAGACCGCTTGTCGTAACAAAAAATTTCCAAAATAAATCAAAAAAGGCCTGGGGTACCAAGTATCTTGCCTACGCTGCACAAAAGGTAATCTGTGAGCCCTTTGCACCTGACAGTCCCAGTCCCAGTCCCCAAGGTCCGGAAAAGACTTCTGAAGTATCTGCACTATAAAAGCTCTAGGGTCCGACCCTTCTTGCCCCTCCGGAATGCCAAACAGTTTTATGTTATGCCGCCTCTGTCGATTCTCCAGGTCTTCGAGCTTCAACTGCATTGCTACTAGCTGGTCGCCATGCTGCTGTACTGAGCTAGTGACTTTAGAGGTAGCTTCTTCTGTGCCTGCCACTCTTTCCTGTAAATCTATTACCTCATCTGTCAAAGCCCCGACTTTTGATGTCACTTCCCTCAGAGACTGCTGTATATTACAATTATCTGCTCTAACTTGGGCAAAAAGTTCTCGCGTTTCCTCCCTTTGATCTTTCAGTGTCTGAAGTATCAATGATAACATTGAGGATTCATCTCCCAAAGGCCCTTTGCCTTCATCTTGAAGATCTCCTGCCAAGTATAACGCCCCTGATGTCTGGGAGGATACAGATGCGGGAGAGATCTCAGGGTTATCCAAAACATGTGCCCTCCCAGACGACTGCCTCAAAACCAGCTTTGGCCCCGAGTCCGTGTCATCCGCCACCACCTCTGCTATCTTGGGGGCACTCCGTACGTTTTCCTTTAAGCCAACATCTGATAGTCGCGATATCATGGTTTTAATCCCACCCTTGGCCTGAACCCACCGCCGAATAGGGCTATCGATGGACACATCCTTAGACTGATTCAACCTCCCATTGCCTGAGCCCTGGCTAGGCCCGCCGTGAGTCTTCTTCACTTCCTTCGTTAATTTGGGTTTAAAGTTTTTTTTTTTTTACCACAGATAATCGTGCAATTTGTTTGTCCCGTGGCCCTATTGGGGATTGCCGTTCCCCTTGTAGTGCTGGGGGGCTCAGACCATCCATACCCGGTATCAGAGAAGTGAATATCACCTCCTCATGTGTGCCCAGCGCTGAGTCACTGATAGTAGAGGGCACCCTGATACCAGGCATAGAAATTGACAACACCATATTATGCTCAGGCGATACATTTATATGCTCTGTATTCGAGAGTTTTGAGCTGCCTATATTGCCAATATTAACAGAATTAACAGAATTGGCCCCTGCGACAGCTCCCTCCATAGGTGGAGAGTGAAATACAGATTCCGTTATCATGATGGCAGGTGAGATTGTCAATATTTCTTTCAAGCTTGGCCCCCTTAACTCAGCAACTGGAGGTAGTTCCTCGGTCTTCTCAGAAATTACGCCATCAAATTTAGCAGCCTTAGCGGCATTAGCAAGCTGATCTTCCTTAGTGTGTTTTTTTAGTTCAGTAGTCGTGCTTTTGTTAGGCTGAAATAACCTAGGAGAGTCCCCACTGCTCTCTACCCTGTTCGTATCTGCAGCACCAATCTGATGTGGTTTGTGAATAGACTCCGGGGAGGTAAGCACCGTTTCAGCATGTAACTCAGTAATTGCATTAACGACCAAATCTGCTAACTTGTTGCCAGTTCCAGCTTCAGTGGCAGCTTCGAAGAAAATAGCTCTGCTGACTGCCTTGATTGTAAGAAATGCAGTACCGGTTTACTGAGTGCTACTGTATGTTTCGTGCCAGCGGCTCTCGTGGTCTCCGCTCCCTCCACCGCCTGACTCCCCTCTGAAGCTAATGTACTCACCGGCAGTCGATTAGCTGCCCGAGCGCTTCTGGCCGTGAGTTTCGGTGGAGCCATAACCCGGAGTGCCTCAGTATGCAAGTACTGTTGTGGCCGCAGAAGAAAACCAAAGCAGAGGCGCCAAGGAATACACAAAAACACCTGTTGCATCACACAGCCAACGGACAGCATACGTCTAGATCCAATCCTCGCGACCGCCTGCATCCAGCGCGTACCTCCGTGCAGCGGAGTAGAAAGGCAGGTAAAGCAAACCAAATTTTCAATTGGTAATTTAGTTCGTTCGTGTTTTGTCTTTTCCTCCTTCCAGAAAGCAGATTCAGCCTTTTAAGCCTTTAAACCTTTGTCCTCATAGCATCAAAAAAAGGGGATAGGGTCGGCAGTATCAGGAGCCTCCACGAGTGCTGGTTCACTAAGACGGTCCCCCAACATTTTCCTACACAGAATCCCCTGCAACCCTCAAATCACTTTTTTCTCAAATTTCTGTGTGGGAAAGTTCTGGAATCTACGTGGATCCACAAATTTCCTACCACCCAGCGTTTCCCCAGGTCTCCCGATAAAAATGATACCTCACTCGCGTGGGTGGGTCAAGTACCTGCGACAGGCTAGGGCCCAAAACGTATTGAGGAGACATTAAAATTACCTATCACAAAACAACCTGGTTTTGCAAGGGGGTTACCAGGGCTTTTGGCCCAGGGCTCGGCGGCCATCTTGGGAAACTACCAAACCCACACATTTCTGAAAACTAGACACCCGGGGGAGTCCAGCGAGGTATGGCTTGCGTGGATCCCCCAATGTTCCCCTACCCAGAATGCCCTGCAAACCTCAAACTTGTCCTCAGTCTTCTGAGTAAAATGATAACTCACTTGTGTGGGTGGGGCAAGGGCCTGTGACTGGGAAGAGCCCAAAACGTAGGGATTTAGGGTATAGCACCGACAATTCTAAGCGCTACATTTTTTTAAAAATACGTTTTTAGCCAATTCTGCATTGGACACCCACACAAGTGAGGTATCATTTTACTCGGGACACTAAGGAGAATGCTGTGGGGTAGGACATTTGTACCGGCACGGTGATTCCACCCAAAAATATCTGGAAAATGTGTTTTTTTCAGCTAAATTTGAGGTTTGCAGGGGATTCTGGGTAGGGAAACGTTGGGGGATCCACGCAAGCCATACCTCATTAAACTCCCCAGTGTGTCTAGTTTTCAGAAATGTGTGGGTTTTGTAGGTTTCCCTAGATGGCGGCGAGCCCGGGGCCAAAAAACCAGGTGCCCCCCCTAAATCAAGGTAGTTTTGTTATTGGTAATTTTGAAGTCTCCACAGTACGATTTGGGCCATTTCCTGTTGCAGCCACTATGCCTACCCACACATGTGAGGTACCATTTTTATTGGGAGACCTGGGGAAACGCTGGGTGGTGGGAAATTTGTGTCAGCCCGGTGATCCTACAACTTTCTCACACAGAAATGTGAGAAACAATTGATTTTTTCAACAAAAGGTGAGGTTTGCAGGGGATTTTGGGTAGGGAAATGTTGGGGGACCCACACAAGCCATACCTTTCTGGACTCCCCCGGGTGTCTAGTTTTCAGAAATGTGTGGGTTTGGTAGGTTTCCCTGGATGGCCGCCGATCCCGGGGCCAAAAACTCATGGGACTCCCCTTGCAAAACCAGGTTGTTTTGTGATAGGTAATTTTGATGTCGCCTCAATAGGTTTTGGGCCCTTGCCTGTTGCGGGTACTTGACCCACCCACGCGAGTGATGTACCATTTTTATCGGGAGACCTGGGGGAACGCTGGGTGGTAGGAAATTTGTGGATCCACACAGATTCCAGAACTTTTCCACACAGGAATATGAGAAAAAAGTGATGTTTTCAGCTAAATTTGAGGTTTGCAGGGGATTCTGGGTAGGGAAACTTTGGGGGACCCACGCAAGCCATACCTTGCTGGACTCCCCCGGGTGTCTAGTTTTCAGAAATGTGTGGGTTTGGTAGATTTCTCAAGATGGCCGCCGAGCCAGGGGCCAAAACACAGGTGACTCCCCTGGCAAAACCAGGTTGTTTTGTGATAGGTCATTTTGTTGTCGCCTCAATACGTTTAGGGCCCTTGCCCATCGCGGGTACTTGGGGCACCCACATGAGTGAGGTACCATTTTTATCAGGAGACCTCCTGGGGGAATGCTGGGTGGTTGCAAATTTGTGGATTTACGTAGATTCCAGAACTTTCCACCACAGAAATGTGAGGAAAATGTGTTTTGTTTTACAAAGTTTGAGGTTTGCAAGGGATTCTGGGTGACAAAACCTGGTGAGAGCCAGACAAGTCACCCCATTCTGGATTCCCCTGGGTGTCTAGTTTTTAAAAATGTATAGGTTTGCTAGGTTTCCCTAGGTGCCGGCAGAGCTAGGGTTCAAAATCTACAGCTAGGCACTTTGCAAAAAAAGGGTCAGTTTTCACTGTGAAAATGTGGTGTGTCCACATTGCGTTTTGGGCCGTTTCGTGTCGCGGGCACTAGGCCTACCCACACAAGTGAAGTACCATTTTTCTCGGACGACTTTGGGAAATGCGGGGTGGGTGGAATTTTGTGGATCCATGCAGATTCCAGAACTTTCCACCACAGAAATGTGAGGAAAAAGTGTTTTTTGACAAATTTTGAGGTTTGTAAGGGATTCTAAGTAACAGAACCTGATGATAGCCAGACAAGTCACCCTATCCTGGATTCCCCTGGGTGTCTAGTTTTTAAAAATGGGTAGGTTTGCTATGTTTCCCTAGGTGCCGGCAGAGCTAGGGTTCAAAATCTACAGCTAGGCACTTTGCAAAAAAAGGATCAGTTTTCACTGTGAAAATGTGGTTTGTCCACGTTTTGTTTTGGGCCATCTCCTGTCGCGGGCACTAGGCCTACCCACACAAGTGAGGTCCCATTTTTCTCAGAAGACTTTGGGGAATGTGGAGTGTGTTGAATTTTGTGGATCCACGCAGATTCCAGAACTTTCCACCACAGAAATGTGAGGAAAATGTGTTTTTTTTTACAAAGTTTGAGGTTTGCAAGGAATTCTGGGTAACAGAACCTGGTGAGAGCCAGACAAGTCACCCCATCCTGAATTCCCCTGGGTGACTTGTTTTTAAAAATATATAGGTTTGCTATATTTCCCTAAGTGCCAGCTGCGCTAGAACCCAAAATCCACAGGTAGGCACATCCTAAAAAAAAGTCAGTGCCTAGTGGGCTTTCTGCCGCCCTGGGGAGGGGGGAAATCGGGGGCTATTGCCCTGATATGCCCCCAAGGGGGGCAGAAAGACTGTGGCTATTCTTTTGAGGGGGGTGGGGGCATTGGGATGCCCATTCTGGGAAGCTCCCACCCCTACTAATAGAAAAGCCAGCATAATCGCTGGCGCCTATTGGACTTTCTGCCCCCCGCGGGGGGCATATCAGGGGCTACTGCCCCATCTCCCTCCTGGGGGGGACAGAAAGGCTGTGGCATCTTTTTTTGGAGGGTGGGGGCATTGGCATGCCCATTCTGGGCAACCCCCACCCCGAACTTTGGAAAAAAAAAATCCCTGGTGGCTAGTGGACTATCTGTCCCACCCGGGGGGGGGCAGATAAGGGGCTATTGTCCCATCTGCCTCCCGGGGGGGGGCAGAAAGACTGTATCATTTTTTTGGGGGGTGTGGGCCTTGACATGCCCATTCTGGGCATCCCCCACCCCTACCTATATAAAAAGAAATATCCCTGGAGCTTAGTGGGCTTTCTGCCCCCCCCGGGGGCAGATCAGGGGCTATTGCCCCCATCTTCTTCCTGGAGGGGCAGCAAGTCTTTAGTTTTCTTTGGGGGTAGGGTGGGGGCATGTGCCTGCCCATTCTGGGCAGCCCCCACCCCGGGCCTATAAAAAAAATAATCCCTGGTGTCTAGGGTGCTTTCTACCCCCACGGGGGGCAGAAAGACTGGAATTTTGTGGGGGGGGGGGTGGGGGCATTGGCATGCCCATCTTGGGCAGCCCCCACCCCTAAATTAATTGTAAAAAAAAAACCCTGGCATCTAGTGGGCTTACTGCCCCATCTGCACCCAGGGGGGGCAGAAAGACTGTTATTGCGCAGGGGGGGCGGGGGCTTTGGCGTGCCCATAGTGGGCAGTCACCACCCCTAATTTACATAATAAAATAAATCCCTGGTTTCTAGTGGGCTTTCTGCCCCCATCTGCCACCCAGGGGGGGGGCAGAAAGACTGGAATTTTGTGGGGGGAGAGGTGGGGGCATTGGCATGCCCATCTTGGGCAGCCCCCACCCCTAAATTAAACGTAAAAAAAAAACTGGCGTCTAGTGGGCTTTCTGCCCCCCCGGGCGGCAGAAAGACTCTAATTGTGCAGGGGGGGTGGGGGCATTGGCATGCCTATATTGGGCAGCCCCCACCCCTAATTTACAGAGTAAAAAAGTTCCCTGGTTCCAGTGGGCTTTCTGCCCCCCCGGGGGGGCAGAAAGACTGAATTTACCCCAATAATTATGGGGGGAGCAAAGGTCCTTGCCCAAGGGGCCGCTCCCCCCCTGGGGCAATCCCCAAGCAGGGATCCACTAGGAAGGGGTACCTTTGGAAAGGGGAGATTCTCCCCTTTCCAATGATACCCCTCCCGTCTTTATACGTACTTGGGGGGCTGAGATAGCCCCCTGAGCATGTAGAAAGTGAAACTGAAATGAGCCTCAAGGCTCATTTCAGTTTCGGTTTCACTGAAATTACGTCAGCGCGACATGCGCACTGATCGTCATTTCAGGGAAACCAAAGAAACAGCCTCAGGAGCTGGGGAAGCTCTTCCCCAGCTCCCGAGGCTGTTGGTGGAGAAAGGGAATCCCCCTGGTGCCTGCACCAGAGGGATTCCCAGTGCCATGTGATCGGACGGCCGGGGGGCGTCCTACGCACATGAGCACTGGGCGTCGGACGCACCCAAGGGGTTAATGGATGAGTGCAAGGGTAGTGCCTGGGTGATTGTATGAGTGCTTGGATAGTGCCTGGGTGATTGGAAGAATGTATGAGTAGTGCCTAGGTGATTAGATGAGGGCATGAGTAGTGCCTGGGTGAGTGGATGAGTGCATGCGTAGTGCCTCAGTGAATGGATGAGTGCAAAGGTAATGTCTGGGAGATTGGATGAGTGCATGGATAGTGCCTAGGTGATTGGGAGAATGCATAGCTAGTGCCTGAGTGAATGGATGAGTGCATGGGTATTGCTTGGGGGCTTGGATTAGTGTATGGGGAGTGCCTGGTTGATTGTATGAGTGTGCAGGTAGCACATAGGTGACTGGATGAGTGCAAGAGTAGCACCTGGGTGATTGGATGAGTGCAAGGGTAGTGCCTGGTTCATTGGATGAGGGCACCGGTAGTGCCTGAGTGAATGGATGAGCACATGTGTAGTGCCTGAGTGAATGGATGAGGGGCAAGGGTGGTGTCTGAATGATTGGATATGTGCATGGGTGGTGCCTGGGTGAATGAATGAGTGCATGGATAGTGCCTGAGTGAATGGGTAGCACCTGAGTGATTATAGAAGTGCATGGGTAGTACCTGGTTGATTGCATTACTGCATGGGTAGTGCCTGAGTAAATCAAATGAGTGTATGGGTACTGCTTGGGTGATTGGATTAGTGCATGGGTAGTGCCTGGTTGATTGTATGAGTGTGTGTGTAGCGCTTGGGTTACTGGATGAGTAAATGGGTAGCGCCTGAGTGATTATATGAGTGCATGGGTAGTACCTGGGTGATTGCATGAGTGCATGGATAGTGCCTGAGTGACTGGATGAGTGTATGGGTAGTGCCTTAATGAATGTATGAGTACTTGGGTAGTGCCTGGGTGACTGGATGAGTGGAAGAGTAGCACCTGGGTGATTGGATGAGTGCATGAATAACACCGCATTGAATGGATAAGTGCATGGGTCGTGCCTGGTTGATTGCTTGACTGCATGGGTAGTGCCTGAGTAAATGGATGAGTGTATGGGTACTGCTTGGGTGATTGGGTGAGTGCAAGGTAGTGCCTGGGTAATTGCATGATTGCAAGGGTAGTGCCTGGGTAATGGGGTGAGTGCATGGATAGTGCCTCAGTGATTGGGTGAATGCATGCATAGTGCCTGCGTGATTGGGTGAGTGCATGGATGGTGCCTGGGTGATTGTATAAGTGCATCGGTAGTGCCTGGGTGATTGGATGAGTGCATCGGTATTGCCGCAGTGAATGGATGAGTGCATGGGTAGTGGCTGAGTCATTGAATGAGTGCATGGATAGTGCCTGAGTGAATGAATGAGTGCATGCGTAGTGCCTGAGTGAATGGATTAGTGCATGGGTAGTGCCTGTTTGATTTTATGGTGCTTGGGTAGCGTTTGGGTGACTGGATGAGTGCAAAAGTACCACCTGAGTGATTGGATGAGTCCATAAGTAGCACCTCATTAAATGGATGAGTGCAAGTATAGTTCGTGGCTGATTGGGTGAGTGCATGGATAGTGCCTGGGTAATTAGATGAGTGCATGGGAACTGCTTGTGTGAATATATGAGTGCATGGGTAGGGGCTGTGTGAATGGATGAGGGCAAAGGTACTGACTGGGTGATTAAATATGTGCATGGTTAGTACCTGGGTGAATAGATGAGTGCATGGGTAGTGCATGAGTGAATGGATCAGTGCAAGGGTAGTACCTGAGTAAATGAATGAGTGGAATGGTAACACCTGAGTGATTGGGTGAGTGCAAGGTAGTGCCTGGGTAATTGCATGAATGCAAGGGTAGTGCCTGGGTGATGGGGTGAGTGCATGGATAGTGCCTGGGTAATTAGATAAGTGCATGGGAACTGCTTGTGTGAATAGATGAGTGCATGGGTAGTGGCTGTGTGAATGGATGAGTGCAAAGGTAGTGCCTGGGTGATTGGATGTGTGCATGGTTAGTACCTGGGTGAATAGATGAGTGCAAGGGTAGTGCCTGAGTAACTGAATAAGTGGATGGTAACACCTGAGTGATTGGGTGAGTGCAAGGTAGTGCCTGGGTAATTGCATGAATGTAAGGGTAGTGCCTGGGTTATGGGGTGAGTGCATGGATATTGCCTCGGTGATTGGGTGAATGCATGCATAGTGCCTGCGTGATTGGGTGAGTGCATGGATGGTGCCTGGGTGATTGTATAAGTGCATCAGTAGTGCCTGGGTGATTGGATTAGTGCATCGGTATTGCCGCAGTGAATGGATGAGTGCATGGGTAGTGAGTGCATGCGTAGTGCCTGAGTGAATGGATGAGTGCAAGAGTAGTGCCTGGGTGAATGGATGAGTGCTAGGTAGTGCCTGAGTTAATGGAGGAGTGCATGGGTAGTGTCTCAGTGAATGGATGAGTGCAAGGTAGTGCCTGAGTGAATGGATGAGTGCATGGATAATGGCTGGGTGAATGAATGAGTGCATGGTTAGTGCCTGAGTGAATGGATGAGTGCATGGATATAGGCTGGGTGAATGGATGAGTGCATGGGTAGTGGCTGGGTGAATGGATGAGTGCAAGGGTAGTGGCTGGGTGAATGGATGAGTGCAAAGGCAGTGCCTAGGTGATTGGATATGTGCATGGTTAGTGGCTGGTTGAATGGATTAGTGCATGAGTAGTGTGTGAGTGAATGAATGAGTGCAAGCGCAGTGCCTGGGTTATTGAATGTGTATGGGTAGTGCCTGAGTGAGTGTGTCACAACGTGCATATATAATTCAGCAGATGGTTCTAAAAGACTGCCTATTCCTCAGTAAAACTTGTAAAAACATGTGTTTGTGGTTGAATACATGATTACTCCCTGGATGATTGAATTGGTGCATAGATAGTTGATTTTTTGAGGATACTGCTAGTGCCTAAATAATTCCCTGAGTATATCAAAACTCCATGGGTCGTTGCATATCTGCATAGTTACTGGCTACATGTGTGCATGAGTATATCACTACTATCTGGGTGTTTGGATAAGTGCATGAGTAGTACCTGAATCATTAGATAAGTGCATGACTGATGGCTCAATAATTCAATACATGCATAGATAGTGCTTGGATGATTAAATGAGTGCAACTTTAGTGCTTGGATGATTGCATGAGAGCATAGATAATATATCGTTGATTTATAGAGTGCATGGATAGTGCATAGATGATTGTTCAAGTGCATGCATAGCACCTAGCATATTGGATGAGTGAATGACTAGTGTTTCAGTGATTGCATAACTACATGACTGCTGCCCATGTGTTTTTGGTTCAGTGAACAGGTAGTGCCTGGGTGTTTAGATAACTACATGGGTAGTGCCTGGATAATTTAATAAGTGCATCAGTAGTGCCTGGCTGATTACATGAATGTATGACTAGTGTCTAAGTGATTGCATGACTCCATTGTTAAAGCTTGAGAGATTGGATGAAAGTAAGTGTACTGCTGGGGTGATTGTATTAGTGCAAGAGCATTCCTTTAGTAATTTAATGTATGCATAGCTACTGGATAGGTTACAGGTTTACTACAATGGCACTCTCTCTGTAATTAGATGAGTGCATGAGTAGTACCTGAGTGTTGGCATGAGTTCATGTGTGTGCCTCAGTATTTCTATGACTGCATGGGTTGTAAGTGTGCGTTTAGATGACTGCAGAGCTTCTGTGCAAATCTTACAATAACTGCATAGTTACAGCCTTGTTAATTGCATAAGTAAATGGTTAGTGTCTAGGTGATTAGATGAATGTATAGGTAGTGCCTCCATAGTTCAATGACTATATCATTACTGCATGCCTGATTTGAAGAGTACATGTGTAGTGTCCAGATAATTAAACAACCCCATGGTTACTGAATCACTGATTTGATGACTGCCTCACTAGTGGTTGGGTGATTGCATGAGTGCCTGAATACTGTCTGACTGACTGTGAAAGTACCTTCATTACTGTTAGATACATAACAGTTGTGACTACATATCTGACTCATTGGTTATCTCCTTCTGTCAGTATCAAACTACATGTTTTATGGTACATATGCTTTTCTACTGAGCTATGTGTGAGTGAAGTCTAGATATCACCCTTTGTATATAATTGCATACATGGTTCTGTAGAAGCATACATTGCTTTGTTACTGAGCATGCACATGCATCAGTAAATTTTTAAAACGGAAAACAACATTTAAAAAAAATTCAAAGCACAAAAATACTTCTTCTGCTTCTAAAATATATATTCAGCATTTCCCAAACAAAAGTTACACTCCAAATGAAGCTAGCACAAGAAATCTTGAGGCATTCTGCCATATCCTTCTCAATTTAAAAAAAAACATGTTAAAAAAACCACCACCCTCACCATATACATTAAATCATCATCAGCCTTACTGAACATAGATCACCATGTAAACATATATGCGATTTCTTAATTGATGTACAGCTTCAATCCATTTTTCCAAAATTATATACCTCTCTGCATCTTTAAGTAAACTCAAACGTCCCACCGTCTATATAGCTATCTATAACCACAATAGCCATATCCCACCATCTAAGCATATGCAAAGTGGTCATATAAGTTAAAAACCACATTGACAAACACTTCCCAATACATACCTAACAAGTATTACTTTTTCTAATTCATATACAGGTGGCCAAAATGTATTTCTGATCTTTTATTTGTGACTACACTACTCCTGTTTAATAATGTTACTAAAAGTACTACAACTGCTACAATGCATATAACAGATGTATACATTCTGCACATGATATTTAGACATTTAAAACATTCTAAATTGCTGATTGCAACTTTCCACAATCCTATACTGTTATTTTTCAGTAAACTACACAATGTAATAAAGAGGCTCTAATTCATTTCTTTCATACTTTCCAAAACATTCACCACTAACCTCTTAAACACATACCCTCAAATAAATACAGTTCATCTGATATATTTTTTCATATCACTTTGATACACTTTTTTTTTAATCAAACTCCCATATACATGCTACTTCCAAATGAGATTCAGCAGGTGTGGTTTACTTCACAGATTCAGAAGCATATCAATGTCGACAGCCAATAATAAGACTTCTTCCAAAGTCATCCAACACCCTACCTAATTTTATTCACTTTCATGCTGGCAGCATCCAATGACATATATATATACATATATATATATATATATATATATATATATATATATATATATATATATATATATATATATATATATATATATATATATTTTTAAACAGCTCCATTTTAACTGCTTTTCCTTTACAAAACTACCTCATTCAGCTCCAGCCTTCTCCTGGCTAATTTTTCTCCTTCACTTCAAAATGCTTAGAGTATGGATTGTGGGCCACAGCTATATCTATCGGACTAAAGAGGCTGCAAAAAAGAGAGGTATTGAGAGGGACTGGGGTTTTCCAAATGTGCAGATTACTTGTTTTGGCCAGAGAGGGTTAAAGTTTCATTAGTTGCTGGCATTGTGGATTCCCAAGCTCCTCACCTCATGATTGTGCACTGTGGTGGCAATGACCTAGGCACATTGACCTGGGTAGGGCTGGAAATCCTAATGAAAGAAACCTTTGCAGAACTGATGTCGCTTTTCTCTCACACTGTTGGTGTACTCTAATATATGCCAAAGAGAGAAATGGAAGTGGTCAAATCAATTCTGTCCACAGATTGACAAAGCCCGGAAACATGTAATAAAACTGTTTCTGCATTCCTCGGAGACCATCGAATGGGCTGTACCTATAACAACAATCTGCGTTTTGACATGCATGGAATTTATAGAAATGATGGAGTGCACTTTACAGATGAAGGCAACAGGGTGTTTCTAAGTAACCTGAAACAATGCATTCCGGTCTTATTTGTAGCCACTGTAGTACCCAAAATATTTGTAGGACTTTTTTCTAGAGGTTTTTTTTGTTTTCGGGGGTCTTGGTGACGACGACGCGATCCCCGTGGATATGTTGCGAAACCAGAAAACAAAAGCAGGCATTCAATGACCACCAACACATCCAAAAATAATATGAAAAAAATCCATTCTGAACATTACCTTACACATATTACTATATACATACTTCTTTAAAAACATGTTTAAAGTCATGTTTTTCTATTAGGTTTCTTTAAAAACCATCTTTCAGACCTCTTTTCCGTGATTGAGGTTATTCAGATCATCGCGATGACGTCGTTAACAACGATGATCGTGCCTTTTCCATAAACTGAAAACACATATATGCACACATATTACAGTACTTTACACACTAGGGGTTTATTACTGTAGCCTTCAAATTCATGTTTTTCTAGTGTATTTCTAGAACAACCATCTCTAAAACCTATTTTCCATTTCCGTGGTGAGGCCGGAGATCGAGATGACATCGGTTATCGTGATTTTCCCTGACACGTTGCGAAAACGGAAACAAAAGCAGACATTCAATGACCACCAACACATCCCAAAATATTATGTAAATAAATCCATTCAGAACATTGCACTACACATATTACTATATACATACTTCATTCAAAGCATGTTTAAACTCATATTTTTGCACTAAGTTTCTTTATAAACCATCTTTCAGACCTATTTTTCATGTTCAAGGTTATGCAGAACATCACGATGACATTGTTAACCGTGATGATCGCGCCTTTTCCATAAATTGAAAACACATATATGCACGCATATTACAGTACTTTACACTCTAGGGGTTTATAACTGTACACTTCAAACTCATGTTTTTCTAGTGTATTTCTAGAACAACCATCTCTAAAACCTATTTTCCGTTTTCGTGGTGAGGCTGGAGATCGAGATGACGTTGGTAATCACGAACCCCGTGGTTACGTCACAAAAGCGGAAAGCAAAAGCAGGAATTCAATAGCCACCACAACATAAAAAAATTATAACTATATAATTAGTTCTAACCATCACAGTAGATAACTCACTATATAAATAACTCCTTAAAAACATTTATCAAAATCTCAATATCTCTATAACAATGCATTTTAATGATTCACTGATATATTTTTTTATATGTCCACCAATCTTCGCGACGTTGTCAGTAGTCGAGATGTCCCCGCGATGGTACATGGGGGCCATGCAGGTGATTGCGGCGTCATCACGAATATCATGCGTGATTAAAAAAAATAAGTTTTGGACACATAACTTGTGTCACTAACATCCCCATTCCTCAACCATGGTGTCAGAGTAGATCCACCCTGACCCCTTATGTGGGCTTTCACGCAAATTTTCAGCCCCGGGAACCATTCCCAATAGATAAAATGATGGCCACAAATTTCTGTTCAGGTTGTGCTCAGCCAATCAGACCATTCCCGTTTGCGCGTGCATTCGCGAATACTCGCAAAAGTGTTACGAAATATCTGCAACCAGAGATATCACTATCATTTTTGGCTCAAATTTCACAAAAACTAATGAACAGATTTACACCAAATAGGCAAAAGGCACTTCCTTGAACCAACATCTACCTCCCTGCCAAATTTTGTGTAAGTCCGTTTAGTGGTTCCGGCTGTAGGTGTGGCTAAAGGTTCCTAAGCGAATTACCATTACAAACGCAACCTTATTGTGCACCCTAAATTCTCAGTCCCCACTGCACAGATCACCCCCAAACTTCCCATCACAACCAGAACCTACCTTGACACTTTTTTGGGAAAATGTCATGAAGATTGGTCAATTGACGCCAAAGATATAGACAAATCAAAAAATGTTTTTCATATGGCAACAAGGTCCTCACTATAACTACCTACTGGCGATACATATATATATGTGCGAAGAATTAACAGAATTAAATGTAAACTTTATAAATGATTATTAAAAAGTTGTCTTAATACTATTCTTGCTCATGCGAAAATGACTTGAAACTTGCACAGTGTGATCTTTTATATATGTACTAAATATAATGTGCCTAAAATGAAATTATTTTGTAGGATTTGTAGATAAAATTACCTGCTGGCACTTTCAAATGCAGTAGAATGTTATAGTAATACATGTCATTTATAAAGGGACTAACTTGCCTCAAGCGTATATGTATACACCGCAAATCAAATCTAAATGTCATAATTCATAATAAAAATGCATATTTGAATGCTTATAGTCTTGCTTTTATTAGCCTAAATTCAAATAGGCCTGTCTGCCTATTTATGTATATTTTTCCTATTCCTCTTGCTCGACTCTATCTCCAAGGGAGAATATCTCAGTATTTCAAATGTATTGCAACTGTATCTTGTTCATGAGTTCCCAAGCACTTACAAGGACTATTGGCTACAATTATTGTTACATCAGGAACATCTGCCTCGAAAGCTACCCTATCGAACTCATCTTTGCTTAAAGGTCCACCTCTACCGGGTGATCTGATCATTTACATAACCTGAAACACCTTTATTCCTGTAAAATGTGTCTTCTTTATGTCTCATGACAAGCATACTATACAAACAGACAAATGGACTGGGTGGTGTGATCTTATGAGGAAACCCAGGAGGTGCCACCCCGGAACAGAGAAAGTATATTATCCATTGGATTGATGATTGGAACAGCACATTCCTTCTGCCACCTTTCCCATGAGGATTGCTTCCTTTCAGACTGAGAGACAACTATCAGAGTGGCAGACTCTTCTGGCTGGTGCATACGCTATCTGCACTATTCCGGGACTTCGTTCCCACTTGGGAGAGAATCTTCGAGCTGACATAATCGAAATAAGCTTGCGCTGTGTGAGTTTTGCTTAGAGAAAATGTTCTTGAAGGATTTTAAAGGAAGGGTAGCTGCTGCAAGAAGTGAGATCAACGTCATAGAGTGTAGCGCTGGTATTGGTCAGTTGGTGTAACACCACACTGTGATAGGGTGACTATCTCACTATGTGCCACGCAATGTTTAATTTGTAATGAATTATGTGCCAATGCCTAAAGTATTTCACACGGGTCCGCTGCAGCGGATGCTACCCATACGTCACATTAAACTGTAAGTTTAAGTCCTAGTTTTAGCATGGTTGTCAGATATATTAAATAGCTGAATGCTACACTAATTAACTC
Organism: Calotriton arnoldi; assembly: GCA_963921515.1. Lineage (NCBI taxonomy): Eukaryota > Metazoa > Chordata > Amphibia > Caudata > Salamandridae > Calotriton > Calotriton arnoldi. Next base: position 460,330 of record CAWUFW010003150.1, on the reverse strand, counting down.
TGCTAAAAAATTCACACAACAGTACCACCATGTGGTATATTCTCTTAAATACAAGCCGGTGCTTACAAATAAGTGCCAGTGGTGAGCACCGGCAAACACCGGCACAAATGAAGCACTGGTGCCGTGCTAGTATTGGATCAACAGGAACTAAACAAGGAAGTGTAGATGGATTTGATCGAAGATATTATTTGTAAAGGGCACAATTAAATTCATGGAAAATGACAATTCTGAGACATTTAAAAAGTTTAATGCAGGGGATGCACCAATACCGACACAGTGAGGTATACCCATACCACCCCAGGGTACCCCAGCATTATATATGACCCAAGAAACAGGGAAATCACACATGTATATGGCTTAAGAATTGGATGAAGTACACCAAAAATGACGGACCATTAGCTTTCCCACAATACGGATCATTCAACATTTGAATCCTTGAAAATTTAAGTAGACAATTATATGAGATTAAGCCATCTCCTAGGCCCATGCAGTTTGAGGTGCTGAGCATGGGAGCATATATCTCCTCAAAAAGACAAACAGAAATGTCAGGGAAGGGTTCAGAGGAATGGTGCTTGGTGCATCCTTGAAGGTAGACCAGAGTGGTCCTTATGTGGGTGGCAAGGTAAATGGGAATCCTATCTCATTTCCTGTTGCCACTGGTGCTACCCGTTCCTCTGTGAGAACAGCAAAAGTTTCAAACCTATCCCTCTCGGGAGAACGAATCCTAGTTGTAGGAGTTGCAAATAGATTGATGTCAAACTCATTTACAGAACCTGCACCAGTGGAAATTGACTCTTTCGAGGAATTACACAAATCCATTGTGTGTGATTCAAGCCCGGTAAACTTATTCGGATGAGACTTGTTGTGCAAATTAAATTGTTCAATACATTGCACACCAAAGGGAATTGAGTTCCAAACAAATGATGAGGATGTCGTTTTTAAATTGGCTAAACAAAAGAAAGAAAGTGCAGAATTGTTTCCCTTGTTGATGAGAGATGACCTGCCTTTGGAAGTGAGAGACACTGTATTTCCAGAGGTTTGGGATATAAGGGCAGAGACATTGATCTGATCAAAGGTGAGGCTCCAGTTAAAATTACTGTGAAGCCCAATGCTGAATTTCCACAATTCCCACAATACAATTTGAGTCCACAAATCATTGCCGGGATAATTACTTTAATTAATTCAATGATTGAGCAAGGGACCCTGGCTCCATGGAGTCCAAGTAATTCTTCTATAATGGGTATGCAGAAACCCAATGGTAAATACCGTATTGTGCAGTATTTGCGAAAAAGTTATCAAATTGTTGTTCCATGTTGTATTGTGGTGCCAAATCCAGCAGTGATATTATTCCAAATTCCCTGGGAAGCTGAATGGTTTTCAGTCATTGATTTGGGTCAAGCTTTCCATTGCATGAGAACAGTCAGTATTTGTTTGCTTTCTGGTTCACCCGTCATGTTTTGGCATGGTGCCGAGTTCCACATGGGTATATGGAAGCCCCTCCATATTCAATCAGATTTTGAAGAAAAATCTATAATTCCTGGAGATGCCAAATTATTCTTTCCTCGTCCAGTACTTTGGTGACTTACTGGTAGCCTCAAGTACACAGGAGGCTTGTACACATTATAACATTGTTTTACTGAATAATTTGGCTGCCAATGGACATAAGGTGTCACCATCCAAATTGCAACTATGCCAACGGACAGTTCTGTACCTTGGACATCATATTGAGAAAAGAGCAAGGAAAGTGTTTCAAGACAGGATCACTGTGAGCCTGAATATGAGTCTGCCAAGTACTCAAAAGGAAGTTTGCATGTTTTTGGGAATGGTTCGCTATTGTCGACAATGGATTCCAAACTTTTCTTTGACAGCCAAACCTCTTCAGAGGCTGACACAAAGATGTGTCAGATCCAGTACCCTGGATTTGGCGTCGTACATGACTTTGGGCAATTGTGGTCACAGCGAGGGTTTATGACCTCGTCAGGGTCACCCATCAGGAATGGAGAGAGTGTGAGGAACCTCTTGTTGTCATTACAATTGCCAACTCAAATTGGCGTGGTGAAGAGTGCAGCCCATTGGCAGGGCACTCACTATGTCACAGTCAGAAACCGCTTTGCGGATGAGACAGCGCGCTGTGGCGCTCTAAAATCTTATACATACAATGAAGATCCTCTACAAGAGAACCCTGATGTCACACATTGTAAACTGCTGTTGTCTACTGTAGATACATGATAAGAGGTAAGGGCATTAAAGGATGAGGTACCTGAAACAGAAAAACAAGGATGGGACAGACCAGGATGTACAAAAAGGCAAGAAAATTAGGTGTGATAGGAGACCTGTTTTACAATATAGTTTGCTGCCTCCTATGGCTAGATACTATCATGGTCCTGCACACGTCGGGAGGGATGCTATGATGCGTCTCTTTTGCCAGACATGGTTTAATAAAGGATTCAGATCAGTGGCAGAAGCCTTATGTCGACGTTGCATGGTGTGTCAACAGCAAAATGTAGGGAAAAGTACTCCTGTTACCATGAGTCATGTTGGAAGGTCGGGAAGTCCTTTCAAGCGAATGCAGCTTGATTTTGTTGAAATGCCCCCTTGCAATAGCCTGAAATACATTCTTGTGATTGTGTGTGTGTGTTCTCTAGGTGGGTAGAGAGTTACACAATGAGACAAAATTACAGTCTTACTGTTGAGAGAGTTGATACCCCATTTTGGATTTCCAACTTCATTGGAGTCAGACCGAGGGACACATTTTAACAATGAGGTTCTACAGATGTTACGTGCAGCATTACTAATTGATCAGAAGCTCCATTGTGCTTATCGTCCAGAGGCCTCTGGAATTGTAGAGCAAATAAATGGAACATTGAAATCCAGATTGGCAAAGGTGTGCTCTTCAACTTCTCTGGGAAGGCCTGATGCATTGCAGCTTGTCCTGATGAGTTTGAGAAGTACCCCAGACGGGAGAACAGGACTATATCCTCATGAGAATATTTTGGGAAGGGCTATGAGACAGCCTGCAGTTCTTGCCAATGATTTAGTTAATATAACAAATGATTTGGTGCTGGATTACTGTAAAGGACTGGCTGACGGATACATTCCGTGCCTCAGCTGGTTGAGGAAGTCGCTACTTCACCTCAACAGGAGCAGTGCCACTACCTTAGTCCAGGGGACTGGATCCTGGTGAAGAAACACGTATGCAAGTCATGTTTGGTACCTCGCTGGCGTGGGCCATTCCAGGTGATCCTGGTAACCACAACTGCTGTAAAGTGTGGTGGTCTTCCAAATTGGGAGCACGCTGCTCATTTTTACAGAGCCCCATGTCCTCTTGAAGATACACTGCCTGTTTTGGATGTGCCTGTGGTTACAGAGAGACAGCCGTCTCAGGTCAGCCAAACTGTAGAGAGGGCTCCAGCTGCTGGGACTCCATGCACTGGATCTGAAGGATTTCCGAGAGAGTCAGCTCTTGTAGGTATTGAAGGGCCAGAAGAAGAGGTGCTGGCTAGGCATAATATTGATCTTTTCAAAGAAAACAGTGCACCTGAACCCGAGTAGCACCTGGAGACTGTTGGTCCAAAAGAACAGACCGATTGAGGCGCATTTAACAGAGAGGAGAGTGCCACAGAATCTAGAAAGACAGTCACCCACGCACTCATCACCAGAAGACCAGACTACGGCAACGCAATCTACACTGGCATCACCCAGAAACAGCTCAGGAAATTTCAGAACATCCAAAACGCTGCAGCCTTACTGGTCCTTGACATCCCCGAACACAGCCACATCACTCAACACCTCCGTCAACTCCACTGGCTCCCAGTCAATAAGAAAATTGCCTTTAAGATCCTCACACATGCATACAATGCTCTCCATGACACAGGACCAGCATTTCTGAACCTCTCTTTCCAAGCACCCACCAGATAGCTTCGCTCTGTCCAACTTGCCCTGGCCACCGTCAGTTGGATCCACAAGACCAGAACCGGAGGAAGATCCTTCTCCTACATCGCCGCCAAAACCTGGAACACACTGCCCCTCCACCTCAGGCAATCACCCTCGCTGACCCAATTCAGGAAGAATCTCAAGACCTGGCTCTTCGACTGAACTTCCATGCCCATATGGATCAGAAGTCCAACCCCTCTCAGCGCCTTGAGACCCTTACGGGTGAGTAGCCACGCTATATAAATTCCTAATTGATTGATTGATTGCGGAAGCCTCTAGTCAGTTGGAGCAAAGCGACAGTGAGGAGGCAGGACCATCAGTGAGAAGGTCCAAAAGAGACAGAGTATCAAGTCAAAAATACGCCGCACCTGAATGGACTTATTTGGAATTGAATGATTGGGAAAAAGCATAGTACAACTTTTTCTACAATAAACTGAGCTTACATGAGCCACTGTGAGAAATCTCCATGTTCCAGCTGAAACACTCAAAATAGATCTGCCAATACAAAGAACTGAGTCAATTAGTGCTGGAGAAAATTACAAGTCTCAAGAACTGTACAGCTGCTAATGAATCTGCCTTACTTAACTAAAAGAAGTGTGAACTGTGTTGTGAAATAACATAGATGAAGTTTTGAGAGGAACAATCTTCCTGGAACTTGCTTTGCTGCTTACGCTGATAACATTTAAAATCCAAATTTATAAAAAGTTGTGAGGTCTGATTCTAAAGAAGTGATGGAGCCTAATGCGGTATCATCAAAATGCAAATGTATACGTGCCTGTATACTTGCTATATTTTCTGTTCTATTTGTAATATTGCTTATAGCTTTAAACCTCCCTTTTCATATTTACATGAGAAAGCTTAAACCTACTACTGTGCCTAACAATGATTTTGCGGATCACAATGAATTAGGTGATACAGATGATACATTTTTGCATGGAGATCAATCCACTGGTGATTTTTCAACAAATGTGTTCACAAATGTACTGTATGAATATGTCAGCACCATGGATGCTAGAGATTGTTATGTGTGTTTGCAATTGCCTACTTCAGTTTCTGAGGGGATGACCTACCATCATCTACCTGTAACATATGGTTCTTGCAGTGTTTTAACAAGTTTATTTTATGGCAAGGGAAAATTTCAGTATTATTATTATTATAACTATCATCTAATCTTTTCCGAAGTGCCTGTGAGGAAGCATTTAAATCCTGTGCCTGATACTAAAACAGCTGAAATGATGGGGGAATTCTTTAAGTCTACACAAAGTCTAGACATAGCCTATGCACACTGACACAATCTAACATGCCTTTTGCATGATGTAGAAAAGGAATTTGTAGAATCGATTGAGGGTAGACAAAGAGATAATATGGCTAAAGCTGCACATCATTCAAGAACATCGATTTGGGCACTTAGGGAACCAAATCTCAAAGCCACAGGAAACTAAGCTGCTATTGCCACAGATTGGCATTCTAGAGGAAATCTGTGTATCTTAAAGCGCAGAACTGAAGCTGATACTCATTTTGTGGGCTCCAGCGAATGTGACCACACATTCCAAGTTTTAAAAAATTGGTGACTGTTTTTGGGAGGTGTTGATTCAGAATTCCCTAGGGTTTATTATATTTGTGGGAAGAATGCCTACTATAGGCTACCTAACAAATGGTATGGATCCTGTTATACGGTGATCGGTTTTCCAAACATCTACCATGTGGGTCAATCTGATGGAACCAATGGAGGTTCTCATAGGAGATTAAAGATATGAGAAGGCACAAGGGAAGTAGTAGGATATATTTTTGGAGGTCTTATACCATTTGTGAGGGTAATGCTGTATTCTCACAAAATACAGAAATCATCTACTGTGGTAGACAAGCTAACTACTGATACTGCTGGAGGATTACTAGCAATAGACACTGAAATGATTGCCAAGAGACCTATGGTACTTCAAAATCGTCTCACTTTAGATGTCCTTCTTGAAAAAGAATGCAGAGTCTGTTGAATGCTGAAGGTGCAACATTGTTGTACTTATATTTCAGACAAAAGTAAAGACTTGAAAAGGTATGTTCAAAACATTGCTTAACTTGGAAAAGACTTAAAAGATATAAAAGTTGATATTGCTTGAGAATCAATTGGGAAAGAGTGTTTTCTATAGGCAGAGGGTTTGCAAATATGGGAAGAGGATTGATTGGGAAAATCTTGAAGTCCATCTTGACAACTGCATTATGTATACTGATCTTGGTTGTGCTCATTAAGGTCTATACTATAGACAATTAAGAACTTAGAAAGAAACTAGAGGAATAGAAAGAAAGAGAGGTAAAACAGAATTGAAGGATAGACAGTGTAGATACTACGATGAAATGAAGGCTAGACTAAAAATAATGAAGACTACAGAAATGTAATGTGTGACATCAGAAGGAATTTTTTTATGATGGCTTGATTTGCCATCAAATGAGGGATTGATGAAGCAGATAAACTGCTGAATCCCTACTTGACACATAGAACCAATAGTGACACCTTTTCGAGAAAAGGATGACAAACGTGCACAATTTGTACTCACTATGCGTTGTTGAAAAATTAGAATTAGGTCCTCAAGAGCTTTCGTCCAACCGCCATCCTGTCGGGAATGGGACCGCCTGACTAGCTGTCGGCAGTCCCACTACAGGTATTACGATGCGACCGCCTTCAAGGCAGTTGCACTGTGTATATCTTGTATTGCAGCGTGTGCTGCAGGCTGCAGCACATGCCGCAGTATAAAACAAACACTTTTTGCACATCCCTGCACTATGTGGCAGGCACCATGCGCTGCCTGCCACATGGTGGAGGGATATGTAGGGGGCACCAAAGGTGTCCCCCAGGGCCCATATCAGAGGGCCATGGGGGAAGGGGGGCGCGCTATGGGCCCCCAAGTCACTTTCCACCTGCCAATACATGGCAGATTAACCGCCATGAAACGGCCGGCGGAAAGGGACTTTGTAATCCCTACGGCGGTGCCTGAGCAGGCACCGCCACTGTTGTAGGGACTGCAGTTCCTCCGACAGTCAGACGGGCTCAAGCAGCCTGTCGGATCCGTGGCAGTTGGTCTCTCCACCCGCCCGCTATAACAATACAGCGGGTGGTCAAGCAGGGGCTGATGGTGGTAGGACCGCCACAGACGGCCTGAAGGTGGTAGTCTTACTGCCATCATAATTAGCCCCTATATTACTGCATTGTAAAATCAGGCAGAAAAGAGTAGACTAGATGGAAATTGTTTGTTTGAATAACATAGGTTTGTGCCCATGAAAGTCTTAATGTGAAATAGAAATGTGACAATAATGACTCACATGCGTGGAAGTTTTGCTAACCAGTTTCCTTTGGATAATTATATATCTATATATCAAAACAATACCCTTTCAGGCTTAGAGTGACACATAAATTATGCAAAATAGAAGCAAAGAACTCTAGGTAGTTCTCAAGTTTAGGTGGAAAGCAGCTCCTGTATAGAGCATCCTCAACTCCAGCGACACTCTAAATTTGTTCACCTCAAATGTCTGCTTTTCTATCATAGTCTTTAACTGTAGGATTAGCACAGTGCCATCCATGCCAAGATAGAAATGGACAAAGTATTTTGCCATTTCTACAGCAAAGTTTTTAAGCATAGGACTAGCACAATGCTATCCATGCCGAGCTGTAAAATTACAAAAGCCTTTTACCACTCCAGGCACAGTATTACAGCTTCGAATTGGTAAAATACCAACCAAGCCAACCTGAAGTGAATAAAAGCAACCCCCAAAGTAGAACATGTAAAGCCACACTGACAAAAGGTACATTTGGTTTATGGTTCAATCAGCCATCTGCAAGTTCTCAGAATAAAAGGCCACATCTTTGGGCAGAGGCCAGACTTTCAGTCAAGTCAAGCGCGTCATTGAGGCTTGATTGTTGTGAGTTCAGGAGTAGCATGTCAGAGAACAAAAGTGTGGTATTGCTTGTATCACAGTTTGTTTCATGCAATACATAAGATCTCTTGACTGACGTCCCTAATCCTGTCACTATTGGTATACTCTCTAATGTTCTGAACAATATTTCCTTCAAGGTTTTTTTCAATCAGACAGATTTTTACATGACTTATTGTTGTCGTAATTGTATGATCATGCTTCGAACTCTCATCATCAAAATAAATTGTTTGTTTGTCCAATGTTTGTGTAGTTTTAATATTTCTCTACATAATATTTTACTTAAACAGATTACATATAAATGCACTATTTCATGTTTCAACCACTGCCTCTAATCATAAAATCCTCTTCTCTCCATTCTTTTGCCAATTGTCCATTGGAAGATATGGGGCTAGGTCTTTGGAGCCCCTCTGCTAATCACATCTTTATAACTCCCCCTATTTTTCTTCCCAGTACTCAATTTTGACTTAGTTAATTTGAAGTCCAATTAAATACCATGCATTCTGTAACAAATCTCGCTAATCATGCACTCCTCAATACATCAGGTGCTGTTCCTTTAAAATTACACGCACCCCCAACATAGGCTAGAACACCACCAAAACTGATAAAATAGGTTTGCTGAGAGACTAGCCTGATACCTTAGTTACAGATAACTACAACAGTTACCAGAGAGATTGTCCGGAGATCGATCTCATTTACTTTTTTACTATACTTTCTTGGGTACAGAGCTTCATTAGCTACTTAAATGTCTTTGATAGCTTCAAACGTCTACATTGACGAAAATCTATCTTACCCACATCAACTCTAAATGCGGAAGTTCCTATATTTAAAACAATGGTAAAATTATGATTTAAGTTACTGACAAAAAAACAAGATCCTTTGATTTACATTTCTTCTACATCAACTTTTCTGAATTCCACTGAGTTATCCTCAACATTGTCGTTCTTTGAGACCCCTTCTCATAATTTAGACCATTTAACTCATTAACGTCACAATTTTCTATTCTACCTATCATCTTCTATATTCACTCTCCCTGTGCTACCCCTCTTATAGACCTGGCAGCCTTAGGGTTGTCTTCCCCCAACGTTTTGCTGCCTGCCTCCCTCCATCGTTCTGTACTAGTTTTTGCTGGCTTTAGGACTCTGAGCACTTTACCACTGCTAACCAGTCCTAAAGTGCACATGTTCTTTCCCTAAAACATGGCAACATGGCTCATACTCAATTGGAATATATAATTTAACTCTAAGTCCCTAGTAAAGTGCACTACATGGGGCCGGGGCCTGTAAATTAAATGCTTGTGCCACCCACCTAAGTTGCCCTATAACCATGTTGCAGGCCTGCCACTGCAAGAGCTGTGAGTGCAGTTTACTGCCACTTCGACTTGGCATTTAAAATCCCTTGCAAGGCCTTAAACTCCCCATTTATTACACATAAGTCACCTCTAAGGTAGGCCCTAGGTAGTCCTAAGCGCAGGACACTGTGTAACTAAAAGGTAGGACATGTACCTTTAACCTTTGCATGTCCCTGTAGTGACAAACAGCTACTTCATATTTCTTTGCTGAGAGGCCTTCTCCTCTCATAGAATAACACTGAGAATTCCTTACAATATTTTAAAGCTGTAATTCCTGATTAAAAGGAGTAGCTGCATATTGTTTCATGTCTTGGGAATGGTAATGATAAATCCTCTTTAATGGTAAAGTTGGATTTAACATTGCTATTTTAAAAATGCCACTTTAAGAAAGTTGGCATTTCTCTGCTCTTACTGCTCTGTGTGCCCTGCAGCTTGTCTTCATTATACGTCTGGGCTGGGTGATAGTTACCAGACAGCCACAAAAATAGGAAGGCTAGGTGTGGTGAGTACCTATCTACATATATCTGCATTCTGAAACCCTTCCTGGGCAAGAAGGAAGGGAGGGGCTAACACTTACACTTTAATAGGTAGTGGCCTGACCCAGCACAAAGGACTGATTACCCCCACAGATAGCCTGCCAGACAGAACTGGGTTGAAAGGGATACTTGTGCACTTTAGAGAGCTGATTTGAAGTCACACCCCCACATGAAAGGCACATTTGGGTATAAGTACTGGCCTCTGACCCCACAAAATCAAAAACGTATTGACTTACAATGGAACTTCTGTCAGAAGAACTGCTGTGCTGCTCAAATGACTCACCTAGACAGCTGATCTGGAAGGCCTGCTTTTCTGTTTGTCGCCCTGCTGCTCTCTGACTCTGCTGAAGGAGAGCTGGACTCTGCCTTCTTACAAGTGATCTCCAAGGGCTTGTTGGCTTGCCTCCTGTTGCTTGAGACTCAGGGATATCAAAGTCTCTACCCCTGTTCCAGTACCAGGCTCACCGGAAGTGGCCCAGATATTAGCAAAACGGATTTCGATGCATCTCCTGTCTGCAAGTAGCAGACCCACCGCATCGAGCCGGTTACGGGAGTAAAATTGGTACATCGCCTCGGAACCAGCACTTTGCCTCCAGAGATCGACGCATCGGACAGTGTGTCGCTGCCACAGCAGCTTGGTGAGATCAATGCATCCCTCAAATCTGGCGCATCACTCAACACCTCACAACTCCGGCACACTTCTTCGGAACTGACGCATCGCCTTCACTGCATGGAGAAGATCGGCGCATCTCGCTGTTTGAAAACAGGAGAGGTACTTTGTTCACCGGGGACTGCATCCATTGTGGTTGGCCCAAACTTTGACTTTTAAGTTGCTTTTAAGTTCTTTACTTAATTTATGTCTTTAAAATTCAATATCTCAACTTCTGCTTATTGGATTTTTGTTGTTTTGGTCTTGTTTTATTCATGAAGTCATAATTTATTTTTCTAAACTGGTCTTTTTGTTGTGTTTTTACTGTGTTAATGTATGAGTTATTGCACAAATACGTTACAAATTCCCTTCTAAGTTAAGCCTGCCTGCTCTGTGTCAAGCTACCAATGGGTGAGCACAGGATAATTTAGTCTGTTTTGTGACTTACTCTGACTAGGATTATGGTCCCTAATTGGACAGGGTGCATACCTCTGCTAACTAGAGACCCAATTTCTAACACTTGCAGAGCTCTTGTGCCCATCCTCAAGATGTGGCCAGGAAAATGACCAACTCGTCCTCTGATCCACTCCCACTGGGATTGGTGCCTGGCTGGTTAAAGGGGCAAAAGAGGGGGAAGACCCATATGGTCATCCTGTCAGAGGAACACAACAACTCTACACATGGAAGGCCCTTACCTCAGCTCTGGGAGCAAGTTCATAACTCATAAAGGAGCTACTCAGCTCCTGGGTTACAGTTGGAAATTCATCAAAATAGGCTTGCAGAAACTTTAGGCAGATAAAAGGTGACTTTAAAAGTACTTCTTGTAATGTATTTAGTACAAATCTGACTTTACCAGTAAATTGGGTTTGTAATAAATATTTTTAAAATTCCAAAAATTAAGTTTTTAGCAGGTTCATAGGCAGAGAAAACTTTATTTAATTGTAATATTATATCTCAATTATTTCCTATGGGACAGATGAAAATTGCTTTTCAGGCTTTGTCACTGTAAGGACATGTTTTAGATTAAACATTTACATGCCCTACCTTTAAATATCCTGCACACTGGCTTTTTGGACATTAAGGCCTAATTAGGGGTGATGTAGTAATTTTTAAAAGGAGGGTTTAGGCATGTCAAAAGGGGTTATTTTGACAGGTTGATTATGCAGTTTTAAAACTGCACAAATAAGCTAAGATAATATGCCTGCTGTCATGTTTTTTATTATCACTCCAGTGGTGGCACAATGTGCGCTTCAGTCCACTAATGACAGTTAACTTTCAGTCCCTGGGATATAGTTTGTACAATATTCTAGAGACTTATAGGTAAGTAAAACATGACAATTAGGAATATAGCCAATTTCGTTTTATTTTACAGGTCAGAGCACTAGGGCCTGGTTTGCAAAGTCCTAGTGCACTGAGTCAAAATAAAATGCAGAATTAGTCCAAACAAACAGGAGTGATCATGAAAAAGAGACATTTTCATACACAATACTTTTTGCATATTTCTTGTAGATTCTATTGCAGTACTACCACTCACCAGGTTTCCTGACTTGTCTTTTTTCCATATTTACTTTAGCTGACCCTGTATGACCAGAAGTTGTTGTATTTTAATGTTTACAGGTGTCATTGTCATTTTTCATTCTTGCTAAATGATCAGCTACAGTCTATGTAATCGCTGTTGTTGTTTCCCTGTTTGTAATCATATTTTTCTTTTTAATTTAGGAGTGTTAGTCCAGTCAAAATACTGGGCTTTATGATGTTTAAAATGGTTGTTCAAATTGTTCCTATAGCTTTATCTATTTGCCTTTTGTCTCTGGGGAACAAATAATGTCACGCCCAGCATAATCTTTAAATCTACCCATATCACGAAAATGCTTGCAGAAGAATAATTGTTTTTTAAAAAATGATCTCAAACTTAATCTGCACTCTACTGTTTTGATATTCATCTGCTCTGTGTCTATTTCCTTTTTCATTATTCTTTTTATTTTATGAACATACAATATAAGGTGAGAAATAAAATGAACAGAACAGAAATTGGCCAGGCCAAAGTGCTATTGCACATTTTGTTCAGTTTGTAATCTAATGGCATGAATGCATGTCAAACTGTTTAGAGCAGTACCATGCATTGAGTTTCGCTAGCAATTAGTGGGCCCCTCTCCTGACACACAGTCCAACTCAATGAAAGGCACAATGATGCCCCACCTTACTTGAGAATGAGAAACATGCGTGCTCAAGATTCAAGTGAGGAGTTAGGCCATGAGTCACCAGAGTGAACATCTACAAACAATACATCACATTCAAGTCAGGCCAAGGAAGGAGCCATTGTGTAGGCTCTGTCTGAAAGACTTACCTAATATTCACCCAGATATCCTTAGGCTGGGAGGTGTGTGGTAACAGCTCATCATATATTTCAAATTGTTCGTTACAATATACAAGTGATCCAGTCTTTCTTTTTTGGTGCTATTTCCCTCCCCTAGCTGCATGCCATGTTCCTTTTGGACTATAGTAGACCCAGGAACCTCACACACAGCCTGACACAGAGGGCCCGATTCACAAAGGTAAATTGAGATGAAATTCTAACTTTATGACTTTCGGTATTAACAAAGTGCATTTACAAGTAGTAAAGTTAGACTTTTGTCTCAATTTTGGTTTAACTGAGACAAAACTCTAACTTTACTACTCGAAAATGCCCTTTGCGAATACCGAAAGTCGTAAAGTTAGGCCTTCATCTCTGTTTACCTTTGTGAATCGGGCCCTTCGATTCTAGGATCCATTGGTGTAGTCGGTGATAGCTGAAATGGCTGCAAAACCTAATTCCCTTTTACATGGATAACACAGCATCCCCAGGTCAGGTGCAGGAAGTTTGCCGCTTGAATCCCGCAACATGCACAGCATGAGTCCAGCCTCAAGACGTGCCGCCATAGTTTAATTGGTGTATATGAACTCTGTACAAACTTAAAGGGCCCGATTCACAGACGAAAGTCTAACTTTACGTCTTTCAGTATTCACAAATGGATTTTACGAGTAGTAAATTTAGACTTTTGTCTCAGTTTTGGTGTCAGCTAAACTCAAGATGAAAACTTAACATTAACTGAGACAAAAGTCCAACTTTACTACTTTGTGAATTTCGAGAGTCGTAAAGTTAGACTTTCATCTCCGTTTACCTTTGTGAATCAGGCCCCCTGTTTTTATACAGGCTTCCCCAGTTTGTAAGGTACAAGTTACGTATGTGTGTGATAGCTTTGGGTTTGTTTGTCACGGGCAAACATGGGTGGTACATCGGGGGATCAATAAGGAGAATATAATACCATAACCAATTCGTGCACGGAGTTCGTCCCAGGCCCTCATCATACAGCACACAGTGTCAATGGACTGGATATGTCTGGGAGGCCTCGAACCAACTAATGACTGCAGTGGAATAGGAGCAACGTTATCTAGTTCCACCACAGCATGCTGTAAGTACGAGGTGGGGTGAAATCAATAATATGCAAAATGAGCCTGCACACACAACTAGTAGGGCTCTAGATCTGGTGCCTCAAAAATCCCAGCATGAAACGGCAGTGTCAGCGTATCCCAACTGATCGTGGGATGCTTGCCTGCCCCAGCTAATTGTACCAGTTGTGGTTTGAGCACCTGAAAAAAAGTGTCTGGTGAGTGTGACCAGAATATTCATGAATTTAGGGAGAATAACCATTTTAATGAGAGACAGTTTACCTGCTGCTGATAGAGGGAGGAAGATGCAACAGGTGATTTGATACGAAATCCTTTCCAGGACTATCCAATGGATCTTTCTAATTATGACACCAATGTCACAATTCATCCAGACCCCAACGTATTTAAAGGAGCCCTCACACAAGACCAAAGGAATGCCCAGTGTTAACCATGTTTCGTTCGGAGTGAAAGGGAAGATTTGTGATTTATTCCAGTTAATTGAGACCCCAGACAGTTTGCCAAATCAAATAGATTCTATAAATATAGGGTGAAGAGACATCTCAGGATCCTTCAGATACAGTGTCATATGGTCTGAGCATAATGATATGAGTAGCTGTGTGCTTGTGAACCTAAGGGCATAATCGGAGTGATGATGACGCAACTTGGCTGCTAGGCACTCAAGTGCTATGGCAAATAAAATGGGCGATAGGGGCAGCCTTGTTGAGTTCCCTAGGATAAGTGAACAAGGGTGTAGGTCAGTTTTTTTATACACTCTTGTTACAACATAAACCCAGCTTATAAACCCAGAGAGGAGATCCATTCTTTGCATAATTGTAGTGAGATATTTCCACTCAAATGAGTCAAGTGCCTGTGCAGCATCAAGAAATAATGCTACAGCGTTAGCATCAGAGGGTAGGCCAAGGGCTTTAATTGAGCAGAGTCCCTCCTGGTCTCAGACCCGGTAGAATTTTAGAACGGACATTGAAACGGGTCCCTATCAGGCCCTAAGTTCATGTCCTACAGTTCACTGGGGACAACACTGATGATTTCTGAACAATTAATGTAATAAATGTTCAGGTATGCCATGTCAGTGATGTAGGTCCCGTTTATATTTTGCATAGCTTACTGAATATTGCACTCCATTGTTAGCTATTCCCATGATGTTGTGCTTTCGCATTCTTTTTTCATGCAGCATAATACTCGTGTATAGAGCATGCTTTGAAGTCAGTCACTTTTCGGTGTTTATAGGGGGTCACGATAGAGAACTCAAGGCAGTGCAAGTTTCTCACTGAGCCTGTCAGTGGGTCACAAAGGGGTTCAGAATACATGGTTATTCAACACTTGACCTATCTCCAGAGCACACACACTGCTAACAGTCCAGACTGGTTTTAGGTGTATGTCTGTTGCTGTGTTACTATATCTGGATGCAGTAACAGGAAGCTCAGAGAGACACCAAAATGCCAGTTGGATGGTACGCTATGGGGATCACAGAAATGTAGTTTACAAGTTTAAGCCACACCTAGAACTACACAGGCCATGCCCTTCTACATTTATTTTTTCATTCCACTTATAACCCTGATTTAGGCTATGTAGGAAGGTGCATAAGTTATGAGCATTGGATATGCGCAAGATAAATATGGATTGAGCTGGGAGCACCAAGTTAGGGAGCAGTACCGACAAACGTTAGTTACCAGTAATTCAAGTATTTAGCATCACAATTCAAAAATGACTGGGTTAAATATGATACGTACCTGGAGGCTGGCTTGCAGGGTTTAAGCAAAGTAATCAACAGAAGAAGCATTTGCTTCTTCCTAGCCTCCTCATATATTGCTAAAAGTTAGGGGAAGAGGACATATTTTAATCTTTTATAACATTTCACCGGTAATTCATCAATTCAAGGTGCTTTGCCTGATGGAAGGTCTCCCCTGTTAACCAACAAAAGGTCTAGGAAACAAATGTGCATTAACACCAAAATATTCATTTGAGCACATGCACCCCGGTGAGACACCTTCACTCAGTTTATCACAAAGTGTATATGTAAGTCTTGTGTCCTCGTGCATATCTGCCAATTATGTTAACAAGAAAACTATTTTACTTTTACGAAGTCTGAAAAATCAATTCTAGGGAAGGTATACCATTAAAAGGGATGTTGACCAGTATGTGACCTTCACATCCTGGGGTACTCAAAGGGAACACAGTTCTTGGCTTCAGTCTAGGCAAATCAACCTTCATGAAGCAACTGGAGGGTCCTCACGTTCCTTGTGTGGGAATCCTGCTTGCTACAGCCTTTTTAGATACTCCTAGGCCCCCTGCATGTTTGAAAGAAGTGCTGCTTGCCCTGATGTGTGAGCTTTAAATATGCTAATAGAGCATTGCATATTAGATGTTCTCATTATCAGTTGATTTTTAATCTGCATGAACTTACATCTTGCCTGCTGACCTGCAGTGGTAAAATCCAGAAACAGCGAGATCTGGTAGCCATCAAAGACATGAAAGTATTAATCCTGTTCCCATCCCTGTCCTGGATGTGAAGGAGCCTCACTATGATGGGGCAACCTGGGCCTATAGGTGGGGGTTGCACCCTGAGTGATCTGTGTTCTCTCTCCACCACAGGAGACAAGAGAAACCCCCTGGGCCAAACACCTTGAAGCTTTCCATTGTTTGGAGATTCCAGTATTCCCAAGATATAGGTATTATTTCTCATGGAGTGGGCATCCAGGTCCTCATTTTTCAATATAATCACTCATTAAGTCTGGCATTGTGTTTATCAAGATTGTGTGATATGAATCCATCCTGTGATATATTTAGTGTGTCTATCTCTAAATCTAAGGATTTTAGGCTCTCCTGCATGGCCTTCAAAAGTGATTTCATTTTGGGATTGGAGTCCCCTTCGACATTTTAAGCATCCGATGCACCCCCCTCCTCAATGTCAGTTCATAGTGCGCGCCCTCCCAGCTTCAGTTCAAAATGCAGCTTGGGCTGTTTAGCATCTGCTTTTCTCATTCTGGAGTCTGTTGGGGGGAGAAGCGCAGGGGGAGGAAGCACACCACAGGCCAGTCTCCACCAGTCCAAGTGATGAGACTGGCTGACCCACGCGAGGTCAAGGTGTGGCGCAATGTAGTAACCAAAAAGGTTCACCTAATTCGATCCTCTGGGACCTCAGCAAGAGTTACATGTAAGTCAATAGCATAGAGGAATGAAGCTTGCTTGTCAAAGAGCCAATGAATAATTTGCTAACCTATTCCTCACAGGCCAGGTAAGGGAGAGCAGCAAGCAGTCCCCACTTCTCCTTGTATGTAATTTCCTGGTTGCGGAGGCATGAGCAGACTGAGCCTCAAGTCTGTGGTTCACAGTTGTAAAGTGGCAATTAACTACAGGCAGCCTTCTTTGAAGGGAGTTGAGTTGCAATGCACTGTGGCTAGAGAGCTGCACAGACACTCAAACATCCCTGGCTCATAATGCTCTTTTAATTTTAATTTTTTTTTTCCCCTCACTGGCTTACTGCCGCTCTGCTCGCAGAGGCTCAGCCATGGTCTTGGCTGGCTCCCCGCAGTGTAAAGTCATTGAGTCAGAGCAGTCAATGCTGCCAGATGGAAACTAGCAATCCTCGCACAGTGCCACTCCTTCAGGTTTGTGCAAGATCTGGATGCCTTCCGATTGGGAGTATAGTTTTTTTTACTTCCACCACCCACCAATGCTGCCACGGTCCGAACAAAGAAGAAGACTGGCCACACTCGGTGGCCCACTACATTGTCTCTGCCCTCACCAGCCCAGTCCACACTGTTGCCACCCAAGCCAATACAGGGACAGGCCTCAGCCGGCTAACCACTGAGTTTGCTTACTCGCCCAGTCTTTGGTTAGCCCCACCTGGAGGTACAGTACAGTGCAACTGCAAGGTTTGGCCTTCATCAATGAGTGGCCCCCATCTTAGGCTCCCGTGCAGCATGCGCCGATTGGGGACCACCAGTCAACAAAAACAGGGCTCTCGCTGCTGCCAATGGCTGAGGCAGCTTTTCTAGTGGGATGGAAGCATAGGGTAACAGTTTTCATACAATTTTACATTGCTGGGAGCTGATTATATTGGATGGTGCTCCTCAACTTCAGGGAACCTCACACTAGTGTGGCCATTTTGCTTGCGGGCACTGTGTTCCCCTCCACTCTTCGTCTATTTCCTAAATTTGAGCTGTTCTAGTCTGGTATAATGCTTTATGACTAGTCTTTCCAAGTGAAAAAAAGGCCGTTTTAGTTTTTACTTGTGAAGTGACACCAACCAGAGGAAAAAGGGGGGAATTAGATAAACTATCGGCTTCAAGTTCAAACACGTCAGTCAAAGCAGTGACCTTGAGAAAAAAGTAATCTAAATTTCTAATTCTAAGTAGTCTGTAAGAGATGAGGTATTTACAGCACCTGGTAAATACCAGTATCTCGGGATGTGGCAATTACCTTTAATTCTGAAATTTTGGGTGAAAATATTAATACATTTATGCAGAATTAGGTGCTTTCTATACTAAATTCTACATGAATTGAAATTTACTATATGTTTTCACTAAGTGAATATCTTTAAGTTGAACTTGCCAATATTCACAAAGGAAAATTGCAGGGTGACACAATGAACATGTATTAGAAATGCAGTCTCTAGTTGGCATCCTGTCAAAGTAGGGACCACAATCCTAGTCAGGGTAAGCTAGATACACACTAAAAGTTGACCTGTGCTCACCCTCTGGTATCTTGGCACAGAGCAGTCAGGCTTATCTAAAGAGGCAATGTGTAAAGTATTTGTGCAACTCACACTCACAATATCCTAATGAAAACACAACAAAAAGACTCCACACCAGGTTAGAAAAATAGAAAATAATTTTATGAATGAATCAAGACAAAATGACAAAAGTCCAATAA
This sequence comes from Calotriton arnoldi, assembly GCA_963921515.1. Lineage (NCBI taxonomy): Eukaryota > Metazoa > Chordata > Amphibia > Caudata > Salamandridae > Calotriton > Calotriton arnoldi. The sequence continues at coordinate 441,615 of CAWUFW010003150.1, read as the reverse complement.
GTGGAATTGGAGTTAGGAATTTTTAAAGATTATTTTAAAATATAGTGCCTAGAGTCTTAAAAAGCCAACCTGGGAGATCTGGTAACTCTAGACTGGGATAAATCCAAAATTCAGGCCGACTGTGATGGAGGGCAGGCTGGCTACAGGACTCACGCAGGTCCCTCTGAAAGAGTACTTTGGATGGAGGAAGCATTGATGTTGGAGACTCGATGTAAGGAGCAGAGGAGGAGATGCATCGTCGTCCATCCCTTGGATGGAGGCGATGTGTCAGTTCCGATCTGCAGAAGGCAATGTGGTCAAGCAACAACTGTGTTGGCGTCAAAAGAGATGAGTCAGTTCTGATTAGCACAAAGTCGTCAATGCCTGGATTCTGCTGGGTCAGCACAGAAAAGTCACTTCCAAGGACCCATGACAGGGTTGGTACCACTTGGCAAGGCAGGACTCAGAGATGGCAGAGTCCAGGTGCTGTTGCAGGGTTGTAGGAAGTCTTTGATGGTCATGAGACTTTAGAACAGGGGGCAAGCCAGCACACCCTTGGAGTAAATCTGGGTTCAAGGGAGATGGATCCAGTCCTTTCCTCAGCAGGGCACAGGGTAGCAAGCAGCAGGCAACAGGCAGACCATCAGAGCTGAGAAGCAGGTCTTCCAGAAAATCAGTCCAGCAGAGTGGCAGTGTAGCAGTACAGCAGTCCTTCTTCTTTTCTTGTCAAATAGTGTACTGTCTTGGTGGGATCAGAGACCCAGTAATTATACCCAGTTGTGCCTTTGAAGTAGGGGTGACTTCAAAGAAGTGTCTTTGAAGTGCACAGAGGTCCATTCTTCCCAGCCCTGGCTCCCGAATATCAGTAGGGGGTAATCAGCCCTTTTTGTGGGCAGGGACACTACCTATTCAGTTGTATGTGTCAGCTCCTCCCTCCCTTCCAGCCCAGGAAGGGCCATCGGAATGCAGACACACCTAACCTTCCTGTGTTTGTGGCTGTCTCGATGGAATGCACAAATGAACCTATCACCAACCCCAGATGTGTATTGGAGACAGGCTGCAGGCACACAGAGCAGAAAGAGCAGAGAACTGCCCACTTTCTAAAAGTGGCAATTCTAAAATAGTAATGCTAATTCCAACTTTACCAGTAAAGAGGCTCTATTATTACCATTCCAAAAATATGAAACATGACACAGCTACTCCTTTCTAATCAGGAATTAGAGCTTAATAGTGTATTAAGGAATTCCCAATGTTAACCTGTGAGAGGAGTAGACCTCACAGTAGTGAGGAATGAATGTGGGTGTTTGTCACTTACAGAACATGTAAAACGTAAAACTACATGCCCTACCTATTACTTACATATCACGCTGCTCTGCGGGCTACCTAGGACCTACCTTGGGGGTGACATGTGCAATAAAAGGGGAGTTTAGGGTTTGGCAAAGGGTTTTAAATGCCAAGTCGAAGTGTCAGTAAATTGCACACACAGGCCCTGCAGTTGCAGGCCTGAGACAGGGTTGAAAGGCTACTTGTGTGTGACACAATCAGTGTTGCAGGCCCACTAGTGTTATAAACTACAATGGGTTCTCTCAGGTGTCGCAATTTCTTTGCATGAAAAATAGGTGTTGGAAAATCATACCTATATGAGAAGATCAATGTGTGTTCTCCAAGAAGTTGGGAAAGTGTAGGCCAATGCTAACCATTTTCAGCACCCCAAAGTGCATCACCTAAATAAACAACACACAACAGCAGTTATAATTATTGAAAACATGAAACAATGGGATTGCTGTTGAAGTTTCAACCCTATATGTATGTGTTAGTAGTTACTGGGGTGGCATAGTGAGCAAAAGAACCCAGATCTGTGACTGGGGGTGAGTGTCTGAAAAGTTTCAGCGCTCCTTCCATCATCTCCTTGTGTTTGCTTTGTTCACCCTGATGAGGGGTGAGGCCCCGAAACTGGTCCCAGGAAGCTTGTTTCCGGATCAGGGAGGACCTGGCTTGGCAGTTCGGGCTGGACTGTTCACATGAAGAACAGGGTCAAGACTGATTTGCATATCGCTGGGTCTAAACTGGGGTGGCATGGTGAGCAAAAGGACGATGGATTTAACCCAGATCTCTAGACTGGGTGTGAATGTTTGATTTGCTCTGCATTCCGTCCATCATCTGTGTGTCTTTTGCTTTTTTGTGAATAGTTTGACTTAGCCATAGTAGAGGCAGAGACAGTCTTTCTCCTATGCAGCCCTACCTGTAGAGGAATTAGGGCATTTATATCCCGTCGTATCGCAAGTTAACTTTGCTAGTAAAATTGAGTAGCAAGAATATAACTAGAAGTTATGCCACAGTCATTGGAGAGGGCAGTACAATACCTCTACGCATTCAACTAAAAAAAGACACTGCATAAAACAACTAAAAAAAACATGGACTTAAAAATAGCAAGGACACTGAAACGACAACTAATTCACATATTGTAATATTTAATATTTTTATGTGATTACTTTACAACATCTAAGTAACTTGTCATACCAATAAAGTACTTTGACGTATGCAGAGTACAGGGATATCATCTCTGTGGCTTGTTTTTTTGGTTCCTTGCACAACACAGAATAAAGAGATCGAAAAGCCTTCACGCAGCCGTCTGCTGTGAGCATGCTGATCTAGGTGTATTTAAACATTTTACAGCATAGGCTACATTCAGCATGGTGTGTGCAGCTGAACAAACCGTGGAGAAAGAAAACTTACAGCATGGACGGATGTCTCCTGTAAATCTGCCAAAGTCGACACTTCCACGGGGTGAACTTTTATGACCATGTATGATCTTAAAATTAGTTAAAAATGATCCGCAATGAAAAGTTATGTCTTCGGATAGGAGGCAAAATTGCTGCCATATTCATGTGACAATTGATGTAATAGGTGAGATTTACTTTTCGGAAACCCATATGAATTGGTTTTCCAATAAATTGCCTGCCGGCTTTATAATAAATGTGTCCTTTTAGATTATAACTAGCATGATAATCATCACTGAATCTGCGAGATGGTGACAAATGACATGCCAAGTGACACAGTGTGAATTGAGAAAGTGGAGGATTAAGCCGAGGACCATTATTTCAATATGTATAAATTAGAAGCTTCAATATCCCTTTCCATTAATATTCCACCCACTAAAACTCAATTTTTCAATTGATGCTCTTTGTGATGATTTTGATAACTAGATATAGCAGATTGTCGCCACTACTAACGTTGTGTTATGAGAGTGATTGAATATGTGGAAGCCGCCTCCTCGAACAGTTCCTGACTAAGGAAGTTATTGTAAATATCTTAACGTTACAGAAGAATATTAAGTGCTAAAGCCAATGATGACCAGCATTTTTTAAAAGATATGCCGTTGCCAAATTCATATAATAAAAGTTGGCTTGATGTAATCGATGTTCACATGCACAGAAGAAAACAGACAGAAACCAAACTGTTTTATCCAAATATTGGTGTGCATTGAAACTTAAGGTGTGCCTGTCATGCGACAGAAAATATAAAGAGAACTCAGCCTCTGTAAACTAACAAACAGGCAATATCTGTCACCCATGAGGAAGTCATGGTTGTTCTGTAGGAACAGCAGTTCTAAGAGAGGAACCAGTGATCCTGCTGCAAAAAGCAAAATATCACTCTTGGGAAGACTGGTCAGGAATGTCTTTTCCTGTTGGCCAAGAGCTATCCCAAGAGCTCTGGGGAAGTAGGTTAGGCCATAATCGTTTGATTGGTGGTAGTGTGTGACTACTAATACCTCTTTGCAGCCACCTGACTTCGCTCCTGGTTCCTATGAAGAGAGCCAAACCTTGGTATTGAGCTGGACCGTGAAGGAGTCAGTGGGGGATTGTGGTAACAAATTGCAAGATCGCCCTTTCTTCAGAAGGAAACAGTGGTTCTAGTACCAATTTCCCAAAAGAAAAGCTTTGCTAACAAAATGCTGATAAATAGCCATGTGCTGAAATGAATACTTGCAATGAGTGCAGCTTTGATTCACTTGGTTTTGCTGCTGGTAAACTGTTTCAGTGACAAAAGTCATCCTCTGTTAGATGGACTGCTTGGGTGTTCACAAAGAGTTCCTCGAATCTGCCCCATACACTGAAGATCCGTACCAAACGTTATCTGCTGTGCCAGCCACTCGCTATGAAACAATGGCTCTGTTAATATGCTGTGACCAAGGCATTTGTGACACAAGTAAGTAATGTAGAGAACTATCCAGCCCTCTTACCGAGTGGCAAAATACTGTCCACTCATAGTGGTCTGTAAAATTAACTAAAGCATATAGATAAAGGCACAGTTAAAATAAAAACACTTGCTGTGCTTTTATCCATCTTGCCACAGCGTTCATGAGGGGTAGCTGAAGTGATCTGTAATAGAAACGACTTGCCTGCGACAGTTTAAACTTTAACTAAAATTATCCACCTTCTGCATCTAAGAAGTGGTCAATGTTCTGTCAAATAATCAAGTGAACATTAATAAGTTACGCTGGCTGCTTCCTTAACTTCAAGCAGACATATATTTAGTCACACCTTAGACACCTCATGCCCCAGTTTATAAGGAGAAAACATCTTTCTCCTACGCTTCTGTGAGAGTAACCCCATACATTATTATTAACAACTAGTCACAGTCCTTACTGACCATATTCTCCTTCATGAATGTTTTAGGTAGTTGTGGCAAAAAAAATCAGCTGAAGATTGTCGTATAGAAATACATTTCTTTCATCCTGAGAAGCAGCATCGTGTATTCTAGTGGAAAACTGGAGGTATAGAGCTTAGTGTTGCAAATGACTACTGTTATTTAGGTGTGCTTATTGATGGCATTACGTAGCTGGTTCTGTACAGCAACAACCCCATCCCCACTAATGTGACTGGTACTACTACATTTCTGCCTCCCCAAACCTCTCTCAAGTCCTCTTAGCCCATCAACTCTTTCTTCTTCCACTCCTCCCTTTGTGCAACATCGGGCTCCTTATTCCTGCTGTATATCCCACCACATCACATCTCTCTTCCCTTGTGGAACAATTCTATGTCAGGACTGGAGGCGAGGATTATGCCTTCTCACTTCACTTTATTTAACAGCAGCCATCATTAAAACACAATAAAAACTACGTTTCCCATGAACACTTGGTAAAAATGTAGTATCAGAAAAAATGTCCATTAGGGAACAGGTCCAAACCAACCAATCAGGAGGCCATCAGCCCCAACATAGTCCTTCTTCACTGGCCCTTCACCCTCTTTCTTCGCTGCTGCGCAGCCAAGATAAGTTCCTCATACTATCTTCTAAGGTGCTTTGGGGTTCTAGAATGCTGTAGTGCTTACCTTGTGTTGTGCGTGCCTTGATTTGCTTAAATTTATGCTGCTTTATTTGCGCGGCTCTCCCGCGTTGCATTCGTTGCCTTTGGTCTGTAAGAATCTTCTTTGAAGGTTGCATTGCCCTGCTTTTGTTGCGCGGTGTTCCCACGTCTCTTGTTTGCCCTCTATTTTTCTTCTTTGTTCAGTTTATGTGGCGAGGTGCTGACATGCCTATGTGCTGCCTCTGATTGCGTTTGTGGCAGCACAGGGCCGCGGGAGCGTTTTTCTCGCCCCTTCGCGGCCCCGTTCTGGTGAGGCTCATGTTGCGGTCCTCCCGCAGCTAGAGGGCACTGGAGGCTGCACGGGACCTTGGCGCACGCGTTTGACTTTCCTCAGAGGAATTCATTCAGCGCGCCGTGGGTCCCTGAGCTGCTGGCCTGAGGGAGATGCCCAGCAGGGTCTGTAGGCTGATCGGGCCTCTGACAAAGCAATTAAGGCCAAACAAGCCAGTTTCTCTTGACGCTCTGCAGCCTGTAAGAGCCCCTCTGCAGGGAAGGCTGCAGAGTTGGTATTTTGTCTTGTTTACACCCGTTTTGGGTCAGTATTTAGGCCACAGTGGCCTATAGGACAACTACCCAGGCCAGCGTGATTTATTTATATATATATATTTCTGGTGCACCAGTAGAAGTTGTCCCAGGGCGGCGACCCTATTAAGAATAGCGAGACCCTCGCATTTTGAAAATTCAGGCTGACACCCAGCCCCAAAATAAAAACTGCTGAATTAATTAAAGCCTCTCCAGCAGACCTTGGTCTTGGTCTGTTCCCAAGACCCTTTCTTGTTTGACCCACTCCTGGCTAGTCCTTGATTATTTCATAATGGACTATGAGGATGACTCCCAAGGGGTGGAGGACCCTCTGGCCGACCTCCCCTGGGACGAGGATTTTTATGATGCAGTTGACGCCTCTATGTACAGAGCAGTGGCAGAGGCCATGACTCCTCTTGAGGAGAGACTTTCCCGCCAAATTGCCCAGGCGTTTGAAAAGCTTGCTCCACCTCCCACAGCCCCCCTCCCAACCCTGAGGTCCCAGGGAGCCCCCTGGCTGGAGATGCAGCACCTCCCCAAGCTAAACGCGCCTGAGATGTGGGTGTAGACTTAGACGCCTTTGATAGGCTTAAGCAGGTCTTTTTAGCTACTCAGCCCCCCTTACCAGTGGGAGACAATGGTGTTCAGGGCCCTGTTAATCCTGTCCCTTTCAACGACACTGGGGATACAGATAACTAACCGGGGCCGTCCAGACCGTGGCTCCCCTCCACCCCCTCCCAGACTTCACAAGGTACTTCTGACATGCTTGACCCTGATGACATCATTCACCCTTGGTCCTCCGAATGGGCCCCGGCCGACAAGGTCGCAAGTTACGTGGCAGAGCACAGGAAGGGGTGGGAGCACACTGCTGACCTCCCAGCACAGTTCGCCCCTTAGCATTCTGGTAAATGCAGTTTGTAGTGCATGCTTACTTGGTATTTTGCTGCAGTGTTCCACCAAAGTTGGTGCAGATTAGTGCTGTCATCTCTAGACACATGTGTTTCTGGATTTTATCCGTCATCAGTAGAGATCAAAAACGATTTTCTTCTGGGGTTGCTGAGCAGGCTGCCACAATTCTTACAGGTCTCAGTACCTCTCACAGGCGCACAGGTGCATCTCCACTAGCTCGTCAGCTCAATGGCTCAAGGGAGCCTTTTTAAACAGGAAGGGGTGGGAGCACACTGCTGACCTCCCAGCACAGTTCGCCCCTTAGCATTCTGGTAAATGCAGTTTGTAGTGCATGCTTACTTGGTATTTTGCTGGAGTGTTCCACCAAAGTTGGTGCAGATTAGTGCTGTCATCTCTAGACACATGTGTTTCTGGATTTTATCCGTCATCAGTAGAGATCAAAAACGATTTTCTTCTGGGGTTGCTGAGCAGGCTGCCACAATTCTTACAGGTCTCAGTACCTCTCACAGGCGCACAGGTGCATCTCCACTAGCTCGTCAGCTCAATGGCTCAAGGGAGCCTTTTTAAACAGGAAGGGGTGGGAGCACACTGCTGACCTCCCAGCACAGTTCGCCCCTTAGCATTCTGGTAAATGCAGTTTGTAGTGCATGCTTACTTGGTATTTTGCTGGAGTGTTCCACCAAAGTTGGTGCAGATTAGTGCTGTCATCTCTAGACACATGTGTTTCTGGATTTTATCCGTCATCAGTAGAGATCAAAAACGATTTTCTTCTGGGGTTGCTGAGCAGGCTGCCACAATTCTTACAGGTCTCAGTACCTCTCACAGGCGCACAGGTGCATCTCCACTAGCTCGTCAGCTCAATGGCTCAAGGGAGCCTTTTTAAACAGGAAGGGGTGGGAGCACACTGCTGACCTCCCAGCACAGTTCGCCCCTTAGCATTCTGGTAAATGCAGTTTGTAGTGCATGCTTACTTGGTATTTTGCTGGAGTGTTCCACCAAAGTTGGTGCAGATTAGTGCTGTCATCTCTAGACACATGTGTTTCTGGATTTTATCCGTCATCAGTAGAGATCAAAAACGATTTTCTTCTGGGGTTGCTGAGCAGGCTGCCACAATTCTTACAGGTCTCAGTACCTCTCACAGGCGCACAGGTGCATCTCCACTAGCTCGTCAGCTCAATGGCTCAAGGGAGCCTTTTTAAACAGGAAGGGGTGGGAGCACACTGCTGACCTCCCAGCACAGTTCGCCCCTTAGCATTCTGGTAAATGCAGTTTGTAGTGCATGCTTACTTGGTATTTTGCTGGAGTGTTCCACCAAAGTTGGTGCAGATTAGTGCTGTCATCTCTAGACACATGTGTTTCTGGATTTTATCCGTCATCAGTAGAGATCAAAAACGATTTTCTTCTGGGGTTGCTGAGCAGGCTGCCACAATTCTTACAGGTCTCAGTACCTCTCACAGGCGCACAGGTGCATCTCCACTAGCTCGTCAGCTCAATGGCTCAAGGGAGCCTTTTTAAACAGGAAGGGGTGGGAGCACACTGCTGACCTCCCAGCACAGTTCGCCCCTTAGCATTCTGGTAAATGCAGTTTGTAGTGCATGCTTACTTGGTATTTTGCTGGAGTGTTCCACCAAAGTTGGTGCAGATTAGTGCTGTCATCTCTAGACACATGTGTTTCTGGATTTTATCCGTCATCAGTAGAGATCAAAAACGATTTTCTTCTGGGGTTGCTGAGCAGGCTGCCACAATTCTTACAGGTCTCAGTACCTCTCACAGGCGCACAGGTGCATCTCCACTAGCTCGTCAGCTCAATGGCTCAAGGGAGCCTTTTTAAACAGGAAGGGGTGGGAGCACACTGCTGACCTCCCAGCACAGTTCGCCCCTTAGCATTCTGGTAAATGCAGTTTGTAGTGCATGCTTACTTGGTATTTTGCTGGAGTGTTCCACCAAAGTTGGTGCAGATTAGTGCTGTCATCTCTAGACACATGTGTTTCTGGATTTTATCCGTCATCAGTAGAGATCAAAAACGATTTTCTTCTGGGGTTGCTGAGCAGGCTGCCACAATTCTTACAGGTCTCAGTACCTCTCACAGGCGCACAGGTGCATCTCCACTAGCTCGTCAGCTCAATGGCTCAAGGGAGCCTTTTTAAACAGGAAGGGGTGGGAGCACACTGCTGACCTCCCAGCACAGTTCGCCCCTTAGCATTCTGGTAAATGCAGTTTGTAGTGCATGCTTACTTGGTATTTTGCTGGAGTGTTCCACCAAAGTTGGTGCAGATTAGTGCTGTCATCTCTAGACACATGTGTTTCTGGATTTTATCCGTCATCAGTAGAGATCAAAAACGATTTTCTTCTGGGGTTGCTGAGCAGGCTGCCACAATTCTTACAGGTCTCAGTACCTCTCACAGGCGCACAGGTGCATCTCCACTAGCTCGTCAGCTCAATGGCTCAAGGGAGCCTTTTTAAACAGGAAGGGGTGGGAGCACACTGCTGACCTCCCAGCACAGTTCGCCCCTTAGCATTCTGGTAAATGCAGTTTGTAGTGCATGCTTACTTGGTATTTTGCTGGAGTGTTCCACCAAAGTTGGTGCAGATTAGTGCTGTCATCTCTAGACACATGTGTTTCTGGATTTTATCCGTCATCAGTAGAGATCAAAAACGATTTTCTTCTGGGGTTGCTGAGCAGGCTGCCACAATTCTTACAGGTCTCAGTACCTCTCACAGGCGCACAGGTGCATCTCCACTAGCTCGTCAGCTCAATGGCTCAAGGGAGCCTTTTTAAACAGGAAGGGGTGGGAGCACACTGCTGACCTCCCAGCACAGTTCGCCCCTTAGCATTCTGGTAAATGCAGTTTGTAGTGCATGCTTACTTGGTATTTTGCTGGAGTGTTCCACCAAAGTTGGTGCAGATTAGTGCTGTCATCTCTAGACACATGTGTTTCTGGATTTTATCCGTCATCAGTAGAGATCAAAAACGATTTTCTTCTGGGGTTGCTGAGCAGGCTGCCACAATTCTTACAGGTCTCAGTACCTCTCACAGGCGCACAGGTGCATCTCCACTAGCTCGTCAGCTCAATGGCTCAAGGGAGCCTTTTTAAACAGGAAGGGGTGGGAGCACACTGCTGACCTCCCAGCACAGTTCGCCCCTTAGCATTCTGGTAAATGCAGTTTGTAGTGCATGCTTACTTGGTATTTTGCTGGAGTGTTCCACCAAAGTTGGTGCAGATTAGTGCTGTCATCTCTAGACACATGTGTTTCTGGATTTTATCCGTCATCAGTAGAGATCAAAAACGATTTTCTTCTGGGGTTGCTGAGCAGGCTGCCACAATTCTTACAGGTCTCAGTACCTCTCACAGGCGCACAGGTGCATCTCCACTAGCTCGTCAGCTCAATGGCTCAAGGGAGCCTTTTTAAACAGGAAGGGGTGGGAGCACACTGCTGACCTCCCAGCACAGTTCGCCCCTTAGCATTCTGGTAAATGCAGTTTGTAGTGCATGCTTACTTGGTATTTTGCTGGAGTGTTCCACCAAAGTTGGTGCAGATTAGTGCTGTCATCTCTAGACACATGTGTTTCTGGATTTTATCCGTCATCAGTAGAGATCAAAAACGATTTTCTTCTGGGGTTGCTGAGCAGGCTGCCACAATTCTTACAGGTCTCAGTACCTCTCACAGGCGCACAGGTGCATCTCCACTAGCTCGTCAGCTCAATGGCTCAAGGGAGCCTTTTTAAACAGGAAGGGGTGGGAGCACACTGCTGACCTCCCAGCACAGTTCGCCCCTTAGCATTCTGGTAAATGCAGTTTGTAGTGCATGCTTACTTGGTATTTTGCTGGAGTGTTCCACCAAAGTTGGTGCAGATTAGTGCTGTCATCTCTAGACACATGTGTTTCTGGATTTTATCCGTCATCAGTAGAGATCAAAAACGATTTTCTTCTGGGGTTGCTGAGCAGGCTGCCACAATTCTTACAGGTCTCAGTACCTCTCACAGGCGCACAGGTGCATCTCCACTAGCTCGTCAGCTCAATGGCTCAAGGGAGCCTTTTTAAACAGGAAGGGGTGGGAGCACACTGCTGACCTCCCAGCACAGTTCGCCCCTTAGCATTCTGGTAAATGCAGTTTGTAGTGCATGCTTACTTGGTATTTTGCTGGAGTGTTCCACCAAAGTTGGTGCAGATTAGTGCTGTCATCTCTAGACACATGTGTTTCTGGATTTTATCCGTCATCAGTAGAGATCAAAAACGATTTTCTTCTGGGGTTGCTGAGCAGGCTGCCACAATTCTTACAGGTCTCAGTACCTCTCACAGGCGCACAGGTGCATCTCCACTAGCTCGTCAGCTCAATGGCTCAAGGGAGCCTTTTTAAACAGGAAGGGGTGGGAGCACACTGCTGACCTCCCAGCACAGTTCGCCCCTTAGCATTCTGGTAAATGCAGTTTGTAGTGCATGCTTACTTGGTATTTTGCTGGAGTGTTCCACCAAAGTTGGTGCAGATTAGTGCTGTCATCTCTAGACACATGTGTTTCTGGATTTTATCCGTCATCAGTAGAGATCAAAAACGATTTTCTTCTGGGGTTGCTGAGCAGGCTGCCACAATTCTTACAGGTCTCAGTACCTCTCACAGGCGCACAGGTGCATCTCCACTAGCTCGTCAGCTCAATGGCTCAAGGGAGCCTTTTTAAACAGGAAGGGGTGGGAGCACACTGCTGACCTCCCAGCACAGTTCGCCCCTTAGCATTCTGGTAAATGCAGTTTGTAGTGCATGCTTACTTGGTATTTTGCTGGAGTGTTCCACCAAAGTTGGTGCAGATTAGTGCTGTCATCTCTAGACACATGTGTTTCTGGATTTTATCCGTCATCAGTAGAGATCAAAAACGATTTTCTTCTGGGGTTGCTGAGCAGGCTGCCACAATTCTTACAGGTCTCAGTACCTCTCACAGGCGCACAGGTGCATCTCCACTAGCTCGTCAGCTCAATGGCTCAAGGGAGCCTTTTTAAACAGGAAGGGGTGGGAGCACACTGCTGACCTCCCAGCACAGTTCGCCCCTTAGCATTCTGGTAAATGCAGTTTGTAGTGCATGCTTACTTGGTATTTTGCTGGAGTGTTCCACCAAAGTTGGTGCAGATTAGTGCTGTCATCTCTAGACACATGTGTTTCTGGATTTTATCCGTCATCAGTAGAGATCAAAAACGATTTTCTTCTGGGGTTGCTGAGCAGGCTGCCACAATTCTTACAGGTCTCAGTACCTCTCACAGGCGCACAGGTGCATCTCCACTAGCTCGTCAGCTCAATGGCTCAAGGGAGCCTTTTTAAACAGGAAGGGGTGGGAGCACACTGCTGACCTCCCAGCACAGTTCGCCCCTTAGCATTCTGGTAAATGCAGTTTGTAGTGCATGCTTACTTGGTATTTTGCTGGAGTGTTCCACCAAAGTTGGTGCAGATTAGTGCTGTCATCTCTAGACACATGTGTTTCTGGATTTTATCCGTCATCAGTAGAGATCAAAAACGATTTTCTTCTGGGGTTGCTGAGCAGGCTGCCACAATTCTTACAGGTCTCAGTACCTCTCACAGGCGCACAGGTGCATCTCCACTAGCTCGTCAGCTCAATGGCTCAAGGGAGCCTTTTTAAACAGGAAGGGGTGGGAGCACACTGCTGACCTCCCAGCACAGTTCGCCCCTTAGCATTCTGGTAAATGCAGTTTGTAGTGCATGCTTACTTGGTATTTTGCTGGAGTGTTCCACCAAAGTTGGTGCAGATTAGTGCTGTCATCTCTAGACACATGTGTTTCTGGATTTTATCCGTCATCAGTAGAGATCAAAAACGATTTTCTTCTGGGGTTGCTGAGCAGGCTGCCACAATTCTTACAGGTCTCAGTACCTCTCACAGGCGCACAGGTGCATCTCCACTAGCTCGTCAGCTCAATGGCTCAAGGGAGCCTTTTTAAACAGGAAGGGGTGGGAGCACACTGCTGACCTCCCAGCACAGTTCGCCCCTTAGCATTCTGGTAAATGCAGTTTGTAGTGCATGCTTACTTGGTATTTTGCTGGAGTGTTCCACCAAAGTTGGTGCAGATTAGTGCTGTCATCTCTAGACACATGTGTTTCTGGATTTTATCCGTCATCAGTAGAGATCAAAAACGATTTTCTTCTGGGGTTGCTGAGCAGGCTGCCACAATTCTTACAGGTCTCAGTACCTCTCACAGGCGCACAGGTGCATCTCCACTAGCTCGTCAGCTCAATGGCTCAAGGGAGCCTTTTTAAACAGGAAGGGGTGGGAGCACACTGCTGACCTCCCAGCACAGTTCGCCCCTTAGCATTCTGGTAAATGCAGTTTGTAGTGCATGCTTACTTGGTATTTTGCTGGAGTGTTCCACCAAAGTTGGTGCAGATTAGTGCTGTCATCTCTAGACACATGTGTTTCTGGATTTTATCCGTCATCAGTAGAGATCAAAAACGATTTTCTTCTGGGGTTGCTGAGCAGGCTGCCACAATTCTTACAGGTCTCAGTACCTCTCACAGGCGCACAGGTGCATCTCCACTAGCTCGTCAGCTCAATGGCTCAAGGGAGCCTTTTTAAACAGGAAGGGGTGGGAGCACACTGCTGACCTCCCAGCACAGTTCGCCCCTTAGCATTCTGGTAAATGCAGTTTGTAGTGCATGCTTACTTGGTATTTTGCTGGAGTGTTCCACCAAAGTTGGTGCAGATTAGTGCTGTCATCTCTAGACACATGTGTTTCTGGATTTTATCCGTCATCAGTAGAGATCAAAAACGATTTTCTTCTGGGGTTGCTGAGCAGGCTGCCACAATTCTTACAGGTCTCAGTACCTCTCACAGGCGCACAGGTGCATCTCCACTAGCTCGTCAGCTCAATGGCTCAAGGGAGCCTTTTTAAACAGGAAGGGGTGGGAGCACACTGCTGACCTCCCAGCACAGTTCGCCCCTTAGCATTCTGGTAAATGCAGTTTGTAGTGCATGCTTACTTGGTATTTTGCTGGAGTGTTCCACCAAAGTTGGTGCAGATTAGTGCTGTCATCTCTAGACACATGTGTTTCTGGATTTTAACCGTCATCAGTAGAGATCAAAAACGATTTTCTTCTGGGGTTGCTGAGCAGTCTGCCACAATTCTTACAGGTCTCAGTACCTCTCACAGGCGCACAGGTGCATCTCCACTAGCTTGTCAGCTCCATGGCTTAAGGGAGCCTTTTTAAACAGGAAGGGGTGGGAGCACACTGCTGACCTCCCAGCACAGTTCGCCCCTTAGCATTCTGGTAAATGCAGTTTGTAGTGCATGCTTACTTGGTATTTTGCTGGAGTGTTCCACCAAAGTTGGTGCAGATTAGTGCTGTCATCTCTAGACACATGTGTTTCTGGATTTTATCCGTCATCAGTAGAGATCAAAAACGATTTTCTTCTGGGGTTGCTGAGCAGGCTGCCACAATTCTTACAGGTCTCAGTACCTCTCACAGGCGCACAGGTGCATCTCCACTAGCTCGTCAGCTCAATGGCTCAAGGGAGCCTTTTTAAACAGGAAGGGGTGGGAGCACACTGCTGACCTCCCAGCACAGTTCGCCCCTTAGCATTCTGGTAAATGCAGTTTGTAGTGCATGCTTACTTGGTATTTTGCTGGAGTGTTCCACCAAAGTTGGTGCAGATTAGTGCTGTCATCTCTAGACACATGTGTTTCTGGATTTTATCCGTCATCAGTAGAGATCAAAAACGATTTTCTTCTGGGGTTGCTGAGCAGGCTGCCACAATTCTTACAGGTCTCAGTACCTCTCACAGGCGCACAGGTGCATCTCCACTAGCTCGTCAGCTCAATGGCTCAAGGGAGCCTTTTTAAACAGGAAGGGGTGGGAGCACACTGCTGACCTCCCAGCACAGTTCGCCTCTTAGCATTCTGGTAAATGCAGTTTGTAGTGCATGCTTAATTGGTATTTTGCTGGAGTGTTCCACCAAAGTTGGTGCAGATTAGTGCTGTCATCTCTAGACACATGTGTTTCTGGATTTTATCCGTCATCAGTAGAGATCAAACTGTGCTGGGAGGTCAGTAGTGTGCTCCCACCCCTTCCTGTTTGAAAAGGCTCCCTTGAGCCATTGAGCTGACGAGCTTGTGGAGATGCACCTGTGCGCCTGTGAGAGGTACTGAGACCTGTAAGAATTGTGGCAGCCTGCTCAGCAACCCCAGATGAAAATCGTTTTTGATCTCTACTGATGACGGATAAAATCCAGAAACACATGTGTCTAGAGATGTACAGCACTAACCTGCACCAACTTTGGTGGAACACTCCAGCAAAATACCAAGTAAGCGTGCACTACAAACTGCATTTACCATAATGCTAAGGGGCGAACTGTGCTGGGAGGTCAGCAGTGTGCTCCCACCCTTCCTGTTTGAAAAGGCTCCCTTGAGCCATTGAGCTGACGAGCTTGTGGAGATGCACCTGTGCGCCTGTGAGAGGTACTGAGACCTGTAAGAATTGTGGCAGCCTGCTCAGCAACCCCAGATGAAAATCGTTTTTTGATCTCTACTGATGACGGATAAAATCCAGAAACACATGTGTCTAGAGATGTACAGCACTAACCTGCACCAACTTTGGTGGAACACTCCAGCAAAATACCAAGTAAGCGTGCACTACAAACTGCATTTACCATAATGCTAAGGGGCGAACTGTGCTGGGAGGTCAGCAGTGTGCTCCCACCCCTTCCTGTTTGAAAAGGCTCCCTTGAGCCATTGAGCTGACGAGCTTGTGGAGATGCACCTGTGCGCCTGTGAGAGGTACTGAGACCTGTAAGAATTGTGGCAGCCTGCTCAGCAACCCCAGATGAAAATCGTTTTTGATCTCTACTGATGACGGATAAAATCCAGAAACACATGTGTCTAGAGATGTACAGCACTAACCTGCACCAACTTTGGTGGAACACTCCAGCAAAATAACAAGTAAGCGTGCACTACAAACTGCATTTACCATAATGCTAAGGGGCGAACTGTGCTGGGAGGTCAGCAGTGTGCTCCCACCCCTTCCTGTTTGAAAAGGCTCCCTTGAGCCATTGAGCTGACGAGCTTGTGGAGATGCACCTGTGCGCCTGTGAGAGGTACTGAGACCTGTAAGAATTGTGGCAGCCTGCTCAGCAACCCCAGATGAAAATCGTTTTTGATCTCTACTGATGACGGATAAAATCCAGAAACACATGTGTCTAGAGATGTACAGCACTAATCTGCACCAACTTTGGTGGAACACTCCAGCAAAATACCAAGTACAGCGTGCACTACAAACTGCATTTACCATAATGCTAAGGGGCGAACTGTGCTGGGAGGTCAGCAGTGTGCTCCCACCCCTTCCTGTTTGAAAAGGCTCCCTTGAGCCATTGAGCTGACGAGCTTGTGGAGATGCACCTGTGCGCCTGTGAGAGGTACTGAGACCTGTAAGAATTGTGGCAGCCTGCTCAGCAACCCCAGATGAAAATCGTTTTTTGATCTCTACTGATGACGGATAAAATCCAGAAACACATGTGTCTAGAGATGTACAGCACTAACCTGCACCAACTTTGGTGGAACACTCCAGCAAAATACCAAGTAAGCGTGCACTAC
Organism: Calotriton arnoldi; assembly: GCA_963921515.1. Classification (NCBI taxonomy): domain Eukaryota; kingdom Metazoa; phylum Chordata; class Amphibia; order Caudata; family Salamandridae; genus Calotriton; species Calotriton arnoldi. Next base: position 425,256 of record CAWUFW010003150.1, on the reverse strand, counting down.
AAACTGCATTTACCATAATGCTAAGGGGCGAACTGTGCTGGGAGGTCAGCAGTGTGCTCCCACCCCTTCCTGTTTGAAAAGGCTCCCTTGAGCCATTGAGCTGACGAGCTTGTGGAGATGCACCTGTGCGCCTGTGAGAGGTACTGAGACCTGTAAGAATTGTGGCAGCCTGCTCAGCAACCCCAGATGAAAATCGTTTTTTGATCTCTACTGATGACGGATAAAATCCAGAAACACATGTGTCTAGAGATGTACAGCACTAACCTGCACCAACTTTGGTGGAACACTCCAGCAAAATACCAAGTAAGCGTGCACTACAAACTGCATTTACCATAATGCTAAGGGGCGAACTGTGCTGGGAGGTCAGCAGTGTGCTCCCACCCCTTCCTGTTTGAAAAGGCTCCCTTGAGCCATTGAGCTGACGAGCTTGTGGAGATGCACCTGTGCGCCTGTGAGAGGTACTGAGACCTGTAAGAATTGTGGCAGCCTGCTCAGCAACCCCAGATGAAAATCGTTTTTTGATCTCTACTGATGACGGATAAACTCCAGAAACACATGTGTCTAGAGATGTACAGCACTAACCTGCACCAACTTTGGTGGAACACTCCAGCAAAATACCAAGTAAGCGTGCACTACAAACTGCATTTACCATAATGCTAAGGGGCGAACTGTGCTGGGAGGTCAGCAGTGTGCTCCCACCCCTTCCTGTTTGAAAAGGCTCCCTTGAGCCATTGAGCTGACGAGCTTGTGGAGATGCACCTGTGCGCCTGTGAGAGGTACTGAGACCTGTAAGAATTGTGGCAGCCTGCTCAGCAACCCCAGATGAAAATCGTTTTTTGATCTCTACTGATGACGGATAAAATCCAGAAACACATGTGTCTAGAGATGTACAGCACTAACCTGCACCAACTTTGGTGGAACACTCCAGCAAAATAACAAGTAAGCGTGCACTACAAACTGCATTTACCATAATGCTAAGGGGCGAACTGTGCTGGGAGGTCAGCAGTGTGCTCCCAACCCTTCCTGTTTGAAAAGGCTCATTTGAGCCATTGAGCTGACGAGCTTGTGGAGATGCACCTGTGCGCCTGTGAGAGGTACTGAGACCTGTAAGAATTGTGGCAGCCTGCTCAGCAACCCCAGATGAAAATCGTTTTTTGATCTCTACTGATGACGGATAAAATCCAGAAACACATGTGTCTAGAGATGTACAGCACTAACCTGCACCAACTTTGGTGGAACACTCCAGCAAAATACCAAGTAAGCGTGCACTACAAACTGCATTTACCATAATGCTAAGGGGCGAACTGTGCTGGGAGGTCAGCAGTGTGCTCCCACCCCTTCCTGTTTGAAAAGGCTCCCTTGAGCCATTGAGCTGACGAGCTTGTGGAGATGCACCTGTGCGCCTGTGAGAGGTACTGAGACCTGTAAGAATTGTGGCAGCCTGCTCAGCAACCCCAGACGAAAATCGTTTTTGATCTCTACTGATGACGGATAAAATCCAGAAACACATGTGTCTAGAGATGTACAGCACTAACCTGCACCAACTTTGGTGGAACACTCCAGCAAAATACCAAGTAAGCGTGCACTACAAACTGCATTTACCATAATGCTAAGGGGCGAACTGTGCTGGGAGGTCAGCAGTGTGCTCCCACCCCTTCCTGTTTGAAAAGGCTCCCTTGAGCCATTGAGCTGACGAGCTTGTGGAGATGCACCTGTGCGCCTGTGAGAGGTACTGAGACCTGTAAGAATTGTGGCAGCCTGCTCAGCAACCCCAGATGAAAATCGTTTTTTGATCTCTACTGATGACGGATAAAATCCAGAAACACATGTGTCTAGAGATGTACAGCACTAACCTGCACCAACTTTGGTGGAACACTCCAGCAAAATAACAAGTAAGCGTGCACTACAAACTGCATTTACCATAATGCTAAGGGGCGAACTGTGCTGGGAGGTCAGCAGTGTGCTCCCACCCCTTCCTGTTTGAAAAGGCTCCCTTGAGCCATTGAGCTGACGAGCTTGTGGAGATGCACCTGTGCGCCTGTGAGAGGTACTGAGACCTGTAAGAATTGTGGCAGCCTGCTCAGCAACCCCAGATGAAAATCGTTTTTTGATCTCTACTGATGACGGATAAAATCCAGAAACACATGTGTCTAGAGATGTACAGCACTAACCTGCACCAACTTTGGTGGAACACTCCAGCAAAATAACAAGTAAGCGTGCACTACAAACTGCATTTACCATAATGCTAAGGGGCGAACTGTGCTGGGAGGTCAGCAGTGTGCTCCCACCCCTTCCTGTTTGAAAAGGCTCCCTTGAGCCATTGAGCTGACGAGCTTGTGGAGATGCACCTGTGCGCCTGTGAGAGGTACTGAGACCTGTAAGAATTGTGGCAGCCTGCTCAGCAACCCCAGATGAAAATCGTTTTTGATCTCTACTGATGACGGATAAAATCCAGAAACACATGAGTCTAGAGATGTACAGCACTAACCTGCACCAACTTTGGTGGAACACTCCAGCAAAATAACAAGTAAGCGTGCACTACAAACTGCATTTACCATAATGCTAAGCGGCGAACTGTGCTGGGAGGTCAGCAGTGTGCTCCCACCCCTTCCTGTTTGAAAAGGCTCCCTTGAGCCATTGAGCTGACGAGCTTGTGGAGATGCACCTGTGCGCCTGTGAGAGGTACTGAGACCTGTAAGAATTGTGGCAGCCTGCTCAGCAACCCCAGATGAAAATCGTTTTTTGATCTCTACTGATGACGGATAAAATCCAGAAACACATGTGTCTAGAGATGTACAGCACTAACCTGCACCAACTTTGGTGGAACACTCCAGCAAAATAACAAGTAAGCGTGCACTACAAACTGCATTTACCATAATGCTAAGGGGCGAACTGTGCTGGGAGGTCAGCAGTGTGCTCCCACCCCTTCCTGTTTGAAAAGGCTCCCTTGAGCCATTGAGCTGACGAGCTTGTGGAGATGCACCTGTGCGCCTGTGAGAGGTACTGAGACCTGTAAGAATTGTGGCAGCCTGCTCAGCAACCCCAGATGAAAATCGTTTTTTGATCTCTACTGATGACGGATAAAATCCAGAAACACATGTGTCTAGAGATGTACAGCACTAACCTGCACCAACTTTGGTGGAACACTCCAGCAAAATAACAAGTAAGCGTGCACTACAAACTGCATTTACCATAATGCTAAGGGGCGAACTGTGCTGGGAGGTCAGCAGTGTGCTCCCACCCCTTCCTGTTTGAAAAGGCTCCCTTGAGCCATTGAGCTGACGAGCTTGTGGAGATGCACCTGTGCGCCTGTGAGAGGTACTGAGACCTGTAAGAATTGTGGCAGCCTGCTCAGCAACCCCAGATGAAAATCGTTTTTTGATCTCTACTGATGACGGATAAAATCCAGAAACACATGTGTCTAGAGATGTACAGCACTAACCTGCACCAACTTTGGTGGAACACTCCAGCAAAATACCAAGATAAGCGTGCACTACAAACTGCATTTACCATAATGCTAAGGGGCGAACTGTGCTGGGAGGTCAGCAGTGTGCTCCCACCCCTTCCTGTTTGAAAAGGCTCCCTTGAGCCATTGAGCTGACGAGCTTGTGGAGTTGCACCTGTGCGCCTGTGAGAGGTACTGAGACCTGTAAGAATTGTGGCAGCCTGCTCAGCAACCCCAGATGAAAATCGTTTTTGATCTCTACTGATGACGGATAAAATCCAGAAACACATGTGTCTAGAGATGTACAGCACTAACCTGCACCAACTTTGGTGGAACACTCCAGCAAAATAACAAGTAAGCGTGCACTACAAACTGCATTTACCATAATGCTAAGGGGCGAACTGTGCTGGGAGGTCAGCAGTGTGCTCCCACCCCTTCCTGTTTGAAAAGGCTCCCTTGAGCCATTGAGCTGACGAGCTTGTGGAGATGCACCTGTGCGCCTGTGAGAGGTACTGAGACCTGTAAGAATTGTGGCAGCCTGCTCAGCAACCCCAGATGAAAATCGTTTTTTGATCTCTACTGATGACGGATAAAATCCAGAAACACATGTGTCTAGAGATGTACAGCACTAACCTGCACCAACTTTGGTGGAACACTCCAGCAAAATAACAAGTAAGCGTGCACTACAAACTGCATTTACCATAATGCTAAGGGGCGAACTGTGCTGGGAGGTCAGCAGTGTGCTCCCACCCCTTCCTGTTTGAAAAGGCTCCCTTGAGCCATTGAGCTGACGAGCTTGTGGAGATGCACCTGTGCGCCTGTGAGAGGTACTGAGACCTGTAAGAATTGTGGCAGCCTGCTCAGCAACCCCAGATGAAAATCGTTTTTGATCTCTACTGATGACGGATAAAATCCAGAAACACATGTGTCTAGAGATGTACAGCACTAACCTGCACCAACTTTGGTGGAACACTCCAGCAAAATAACAAGTAAGCGTGCACTACAAACTGCATTTACCATAATGCTAAGGGGCGAACTGTGCTGGGAGGTCAGCAGTGTGCTCGCACCCCTTCCTGTTTGAAAAGGCTCCCTTGAGCCATTGAGCTGACGAGCTTGTGGAGATGCACCTGTGCGCCTGTGAGAGGTACTGAGACCTGTAAGAATTGTGGCAGCCTGCTCAGCAACCCCAGATGAAAATCGTTTTTGATCTCTACTGATGACGGATAAAATCCAGAAACACATGTGTCTAGAGATGTACAGCACTAACCTGCACCAACTTTGGTGGAACACTCCAGCAAAATAACAAGTAAGCGTGCACTACAAACTGCATTTACCATAATGCTAAGGGGCGAACTGTGCTGGGAGGTCAGCAGTGTGCTCCCACCCCTTCCTGTTTGAAAAGGCTCCCTTGAGCCATTGAGCTGACGAGCTTGTGGAGATGCACCTGTGCGCCTGTGAGAGGTACTGAGACCTGTAAGAATTGTGGCAGCCTGCTCAGCAACCCCAGATGAAAATCGTTTTTGATCTCTACTGATGACGGATAAAATCCAGAAACACATGTGTCTAGAGATGTACAGCACTAACCTGCACCAACTTTGGTGGAACACTCCAGCAAAATACCAAGTAAGCGTGCACTACAAACTGCATTTACCATAATGCTAAGGGGCGAACTGTGCTGGGAGGTCAGCAGTGTGCTCCCACCCCTTCCTGTTTGAAAAGGCTCCCTTGAGCCATTGAGCTGACGAGCTTGTGGAGATGCACCTGTGCGCCTGTGAGAGGTACTGAGACCTGTAAGAATTGTGGCAGCCTGCTCAGCAACCCCAGATGAAAATCGTTTTTGATCTCTACTGATGACGGATAAAATCCAGAAACACATGTGTCTAGAGATGTACAGCACTAACCTGCACCAACTTTGGTGGAACACTCCAGCAAAATAACAAGTAAGCGTGCACTACAAACTGCATTTACCATAATGCTAAGGGGCGAACTGTGCTGGGAGGTCAGCAGTGTGCTCCCACCCCTTCCTGTTTGAAAAGGCTCCCTTGAGCCATTGAGCTGACGAGCTTGTGGAGATGCACCTGTGCGCCTATGAGAGGTACTGAGACCTGTAAGAATTGTGGCAGCCTGCTCAGCAACCCCAGATGAAAATCGTTTTTGATCTCTACTGATGACGGATAAAATCCAGAAACACATGTGTCTAGAGATGTACAGCACTAACCTGCACCAACTTGGTGGAACACTCCAGCAAAATAACAAGTAAGCGTGCACTACAAACTGCATTTACCATAATGCTAAGGGGCGAACTGTAGCGGGAGGTCAGCAGTGTGCTCCCACCTCTTCCTGTTTGAAAAGGCTCCCTTGAGCCATTGAGCTGACGAGCTTGTGGAGATGCACCTGTGCGCCTGTGAGAGGTACTGAGACCTGTAAGAATTGTGGCAGCCTGCTCAGCAACCCCAGATGAAAATCGTTTTTTGATCTCTACTGATGACGGATAAAATCCAGAAACACATGTGTCTAGAGATGTACAGCACTAACCTGCACCAACTTTGGTGGAACACTCCAGCAAAATAACAAGTAAGCGTGCACTACAAACTGCATTTACCATAATGCTAAGGGGCGAACTGTGCTGGGAGGTCAGCAGTGTGCTCCCACCCCTTCCTGTTTGAAAAGGCTCCCTTGAGCCATTGAGCTGACGAGCTTGTGGAGATGCACCTGTGCGCCTGTGAGAGGTACTGAGACCTGTAAGAATTGTGGCAGCCTGCTCAGCAACCCCAGATGAAAATCGTTTTTGATCTCTACTGATGACGGATAAAATCCAGAAACACATGTGTCTAGAGATGTACAGCACTAACCTGCACCAACTTTGGTGGAACACTCCAGCAAAATAACAAGTAAGCGTGCACTACAAACTGCATTTACCATAATGCTAAGGGGCGAACTGTGCTGGGAGGTCAGCAGTGTGCTCCCACCCCTTCCTGTTTGAAAAGGCTCCCTTGAGCCATTGAGCTGACGAGCTTGTGGAGATGCACCTGTGCGCCTGTGAGAGGTACTGAGACCTGTAAGAATTGTGGCAGCCTGCTCAGCAACCCCAGATGAAAATCGTTTTTGATCTCTACTGATGACGGATAAAATCCAGAAACACATGTGTCTAGAGATGTACAGCACTAACCTGCACCAACTTTGGTGGAACACTCCAGCAAAATAACAAGTAAGCGTGCGCTACAAACTGCATTTACCATAATGCTAAGGGGCGAACTGTGCTGGGAGGTCAGCAGTGTGCTCCCACCCCTTCCTGTTTGAAAAGGCTCCCTTGAGCCATTGAGCTGACGAGCTTGTGGAGATGCACCTGTGCGCCTGTGAGAGGTACTGAGACCTGTAAGAATTGTGGCAGCCTGCTCAGCAACCCCAGATGAAAATCGTTTTTTGATCTCTACTGATGACGGATAAAATCCAGAAACACATGTGTCTAGAGATGTACAGCACTAACCTGCACCAACTTTGGTGGAACACTCCAGCAAAATAACAAGTAAGCGTGCACTACAAACTGCATTTACCATAATGCTAAGGGGCGAACTGTGCTGGGAGGTCAGCAGTGTGCTCCCACCCCTTCCTACGTGGCAGAGCACATTCGTTGTCCGCTGGAGAAAGAGGCCCATAATTGTCTCTGCGCTGAATGCCCCCGCCCATCTCTGGAGGGGAAGGTGGTGCTCTCCCCGGAAATAGACCCACGTATGGCCACATTCCTGCAAAAGTTCATCAAGGACCCCAAGAAGGGTATAGATAGGTCCTGGTGGGCATGCCAGTACAAACTCCTTGATACTCTTGGTCCCATAACTAAAATCCTAGATATGGCCGAGGAGGCTAAGTCATCTGGCTCCCTGATTTCTCCGGAGACTCTTTCTGGGTGGGCCCAAAGAGCCATTATATTTCTGGGCAATGCGAATTGTGCCCTGTCCACAGAGCGTTGCCGCTCTCTTCTGATTAAGGTGGACCCCAAGCTAGGAGACCTGGCAGACTCAGAGGAAGGAGTGATTGCGCAGGGTGGGCTCTTTGGTCAAGGAGTTAGGAAAATTTGTAAATACCTTTACCTCCCTTGACAAGGCCCATACATCTATCAGGAAGGTGTTCCCTCGTGTTTTCCGCGGGGCCGGTCGAGGTAGGGGCCGCTCGACCGGCCGTCCGTCCAACCAGTACCCTCAAAAAGGGCAAGGCTCTAGGAACAAGTATCAGGACCAGTCACGCTTTGGAAATTTCTACCCCACGAGAGGCCAGCATGGCAAAGGCAGAGGATACAGTGGAGCAGCAACCTCCTCAAGCCCCGGTGAGTGTTCTCCCTTCTTCCCGCTTAAAGATCTAGGCGGCTGGCAAATTTTTTCCAGACATGGATTTCCATCACAGGGGAAGCATCGGTACTCCAGGTGGTTTGGGATTCCACATAGACTATCTTGGGGATCCCTCCCAGCGGGCTCAGCCCCGTCCCATCCAGTTCTCACAGCGGGAGACTGCCCTGAAAGACGAGAAGGTTGCTTTCCTCCTCTCCAAGGGCGCTATTTCCATTTCTTCTCCTCATCCCCGGGGGTTCATAAGCAATATCTTTTTGGTCGAAAAGTCAGATGGGGGCCAACGACCTGTGATCAAACTCAGCGAGTTCAACGAGTGGCTGGTTTACCACCTCTTCAAAATGGAGGGAATCCACCTCCTCAGGGACGTTATTTGGCCTTCGAATTGGACGGTTTGGCTGGACCTCAAAGACGCCTACCTGGTCGACCCAATTTTCCCGCCTCATCACCGGTTCCTTCAGTTCACTTGGTGACAACAGACGTACGAGTTTTCCACTCTTCCCTTCGGTCTTTCCTCAGCCCCTTGGTGCTTCACCAAGGTCCTCAAACCGGTGGTGGAATACCTGAGGGCTCAGGGTATCCGGATGATTGTGTACTTGGACGATCTGCTTTTGATGGGTCCATGTCCAAACCAATTGTTGTCCCACCTCCGGATAGCGGTAGATCTGCTTCAGAGCTTAGGCTTTGTGATCAACGAGAAGAAATCACTGTTGATACTGTCTCAATGCTTAACCTTTCTAGGATTCGTAATAGACTCCACCTCATCTATTCTGAGTCTTCCCTCCAGGAAGGTGTTGAAGATTCGGCACGAACTAAGACGTACTCTCACCAAACATCAGGTTTCACTCAGACAGCTGGTGCGAGTTGTACGCCTCCTTTCCACATCGATCCAGGCCATCTTCCCAGGTCCTCTCCACTATCGGGCTTTACAACGCCTGAAGGCTTCCCACCTCCGAAGGGGATGCCCTTATTCTCACAAAGTGTTTCTTTCGGAAGAGGCACGAGAAGAGCTTCAGTGGTGGTTAGACCACATGGAGGCCTGGAACGGCCGCACGATCTTCGGCTTGACTTAAGACTTGATCATAGAATCCGACGCCAGCAGGGTAAGCTGGGGGGCCAGATGCGGCCCTTTTTCCACAGGAGGTTTGTGGTCTCCAGAAGAACGAAGGTTACATATCAACTGCTTAGAACTTCTAGCAGGTTCCTTCACAGTCCGCTGTTGGATGAGAGATTCGATCCAGTCGTGTGTTCTCCTAAAGATGGACAACATTTTGGCGGTCCGCTACATCAACCACCTAGGGGGCATGCGGTCCAAGGCCCTCTCGGACTTCGCCGCAGGTTTTTGGCAGTATTGCCTGGATCATCAGGTGTCGGTCACAGCGGAGTACTTACCCGGCCGGGAGAACCAGGAGGCAGACTTTCAGTCCCGCAACTTCAGGGATTCCAGTCTTTGGAAGCTCGACCCAGAGATTTTTGCAATATTGCACGACTGTTGGTACCCTTTCTCTGTGGACCTTTTTGCCTCGAGATTGGACCACTAGCTGCCCCGCTTCTTCAGCTGGAGGCCGGACCCTCTGGCAGTGGCCTCAGATGCCTTCCTCCAGGATTTGAGTGGGGATAAGGGGTATGCTTTTCCCCCCTTTGCAATGATTACAGGGACGACAGTGTACGTCCACAGGCAAGGAGCGGAGATGGTTCTCATCGCTCCCTTTTGGAGGTCGCAAGTTTGGTTTCCGCTTCTGCTGGAACTTTCCTGGGATTCTCCAATCCTACTCCCCCAGTTTCCGACTCTCCTGTTGAATCCCGACAAAGTTCCCCATCCGCTGATTCAAGGGAACTCGATGCTCCTGGCGTGGCGGATTAGAGGGGATGATGTGAGGTCCCTGGCCTTTCGGAGGAGGCTGAAACCTTCATGTCCAAGGCCTGGGCGGATAGTACCGTTAAGAGATACAGATCTGCGTGGGGCAGATGGGCCCGTTGGTCTATGCGACGGAGTCTTAATCCCCTGGACCCAGATGTAGTCCACATTCTCAATTTTTTTGCGCATTTAGCTTCAGGTGGTCTGGATTACCGTTCAATAAACACCTTTTGGTCAGCCATCTCAGCCAGCCACGTGCCTATCAACGATGTGGCGGTAGGGGAACACCCGTTTGTTTGTAGATTGTTACGGGGTATCAGGCTCTCCCTTCCTCCGGAACTCCGCTACTCTGCCCTTTGGGATGTGAACCAAGTTCTCAACTTATTCCTCTCTTGGCAGTCCAACCATTTCCTGTCCAGGAAGGAATTGTTGGCCAAGCTGGCTATGCTGCTCTGCCTCATCTCTTGCCGTCATGTCTCAGACATGAGGGCTTTAGATGTTACAAGCAGAATTTTCTCCCCTAATGGAGTAATGTTCACTCTCCACAGAAGAACGAAGTGCCACACAAGAACCATAACCTACCCAGAGTTTCCTGACACTCCAAAGCTGTGTGTGGTACAATATCTGAAAGCCTAGGAGGAAATGACAGAGGAGTTTCGCCCTCCAGGGGAACGACTACTCCTCATTGCTCTGCGTAAGCCTTTTAGAGCGGTTTCCTCGCCAACCATTGCTCGGTGGGTCAATGGGTAATGCAGGAAGCAGGCATTAACCTTCAGATTTTTGGTGCCCACTCGACACGAGGTGCGATGGCCTCCAAAGCATTTGGCTTGGGTGCCCGGTTGGAGGATATCCTCAACGCGGCAGATTGGTCTTCGGACTCAACCTTTAAGAGGTTCTACTTCAAGCCGGTGCTTGATATGGCTAACCTCGTGGTGAGCAAGCTTTGAACTAGCATAATCCTCGCCTCCAGTCCTGACATAGAATGAAAAGTTTCCTAGCTATCGTAACAGAAAGTTTCAATTCTATTAAGGACTCAGAGGCGAGGATTATCCCACCCTAGGGTTTCAAGAACAGATCGCCCTCCCCGTTTTAGAGTAAGTAATTCTGCTTGAGTTTCAAAATAATGTAATGTGCTTGTTAACGCACTTGATTTGATGTCACAATAACCGCTTTCACTGCTGAAAATTTAGTCCGGCAGGTTTTAGTGGTTACGAGTTCTTTTAGTGACATTGTTTCCTTGTCTTTTTAGGATCTGATGCTAACAAACAGGATTCATAATTATGATTCATTGGCTGACTTCGCGCAACGAAAGAGGGTGAAGGGCCAGTGAAGAAGGACTATGTTGGGGCTGATGGCCTCCTGATTGGTTGTTATGGACCTGTTCCCTATTGGACATTGTTTCTGATACTACATTTTTCCCAAGTGTTCATGGGAAACGTAGTTTATATTGTGTTTTAATGATGGCTGCTGTTAAATAAAGTGAAGAGAGAGGGCATAATCCTTGCCTCCGAGTCCTTAATAGAATTGAAACTTTCTGTTACGATAGCTAGGACATTTTTCATTCTATTCTACTTTCTCTTCTGACCACATAGCCCTTTCAGATCCTTACTCCACTTCTTTGAGCTTAGAGATGGGCCTGCAGCCTACTCTTAGCTTACTCTTCAATTTTAACACCACTCCATTATAATCACCTGTTCCTTTCCCCACTTTATCTTTGACTTCCCTCAAATGATGAATTGGAGGCTTCAATGTGTGATCTTTGAACAAGAACTGTGTTATTGTCTATTACCCGATCTTCAACTCCAACCTAGATCTTCAGTTAATCACCAAACCCTGGCTTCGAAATGACAATGCTTGTGCCCTACCTAGGTCATCAATCTCCGATTAGAGATCTTTACCACAAAACAATGCAAAGTGATTTCACCTTCAAGGATACCTTCCAGGCAGCATACTTTAAAGTGTTTGCCACTTTTGAATGCAATTCATTTCTCGCACCCTGCTCATTCACCCCATTTGGATGACCTGAACTTCGAGTTTGAATGGCAAACCATCACCCTAGTAAGGCACATTAATCAAACCTAGAATATCTCAATTTCTACCTATATGTCACCTGGCCAAAACACTCAGTTTGACACACTGTGAATGCAGCCTTCTCTCTGCTTGAACTGATTACAATAACAGGTTATCTATTAATCATCTGGAATTATAACCACCTAATCTCTTTCAGTGACAACCCACCTACAAGAATTAGTTTCTCAACATCAATGAACAATATCACTACCACCAAACAATGGAACAAGCTTAACCTCATTGCACTTACCTCCCATCTGACTACATTCTCACAATGTAACTGTATAACAAGTGAAGCAACATTACCAATTGCTTTCTGAAGACTTCAATGGACTGCTATCTTACAAATCCACTTTTTGGTCCAACCATCAACCAAAGACGCCATGGCTCAAAGAAGAAGTAAGTTAGCTGAAGACAGAGATGACAACCCTAGAATGCCAATGAAAGAAATCATCCTAAATCACAAAATGTGCCTACAAAGTAACTCTGGGAGCTAAAAATGAGCAATGAAGAAGGCACAAATATCCTCTTGTTCCCAGCAGATCTCCAAATCTAAATATGTATCTAAGGAATAAAACAGGATCCTTTAATAGTACATTGCCACAAAACCCCTTACTCCAGAGCCCTCTTTGATGACATTGCACACCACCTTGTCTCAAAATTATCCTGCAACACTATCCGAGAAGACAGGTCTCTACCACCCCACCTCAGAATACCCTACATAACATGACAATATCTGCAGCCACCAACAAAACATGGCCTAATTTGAACAGCTAATCATCTACCAATTTAAAGAACATGACATGACCAGCCCATCCTCTGATCCAAGCTGTTCTCAAACCGTCAGGCACACCCTACTTCCCAATGAAGCTGCCATTCTTTGAAGAACTATCAACCACAATTTCCTAACCTCTGGAACCTATCCAACAACCTTACTATACCATATCATTCCAATCATCAAGAAGAGGCTCTTGATCTAAAGTCCAGCCAGCTACTGACCATCTTTAAATGGTCTGTTCATAGGAAAACTAATTGAAGGAGCAGAATTCATTCAGATGTGAATCTTCAAGAAAACTGTCTATTCTATGATCACCAAACTGCCTACTGTCATAACTGATGCGCTGAACTTGTCCTATTCTCTGTCTGGGAAGACCTAAAGACTACAGTTGACAGATATGGAGTCACCCATCAACTGCTACTGGATCTGTCCACTGCCTTTGACACAGTCACATTTAAATGTTCAAACTAACCTAACATATTGTAAGATATGTTGTTTTGTCCATTGTCTCCAATGAAGCAGCCTATAAAGCTAAACTATCTTCCTTATTAACATGTGATAGTATGGTGCTTCTGCCAGGTATACAAGATGAGACAGTGATGGAATTGTAGAACCAATATGGGATGGTTTTTCAGGAATTTGCATTTTCCTCTCAGTCCAGTTTTATTCTACTATTCAGCTAAGTTTTCAACATTATCGCTTGACATGTTCTTCACAGTCTTGCCGAAGAGGGTTGTATGATATGTTGAGATTTTTCTTCCTTTTCCTGGTTTTCCTTGAAAGACACATGTTGACCCCACAGCTTGATTACTGACATAGCGATACCAAAGGGGATGATGGACGGAGAGTTTGAGCTAATCAAACACTCACCCCCAGTCAACTGATCTGGGTTTAATCCATCATCATTCTTTAGCTCACTCCACCACCCCAGTTCAGACCTGGCCATATGCAAATCAGTCTGACCCTGTGCCTCATGGGAACAGTCCAGCCCGAACTGCCAAGCCATGTCTTCCCGGGACCGGAAACAAGCATCCTGGGACCGGTTTCTGGCTATTCAGTCGTCATCAGCCAGGCTAGCTTGAATCCAGTGGCAAAGTGAGCAAGGGACCCACGTCTGGGCATACACTGCCAACTTAGGGCAAACAAAGCGATACCTAAGGGGATGATGGACGGAACGTTTGAGCTAATCAAACACTCACCCCCAGTCAACTGATCTGGGTTTAATCCATCATCATTCTTTAGCTCACTCCACCACCCCAGTTCAGACATGGCCATATGCAAATCAGTCTGACCCTGTGCCTCATGGGAACAGTCCAGCCCGAACTGCCAAGCCATGTCTTCACTGGACCGGAAACAAGCATCCTGGGACAGGTTTCTGGCTATTCAGCCGCCATCAGCCAGGCTAGCTTGAATCCAGTGGCAAAGTGTGCAAGGGACCCACGTCTGGGCATACCCTGCCAACTTAGGGCGAACAAAGCAATACCAAAGGGGATGATGGACGGAGCGTTTGAGCTAATCAAACACTCACCCCCAGTCAACTGATCTGGGTTTAATCCATCATCGTTCTTTAGCTCACTCCACCACCCCAGTTCAGACGTGGCCATATGCAAATCAGTCTGACCCTGTGCCTCATGGGAACAGTCCAGCCCGAACTGCCAAGCCATGTCTTCCCTGGACCGGAAACAAGCATCCTGGGACCGGTTTCTGGCTATTCAGCCGTCATCAGCCAGGCTAGCTTGAATCCAGTGGCAAAGTGAGCAAGGGACACACGTCTGGGCATACCCTCCCAACTTAGGGCAAACAAAGCGATACCAAAGGGGTTGGTGAACGGAGCGTTTGAGCTAATCAAACACTCACCCCATTCAACTGATCTGGGTTTAATGCATCATCATTCTTTAGCTCACTCCACCACCCCAGTTCAGACGTGGCCATATGCAAACCAGTCTGACCCTGTGCCTCATGGGAACAGTCCAGCCCGAACTGCCAAGCCATGTCTTCCCTGGACCGGAAACAAGCATCCTGGTACTGGTTTCTGGCTATTCAGCCGTCATCAGCCAGGCTAGCTTAAATCCAGTGGCAAAGTGAGCAAGTGACCCACGTCTGGGCATGCCCTGCCAACTTAGGGCGAACAAAGCGATACCAAAGGGGATGATAGACGGAGCGTTTGAGCTAATCAAACACTCACCCCCAGTCAACTGATCTGGGTTTAATCCATCATCATTCTTTAGCTCACTCCACCACCCCAGTTCAGACATGGCCATATGGAAATCAGTCTGACCCTGTGCCTCATGGGAACAGTCCAGCCCGAACTGCCAAGCCATGTCTTCCCTGGACCGGATCAAGCATCCTGGGACCGGTTTCTGGCTATTCAGCCGTCATCAGCCAGGCTAGCTTGAATCCAGTGGCAAAGTGAGCAAGGGACCCACGTCTGGGCATACCCTGCCAACTTAGGGCGAACAAAGCGATACCAAAGGGGATGATGCACGGAGCGTTTGAGCTAATCAAACACTCACCCCCAGACAACTGATCTGGGTTTAATCAATCATCATTCTTTAGCTCACTCCACCACCCCAGTTCAGACATGGCCATATGCAAATCAGTCTGACCCTGTGCCTCATGGGAACAGTCGAGCCCGAACTGCCAAGCCATGTCTTCTCTGGACCGGAAACAAGCATCCTGGGACCGGTTTCTGGCTATTCAGCCGTCATCAGCCAGGCTAGCTTGAATCCAGTGGCAAAGTGAGCAAGGGACCCACATCTGGGCATACCCTGCCAACTTAGGGCGAACAAAGCGATACCAAAGGGGATGATGGACGGAGCGCTTGAGCTAATCAAACACTCACCCCAGTCAACTGATCTGGGTTTAATCCATCATCATTCTTTAGCTCACTCCACCACCCCAGTTCAGACATGGACATATGCAAATCAGTCTGACCCTGTGCCTCATGGGAACAGTCCAGCCCGAACTGCTAAGCCATGTCTTCCCTGGACCGGAAACAAGCATCCTGGGACCGGTTTCTGGCTATTCAGCCGTCATCAGCCAGGCAAGCTTGAATCCAGTGGCAAAGTGAACAAGGGACCCACGTCTGGGCATACCCTGCCAACTTAGGGCGAACAAAGCGATACCAAAGGGGATGAAGGACGGAGCGTTTGAGTTAATCAACAACTCACCCCCAGTCAACTGATCTGGGTTTAATCCATCATCATTCTTTAGCTCACTCCACCACCCCAGTTCAAACATCGCCATATGCAAATCAGTCTGACCCTGTGCCTCATGGGAACAGTCCAGCCCGAACTGCCAAGCCATGTCTTCCCTGGACCGGAAACAAGCATCCTGGGACCGGTTTCTGGCTATTCAGCCGTCATCAGCCAGGCTAGCTTGAACCCAGTGGCAAAGTGAGCAAGGGACCCACGTCTGGGCATACCCTGCCAACTTAGGGCGAACAAAGCAATACCAAAGGGGATGATGGACAGAGAGTTTGAGCTAATCAAACACTCACCCCCAGTCAACTGATCTGGGTTTAATCCATCATCATTCTTTAGCTCACTCCACCACCCCAGTTCAGACATGGCCATATGCAAATCAGTCTGACCCTGTGCCTCATGGGAACAGTCGAGCCCGAACTGCCAAGCCATGTCTTCTCTGGACCGGAAACAAGCATCCTGGGACCGGTTTCTGGCTATTCAGCCGTCATCAGCCAGGCTAGCTTGAATCCAGTGGCAAAGTGAGCAAGGGACCCACATCTGGGCATACCCTGCCAACTTAGGGCGAACAAAGCGATACCAAAGGGGATGATGGACGGAGCGTTTGAGCTAATCAAACACTCACCCCAGTCAACTGATCTGGGTTTAATCCATCATCATTCTTTAGCTCACTCCACCACCCCAGTTCAGACATGGCCATATGCAAATCAGTCTGACCCTGTGCCTCATGGGAACAGTCCAGCCCGAACTGCTAAGCCATGTCTTCCTGGACCGGAAACAAGCATCCTGGGACCGGTTTCTGGCTATTCAGCCGTCATCAGCCAGGCAAGCTTGAATCCAGTGGCAAAGTGAACAAGGGACCCACGTCTGGGCATACCCTGCCAACTTAGGGCGAACAAAGCGATACCAAAGGGGATGAAGGACGGAGCGTTTGAGTTAATCAACAACTCACCCCCAGTCAACTGATCTGGGTTTAATCCATCATCATTCTTTAGCTCACTCCACCACCCCAGTTCAAACATCTCCATATGCAAATCAGTCTGACCCTGTGCCTCATGGGAACAGTCCAGCCCGAACTGCCAAGCCATGTCTTCCCTGGACCGGAAACAAGCATCCTGGTACCGGTTTCTGGCTATTCAGCCGTCATCAGCCAGGCTAGCTTGAACCCAGTGGCAAAGTGAGCAAGGGACCCACGTCTGGGCATACCCTGCCAACTTAGGGCGAACAAAGCAATACCAAAGGGGATGATGGACGGAGCGTTTGAGCTAATCAAACACTCACCCCCAGTCAACTGATCTGGGTTTAATCCATCATCATTCTTTAGCTCACTCCACCACCCCAGTTCAGACATGGCCATATGCAAATCAGTCTGACCCTGTGCCTCATGGGAACAGTCCAGCCCGAACTGCCAAGCCATGTCTTCCCTGGACCGGAAACAAGCATCCTGGGACCGGTTTCTGGCTATTCAGCCGTCATCAGCCAGGCTAGCTTGAATCCAGTGGCAAAGTGAGCAAGGGACCCACGTCTGGGCATACCCTGCCAACTTAGGGCGAACAAAGCGATATCAAAGGGGATGATGGACGGAGCGTTTGAGCTAATCAAACACTCACCCCCAGTCAACTGATCTGGGTTTAATCCATCATCATTCTTTAGCTCACTCCACCACCCCAGTTCAGACATGGCCAAATGCAAATCAGTCTGACCCTGTGCCTCATGGGAACAGTCCAGCCTGAACTGCCAAGCCATGTCTTCCCTGGACCGGAAACAAGCATCCTGGGACCGGTTTCTGGCTATTCAGCCATCATCAGCCAGGCTAGCTTGAATCCAGTGGCAAAGTGAGCAAGGGACCCACGTCTGGGCATACCCTGCCAACTTAGGGCGAAGAAAGCGATACCAAAGGGCAGTTCGGGCTGGACTGTTCCCATGAGGCACAGGGTCAGACTGATTTGCATATGGCCATGTCTGAACTGGGGTGGTGGAGTGAGCTAAAGAATGATGATGGATTAAACCCAGATCAGTTGACTGGGAGTGAGTGTTTGATTAGCTCAAGCGCTCCGTCCATCATCCCCTTTGATATCGCTTTGTTCGCCCTAAGTTGGCAGGGTATGCCCAGACGTGGGTCCCTTGCTCACTTTGCCACTGGATTCAAGCTAGCCTGGCTGATGACGGCTGAATAGCCAGAAACCGGTACCAGGATGCTTGTTTCCGGTCCAGGGAAGACATGGCTTGGCAGTTTGTGCTGGACTGTTCCCATGAGGCACAGGGTCAGACTGATTTGCATATGGCCATGTCTGAACTGGGGTGGTGGAGTGAGCTAAGGAATGATGATGATGGATTAAACCCAGATCAGTTGACTGGGGGTGAGTGTTTGATTAGCTCAAGCGCTCTGTCCATCATCCCCTTTGGTATAGCTTTGTTCGCCCTAAGTTGGCAGGGTATGCCCAGACGTGGGTCCCTTGCTCACTTTGCCACTGGATTCAAGCTAGCCTAGCTG
Source organism: Calotriton arnoldi (assembly GCA_963921515.1). Classification (NCBI taxonomy): domain Eukaryota; kingdom Metazoa; phylum Chordata; class Amphibia; order Caudata; family Salamandridae; genus Calotriton; species Calotriton arnoldi. The sequence goes on along the minus strand of CAWUFW010003150.1, from coordinate 407,068 downwards.
ATGATGGCTGAATAGCCAGAAACCGGTCCCAGAATGCTTGTTTCCGGTCCAGGGAAGACATGGCTTGGCAGTTCGGGCTGGACTGTTCCCATGAGGCACAGGGTCAGACTGATTTGCATATGGCCATGTCTGAACTGGAGTGGTGGAGTGAGCTAAAGAATGATGATGGATTAAACCCAGATCAGTTGACTGGGGGTGAGTGTTTGATTAGCTCAAGCGCTCCGTCCATCATCCCATTTGGTATCGCTTGTTCAGCCCTAAGTTGGCAGGGTATGCCCAGACGTTGGTCCCTTGCTCACTTTGCCACTGGATTCAAGCTAGCCTGGCTGATGATGGCTGAATAGCCAGAAACCGGTCCCAGGATGCTTGTTTCCGGTCCAGGGAAGACATGGATTGGCAGTTCGGGCTGGACTGTTCCCATGAGGCACAAGGTCAGACTGATTTGCATATGGCCATGTCTGAACTGGGGTGGTGGAGTGAGCTAAAGAATGATGATGGATTAAACCCAGATCAGTTGACTGGGGGTGAGTGTTTGATTAGCTCAAGCGCTCCGTCCATCATCCCTTTGGTATCGCTTTGTTCGCCCTAAGTTGGCAGGGTATGCCCAGACGTGGGTCCCTTGCTCACTTTGCCACTGGATTCAAGCTAGCCTGGCTGATGACGGCTGAATAGCCAGAAACCGGTCCCAGGATGCTTGTTTCCGGTCCAGGGAAGACATGGCTTGGCAGTTCGGGCTGGACTGTTCCCATGAGGCACAGGGTCAGACTGATTTGCATATGGCCATGTCTGAACTGGGGTGGTGGAGTGAGCTAAAGAATGATGATGGATTAAACCCAGATCAGTTGACTGGGGGTGAGTGTTTGATTAGCTCAAGCGCTCCGTCCATCATCCCCTTTGGTATCGCTTTGTTCACCATAAGTTGGAAGGGTATGCCCAGACGGGGGTCCCTTGCTCACTTTGCCACTGGATTTAAGCTAGCCTGGCTGATGACGGCTGAATAGCCAGAAACCGGTCCCAGGATGCTTGTTTCCGGTCCAGGGAAGACATGGCTTGGCAGTTCGGGCTGGACTGTTCCCATGAGGCACAGGGTCAGACTGATTTGCATATGGCCATGTCTGAACTGGGGTGGTGGAGTGAGCTAAAGAATGATGATTTATTAAACCCAGATCAGTTGACTGGGGGTGAGTGTTTGATTAGCTCAAGCGCTCCGTCCATCATCCCCTTTGGTATCGCTTTGTTCGCCCTAAGTTGGCAGGGTATGCCCAGACGTGGGTACCTTGCTCACTTTGCCACTGGATTCAAGCTTGCCTGGCTGATGACGGCTGAATAGCCAGAAACCGGTCCCAGGATGCTTGTTTCCTGTCCAGGTAAGACATGGCTTGGCAGTTCGGGCTGGACTGTTCCCATGAGGCACAAGGTCAGACTGATTTGCATATGGCCATGTCTGAACTGGGGTGGTGGAGTGAGCTAAAGAATGATGATGGATTAAACCCAGATCAGTTGACAGGGGGTGAGTGTTTGATTACCTCAAGCGCTCCGTCCATCATCCCCTTTGGTATCGCTGATTACTGACATAGGGCACCATCATGGCTAAGGGAAGGGTGATGTATTGCTAATGTAACATCTTTGAGGTTTGGTATTTTAATACGCCTGGGGAGTAATTTTATCTTGATAAAGATTCTATGTAAATATGACTAATGCACTGATATTGGTAATCTAGCATGAGAGTGGGCCCTTTTGTAACTGAATCTGATGTATTCACTATTGTAACAGTGGTAATATTACTTTAAATATAATGTATTGTAATTCACTTTTCAACTAGAATACTTTTAATTTAACTTTTTGGATGGTGACTTGCAGTATGCTATACCACTTTACTTCATTGTGTGAAACAGAAAGAACAATGTCAAGTAACACAGTAGAAGTTCAGCTTAACTGCATGGTGAAATAAATGTTGCAATTATTCGTGTTTATCAATGTCAAGTACATTAAGTGGTCTTTCTGTGTGTTACTTTAAATTATCATTACATTGTCTATAAAGCATCTCAAATGAGTTAGACAATTAGCAAGATTTTCACAGTATCTGACCTGATATGCGCCTACTCATATCAACCTATAAATCAGTTGTAATGAGAGGGACCAAACATGATACAAATAGTGTACCTTGCATAGTAAGAAAGTGTTAAATCTAATAGTATCATGGTAAAAAAAAAGATTTTCAGTACTATTCATCTGACTTGATGTCCTGGTCTACAAATACGATTTTCAAGCTTTAAACCCTGGTAATTGATGGACACGCTATGTTGAAATACACCAACATATAGATAGTTGGAAGTAAATAATGATAGAAAGATAGTAGGTGCTTTTAATAATTTAGGGTGTGGTTAGGAAATGTATCCACCTGGTTTATGCCGGTTGTTGAAAGCATTAAAATAGAGGCACTGCTATTTATATATTTGTGTCAATTTAAGTGGGCGCTGATGTGGCTAATGTAATGAATAATCACATGAAATCAATTAATTTTTGTTATATACAGAGATTTGTTTTTTAAAGCAGGATTCCCTTGCATCGTTTCACATGCTGTGCCAAACCCTTAAAATCCAAACCTCAGGAACTAATTGTTCCACTGTTTTAAATTGCTCCATCTTTTTCCCAAACTCACATTGGTGTTCTTCTGTTACAAAACATATGTCAGAGATATTTATATACGTTTATGATATTTCTGGAGCACAGACCTAGCTAAAAGGCAGCAGAGTGCTGTACATGGTCAAAGACAAGCATAATGTCTCAGTGTAATAGGAGAGAAAGCTGGGTTAAGGGCAAATAACACATTGTGATGTTGTGTTCTTTAAAGAGGTGGGTCTATAAATAATATGCCTGAGTGAACTGTCTAGGTGTACTTTCAGTAAATTTACAGTGGGAATGATTCACTGACATGTTTGGGCACAGGCCCAACCCCTGCTGAACATGGTCATTACATAAGGTGGACATAGTTTATTATAAAAACCCTAAAATATTCACTGAAAGGTAAGACATATTTCCTCTGCTTATAGCACCTTAACTTTTGTTTAGAAAAACTCAAATAGCCCCTTAAAACACAATGAAATTGAAGTTATGGTTAAGAAATTGGAGGGTTAGTTGAGGAGAGAGGTGGGGGAGAACCTCCCTCAATTAATAATCAGAATCCTTGTCAGGGTGAACCACTAAAGTTACTAAAGAAATATAAGCTCAGTCCCCTGATAGCTTGGCACAGAGCAGTCAGACTTAATTTAGAGGAAAGTGTAAACTATGTATGCAGTACTCATACAGTAATAAAGTGAAAACACAACACAAAGAATTACCAAACCAATTTAGAAAAATAGGAAATAAATAAAATTACACCAAAAAACATAAATCCATTATGTAGAACTGGAGATATGAATTGTTAAAACATAAGATAAAAATAGCTCCAGAAAGTGTAAAGTGAACAATTGCAGATTTCTGGTCCACAAGCCTCCAGAGGTTAAGGCAGATCACGATGGATCAATCAGAGGCTGCTCAACATCTGGTCCTGTTAAGCTGTTGAGGAAGGTTGTTGGTATTGATATTTTGCTGCTCGACATCAGTGCTTGCCATCCATCGCTGTGACATTTTCAGTTAGGCAGGGAGGAGAACACTTTGACCATAGCCAAGAATTCAGGACCTTGGAGACAGTACTTGTGGGTCGGGACTCAATCACAGAGGCCAGTAGAGGGCACCAGGTCAGATGCAATTAGGACTGGTCAGCTGGAAAGCAATAGAAGGCCTCTCGAAGCTTGTTATGGCACTGCAGTTCAAACAGGAGATCAACCAACTGACCCTTGGCATCCTAGAGTCAGGATAAGCAGGTTCAGTCTTTCTTTAGGTTCTCTAGACAACCTTCTCAGGTGCAGGAGTATTCTGAGGAGGGTGCTGGGGATACCACTATTATTCCTGGTTCCAGCCTCTGAGTGGGAGGCAATCCTTTGTCCACCCTCCAAACCAGTTCTGAATAGCAGCTCCTCCTTCCCACTGGGGTTGGAGCCAGTCTGACTATAACCACAAAAGGGAGGCAGGCCTAGGTGTAACCTTTATCTGCAGTGACAGAGCAGGAATTCTCTGAAGATCATTAAAGGGCTGGGTACATACCCCAGGTCATCCTGTCAAGGAGGAAATCTAGTCTGTGGTTTGAGGAGGGAACAAAACAACTTTATAAAAGTGTCTTTTCAAAATAGCAACGTAAAAGGCAACCTTACCATTAAATTGGATTTTAAATTAATATTAAAATTATTCCTTGAATTAATTTTCCAGCTGTTCCAAAACCAAATTTATTACTTATTAAGTGTAATAGCGTAAACCAGTGTTATCCTATTCCTATGGGAGAGACAGACTTACCACAGTGAAAATGACTGTGGGGAAAACCACACAAAGATGATCATTTATAACAGAAATGAAATTGAAAAACCTCTACTGTTAGCCAATTATGGGTAACAAACCATATCTCAGACCCACCATAAAAACAGTCACAAGCCAAACAAATGCACTGCTTATGACCTCACAATATGTATGTCTATAAATAGCAAAAACAACCTACCATCTCTAAGCCCTTTACTGCTAAGCCTTTTTGTTAACTTTGGGGGACATCACAAATAAGCCTTTGTAACATTTTTCCACAACAGGTACTCAGGCCAAATTTGCATCTTTTCCTCCCCACATTTTGGAGATTTAAAAAATATGTGGGCTTTGTGAATTTCCCTGGAGAGAAACAAGAAAACAGCCAAAATGTGACCATTTTTTTATAGAGATAAGGAAAAAGGTGTTGTCCAAGGAAGTGTATGTTTTTATTTGAAAGTAGCAAAAGATTTGCTTCTTCCCAGCTTTTAGGATCATACAGAATGGTTAAAAAATATGTTTTACCGTACTCTATGTGTTTTTCTAATTGTAGCTATTTTTTTATTTTTCGTGGTTTCTACCTACTTGCAGCTTGTGGGGAAAACAGGTGTGAACCCCATGGGTTAACCCGGATAGCTGTACATTTCTGAAAAGTAGACAATTTTCAAAATCCTGCAAGAGGTCACCTTTGGAGATCAATCATGGTTTTCCCAAAGAGAATAATAAAAATAAATGATGAAAGTAAGCAGGAAAAATTGAATTAGGTGTCAACATTTTCATCTGTAATTCTTTTCCCCAATGGCTGGTTTTCAAAAATAATGTACCTTTATGTCCATCAAACCCTTCTGGTCACAGAGATATATAATGTTTGTTGGTCGTCAAAAAGCAAGTGATACCCTGAGCCAACAACAGAGCTGCAGCTTATAATGATTTTTTATTTTGTACCGATCATGCAACAATTCATTTGGTAAAATCAAACAAATTAAAAATGGATATGAAGGAAATCTATGCATTTTTCAAATCTGCCCAAGATACCAAGATTAGGAATAAAAGCTATTTGTATAACTCTGAATTTGGTGTTAACCATACTATCATGTGCTTCACTGGGCCTTGTGAAAATTGTGTTCCTTCTTGCACACTGACTTAGATTTAAAAGCTAAAAAGGAATGAGATCCAATTGACAATAACACATTTTCTACAATTCTGTATTTCCAAACTCCTCCTGATTAGAATGGCACACAGCTTGCGTGGATGTTGTTGCCTATGACAGGAAAGTCCACAAAACACAATGTGGAGGCATCAAGATTTCAGTTTGCAAATTGACCCATTGTTGTGATTTGGTTAGCTGTGTAATTTGGGTCCAGACTGGGCCACCACACAGGGATCCCTAGAAAACCCAGACATGTTTGAAAACTGAACACCCATGGAAGTCAAGGGATGTGTGACTTGTGTTGATACCACTAAGTGTTCTTAACCAGAATGCTCTTCAATCATCCAACTTTGGCTAAAATCACATACATACTGAATATTTCTGTGAGAGAAGGTTCTGGAATCAGAAGGTACCCTTGAAATTTCTACCATCCAGTGTCACCACACTTCTCACCACAACAGAAACTGGACAAAACTTGGATCATTTGAAGTCATTGTGGCATCCATAAAGTTGTCACATGGTTGTAGTTTTGGTCTATTTCAATGATCTGTGTTAGGTTCACCCACATATGGGAGGCAGCATTTCAATTATAATGTGGGAATGTAGGGTGGTGATGCTTTGACTCTACGCTGGAAGTGCTTGCATTCTCTGACACAGAAATATGAAAAAATGTACTCCTTTTGACCTACTCTTTTAAGATTCACATAGTATTCTGGGTAAGAAAGAAAGATGGGAGCCACGCAAGACACAACACTCTGGATAATTCTTGATCTCTAGGTTTCAGAAATGCTCAGGGTTGGTAGGCGTTCCTGGATACTGACTGGTCCAGATCCAAACATTGCAGCCATTCGTCATGGGATGTGAGAGCAAACAGGGATTTTTTTGTGTGTACTTTGATGTATGGGTGGGCAGAATGCCCCCATTCAACCACCCCGCTAGCGGAAATACTGTCTGCTGCCAGTGGGTGGGGACTGATACCAAGATGGCCATTCTTCCCATCCCTTTCCTTTTCTTCATTTCATCCTCTGGTTGTCTGGTGGGCTTCTGCCACCTGACTGGCAGATTGAGGTGTTTACCATCTATCAGACTGTCCAAGGGGTGATTAGAAATCCGACAGGACCATCATGGAAAAAACTGCGAAAAAGAATGGGATGCAGGGTTTGCTCACCCTTGCACCTTACTGCGTCCCCCACCCCCGGCCACTGTTGACCAATATGACAAAACTACGACAACATGAATTACATTTCTTCTGGCTTGCCATGGGGATAGGGATTCTCTGTGTCCCAAGGGATCAGAAAGGCTATTTGCATTCAAATATGGACTGATACTGGGACAGGGTCTGTCCCCCTCCCCATTCTTTAAAAACAAAACTATCTGTGGCATTCAGTGTGCTTGTTTTCTCCCATGGGGGCATATTGGGGTAAATACTTCACTCTCCCCTCCAGGGGGCAGAAAGACTGTTGGGGTCATTACAGGTGGAGTCAGCCCCATTGTGGGAGTAGTCTGCCCCACCCCAACCTTTTTTTATACTAAAGAATACCTAGGGTTCTAGAGGGCTTTCTGCCCCCCTCCTAGGAGAGGCATATTAGGGGTAAACCCCCTATGCAGGAAGACTGTTCGGGTTGTTAGGTGTAGGGGTGCTGGCCAAATCACACCCCCTATGCAGGAAGACTGTTCGGGTAGTTAGATGTAGGGGTGCAGGCCAAATCACACCCCATTTGCTTTTTACAAATAAAAAATCCATAGTGTATGAGGACAGTGTGCCCCCAGGTCTGGACTGACAAGGAGAAAGCCACTCAATCTGCCCTTAAGAAGGCAAAACACACTTTTGAGGCCTTTAGGGGTGAGGGCTGTCCATACAACATCCATTGCTTCACAACAAAGAATCCCTGGTGTTCTAGTGCACATTAGGCTCAGGTCAAGATTGAGCTGAGTGAACTCACAACTCTATTGGCCAAACCCAGTGTGTGCTCAAAGTTGCTTTGGATCAACCTGATTTCTTCAGGGAAGTGTATAGAAAGGTCAGATCATAGTTCTTGCAAATGCTGAACCATAGAGGTGGAAGATGGGGGTTTAAGAAAATTCTTCTGATGTTGTAGGTGTCATGAGAGGAGTTGGAGCTATAGGCTATAGAGTCAGCAAGATAGGAGCAATGGGATGCCCTAATGCTCCTGTGATAGGCTTTAATGTTGGCTGTATAGATGAGTCTTTATCTTTCAGAGAAGGAGCAACTCTATAACTGCTTCAGACCTTTGCAGTAACATTTGAAAGGTTGGCGGTCATTCGAGTTTGATGTAGCTGAAGGAGCATGGTGGAAACCGCCTCTCTGTACAGTGCACTAAAATGAAATACACTATGTAGAGAGTGCATGAAATCCCCAAAAGGTAGGTAGAGGTAAAAGTAGATAATAATAACTCTCTTTTTGTGGTAGTGTGGGGGAGCAGTTAGGCTTATCAGAGGGTAGTGGTAAGCATTTGTTATACTCAGAGAGGCAATACATGTGACACACACTCAAGAATAAATCTGAGACCAATTTGTAAAAATACTGCTGATGTTTATATAATTTTTAAGACCATAAACACAGTTCTAGGGTAAGTACTTTCAGAGATACAATTTTGCAAAGTTCGATAAATATATAACTTCTACTCGCAATTACGCACCATAGGAAACAATGGGGAAAAAGCAGTAAAATGCATAGAATTCATGCTTTGACAAAGTTCATCTTCTCATTTTAGGTCGTTGTCGTAACTAGGTCCAAAGTTCCAGCAGGAGAAGTTTAGGAGCCTCCCGGATTTGCCGGGAGCAGAGGTGCTGAGGTGTTGGAAGCCAGGTGCAAATATGAAAGGGGCCACTTGACAAGGCACTGTACAGAGGGACTTACAGGTGATTCCGGTGGGTCTCCTCAGAGGGAGGAGGTTGTAAGGCCCTGGGGACCACAGAGCAGGGCTGGTTTGTCAGTGCTGGTGCCAGTGGGGCCGGGTGCAGAGCAAGCAGGTCAGCTGGGCATCGTGCATCTTGAGGTCCTGGCGGTCATGAGCAGGCAACTTGGAGAGGCGATCTTGGGACAGCTGGGCTATTCAGGAAGTGGGTTTTGGGTGGCTTGATGTCCCTCAATGGGTGCTTGCTTCTGGTGCTTCGGGAGTCTGGAGCGGGCTCTGCTTCTTGGTGTTTGCCATTGGGGATCTGGTACCCCAGGTATTGGTACGCCATGGCTCCAGTAGGTCCTGATGCCTCCAATATTGGAGGAAAGGCAGACCTAACCCTCCAGAGCTGTTGTGCCTTTTCTTGCTTTAGTTCTGCATCAAGGTCATCGGGAACAAGTAAGTCAACAAAACAGAGTTCACAGGATTGGTGCCTGCTGTGTGCAGGAGAGTGATACCTTCAATCCAAGGGAGCTTAATGGTGATTTCTTGAAGGCTGGAGGTACTCCAGGGTTCTTGGAGTCCTTTCAGGTTTCATGACAACACAGCAGTAGTGATTGTCGAGTCCTGGGAGCAGAAGGCTGTGTTTGGTACCTTATTGTTCTTAAGCAGGGCTTCAGTTCTCAAGCAGCGGGTCTTCTTGGTCCTGATCTTCTCTTGCCCATCAAGTCTGATGTTCAGGTCTCGGGGTGCCACCTAAATACTGAATTTAGGGGCTTACAAGGGGAGACAGGATGTAGCAAATGGGCTACTTACCTCTAGGATGTCTACACCATCTAGTGACCACTTCCTGTGGGAAGAGGCACTACCTTAGCCCTGATAGGAGATTTTCTCACCATCCCAAGAAGGTGGAATTTCAGGAGAGGGATTCACTTCGCCTGCCCTAGGAGTGGTGTAGGCTAAATGGGGACCCTCCTCCTAAGCTAACTAATTTCCCACCTTTCCTCCCACCCAAAGTGGAGCAGGAAAGGGGGCCTGGACTCCCCCACTATCTCGAGGTTCCTTGGTTGAATTTCAAAGGTTGTATTGTCTTTGAAGCTTTCTGTGCAGGAAGGCCATCCTGTCCTGGAGGCGGTTTGAAGCACCTCCGCCCAGAGCAGGCTTTGTCTCTGCCCTCTGAGAATGCTGGCTCTCACCCCATGAGGTCAGAAACATGTTTGGAAGTGGCGGCAGGCTTGTGAAAGCAAGTGAGGAACCACACCAGTGCTTGGTAGGTTTTTAGGGGACCTCTAAAAGGGTCTCTGTGTGAATCTATTAATACATCCAACACTGGCATCAGTGAGGATTTATTAAGACAAGATGTTTGGTACCACACAGCTTAGAAATCAGTGAAGCCATCATGGAGCTAGGAAACTCATGCTGACAAGTATCCTGCCCATGTACTCTTTATGGCACTTACAACATCTCAGAATGGACTGGACATTGTAGGGGCATATCTGCTCATGCTGATATGCCCACACATAGGATATAGTGCACCCTACCTTAGGGCTACAGGCCTGCAGTAGGGGCCACTACCTACATCACATGCAGTGTATTGGGTGGCATGGCACACAGGGCGTTGTACCACGTCAACTCTTTGGATTTCTCTGCACCAAGACATGCAGCCTGCAATGGCAGAGTGCATAGCCTTGCTGAGGTGTCCCTGGGGTGGCACAACCAGTGCGGCATCCCCAGAGGACCCTCTTCAGTGCCCATTCCCAAGGTACCAAGGGTACCATTTATTAGGGACTTATAGGGGTAACTGAAGTGGTGCCAATAGTGGTACCGTTTTTAGGGAAAGAGATCTGGCACTGGGAACCTGGTTAGCAGGGACCCAGTGCACTTACAGTTCGAAATTACATTATCAGTCAAAAGGTGGGTGCTAACCATGTCAAAAGAGGCACTTTCCCACAGAGCATTACAAGTGGAGTGCCACCAGGTTTTGCAAAGTGCTATGGCATAAGGGGTTGAAGTAATCCATTGCTTAATATTTTCTGCGTTTCTGCAGCCACTGAGGCCTCAGAGGTGGATCCTATGGTATTTTGAGGGCATGGTGAAGTTGACCTGCTAAATTGTGCTCCAAGCTTGAGATGATTTGGGAGAAGTTGAGGGTGCAGTGTGTATACATTTGCTGTGATAACGGCCAAGAGAAAAGTACCATATGATGGTCAGATCACAAATTGGCTGTGGCCTAATCCTTGATGTTAGAGAAGACAGGATCAAGAGTGTGCCCTGTCATATGATTATGGCTGGAAGAGAGCTGAATAAGACCAAGAGCATTCATTTCCTCACCAAAGTGTCTTTATCTTCCAAGTCATCTGGGTGAAAGTGTGAATTTTGATGTTTTTACAATATAGCGGGCTACCAGATCAGTTAAAAAATATTGTCCATTGATGGTGTGTGAACAGTAAGAGTTTTTAATAATCAAGATTTACTGATGAATCTGTAAAACTGTGTGTAAAACTGCAGTGCCCAACCTGCATTCAGTAGAAAAGCAGTTCATGCCAAATTTACAAGACAGGATGTCCATACACACATATGATGATGACGCTAATCCTCTGGGTAAGTTTGGCTATTTCTCAAGTATATTCAGCTTTATGCCACAATTTGGCTAAAACTATTCTGGGGAGGTCCGTCAGGGGATATGGGAGTTTGAGGGCAGAAGCAAAAGTAGTCTCTCACATGGAATGCATAGCGCTGCCACTCTATTACCAGTCATTGAAGCAAATCTTTTTGCCTGTATCTTATTAGACCGCCTTGCGTACTAGGCCCACAACTCGAATATTTTTCAGACTCATCAAACAGCTTCAGAATTTAGCCAGAGACACTAGACAACATTGTGTCCATCATTGCGTGCATCAGCCTACTGGTCTGAAAAGCTCTGGGAAAGGAACCTCAATAAGTTCCTTTCATCTAGACTATAGTGCTGCATTCGATCAAGGAAAACAGAACGATCCTCTGGAAAAACTATTGACTGGAGGCACACCAGTTCACCTGCTCCTTTCTATCTGTCTGCTGCTCAAAAATACATGGGTTCGGAAATGGTACAGTCTCCAGGAAAATACCAACAAATATGGGGTTCAAGCAGAGTTATGATCTCAACCCCTTACATTCAACCATGTACACGGCAGGCCTTATAATGTTATAACCTTAAAACAAGAACGTTCCCACTGAAATTAAGTAACCTGCACATCCATGTTCTTCCGTATGCGTACAATACTGTGCTACTTGATGATACCCCATTGGATTACAAAGGGCATTAAGCAGCCTTCAAAGTTGCAATGCTGAAAATTATTTAAAATTGAATCTGAATAAAACCAAGATAGCATACTTTGGAAAATCAACCAGCTGCACCATATGGTGGATTGGAGGAGAAAAAATAATACAAACCAATTCTTATTTGTATCAAGGTGGATGGCAGGATCAAGCCATGTGCTATTGTGCAAGATACTTGCAACAACACGTAAGGAAATTATACAGGAATTAACAGAGCCTGCTGGGCACATCTATCTTTGAGCTATTTCTGGCAAAACCTATTCCAGCCACAACATATGGATCACCCACTTATGGAACAAAACTGCACAAAGAACTAGAAACAAAATCTCCTTTCAGCAACTGTAAAGGTTGTGTTTAGTCTATCTAACAGCAACATAGACTGGAATTCGGACTAATCATTCTTGCAATGATCATAGTATACAAAATACTGCTTCAGCTTGAAGAAATGAGGCACTGACTCTCTAAAAAGCTCCAAATGGAATAATTATGTGAACGTCTAAAAATACATCAAAAAATGGCATACCCAATGTGAATAAAATAGTAGATGAAAGGACGCTGAAGATGGACTGGAATTTATATAAAACAGTGGCACAAACCGCTGCTATTGCTATTTCATTCAGTAAGAATATTGAGGATCTATCAAAGAGAGAATGTACTATTACCAAAATTCTCCTCTCCATTTCCATAGCGTTATCTAACTACATCACTAAAAAAAAGATCAGAATGAAGTAGATCGGACCAAGATTCCTCCTTGTTCCACCCTGAACTCTCAACATTGAAAGCCATTCAAACAACGCGACAATCATGTAAATGCGTTAAAATCTATGGGTATAAACTAACCCTGGGCGGAGTTCGCGTAGCCGCGCTACACGAGGCTACGCGAAGCGGCACAAAAACTCTGCAACGCTACGCGGAGTTACGCGAGCATGCGGAGATGCTTGTTTCCGCATGCTCGATTGTGCTCGCGTATGCTCGCAAGATGTTGTTGACATTCGGCAACGTGGATTGCATGTTCGGGGGGAAATATTGCGCGAACTTCACCACGCGGTCGCCAATGGGCGCGGCCATCTTGTTTTCTGACTCTTTGCATGGTTCTGAGGCCTGTTTTTCATCCCTCTCTAATTTTTTCAATCCTTTGTTTTTTACACTGTTTTTCTGAACTTTTTCATTTATTATCTATCCCTCTCTGTCCCTAAGTGTATATTTTGCGTTTTATTTCTACTTTTACTGCGTTTTTTGACTTTTTTCTTCTGTTTTATATTACTTGCTTTTTACTTTCCTACTTCTTCTCCTGACTTTATTTTTTACTCCTACATTTTCTTTTCCACCCCCGCCCATCCAGAACCATGGCTAAGGCTACTTCCGGCTCCTCTAAGTCTAAGTGGAAGGCACCTGCACCCAAGAGCCGCCTTCCTTGCGGCAGAGTGCGCCCGGAAGGGGCGCAGGCCTGGTTACTTTTTACTGAGGCGGAGGTGGCCGCCCTTGTTTTTTTTGTTCAGCACCATCTCCCCTTGACCTTGGCAGCAGGCGGCAGGCCTGGCTCTGGGTACGCTACCCAGGAGCGTCACCGCCGGTGGGCGAGGGTGCGTCGGGCAGCTGGTGGTCAGACATCAGTGGTCAAACATCTTGGACCGGGAGCAGGACCTGCTGGACCTGCTAGGTGTTGAGGTCGTGGGGCTTGGTGAGTAGCTAATACTAGTAGTATTGTGTGTTCTGTAGACTGTGTGTTACTGTTATTGCAAATATAATCTTTTTCCGAATAGCAAGAATGCTGCTGCTTACATTGCAGGTAAATTACGTTTAAAAATCTTCTGTGATTGTTATCCTTCTAGACACAGGTGCTCGGCGCTACTAATCTTACTTGTTTGCAACTTTGCGCTCGCTTGGGCTGATTATGTAAGAGAGTTTTTACTTTAGAGAACTTTTGTTAGGTAATGCTAGAGAGACTCTAGTCCTTCCTTTGTCCTCCTGTCACTAAGATAGTGGTGGATTGATAGGTAGTTTAGTTACTTAGTATTATTTAGTTGGTACTTTTTTTGCGGTCTGCGTGACGCATCCTCTGTCACATCACGTGCTGCTGAGTGCTGCTTACTCCAGTCCTTAGTAGAACCTTTTGTAGTTTGTTAGTGAGTGAACAATAGGCTTAGCAGAACATCAACAGCAAACAACCAACAATTTGGTGCATGCAAAAATGTATGCATGCGTCCTCCACTCGGGCATTTTTTTTTACTCGAGGACTAAAATAAATGGAAATGCAGACTTAGTGAACAATTGGCCCATCTGGAATAGGTAGGCTAGGTCAGGTGGTACTTAGGCTTAGGATTCTGGAATCAGAATGGAACACTGGATTAGTGTTCATAAATAATACCTAGACGGTCCATGAATCCCGCGGTACTACTAGTCGATCAGATTAGAAAGGTCAATTTTATTGCAATTGTTGTTTTCAAAAATGTTTTTTGAGCGTTTTTTTTTTTTTATTTGTTTCACACCAATCATCAATGTTTGTCTCTTTCTTTATTATATCTTACATGATCAGCATCCAGGGGCAAGAAGACGGAGTCGAAGTCGGCGGGAGCTGGACAAGATGCCTCCCAGTGCCAGGACCGCTCATCTACCAAGGGCTCTGCTGCTGGCCCCAGTAAGTCCTCCTGTTGTTAATATTAATAATTATATTTCCCTAACTTTTACTGCACCATATTTTTTCCGAACTATTATTTCCGTTTCCTAATTCTATTTTTTACCAAATCTTCTTCGATCTACACTATCTGTTTCTAAATTCTTGTTTTCCCTGCCTCTAACTGCCTCTGCTCTGACTCTCTGTACTAGTACTACTACTATTAGTCTGTCTGTAGCTAAGCTTGCCCAGTTGGCCACTCTTTATTTAAAAGGTTTTAAAACTCAGATTCACCAATAGCTCTAGCCACTGAGTCCAGTCCTTTGGGTTGTCCTCTTCTAGTCGTCTTAATCTTGAGAGGCATTTTGACAATTCCCACCAACAAAATGCCCAACCAGATATTTTACTATTTTTGATAGGATAGGACATACTACTACTAGTGTCTACTCTACTCGTCTCTAGTACCCAATTTGTACTAGTGATGTATGTGGTATATGATATGTATGTATTTAAACTTATTTTTCAATTTTGCTAGTGAAAAAGAATAAATAGGGGGAGGTGTATATGGCATCTAAAAAATATGTAATGTTTTTTCTAGGCCTACCGACCACCAGTGCCGGGGCCAGCGGCGAAGGCGACGCCAGTAAGGAGGGAGCAGAAGATGAGGCAGCTGCAGGGGGAGAGCCAGCAGCAGTGGCGGGCGGTGGTAAGTAATATTCCTTACTTATTGACATTACAATCGCTGCAAGGGTGTACACTGTACTGATGAGAGAGACTAAGTTGTTGTGAACAACGGTTGAAGAAGACACCCTTTACTTAGCATTAGAGCAATAGCATTAGCAGCGGGAGTAGTTGAGTTAAGTAACTAATGGCCTCTTCTATCTGACTTCAACTCAGCTGGGAAAGGTTTATGGAGAAGACTAAGAGTCAGTTGACCTTGATGGATGGGTTGAACGAAAAGGGAAAGAAGGATGGAAGGAGGAAGGACGGGCGAGATGTAATATATATGACTGGCAGAGAAGGATACGTGGGATGCATAGGTGGCTGCCTGGGTGGGTGAAACTGTATGGGTGATAGCAAGAATCCTCCGGGGTGTTTCATAGGTCAAACTCAAAGGCAAGCAAGAAAGAAAGGACGCATGGGTGGTGGTTTAAAAACAAAAAATGTTTGTTTTTGGTGAAACAAACTAAGGTTTGTTGAGAGATTAAGAAGAATGATAGACATGTTTACTTTGAATGGATGGACGCCTGGATGGTATTCAATCATCATAGCATAGGTGGAGACTGACTGTCACTGGATGAAGAGTCTTTAAAGAGAATGTAAAAGAAAAATAAACCGCACCAGAGTAGCAAAGCCAAGGAGAATAGAAGATTAGAATTTTAAAAATATAAGGCTAGAAGAGAAATGCAATGACTGATAAATGGAAAAATCGCTGGGAAGAGAAACACAGGACTGTTATTTTGCAAGGTTTTTGATTCAAAGTTGTATTTTCAGAATACTCCTTTAACTCACAGTAGTTTGCAAGCACAGCATATATATTGTGTATGTATGTTGTTATCAAGCGCCTCCCTCTGACTCCGAGGCCCACTCCCTACCTATGTTAATTTATATTCGACTGTGTCAGCCTGCCATGGGTGGCCTATTGGCTGCATGGGTACACAATCTGCAGCTGAGGGATATCCCACTCTTCCCTGATCTCCGCCCCGTTCCGCCACGGCAGCATGCCGATTGAGCGGAGGGCGTGTTCTCAGGGTCAGCTGGGCTGGCGTGCACTTGTAGCATTTCCGGGTTGTGGCACCATTTAAATCAATGCCCTGGCGAGCGCTCAGCGGACGCGCCGCTGGCGCACCAAAGGCAAGCACGTCTGCGCCCATCCGCATCTGGCCGTCGCCAGATGCCAGACATGCTGCTGGTTTCACCAGAGGTATGGTCACCTACTCTGTAGCAGATCTCTTCGTTATTCGGAGGGGTCTACGCCCCTGCAGACATCCTCCATGTACCACTCCGGAGGGGCCTTTTTGCTGTTTATATTGTGGTTTTAACTCCTGGGCGTCCCCTGACCCTGCTCCCCCCGGTTCCGTCCTTAGTACTAGCCCCAAAATAAAACTGCTTAGTTTAAATTGCCGCTCCCTAGTTAAACATCACGCTGATGTTTACGACTTGATACTGGATGAAGCCCCGGATGCCCTCTTCTTAGCCGAGACGTGGCTGTCTGACGATAATGTGGCTGAACCGGGTTTGGCGCTCCCCCGGGTTTTAGTATCAAGATGCTCAACAGAGGGTCTAGAGGGGGTGGCATTGCAGTTATTTTCAAATCTTCTTATTCGTGCTACTTTGTGAGGGAGCCCCTCGCTGGGTGCGAAGCTGCGCATTTTGGGATTTCTCTTAATGCCAACTACACCTTGTCGGGCCTACTGATCTATCGCCCGCCTGGACCTTCCAAAGAGTTCAGAACTGCTCTCATTGACGCTGTAGGATCTTTAGCCATGAGAGCGGCAAATTTCAGTATCTTTTGGGATTTGAATTTGCATTTGAACAATTCTCAGGATGCTGACATGGGTAACTTTCTGGCGGATCTCGCGGCATGTCAGCTAATCCAAGCAAGGCAAGGGCCTACACACTCTGCTGGCCATCTGTTGGATCCAGTTTTTACTAATCTTGCTCTCCTTACTGTTCACTCTCCCTCCCCGATGTGTTGGTCAGATCACTATCTCATAACGATGACACTCTCTGGGGTTGTGCCAATGAGCAGGGTGCCTCAGAAGCGCATACTTAGGCGCCCTTGGCATAAACTTAATATTGCGCAATTCCAAGATCTTCTTTCCTCATCCGTGCCCAGTCTTCCAGCTGATCCAGATTCTGCCGTTAAATCATTGTCCAACTGGATCTTTGGCGCCCTCGACTCTCTTATTCCAGTAAAATGGTCTAAAAGTCGCAGTACCAAACCTAGTCCCTGGTACAATGCTAAGCTCACTTCCATGTGCAAAGAGTGTAAAAGGCTGGAGAGAGCATGGAGAAGGAACTATGACCCTAACCTGAAGAAGCCCTATAACATAGCGATTAAGCAATATCATAGGTCTATCCAGTCGGAACGGGCTACTTACTATGCGGAGGAGATCAAGAGCAGTGCAAATCCATCTAAAAGTATCTTTTCGATACTGAAAGAGCTGAAATCATCGACAGCCCTGACTGCTACCCTGATTTCATCAGACGAGCAATGCGACGCTCTAGCCTCCTTCTTTGTTGAGAAGGTGGAGAAGATCTATAAATCCTTCCCTCAGGTTGTGCCGGGTTCTGTCTTCGTGTCTCATCCTCCTACTTCACGCACTCTGACTACTTTTCCTGCCATCTCCCAAGAGATGTTGTCCGTGCTATGCAGCAAAGTCAAGTCTGGTTCCCCGTCTGATCCTCTTAAGCCGGCCTATGCGATGAAAATTTTACCTGTGCTCATCCCTCCGTTGAGTCATGTCATTAACTTATCTCTCTCTACGGCTGTTGTTCCGAGCACTTGGAAACATGCTAGGGTGGTCCCCCTGCTAAAAAAACCTAACATGGATGCGGCCAAACCGGAGAGTTTCCACCCCATCTCCCTCCTGCCCTGGGTCTCTAAAATCTCTGAGGTCTACGTCAACACCATCTTGACTGGGTATCTGGAGGAAAATAACATACTAGACCCCTCTCAGAATGGTTTTCGTCCCGGTCACAGCACGGAATCTGCTCTTCTTGCTGTCACCGAACATCTGAGATGGGCCTTGGATGAGGGTCGTACCTCAGCACTGATTCTGCTTGATCTCAGTGCCGCGTTCGACACGGTCTCCCACCAGAATCTGTTGAGGCGTCTGGAGGAGGTGGGCATAGCGGGCTCCGCCCTGGATTGGTTTGCCTCCTTTCTTTCCAGGAGGACCTTCCAGGTAGCCGCCTCTCCCTTTGTCTCCAGAGTTTATGCCACCAAGCAGGGGGTACCGCAGGGCTCAGCTTTGAGCCCTACCCTCTTTAACCTGTATGTTCAACCACTGGGTAAGGTGGCTAAGAACAGAGGGCTCACGGTAGTATCGTATGCAGATGATACTCAGTTGGTAGTCACACTCTCCGACGACATTACCCGGGACGCTTGTAAGTTCCGTAGCGATCTTGAGGCAGTCTCGGAGTGGATGACTGCCAACTGTCTCCAGCTCAATACCAGCAAGTCTGAGGTACTGCTGGTGGGGAGAGACTCGGAGCTGTGGAGTGAGCACTGGTGGCCTGCCACGCTGGGGCTGGCACCTGCCCCTAATTAGGTGGTAAAAAACCTAGGGGTCTGGATCGATACTGCCCTTAGCTTTCGAACCCAAACCAAGAAGGTGGCAGGGACTTGTTTTGGGCTACTGCGGGGGCTCAAACCTCTGTTGGGTTTCTTCGATCCCCCAATCAGGCAGGTTATCGTCCAGGTCTTGATCCTGTCAAGACTGGTCTATGCCAGCTCCCTTTATCTGGGGGCCAACCAGCCTGAAATTGTCAGACTGCAAAGGGTCCAGAATGCAGCGGCTCGAGCTCTCCTTGGCCTGCCGAGGAGGTGTACTACTTCTAATGCCATTTGTCGCCTCCATTGGCTGCCTGTGGCCAAGCGTCTAGAGTTCAAGGCCCTCTGCATTACTTTCAAAATCCTTAATTTTTCATCTCCATGTATTCTGGCCAATCTGCATACTTTTTACATCCCCTCCCGCCAACTTCGTTCTATGGGACAGAATCTTGTGGCTGTCCCTAGGGTGAGGAGGGTCCGTTCTGGAGGGCGCTCCTTCCGTGTGCTGGCCTCGAAACTCTGGAATGCGCTCCCCACTTCTATCCGCAAGTGTGAAGTCCTATTTGCCTTTCCGTAAAGCTGTGAAAACACTCCTTTTCCCTTCGTTATAAGCTGTCTTTTTTGCTACAAGCTGTTGCAGTTTTATGTTTTCAGCGCCGGGACGCCCCTTTGCTGGGGCAGCCGTGCGCTTTAAAAGTCAACATAACATAACATAACATAACATAATAATCAATCAAAACAAAGTACCTCATCGTCCCATATATAATCAATGATCATTTGGATCAGATATCATCTGCCTTGTTGTAGTAGTCAGGGCAGGGTGAAAGTGAAATTGAGCAGTTGCCCTTGATGTAACAGAGAGTATGGCCACCCATGATAGAAAAATAAGATGATTCTGTAGTCAGCTTCCCCACCTGCAGACAGTAGTAAATAAAAATAACGTGACGTGAGTCTGCGTCACAAGTATGTTTGTCTTGGGCGCAGGCTGACTGAGCTGGCATGCCGGCTACAACAAGGTTACTTAATTTAGCTAAACAAGAGAGAAGAAGAAGACTGGTGTACTCGAGTCCATAGTGCTAGTATAATGCCTGAAACTCCCACAAATGTTATAGGCCGAGGAAGTGGGAGGATACCACAAATGTTATGTACTGTGCTTGCTAGTGCTACTGTGCCAATATGTGTCGAATTAATTTGTCTTACTGTTTTGCTAAGAGTATATTGGTTACAATAGTCTTTTTTCTTTCTTGATATAGCTACTCCTTCCCAACCAAAAAAACCAGACCGGAAGGAGTTGGCAGCCATGGCCCGGCGCCGGAAGCTGGAGGCCATCTGCACAGAATATCGGTGGCTGGTGGCTCTGGCGGAGGAGGAGGAGGAGGCTGCAGCAGCTGCAGCCTCCTCCAATGCCCCGGGCCCCAGCCAGGCCCCTCCAGTGGTACGGTGCTGCGGTCTGGCAGCCACCTGCCGCATTTCATCCAACACTGCTGCCCCCCCCTGTGGATGCAATTGTTGAGAATTCAAGCGCCGCATGCTCCTCCGAATGGCGCGCCTACAGGAGCAGATGAAGGAGGTCCTGGCGGGTAACAAGCGAGCCCGCCGATAAGAGATCCTGTTGGATTGCCCCTTTTTTATTCTGTTTTTGGTGGGTGGGCATTGGGCATAAGTTGGGGAAAAGTTGGGGTTTATATTTATGGACAATTTTTGAATTCAACGGACATTGGTTGGGGTTAGGGAGAGGGGTGGGTCAGGTGTTGTGGGATTTTTTACATTAGTTTATTTTGTTAGGGGATTAAATTATATTTATACTTAAACTTTACATACGATGTAACTGTTTTGTGGGGGGATTACTCTTTTACATCACACGGTTTCCTTTGCTGCTGCAGGGCCGCAGCCAGTTTTTGATTTAAGTAATCTGCCGATTTTGTAACACACGAACAGATTGATGTGGTACCCTCACTGAGTGACTTGTTCTACTAGTACTGTCAGTCTCTCCTCCTAGTCTATGCAGTCTGCAACTGGACTCGGAAGGGTGTGGGTGTGTGAATTAATGAATTAATTTCCATTATTAATTATGCCTCCCCCAAACTTCTTCTCTTACCTGTGATTGATGTTTAAACTTAGGCATAGCGATGGCTGCATGGTGATGATGGTTTGGTTTCCCAAGATGCCATGGTGGTGGTGGTAGTAGTAGACACTGGCAGTAGCATTTGCAAAAAAAGAAAATGAGACAGTCAGTCGCCTGAGGGAGACTCTGGAAGGAGTAGTAGAGCAGTACAGTACAGTACACAAGAAGAAGACTGCCAAACAAGAAACCATAATAATGATTAGCAATGCTAAAGTAAAATAAAACATAATGGTGGCGGAGATAGCCTAGTACAACAAGTAACAGTTACAAACTGTAGTTGACTCGAGTCACTCGACAGACGTATGAAGTGGACAAGCGTAACCTTTAGTGCTGTGTAAGGATGATGAATCCAATCAATGCCGGCAATAATTATAATTTATGATGGATTATGTTCCTTTGGAAAAAAAATTGACTTGCAAATACTGAGCATGGGTGGGCAAGCAGAAGAAGATCCTTGCCCTGCCTTGTTGAGATTGAATTAGTGTTGCGTTCACCACATCCGCCCCAGCAAGTGAGTGATCAATTATTGGTGTAAATTTAATTTAGTCACACCTCAATATAAATCACACAGCCCGGGGGAAGAGGGATAGGGTTTGATGAATGGTTGGGAAGGGGTGTTTGAGGGAAAGGTTTGACAAAGACAAACACTACACATGGACAACACATCACACACAATCTTGGCAGACGACCATCATATTCATAAATCTGTTAAGGGAGAAAAAGGAAATGCATGCATGATGATGACTTGATGGTTAATGAATAATGATAAGTAGTACTTACTAACTAGACTAGTAGACAGTACAGGGCAGCAGAATATTATTAATTATTATTATGCAATTTGCCTTGCCTGTCTGCCCTCAGAGAGACCCAAATTACATACATATTATGTTCTGTTGTACTGGGCTTCATTTTAAAGCTAGCAAAGAAAATTAAAAAATAGCTGTAGGGATCAATTATAAGCAAAGAGGAAACATAATAATACCAACACACAGTCATAATGATTGAAGAGAAAAAATGAATCAAATTAATTAAAAGATGATGAATGATGCTAAAGTTACTGTGTTATCCTGGTCAAATTGGGGAGTTGCATCTCGGCATTCCTCTTGGTCCTCCCTTCCATGGACGCTGCCTCCGTCAATCTTGGGTGCCACTGCCTGCCTGGCGGATGCGGATTGGTAGATGAGTGTGAGTTGTTTTTCTCTGTTTGGCACATGGTAAAGGCCAGCCTGTAAGTGTAGATGGAAAAACAAAAGGGATATTGAAAAATCAAGGAGAAACAAATGCATAAATTACGGAGGAGTGCAAACACTTTCAGAGGTGGCATGGCTAAATCATTTCTACTCTGTTTACAGCATTAACTTACAACAGCAACAGGACAGAGCAGGCCCACGGAGCCCACCCAACCTCCACTTAGCTTAGATTTTGACTGAGCCAGACAGAGCACACATATACAGCAACATAGCATTTTCCAAATTAAGTAACTAACTAAATCAATGCACCATTGTCAGTCATGTAAACCACTACACTCGACTCCACCACCACACAGACATGTAGGTCTGATGTGGTTCTTGTTTACCTTTGTTTTATGCCACTTCATGAAATGCCCCGAGTTATTCCATCAATCATCTCCGATCCTACTGACTGCGAAGAGTACTGGTCATCATCATCATGGTGTAGTGTACCGAGTGAGTCCAGATTCCATATTCAAAGTTGCAATGGATCGGCCTGCAGTAGAAGTACAATTTTGTTATTAAACAACCAGGAGGGAAACATTGACTTGAGTCACTTTTAGTGTGTAGATTAAATACTAGTACACTTCATGCACAACAACAACAACACAAACACCAATCACTCAGAGTCAGCGTCCAATGCATGCCATAATTCATTACCTGTACTTATCTTAAGTTAAGGGGCAGTCCCTCTCGGCTCGGAAAGGAGGATAGCTATAGTCATGTTCCACTTCTTTTGGAGGGACTCGACGAGGCAACATTTCTTGTACTATTCTCCATCCAATGTCTAGCTTGAGGGAAATGGATTTAGGGGCGAGTCAGGATGGAGCAGGAGTCAGAGGAGTAGACTTCTTTAATAAATGCACACAGCTGCAACTTCAATATGGCAATAAAGACAAGACGGTGGTGATGGATTTGTTGTGAATGTGATTCGAACCAGAAAGACAGAGACACACACAAATAATAAAAGTAAATACAGAAGAAAGAAAGTAACAAGTTGAAAGCCTAGTTGTCAGGGAAGTAGAGCTCGTCCTCAAACTCTGGTGGGTCAATCAGAAGTAGGTCATCATCTAACACACTACTTCCGTCACCTAAGTCGCTGTCCTCATCTTCCTGCTGTGCTTCAGGTATTGTGTAATTCGGTGGTATAAAGTGCTGATTCATTTTGATCATGGTTAAACTCTCCACGTTTTTGGGCGAGAGACTGGTCCTTTTCACTGTTACAATGGCACCAGCAGCACTGAAAACACGCTCAGAAGAGACACTTGCGACAGGGCAAGCTAGATAGTTTATCGCCAGCCTGCTGAGCCCTGGCCATTGGCGACTTTTCCTATACCAATGCAGCAATGGGTTTTGATCAATGTAGACCTCTGTTGGGTCATCCAGATAGGCCTGGACCGTCCGCTCAATGCTCAGGGGTGCTCCCCTTTGCTCGGCCTCTTTTGCCTTTGCATCAGCACTGGACCTAACAAACCCTTGCTGTAGAAACCCTTCTTGTGCCGATTTTACTGGGGCTGATGATCCTGTTCTTGCTGTTGTTGATGGTTCTTTTGACTGCTGTGAGCCAAACGCACTGCCCTCAGGCTTTGAAGTTGAACTTGACGCCGACTGCCCTGCAGTACTTGTTTTGGGTTGGAGTAGCGTGCCTCTAATTCGCAGCCGTTCTTTTTCAAAGTCACTGGCTGCCTCAGCTATCCAAGTTTTGTACTTGACAACATCCACTTCTGAAAAAGGAATTAATGTCTTAGTGTTCAGTACTGCTTTGTCCCGTGGATCCAGAATTGTGGCAGAAATGTAATGTTTGGCTGACACAATCTTAGTTTTCACCCTTGTATTTTCAGCTAAGCGAAGGGCTAAGCTCTCCACCAACTCATATGCTTCTTTTTTTTCCTCCACACCTGCGTACGTTGCTCTAGCATATGCAACAATGGGATAGCTTGGCCCATAGTACAGTCCTCCTTGCTGACTTCACATGTGAAGAGCTCGAAAGGAAGTAGCATCTCTGTCAGGCATTTAACTAGGCCCCATTGGTCCATCTCAACGGTCATGCCTTTCACAGTAGCATCCCCTAGTCTTTGCATGACATATTCATTGATTGGTCTGTACTGCTCAAACAGACGATCAAGCATGTAATAAGTTGAGTTGTAATGTGTTGGCACCTCCTGGATGAGTGCTTTGACTGGCACTCTATGCTCACGTTGAATGATCCTCAGCTGCTTCCGGGCTTTAAAAGAATGGCTGAAATATGTGCATATTCTTCTGCAGGTGGTCAGTAAGTTGCTGACTCGGTCTTCTTTTTTCAGAAAGTCTTCAACAATGATGTTAATGCAGTGCGCCAAACACAGGAACCTGAAATAGCCACCAGTGCCCATGGCCTTAACTATATTACTGCCATTGTCCGTGGCAACAAAACCAATGTTAAGCCCTCTTGGGTGCAGCCATTCAAAGACCTTGCTGTTAAACTGTTCCAAAATGTTTGCAGCAGTATGAGATTTCTCCATGGCGAACATGGCTACAGATGCATGTTTCCGAGTGGCATTAAAAATCTCAGCAGTGTCAACACCTGCAGATATCTTTTCTCTAAACCTCACAAAAGAGATCCAGTTTGCAGTGATGCACATGTAATCAGTGGCTTGGCAACTGGTCCACATGTCTGTTGTCATGTGGATACTTTGAACAGCACTCTGCCGCAAAGCTTGTCCAAGCAATTCCAGCAAGTCGTGATGTAGTGCTGGAACAGCAACTTTGGCAAAATAGGACTGGCTGGGAACCTTCCATTTTGGGCAGATGGCTGTCACAAATTCCAGAAAACCCACCCATTCCACAAAAGAAAAAGGGAGAAGGTCCAGCGCTAACATTTTAGCCAGCTTCGCATTGTACAAACGTGCCGTTGGGTGGTTGCGTTCGTACTGCCCCTCTGACCTAAACATGCTTAGAATGGTAGGCTGGATTATTTTCCTTTCTGGTGTCACTGATGCATGTGACTTCTTGAACCCAGATGTTGTTAGGCTCAACCCTGCACATTTTCTTCATCGCGGTACTCTGTTGCCTTGGTGTCTCAGCCTGACTCTTACTCTTGTGCCACTGAGATGTTGCTGAGGCTGATGAGGATGTGGGCGGTACCACTGCACTGCTGGGGACAGGGCTACTTTGTGTACCAAAGTAAATGTCTCCCTCTGGTTCACCTTCCACCGCAATCGTATCTTGTTCTACTTCTTCATCCCCACCAACAGCAATGGGTGCAGTTTTTTGGCCGCTAAGGTGCGCCTCCCACTGGATCAAGTGGTGTTTTTTCAGATGGGTTGTTTGGCCTCCGGTACCATAGTTTGTACCAAGCCTACCCCGACTAACACCTTGCCCACAAATTGAGCATATAGCAACGTTGTCCTCCTTACTGCTAACCGAAAAGAAGTCCCAAACTGGGGAGGTGAACTTTCTGGCGCTGCTGGAGGTGCCACTTCCAATGCCAGATGAACTGGAGGGTGGGCGTGGAATTTGACTCTGTGGCTGTGCACCACTACCACTACTACCTACTTCTACTGAGGTGGTGATTGTGCTGGATGTAGGTCGCTGCCGGGCCTTTGAAAATGCAAATATGGAAGCTGGAGGTGGTGTTGGTGTTACCTGTGTTGGTGGTATCTGTAGGAAGGTGGAATCTGACTATATGGTTGCCCCCACTTTTTTTATGGTGTTTTGCTGGTTTATGACTTAGTTGGACTGGGATCCTGCTATTCAGGGCCCCAGTCTATCTGCTTTCTCTGTAAAAAGGTTTCCATGTGCCTTAGGCACATCTCTGATTGGAATCTGGAGTGCCCTTATAAGTCCCTAGTATATGGTATACTATGTACCAAGGGCATAGGTACCTCAGAGGCCTACCAGGGGCTGCAGCATGTATTATGCCACCCCTGGAAGGCCATCCAAACCGACACCACAGGTCTGGTACTGCAGCCTGGGTAAGGTGGTGCATGCACCCTTTACTGTGATATGGGTTACCTATATCACTAAATACATACACACATATAAACCTATAAGTCACTCCTAAGGCAGGCCTTATCAATCCTAACGGCAGAGTGCATGGTTCCTATGTGAGAGGGTGCCCCTGCATGAGCAGGGCCCCTCTGCAGCGTTCGGAGACCCTTCTCTGATGCTGTTTGTAGTGCAGCCTGACCATATACTCTTAAGCGCATTATAACCTTGCGTTAAATGCTAACTTTGGAATGGCTGCACCTAAACATGTCGTGTTTGGTGTCAAACATCTTGGAATACTACCCCCCGCCAATTCTGGCGGCGGGGGTAGCATTCCACCCTTCTAGAGGGAGAGACATGTTAACCCTGGCCTGGCCGGTAACTTCTTTCCAAAGCCCTGGCATCACAAAATGGATGCTGCTGCCACAGACACGAGTCTGGCCTTCTGGTGCTGGATGAAACTCCGGCAGGGGAGGCCTGGACAATAGGTTTCCTGTCCCAGGGAGGTGTGACCACCTCCCCAGACAGGATAATGTGTATTGGGGCTGGGCGGGAGCACTTTCGGGTGCTTTGAAGTCCTGCACTGGGGGCACACTTGGGGTCCCTGTGCATACCCCAGTTCAAACCGGATCAGGGGCTTGCAGCCCCTGCTTTGGCACGAACTGGACAAAGGGAAAGGGGTGTAGCCACCCCTCTGCCCTGACCCACCCATAGGTGGGGCCACAGAGTAGTCTAACCCCTATACTTAGTATAAGTATAGGAACCCAGTCCTTAGGACTTTAGATTATGCCTGGACGAAACTCTGAAACGGAATCCTGGATCTTCGACGCTCTACTCACGATTAGAGGACAGAAGAATCTCCCTTGGGGTCAAGGAGTGACTCCCCTGCTTGGCAGGCACCAAAGAAGCATCTGTCCAGTTCGCATTTCTGAAGCTCCCGTCAGACGCCGAAGTCATCGCATCACCAGAGGTGGATTCTCAGACTTCCCGAGGCTACCCTGAGTCCCCAGCAAAGCTGAGGCCCGTGGCTATCGTGGGTGACTTGAGACCGTGACCCCTGGACACCGAGCACATTTGCAAGTGCATCCTCTTCTGGGTCTCCCAAGAAGTCGTGCTTTGGGCTCCGAGTAGCCCTAGCCTCCAGCACTAACTGCACCGAAGATCACTGGCCCCCACTCCACGAGTGTCCTGTGAGCCAGATCCACGTGCGGCATCACGAGGCTCCTTTGCGGTCGCTAGCCTGTTGGCTAGTAGCCCTTAACGAAGGCCAATCTTTTCTAACTTGGCATCCTGGTTGCTCCAGGCCTGCCCTCACTTACCCTCGCTGGGTGAGTTCTCACAGACCTTGCTGGTCTGCACCATCGACGATCTTCCTCTGCATTGAGACTTGCCGTTGCCAAGGCTTGTTGGGTCCAATCCGGTCGCCGACACCTCAGCACTCGACAAACATCATGTACCAGCCATAATCCTGCTCCTGGTCACGGACAACGCCTCCTGGACCTCGTGGCTGAAGAGTCAAGACGACCATCAATGCACCTGAAGCACTCGACATCGGTGGGCATCTGTCCATCGCCTTCCTGGTCACTGGCTAGTGACCCAGACTCTGTCCCCTCTGCTTTCAGGTTCTTCAGAACTCCGATCCACTCTTGGATCCACCCGAACACTTTTCACTTGGTCGCCAGCAGCACTTTGCAGCAGATCGCCATTCAAATCGACGACGAAACCCGACCCCGAAAGGCACCTATGCACCCGGCTTCCCTGGGTGAGGTAACACGAGTACTCCAGTGCTCCAGTGGGTAGAGACTCTTCAAAGTCCTAGATCTCAAAGGGTTTGGTCCAAGTCCTCTTTTAAGTGTCCCTTTTCTCTAATTTCCCGATCACGACTTTCTCCATAGAAGTCAACGGCGTATCGCGGTTGTGTATTTACACTGCACGCGTCTCCCGTGGGTCCCCTGTGTCACTACCTTGGGTGGTTCCTTGTGGTCCAAGCACTTCTAGAGGCTCTAGGCCTAGTGTCTAGTTCAGTCGTGGTTCTTATACCACTTTATTGGTATATGGTTTGGTATGCCCCTAGGGCCCAAACGTGTATTTGTGCTATTACTGTGTTTAAATAACTTCTAACTTATGTACTTCGAACTCTAGCCTCATAAAGAGACTAGAGGGGTGTGTTTAGCAATAAATACATATATTTTGAATATATACCTGGTGTGGTGCTCTTTCATTTGATCACTCAAGAGATTATAGACTGGTAAAACAAGCTGCTTTACATTCCTTCAAGACTTAGCCTGAAGGCTGCTCTCCATAGCTACCACTAGGATAGCTTTCGATAAGGTTGTCTTTAACCTATCTCCAATAAGGGGTTGTTTGGACTGGTGCAAGGTGCCCACTATAATTAGTGGACAGCATATACCAGGCCAACTTCTCACATTGGTGTGCAGCGTGTGGGATTCCAGCTTGCTATTGTTTTACCAGATAATCTCAATTGAATTGATCAACTGAAAACCACTAAAGGTACCTAAGGTACATATAATTTAAGCTTAGAATACAGTAAGTTCTACTGAACTTAGAGTTGTGTGTTAAGGGATAGCACACCCTTTCTACAACTCAAGCGAGTTTAGTAGGCCACACTAGAGTAGGTAGTGCATACACCACACCACACTAGTAATGTCTTTAAGGGTAGGATCTAAAGAATCCTTGCAGGAAGCCACTGAGCTTCCACCCTCCAAGTATGATACACTCCCATTCTTGGAATTGAGAGCTTTATGCAACTTGAGAAAAATAAGGACAGGCCAAAGCCCCACCACCCAACACCTCAAGGAGTTGTTGGTGGCTTATGACCTTAGTAAGCCCTTGGGGACTGAAGGGGTAGGAGCTGAGGGTGGGGCAGATGATGAGGATGGGACCAGGGGTACCAGTACCCCCAGCCCCCTCTGAAACTGGCCAGGAGGGCGACAATGGCCCTGACCTGGATAATCCAACCCCTCCTGAGGAAGATGAAGAGGATGATCAGAATGATGCCCTCTTTGTCCCCCAGGAAGGATTAAGAGTGTGCCCAGAAGGTCTAGGTCTCCTTCTCAGGAGTCTAACCACTCTGGCACCTCAATAGGGAGCTCTGTCTCATCTCATAGGAGGGAATCCTCTCATGAGAGAAGAAAGAGGCTGGTTCAATATGAGGAAGCTCAGCTTGAAATCAAAAAGAAGCAACTGGCTATAGACAGTGAGTCCCTAGATCTCTTTAGAGAGAGAAGAAAGCTGGGACTAGAGTCCCATGGTGGCAGCAATATCCCTAGAGATAGGGAAATGTCTTATGACCATAGAAACCTAAACAAGATTGTCCCTCCTTACCAGAGTGGGGATGACATCCACAAATGGATAACTGCACTGGAGAGGGCCTGTAAAGTTCAGAAGGTCCCCCAGAGGCAGTGGGCAGCAATCTTGTGGCTCTCCTTTGCAGACAAAGGTAGAGACAAGCTCCTCACTGTAAGAGAAGAGGATGCTGACAATTACACAGTCTTGAAGAGTGCTCTGATAGATGGGTTTGGCCTAACCACTGAACAGTATAGGTTGAAGTTCAGAGACACCCAAAAAGCTCAGACTCAAGACTGGGTTGATTTTGTAGATTGTGCTACAAAGGCTCTGGAAGGTTGGATACATGGCAACAAAGTGCATGACTTTTTAGGATTGTACAATTTGATTATGAGGGAGCAGATCCTTAATAATTGTCAAAACCAGCTTTTGCACCAGTATCTGGTGGACTCTGATCTGACCTCTCCCCAAGAATTGGGAAAGAAGGCAGACAAATGGGTCAGAACCAGAGTAAAAACTAGAAATCAGGGTGGTGACCAGAAGAAAGATTCTACTAAGTCCCAAGAGAAAGGTGGGGATAAATCTAAGGATAAGTCCCCTACAGGGCCCCAAAATTCCTCTTCTGGGGTGGGTCCCAAACTCCTTCCTCTCCTGAAAAGAAACCATATTGCCATGTCTGTAAAAGGCCTGGGCACTGGAAAACTGATCCGAGTTGGCCCAGGATTGGCAATAAAGAAAATGTTCCTCCCACAACTACTACCACCCCTCCTGGTACTACCAGTAGTAATCCTCCAGTTGGGAGTAGTGCACCCAAAAAAGTTGGGTGCTTTTGCAAGAGGAACAGAGGTGAGCCCTAGTTTAGACAGGGACCCCTCAACAGACTCCTCTGACTCTGATGGTGGTATAGGATTTGCCACCTTTACCATGGGTCCCACAGCGTTGGGCAGGTACAGATTGGAGCCAATAATTAATGGTCAGAAAGCTGTGGCATTTAGGGACACAGGGGCTAGTGTCACCATGGTGGCAGGGAAACTAGTCCCCCTCACCAGTTTTTACCTGAGTTTAAATACCAGGTGACCAACATTGATGGTGTCAGAACAGATCACCCCATGGCCATAGTCAATCTCAGCTGGGAGGGGGTCACAGGCCCAAAGAGAGTGGCAGTGTCCCCCACCTTACCTGTAGATTGCCTGATGGGCAATGATCTGGAGATTTCAGCCTGGGCTGAAGTTGAACACCAAACCCATCTCAGGATGCTGGGCGTCCCTGTAAAGGTTAGTGGGGCTGTGATGGCCACAGCCCCAGCCCAAGATTTTGGAGAGATGGAGCCTGGAAGAATGGCCCACTCTCCCGCAAAAGAGAGCACAAGGGTTGAAGAAAAGTCTTCTTCCCTCCAGACAGTAGGTAAGGGTCAGCCTCCTCAGGGAACTGACCCTACCCCTAGTGAAGGGACTGCCCCAGAGGTAGTCAGGCCTGGCCTGGCCACACCCCTGATGGCAGAGGACCCTTCCAAGGTGGTACCCAGTCTGGAGCAGGTAACCTGCCCCTCTCTACCCTGCCTCAGCCAGCCCAGGGCTACAGAGGTCAGGGAGGTCAGTGGACCCCCAGGGCCCCCTGTCCAGAGGAACCCCCCATCAGCAGATTAGGGGCACCCAGTCTAGTAGCCCTAGCCAGGTGAAAATTCCTCTACACACTGAGGGATCCCCCATACCTTTATGTAGGGACCTCCCCCAGAAGGACTCTGGTAGGCAAGGGCAAACCTGGGACCAGAAGGTTCCAAACCTGCCATGTCCCTCCAGTAGTCCAGCCAAAGGGACCCAACCCCCAGCTGTAGGCAGCCAAAGGTTGACCCTTAGAGCAAAGTGCAACTCAGTCTTGGAAAGACAGGCATACATGGTGACCAGTGATCTGAGGAAGCTGAGGCCAACATTCCTAGGGCCTCCCTTCCCTACTCAGACCCCTCACCAGCCTTGTACTTTACCTAAGCACACCACAGGTAGTGATTCCCCATGGTGGAGACCCTCTCATACCCTTAGGGTGAGGGATTGCTTAGTGGACCATAAGACAGGGGGCAACCATGCTAGTGCAGGTGCTTCCTTATATGGCCACTTAGTCATTAAAGGCTCAACTGGCCAAGGTTAGCCTTATCTCCTTTCGTTTGGGGGGGGGTTATGTAGGAAGGTGGAATCTGACTATATGGTTGCCCCCACTTTTTTTATGGTGTTTTGCTGGTTTATGACTTAGTTGGACTGGGATCCTGCTATTCAGGGCCCCAGTCTATCTGCTTTCTCTGTAAAAAGGTTTCCATGTGCCTTAGGCACATCTCTGATTGGAATCTGGAGTGCCCTTATAAGTCCCTAGTATATGGTATACTATGTACCAAGGGCATAGGTACCTCAGAGGCCTACCAGGGGCTGCAGCATGTATTATGCCACCCCTGGAAGGCCATCCAAACCGACACCACAGGTCTGCTACTGCAGCCTGGGTAAGGTGGTGCATGCACCCTTTACTGTGATATGGGTTACCTATATCACTAAATACATACACACATATAAACCTATAAGTCACTCCTAAGGCAGGCCTTATCAATCCTAACGGCAGAGTGCATGGTTCCTATGTGAGAGGGTGCCCCTGCATGAGCAGGGCCCCTCTGCAGCGTTCGGAGACCCTTCTCTGATGCTGTTTGTAGTGCAGCCTGACCATATACTCTTAAGCGCATTATAACCTTGCGTTAAATGCTAACTTTGGAATGGCTGCACCTAAACATGTCGTGTTTGGTGTCAAACATCTTGGAATACTACCCCCACCAATTCTGGCGGCGGGGGTAGCATTCCACCCTTCTAGAGGGAGAGACATGTTAACCCTGGCCTGGCCGGTAACTTCTTTCCAAAGCCCTGGCATCACAAAATGGATGCTGCTGCCACAGACACGAGTCTGGCCTCCTGCTGCTGGACGAAACTCTGGCAGGGGAGGCCTGGACAATAGGTTTCCTGTCCCAGGGAGGTGTGACCACCTCCCCAGACAGGATAATGTGTATTGGGGCTGGGCGGGAGCACTTTCGGGTGCTTTGAAGTCCTGCACTGGGGGCACACTTGGGGTCCCTGTGCATACCCCAGTTCAAACCGGATCAGGGGCTTGCAGCCCCTGCTTTGGCACGAACTGGACAAAGGGAAAGGGGTGTAGCCACCCCTCTGCCCTGACCCACCCATAGGTGGGGCCACAGAGTAGTCCAACCCCTATACTTAGTATAAGTATAGGAACCCAGTCCTTAGGACTTTAGATTATCCCTGGACGAAACTCTGAAACTGAATCCTGGACGTTCGACGCTCTACTCACGATTAGAGGACAGAAGAATCTCCCTTGGGGTCAAGGAGTGACTCCCCTGCTTGGCAGGCACCAAAGAAGCATCTGTCCAGTTCGCATTTCTGAAGCTCCCGTCGGACACCGAAGTCATCGCATCACCAGAGGTGGATTCTCAGACTTCCCGAGGCTACCCTGAGTCCCCAGCAAAGCTGAGGCCCGTGGCTATCGTGGGTGACTTGAGACCGTGACCCCTGGACACCGAGCACATTTGCAAGTGCATCCTCTTCTGGGTCTCCCAAGAAGTCGTGCTTTGGGCTCCAAGTAGCCCTAGCCTCCAGCACAAACTGCACTGAAGATCACTGGCCCCCACTTCACGAGTGTCCTGTGAGCCAGATCCACGTGCGGCATCACGAGGCTCCTTCGCGGTCGCTAGCCCGTTGGCTAGTAGCCCTTAACGAAGGCCAATCTTTTTCTAACTTGGCATCCTGGTTGCTCCAGGCCTGCCCTCACTTACCTTCGCTGGGTGAGTTCCCCAGACCTTGCTGGTCTGCACCATCGACGATCTTCCTCTGCATTAAGACTTGCCGTTGCCAAGGCTTGTTGGGTCCAATCCGGTCGCCGACACCTCAGCACTCGACAGACATCGTGTACCAGCCCGAATCCTGCTCCTGGTTGCCGACAACACCTCCTGGACCTCGTGGCTGAAGAGTCAAGACGAATGTCAACGCACCTGAAGCACTCGACATCGGTGGGCATCTGTCCATCGCCTTCCTGGTCACTGGCTAGTGACCCAGACTCTGTCCCCTCTGCTTTTAGGTTCTTCAGAACTCCGATCCACTCTTGGATCCACCCGGACACTTTTCACTTGGTCGCCAGCAGCACTTTGCAGCAGATCGCCATTCAAATCGACGACGAAACCCGACCCCGAAAGGCACCTATGCACCCGGCTTCCTGGGTGAGGTAACACGAGTACTCCAGTGCTCCAGTGGGTAGAGACTCTTCAAAGTCCTAGATCTCAAAGGGTTTGGTCCAAGTCCTCTTTTAAGTGTCCCTTTTCTCTAATTTCCCGATCACGACTTTCTCCATAGAAGTCAACGGCGTATCGCGGTTGTGTATTTACACTGCACGCGTCTCCCGTGGGTCCCCTGTGTCACTATCTTGGGTGGTTCCTTGTGGTCCAAGCACTTCTAGAGGCTCTAGGCCTAGTGTCTAGTTCAGTCGTGGTTCTTATACCACTTTATTGGTATATGGTTTGGTACGCCCCTAGGGCCCAAACGTGTATTTGTGCTATTACTGTGTTTAAATAACTTCTAACTTATGTACTTCGAACTCTAGCCTCATAAAGAGACTAGAGGGGTGTGTTTAGCAATAAATACATATATTTTGAATATATACCTGGTGTGGTGCTCTTTCATTTGATCACTCAAGAGATTATAGACTGGTAAAACAAGCTGCTTTACATTCCTTCAAGACTTAGCCTGAAGGCTGCTCTCCATAGCTACCACTAGGATAGCTTTCGATAAGGTTGTCTTTAACCTATCTCCAATAAGGGGTTGTTTGGACTGGTACAAGGTGCCCACTATAATTAGTGGACAGCATATACCAGGCCAACTTCTCACAGTATCCATGCCACATCCCTCACAGCAATTTGGGATGGGGTAATGCGAGTCTCCATCTCCACTGGGGCGGGAGTGATGTTCATGATGACTGGCTCATCATCATCCTCCTCTTCTACATCTACCTCTATAACTCTGAGGCTTTCTGGAAACTTTCTTTTCCCTAGCCTTGTCTCGTGGCGTCTCTCACTCTCAGACTGAGGTGGTGGCTTCCAAGTGGCATCTAGATCATCAGAAGTGGGGCTTGCAGAAGAACTCGATGGACTAACCCCCTTTTCCTTGCTGGGGATCTGGAAGACAATGGATCTTCTGAAAGAGTGGCTTGCTCTTCTTCCTCTGCAGGAAGCTCGATTTCCTGAACTGCCACTACTTTGGGAGGAACAACTACTATTGTGGGCAGTGGTTGCAGCTGTTGTTGTCCACTTATCTGAGTTTCCTGCGTTGATTGGGTACTACTTTGCGATAACGATCAGTCAATTTCAACATCGCTGCTCGTTGGCGTTGTCGTGATGATGCTGGCTGCCTCTGCGACAGACATGGGCTTGGGCCTAGGTTGGTGAGGTGGGCCCACTGATGCGGGGGTGCTGATCCCAGCTTGATCCCCAGACACTGCTGCTGCAGGCGCAATTTTGGTTTCCCAAAAAGATCTTGGTCGGCACACCAGAAGTAGTAAGTGGCACTTCCTTCTTCTTCTCACTGACAACTTTCTTGGTACTGGAAGACCTGGTACCTTTCTTTGGGGCCATCTTCTTCAGATGTCAGCAGCACGCAGTGGCACAAGTTGAAGAGATATCTGTGGTCACACGTCACGTGACGTTGTGCGCAGCAGGACTTCTGTCTGACAGTACAATTAGTGATGACGCCTCCTCCTCTTTTGTGCACCTAAATGCAAAGAAGCAAGAAGAACATCAGTGAAACGTGGCATTTATTGTTGTGGTTCAATTTACTACTGTACAAACAAACAAATATAATATATGACTTAGTGTGTGGTCACACTTGTTAGTGTTATTTAATATTAATAAATTGTATTAACTCAGTTTAGTTGTTAAAAAAAAATAACAACAGTGTAGCCATTTGTGAGCCATTTGTGAGACTTCGACAACAAGGGCTTTGTTTCATCATGGTGCACTGTGTACACTCAGGAAGGATAGGAACAAAAATAAAAATACAAATGTAATGGAACCTGTTTGGCATTGTGATTTGTGAATGTGATTGTGCATCACGTGGGATGCAGCATCATTCAGGAAGCTGCAGCTGGCAATGGGGATGGAAGCAGTAAGCCAAGAGGAACAACGGAAAGACATGCAGGCCTATGGCAAAAGCAGCACACTAACTACCACCACAAAAATTTTACAAAATGGCCACCAGCCACATGGTCACTCACACAACAACAAGCAGGAGGCCTGTAAAACAATGAACTCAAGCAGGCCTATATGGCCAGACAAAGGAGGCATGCTAAACAACACAGCTTTAATGCAACAATGCAAAAACTAAAATCCACAGGGCTAAAAAAGGTTTGCAAGTTACTTAACAACCACACCAGCCACACACATCCAACAAAGGCATTTATTTAACACAGACGAAAAAAGTAAAAATACCCCCAAAAATACACATTTTGCAATTCAATCCAATGCCATCCATGCCCTAAATGATGTTTAAATTCAACAGACACCACAGAAACAGTTGTTTCATGCACACATGAGTAGCTCTGGGCCTACTGGCTGAAAAAGGCCTATTGGCAGACTAGGCCACATAGTGAATCAATTCAAATCAATAATATTGCAAATGTATTAGAAAATGTAGTGAACTGTCCTGCATTTTTTTGCTGGGTAAAAAGAAAAAAATTGCATAAAAAACAACAACAAGAGCAAGGCATGGTCACCACAAAGAAAGCTTGCAGGCCTATGGCAAAAGCACACTGGCTGCCTGTACAAAATGTCCGCCAGCCACATGGCCAGGCCACCACAACAACAAGAAAGGGAAGACAGACAATGCTAGACAATGCAGGCCTATGGCAAAAGCACACTGGCTGCCTGTACAAAATGGCTGCCAAACACATGGCCAGGCCACCACAACAACAAGAAAGGGAAGACAGACAATGCAGGCCTATGGCAAAAGCACACTGGCTGCCTGTACAAAATGGCCGCCAGCCACATGGCCAGGCCACCACAACAACAAGAAAGGGAAGACAGACAATGCAGGCCTATGGCAAAGCACACTGGCTGGCTTCACAAAATGGCCGCCAGCCACATGGCCAGAGGCCACCACAACAACAAGAAAGGGAAGACAGACAATACAGGCCTATGGCAAAAGCACACTGGCTGGCTTCACAAAATGGCCGCCAGCCACATGGCCAGGCCACAACAACAAGAAGCAGTAAGCCAAGAGGAACAAAGGAAAGACATGCAGGCCTATGGCAAAAGCAGTACACTAACTACCACCACAAAATGGCCACCACCAGCCACATGGTTGGTCACTCACACAACAACAAGCAGGAGGCCTGTAAAACAATGAACTCAAGCAGGCCTATATGGCCAGACAAAGGAGGCATGCTAAACAACACAGCTTTAATGCAACAATGCAAAAACAAAAATCCACAGGGCTAAAAAAGGTTTGCAAGTTACACAACAACCACACCAGCCACACACATCCAACAAAGGCATTTATTTAATACACACAAAAAAAAGTAAAATATCCCAAAAAAACACATTTTGCAATTCAATCCAATGCAATCCATGCCCTAAATGATGTTTAAATTCAACAGACACCACAGAAACAGTTGTTTCATGCACACATGAGTAGCTCTGGGCCTACTGGCTGAAAAAGGCCTATTGGCAGACTACAGGGCTAGTGAATTAAATAAATGTTGCAAATTGATTGCAAAAGTGAGAGAAAATGTAGTGAACATTGCAACATGTTTCCTTTATAAAAGAAAACTAGAAGAAAAATTACATACAAAGA
Organism: Calotriton arnoldi; assembly: GCA_963921515.1. Taxonomy (NCBI): domain Eukaryota; kingdom Metazoa; phylum Chordata; class Amphibia; order Caudata; family Salamandridae; genus Calotriton; species Calotriton arnoldi. The sequence continues at coordinate 369,954 of CAWUFW010003150.1, read as the reverse complement.
AACAACTAGGCCCCTACTGAAACTACAGGCCACCCACCACAATACATTGAAAAAAACCAATGAAAAAGTACAAAAATATGTAGGTGCAATGCCCCAATCAAACAAAACCAACACCAATTTTCCAACTTACTTGTGGAATCTCAAATCCAAAAGTCCTCGAAATCCAATGATATATGATGCAGCAGACAAAAAAGGGATCCTTCCAGCTCCAAATCCAAATGAAAAGTGAACAGGAGATGGACAAAGCACTGGGAGGAGCCTGCTGGACAGGAACAGGAGTTGGAGACACTGGGGCACTTCCTTCCTTTTAAAAAAAAGTAAAAAAAAAAAGGACTCCTTGCACAAAAAAATACAGCCAAATGTTAATCTGAGGAGTTTTTTTCATCCAAATCATCATTTTCGAGAAGGTTTTATGCTGCTCGAGAGATATTCTTCTCCAGCTTGCAAATTCTGCGTGTTCGGAATCGCGATCTTCACGAAACTTCCACCGGAAGTCCGATGGCACGTCTGAATGACGTGTTCGCGATCTCAGAATCTCGCGGGACCGTGCGGCCGGCTAACAAAATCCTGTGGCGCACGCGAACGGATAGGAAATCTCGTCGGCGAACGCAGGCATCCCGGTAAGTCGCTCCCGCGCGCGAAAACGCATTTTGAACGCGCAAACAAAAAAACTCTGCTCCATTGCGGAGCACGGAGTTTTCGGTAACTCCGCGTTCTACGCGGAACGCGGAGTTGCCAAAAATCTGCAAACTCCGTGAGCGGAGCGGATTTTACCGCCAAGGGTTAGTATAAACCTGAGACACTGACTCATATCATCTGCATAGGTCCCTATTTCTTCATTCTTTACAGTTGATAAAGCTATGTCTGCATGTCTTTAAGAGACAGATCATGAACCGATCAGCAGGCTGGTAAAATATATTGATCTGGCAACTAAAGAATTGAACAACTGCAAGGATAATCAGCACTCCTCACCCTGCCAATAAACAAGAAACACACCAAGGACTATCAAATTTCCATCTTGAATACTTTCCCTGTTAAAAATGTTTAATCTATTTCTATCTTTGGGGTCTATTATGATGGCGGTCGGATGTCCACCGCCGGGATGGCGGTGGTGACCGCAGCGGTGGGAAATTCCGACCGCCGCTTTTCCGCCGGTTCCCATCCGCACTCCTGCCTGGCGGACGGAGCAGGACCGGGATAATGGTGGCAGTGCAGAGCAGGCTCCGCCGGCAGGATTGTGATGCCAGCGGTAGCCAGCCTTTCCTCAGCGGTCAGACCGCCAGGGAAAGGCATGCGGTGATTGACTTCCAGGGGCCCATTGTGGGCCCCCAATGTGTTGGGGGTGGGGGTGCACTGGGGGGTACCCATGGTCCCACCCTACATTTCCCTGTACCAGGTGGCAGGCACTGTGCAGTGCCTGCCACGCAGTGCAGGGAAATGCAGGACATGCTCCTTTCGGCATCGCGGCGGTGCTGCGGGCAGCAGCAACCGCTGCAATGCTAATGCCCGTGATCAGACCGCCGCTGTCGGATTTCGAGTGCGAGTCATCGTAATGCGACCGGCGGTGATGTCGCGGTACATGCGGGCTGTCTTTTCCCGCTACCATGGCGGTCGGGGAGGTTTCCCGACCGCCATCGTAATAGGCCCCTTTGTATATTAAAGCCAATATTTTCATCAAATCATTTGCACTGGCCGTCCATTTTTGTCTGCTTGAGAGAAAGAATTGTCTCCTGTAATACTTTAGTATAACACTTCAGAGGACAGAATGGCTTGTGGCCACAAAGGTGTGCTCTTTTGATGCTTGATCTTCAAATATCCCAAGAAATCTCTGAACTCTCGACTTTTGAAAGGTCATTGTCAGACTTTACTATGGCTGGAACACCCCGTGTCGCAAAGATGCCATGTAGTCTTTCAATGACTCATTCTCAAGTTGTAGATGAAAGATCTTCAATTAATGGAAATCGTGCGTATTCATCCAGAATCGCCAATCGATGATGTCCATTGTCAAGTGGACTGAAAAAGTCAATGTCTATTCTTGACATGTTCAAGGTGTTGTGAATAGTTTTTGTGCTGCTGCATAAATGGCAGGCCTTTAATTCCTTTTCAACCCTGTCATCAAGGTGAGGAAACCAGTCTTGGTCTTGGAGAGCTCATTTTGTGGCAACAATGTCCTTCATGGGCTACCTCAATTATTTTCTTTCTTAGACTCTCTGGAATCAGGATTCTTGACCATCGTAATATAAGTTCATCCGGAGCTATGTACATTTCATCTTTGACATTTTTCTATTTGTGATATTCATCATCACTGATGAGCGGTCAAGTGTGTTGGTTCCATGACTGATGTGTAATTATATCCTTTAACTTTAACATGCTACTATCATGGCTTGTGGCAGTGATAATCTGGGCTAACAAAATGGCAGCTGGTGTGTTTGATTTTACAATGACGTTGATATAGGCCTCAGCTGTCTTAGATGGAGTACCCTGACCTTGCATAGGCACTCTGGAAAAGTAGTCAGCAGGGTTCTTATCCTTGTCTGGATGATGCACAGTGGTATAATCATACTCTTGTATATGTAGTCCCCATCGTTCAATGCAAGGAGACATTTTTGACTTTGGATTTCCAAATATATATAACTTGATGATCAGTTACCATCATTAAAGTTTTTCCGTACAGGAATACATGAAAATGTTCACAAGCCTATACTACAGCTAAGCTTTCTTTTTCAGTTTTTGAGTATGCACTTTCTGTTTGGGACAGACTTCGACTTGCATATGCCACAATATGCCTTCGAGCATTTGGGTGTTCACTGTGCTGTGCAAGGATAATGTATAACCCAACTGGGCTAGCATCAACAACAACTTCTGTATAAAATATGTCATTTCAGTAGCATTCTCAAAGGCTTGTTTAATTTTCTTTAAACTTTTCTCACATTCTTGTGACCAATGAAATGAAACATATTTTTTGTCATGTCTCTCAACAGAGCACTAACAGTGGCAAAATCTTTTATGTATCTGGAACAGTAACTGGCGATGACAAGAAATGAACGCACCATCGAAACTTCTTTCAGGGGATCAGCATATGACAGCGCTTGCACTTTAGCAGGATCTGGTGTCATGCTCCCATTAGAAAAGATATGGCCAAATAATTTTAGCTGTGTCTTATGGAACTCACACTTGTCTCCATTCAAAGTTAAACCTGCTTCTGCAAGTAAACTACATACTTGTGTAATAGCTTTATTGTGTTCTATTTGTGTAGCTCCGAAAACCAATATGTCACCGATGTAATTGAATGCATTCATGACAGGATGTATGATACAATAAATGACATATTGAAATAGTACTGCAACGGATGACACACCAAAACTTAGTCTTTTGTATCGAAGCAGACCAACATGTGAAGAAAAGGTTGGAATGTACCTGCAATCGTCTTCAAGTTCTAACTGATGATAACCTTTATTTAAATCAAGGCAATAGACGGCCTCTGCATTGTTTAATTGCATTATTATATCAACAATTTGTGGAACTAGATGTCATTCTCAGTCAATTGCCTTGTTTGTCTGATGCATGTCAGCGCATTTGCATACAACTCCTTCACTGTCCTTTTTGGCCATTACTACTATGGGAGAAACCCACGGTGTTGGACTAGTAGAACGCTCAATTATATCATGCTTCAGTAATGATTCAAGTTCTTTCTCAACAGCTTCTTGCAAATGAAAAGCAATTTGTCTACGTCTTTGAGCAACAGGATGAATGTCCTCATTAATATGCAACTTCACTTTCATAGTCTTAAATTTTAGCAAAGCATGAAATAACGAAGTGAAATTATTCACTATTTCGTGGTGAACATTCATGTTGTAATTCACAGAAATCCATCCCATGTCAGTGTCTGCACTGAAACTGAGTAGACAGACACTGGATGATGTGCCTGGAAGCACATGGATGGGTTCATTGTCACTACAAATGAACCTTAACTTTTGATGCAGCCCATGTTTTCACTTTGGTTTTCAATGGCGTAAGTTGCGGCAATGGGGATAATTAATTGTATTTTTTTTCTCAGGCATAATGTTTATCGATCCACCACTGTCAATAAGGAAAGGTATCAAACAACTATTTTATTTCAGTGTAATCTTCTGACATTGGTTGACTGACTTTGGAGCTTTGGCATTTCGAGTTTTCTTTGACTGACATTTTCCCTCACAAGCAGCCAAACGAATATGTGCATGCTTTTCTGAAGTAACCATCAACAAAATGCAATAATTTTCATCACTTTCACTTAATACAATACAGAAAAACTGTTTGACAATGCTTTAGATGATGATCAACTTCATTCAGTGCCGATTTGACTCAACTGATGTCGCAGCTTTGCCTTGTGGGTGTGCGTCGAACGTTACTACTGGAACGTTCTGTCGGTCAATTTGTCTTTGCACCGTGAGGCAATTTCATTTTCATTCACTTTGCAAACCATCACAAAATGGTTCTCCTTCCTACAGCCTTTACATATTTGTCCAAGAGAGGGGCCATTTACCTTTATATGGGAACAAAAATCCACATCTAAAACACAACTTCTTTTTATGAGTAGACATCACTTTGTGTCCTTCAATTTTGGCTTATTTTCACACTCATGATGGATTTTTTCTGAGCACCTCCAGCCTCCATGACAGCAGCTTGTCTATCAGCATGCTCTTCAGCTCTGGTAGCCATTAACACTTGCTTCAGACTTAGAGTTTCTCTCAGCATTCATTGTCTGAATGATTCTGACAAGAATCCGTCAATAACTCTCAGGTGCATAGCTTTTCCATCATTAAATTCATTGAACTTACAATGTCTGATGAGTGTGTTGAGTCTCTCCACAAATTCATCAATGGTTGCACCAACTTTCTGGCATTCTTGGTTGGAAATGTATCATTCGTAATCAACATTTGGCATTGGATTTATTTGAGACTCAACACTTCTTTAATCTGATGATATGTGATTTCTTCATCGGTTTATGGCATTCTCTTTATGACTTCTTTCACACCATCACCAGCAATATTTTTGAGATATCTTTTTGTCATCAGTCTCTTCAAGAACATCAATGAAATCATCAAATGTCTCTCTTCAAGCAGTTCATCTATCACCAATATTTAGCTTTTTGGCTATATCTAACGGTGGTGGTGGTTTCAAAAAGTTTCATGCATAAGGGATAGCAATTTCCAAGTAGCTATTTGGATAACATTGCTAATTGGAAATCTCTATTCTTAATCTTTTTACACCTGGACATTTGTGTATTCTCACAGAAAATGCCATGGGAAACTGAATAAATGAGCTGTTTAGTTTCTAGACTGCCTTTGTCAGAGTGCACTGTCATTGCTTGATGTTATTGTGTCCAGTAGTGTAGTCTGCCCATGTGTGCATATTTGGCATTAAAGTCCTTTTGCAATCCGAGACAAAAGCAAGACTCCCGGAAACATATAAACAAGATTTGTTTTAAATTTTAAAAATAGCTCTCTCTGCATGTTTCTTCCGCAGACCTGTGTTTTATCAGTGCTCATCTTTTTGCAATCACTTACTATAATTTAATCCTTTAGTAAATTTTTCATCTTCAATTGTGTTAGATTTAATCATTGACTTTCCAGTTCCATTAATTAATACCCCTGCAATAGTTAAAGCTCTCTGTAGTTTCTTACAGGTAGTCAATAACCCTCAAATTGATGCAATCCAACTTGACATTTCCCACCATGATTGCTCAACAAAGGACCAAGAGGGAGCATAGTATGCCACATTTGCAGGTTCAAGATCCATCATATATACAAGGAGCTTGTGATCGATTGTATGTAAAATAATTTAATGTGAATGTCCCGAAAATCTAAATCCATTTGTTTATTCCTCAATGTAGTTTTGGCACTCCTGTTTTACTGTCTAATTTTATTTTATTCTATTAATAACCTCAATAACCCTTCAAGTTGTTGCAATCAAACTAGAACGTTCACACAAGAGTTATTGAACTTAGTTGTAAAAGGGTAGAGTGCATACCCGAATGTCAAGTTTGAAGCCGGCTATATAAACAAGTTTGATTCAAAACCATTGTATATAAATATCTTATACGCCTGGTGGATCTTCCTGGAATAGCCTTAGTTATGTAACTCAGTATAAACTTGAGAAAAAGCCTACATTACACAATAGAATATCATCACAGTCATCATAACATGAAGCTTTTTACTCTTTGAAGGACTACCGTAACATACAAACAAAAAGTCAGAGACATGAAAATCTTTGGCCTTCTTAGATACATAGTTAGGGCTCTATATTCATGTAACATTTGTTCAGACTCAGCTGCGTTCTCAAGATGCACAATAGGAAGAATTATTTCCATAAATATGTGGAACTGTGTGGGAATCATGGGAAAAAGAAACCTGGCCCAGGTTTAAGAACAACTCTAACTGGGGAAATGATGGCTGAAATAACTAAGGAATCTGATTCACCCAAACTACAAGCAGACGTTATAGCAAGAAAAAAGGCATCCTTACCCGACAGCCCCAAAAGGGAACAATTGATAAAGGATCAAAAGTTGCACATTATAAGCCACTTAATATCAAAGGGAGGACCCGGGAAGGAGCTGGGGAGTGCACAATAGGCCTTTTAATTCAAAAATCCTAAGGAGCATTGGAACTAAGAGATACTTTTTCCGTAATTATCCTAAAGGCTCACTAAAGCCCCAGATTGCTGCATACTGCTACTAGAACAGAGAGCAGCTAAGCCTTTGGAGAAACTGTCCCAAAACAAATCTGTGTTTTAGTGCACCCTATTCTTTCCATCAAATCTAAAAGTGATTTTAGTGTTTGAAATAACATGCCACTTTTGAAGGATAACTGGGTTTTTGAATATCAAGGGCTAACCCTGAAGAACAACTCTTTTATTCTCTGTGAAGTGAGGCAAAGGTGAGCCAAAGCTTTTAGTGATAGAAGTGGAAATAGAAGAGCAGATGGAGTGAGAGGAAGATGAAATGTAGGTGCCATTTACAGACTGTGATGATAAGGAAATCAAGAGCAGCAAAGCCAGAATGGTGCAATTAAGATCCATTAAACTGCCTTTCAAATCTTTCTCAGCACCCTAAGTAGAAGGGGAATCTGAGGAAAAACATAGAGATAGCATTTGGTCCACAAAAGAGATAAGGCATCCATGCCCCAGGTTTTCTGACACTCGTTTTCTCTGTGAAGAATAGGAGAGTTAGGATTGTCTCTTGGGAGATAAGCAGATCAATCCAGGGAAGGCCATAATGATCTACTATCACCCGAAATCTTCTATTGACAGATGTAATTTGACTGCAGTATGAACAATGTGCTTAGCCTGCCTGCTGTGTGACTTTTGCTCGCTGGAATACAGGCTACTTAAAGAGAAATTGGATGATTTTCTGCCCAAGAATTTTTTTTCACTTTGTTGGGCTAAGTCAGGATATTGTTTGCTCTTTCTTGATTGACATTTTGTGACTTGGTTGTCTGCATTTATCAGAACTGCTTTCCCTTGAATAACAGGGGAACACTACTGAAGAGCTGGAAAGATTGCTGAAAATTCCCTCCAGTTTGAGAATTGCAATAGTTTGATCTGAGACCATTGACCCTGAAGGTAATGACACTACAATGTAGCACCCTTAAACAAGCGACTTACACTTGCTGTTAACATTAAAGTTGAAAGAAGAGCAAAATAGACTCCCCTTTTTTAAGATAGTCTGGAAGATGCCACAGAGCTAAGACTCAGGAAAAAGCTGGTGTTACTGGGACTCTAATCTTAAAATTGGATTCTGAGGGCCATTTATTGCTAGATGAGTCATCAGTAGTTTCTGGCATAAATGTGTCCGAGAACCACTGATGATGCCATGTATCACTGGGTCTTTATTCAGTACCCATCAGATGCGTGAGGTTGTGATAATACATGGCTCATATGAGACTGTAAGGGAGAGGCACCTGTTTTCAGAAAAGAATAATGATCCTATATTTGCTGGAAAGTGGCATCAATGGATTGTCATTCGTGCACTGGCACAATCTGAGATTCTCCATATTCAAAGTATTGCAGTCTATCTTTGAAAAAGAAGGAACAGATATTAACTAGAAGATAGGCTTCTTGCAATTGAAAACCATGAACATATTTCCATTTATGCAAAGGGCTTGATCTTCATCAACAGCATTTCCAGAATCCTCTGAATCATCTGGAATGGGACATTTTGCAGGAGGACCATCCAGTGATTCCCTTGGCTGAATATGCTGCTTCTCGTATTATATCTCACAGTTGAGAACGTGATAACGAGAAGACGTCCTCGTCATCATTATCCCATGTGTCAACGTTATGTCGCTTCTTACAGCACTGCCATCCCTCCATACTGCACAATTGTGATTGAAGAAGTTTGTAGGCCTCCTTAAGTAGAACTTTTTCAGACAAGCAAATCTCCAATAATGCAGAATTTGAGGGAAAGCAAGTTATAAAAAGTGTTGTGGGACAAAGCACATTTTCCTTTGAGATGAGGCAATGCTTTGCTGACAATGAACTCTAAGTAAGCCATGGTCTTGCTTAAGGTAAGGGTTTATTTTGTAGCAGGTTAAGGGGGCAATGTGCCCATTCATTTGCTACAAAGTTATTCTGGTGCAAAATTACCCTGTTGCACCTCAACTTGGGGGCATACTTGTTAAAATATCAAGCAGCGCAACACAGCAAGCCATCTTGCTGCGCTGTGTGATTGGGAAAGGACAGAAATGTGCCATACTCAGTAGCGGCCCGTGGAGGGAGTTCCGTGGGGCGGTGAGGCGGGGCGGGGGTTTTGCATTTTGCGATGCAGCGCACGCAACGAAATTCGTTTTATTTATTTAATTGTTTACTTACCTCCGTTCATCCATATTCCGGTGTTTACTACCCGCCACCCTGCCCCTCCCCCGCCCCGCCTCACCGCCCAACGGAACTCCCTCCACGGGCCGCTACTGGCCATACTCAACATTATACGGTGCATTCCTGTCATTCCCCAATGCTGGCGCACAAAGTGCAGTCTAGTGCCAACACAGGCATCCTTGCTTCATGATGCACAGGTGATTGCATTGTAAGCACAGTTATTTGGGCAGGAAGGGACACCTTCCTCCACAATAACAAACCACTGAGGCATTTCCCCTTTCTAGGTGTGTTGCAGAATGCAGCACACCCACCTAAAAGAGGAAAAACGAGGAGAAATATATTTTTTCTCCTCGGCTGGAAATGCGTATCATTTTGGTGCATTCCGAGGTCCACCAGCCAAAATCCATGGGTGGTGCATGGGAACACCCACGCTCCACCCATGGAACGCCTCCCTGGGGCAGAGTAATGCAATGCAGAGATTTACGAAGCATTGAGTTACTCTAAATTTATCAAATTACGCAGGGCCACGCAAGGTGGCCTTGCTTGGCAGTGGCTTGGTAAATCTGACTTATGACTTATGTCACTCTTGCACCCCAATGCGGGGGGTAAGGGGAATGCCACTTTTAAATAAATATGGCACTATGTGTCAGAGTCACACTCTGTCGTGTAATACTCAGAACCTGGCTTGGACACCTATAGATATAGAGCTGTGTGGATATATTCTAGATGGAATCTTTAATGATTAAGTAAGACCAACTAAGCTAAGATGCAAATATCCCTCCTCGGTCTTCTATAGATGGATATCACTACCAGGCGTTGCCCTTTGGTGCCCCGAAGGCAGAGATTAAGATGAGCGGCATCAAGGTAACACTCCCTTAATCAGAAGAACAGTGTGGTGTTTAGCAATGTTAAAGATATCACCAAAAACACTTCATCGGTACAGCTAGTTACACCATCAACTGAAGCAGCAGCACAAGAAAGGAATTAAGACGCAGCTGTTTTTTATCCTGACAGCTCTCCAAAATAGGTGCTTGGAAATAGAGGCTTCCAATGTATCCTTGCGACTGCCGTACGTAAAATATGAGCACTGCTAAACGTCATTTTTAATCTGCAATTGTATAGGCCCCAGTAGAGGGTTTCATAGGCTTCTACATGTGTGGGGGAGGGGGTCCTTTTTGTTATTGTATCACACTTGTCAAAAGTGAATACATGACTTTTCTGCATAGCTATATTTTTGATAAGTCCAATGCATTAATTGTACAAAATATAACAAGAATGACCTGTAACTGCTTCTCTGTGCGTAGAATGCCAGATGCTCCTCCCCTTTACATCTGCTGTCACTAGCAATGACGGCTAGGGACATCATGTTCTAAATATTAGCAATGGAGAAACCACTAGTCAGAAAAGTGCATGTGTAATGTAGAAACGTTTTGTTGAGTGTCTCTAGTTTTATTTTCTTTATGTTGCTAATATTATCAGATGTGAATCTGCCTCTAGCAGATATGTCAAGTGATGCTCTAATAATATGTTTGTATTACATCATCTCTACGGTTTTGTCTCACTGATGTCCTATGGAGCAGCGTCATTTGTAGTGTCAGTCTATCATGTATGGTTGTCTGTCCTGTTGTTTAGTATTTCGAAACATGTATTAATAATATTTTTCACATTCATGTGCGGTAATAGGCTTTATTTGGAGTTGGTGGATTAGAAACTCGCCAAAATATATTGTTGTTAAAGTGTGTTGATTGTTATGCACTCCACATAAAACAGACAGACATACAGACATTGGCTGCTTCTTGTCCCACGACATCACACTCTAAATCCGGCCTTAACTATTTGACAGTGGTTTGTAGGATCGATACTAGAACATTGATCATACGATGTAAATGTACAAAGAATTGATAACTTCTGTATCATCTAATGTTGTCGCGGGCAGAAGAGAAAAAGTTTCTCTTTATTCAACTGCTTCTGATGAGCCAATTTTCCTCTTTAATGTATTGTTCTATTATCTGGATAATGAGAATGAGTTGCTAAATGATCCAGTATTTAAAAACCAGTGTATGGGAAAAAGATTATAAACACAATTAATTCCAAGTCGGTGAACTGGAAATGCGTTAAATTGCATTCTTTATTATTTGGAAATTGTGTTTTAAAAACGTGCCAATCGCGCTCTATAGCTGCTGTGTAGCTGGCAGCATTGGTCCATGGACACCACTGAGTGCTCCACCCCTGGCTTGTCCCTTCCCACCCCTGGCCTCAGAGAGGTGAAAAAATCAGTGCCAGGAGCACATTGATAGCTCCTCCTTATGGTTGTCAGTTAGGGCTTCGCTCTCTTTGTTTTCTTTCAGTTTTTTGCTTATACTATTAGTAAATCATATTACATTATACCCTATTAGTGTAATAAAACATGAAGTACAACTAGCTGGAATATGACCTTCCCTGCCAGCTGAAGTAAGTAAAAAAAATGCTTTTAAGTGTATGTTTTAAGGATTTGGGTTATTACAGTAATAAATGGAAACACATAACAGAAAAAGGGTGCCACGCCAAGTTAGAAAGAGTTACTTTTAATAAATAAATAGGACCCAAACGACAAAAATCCAATCAGTAGAACCTGAGATATGCACCTTTAAAGATTTTGATGAAATAGTACCAACTGTGAATATATGGTCACGCCGCTCCAGGACAAAGTCACACATTCGGGATAACTGCGATGGAGTACAGGCCAGCTACAGGGACCCAGTTAGGCCCACTGGACAAAGTACCTTAAATGCTGGTTTGCGGAGCTTTGCTAGGATCCACGTCAAAGACGTGTTGTTCAACCGAAGTGATACGTTGGTTCTGACCGAGATGTGGAAGTCTGTGATGCGAGGACCTGCTTCATCATTGAGGATCCATCACTGGGGCTTGCAATGTGAATGTGAGTGTATGTGTAAGCATGTGTGAATAAAAGTGAAGGTCTAAGGACATGTGATGTCAATTCCACTACTCCAGATATTTTGGCGAATTGACGTCCATGTTGTTGCCTAGAAGTGACCCTAGTATAGTGAGTTGCCTAATTGTTTTCGTGCTGCTTACACTGCTGCACACCTATATCCAGGATGAGTTTTCATATTCATCAAAATCCTTTTACACTCAGGATTTTTTGTGTGTGAGTAAACGTTTCCAACTATTTCTATAGACAGAGTTTTTTAAACCCCCTCCCCAAGGCCATTTATGTACGAATATCATTTTCATATTCTTTTTTGTTTAAAAACAAGTAGAAATATGTGCTATAGAAATGACCTAGAAAAGCTGTAGGGGACAGACGACATAAAGTCATACGTCTCAGAAATGTACTATAAATTCCCAAAATCAGAGTACCAGTCAGGTTTTAGATTATTATTCCCTGCTTTTTTTTTTAGCAGTGCTGGTATAAAGGGAACGCACATTAAACCAACCCTGCAAATGTCATGAAGCACCTGGTTTTATTATGTTTCACTTTTAGCATTCACATTTTTAAGAAGTACAAGTTTGAGATTTGTAAAGCGCGATTGTTACTCTAACAAGCATTTGCAATGCAATAGGTCTCGCATTGGGAGATTTAGACCTATTGGCATTGTAAATGGCAATGCCATTTATTTATGTGTTTAAAAAAACCTACAATAATAAAATGTATTGTCACGTACAATACCAATAGGTCAAAGTTTCTAAAATGCGAGACCTATTGCATTGTAAATGCTTGTTTACAACTGTCATTCTGAACTCAAATATCTGAAAGTGCTTTCATACGTGTTAATGCAAAAAAAAGAGTTTCAGTGAAATAAAATATTTGTCTAAGATCACACAATTTAAGCTGTAAAGCCGCAGTTTATCCAGGTTTTCTAATTTAACTTTGTGCAAATCGGCTAGGAAATGGGTATCTGGTAGTCTTTCCTTATGTTAAGGCTTTGTTGTAATCTCTTTGTGGATTTTTCAGCAGTTTTGATATAGCAAGAATTTGACCCAAATGTAGTTGTGTGTAGATACCTGTAGCGGGGGAGTAAGTAGGCTCATCAGTTGTGTGTAGATACCTGTAGCAGCAGGGGGCTCAGGCAGTTGTGTGTGTGTGTTGATACCTGTATCGGGGAAGCAGGGGGCTTAGGCAGTTGTGTGTAGATACATGTAGTGGGAAAGTAGGGAGTTCAGGCAGTTGTGTGTAGATACCTGTAGCAGGGGAGCAGGGTGCTCAGGCAGTTGTGTGTAGATACCTGTAGTGGATGAGCAGGGGGCTGAGGCAGATCACAGTGGAGATACTTTGGGAGAGCTATGTGTATGCCACAACACTGTATAGTACAGTTCGAGTTTCAGGGGCATTGTGCATAGTGTGCTTCTCCCTAAATCCTGCGATACCAGGGGTGGTTCGAGTCAGGACTGAGGTGCTTTGACAGAGCTGTATGCAGGGCTCTATGTTGGTATGGCGGGGTATGTAGCGGGAGCCTCGAGCACAGTAACAACACACCCTGCTGAAGGTCAAGAGAAGGCCACTGAACTGTTCTGTTGCAATTTACAGAAACCAGAACACCTGCCCCCTACGCCCCATCCCCACACACTCAGCTTTTACTGAAGGAAGAAACAGAAAGGGGGTTCAGGTTGATGCAGGCTGGAGGACAGACGAGGTGGCATGTTACCGTAATGAACACCGAGAAGACATAGGGGGTGCTTTTACACATGAAATGTGCTCTCTTGCGATCTGCACTGCAGGCAGGCGACGTAGCCGGGAGGCCGTGCGAGAGTGAGTTTGCGTGTGTATGCACGTGTGTGTCTGTGTGTTTAGAGAGACACGTATACTTCTTGTATGTGTGTGGGGATGTGTGCATGTATTTGTGTGGGGATAGAGATGTGTGTGCGTGCACGTATGTGTAGATCGGAATGTATTTAATACCAATGTGTGTGGGGGTGTAAATACAGAGGTGTGTGTGTGTGTGAATTGCTGACGCAAACCAGCACACATTCCTGAAGCCAGTTATACCTCTGACTAGAGACCTTCATTAGGTTTAGAAAGCACGTGGCATGCTGTGCCATGTACATGGCTGAACGGGGCCTCCTAGGATTTCATTCTCACAGGGAAGGAAGGTGATGGGGGCTTCTTGTCTTCACCGGACATTTGCGAGAAGAGTGAGAAACATTCCATCCATCCAAGCTTATTCATCCATCCATCTACATACCCCACCTTTTTCATCCTTCCATTCATCCAAACCCATGTACTTATCCAGATATTCTTACACCACGTTCATTCATCTGCCTATGCAACTCAGCCAGCTCAGTCCACTCATCTACGCATTCAACCATTCATTCAAACCCATGTAAATACTCACCCACCTCTACAGTCTATCTACTTATCCAACAAATACGACCCTGTCCACCCATCCTTCCTTCCTCAATCCACACAAACCCATTGATTCAACAGTCTACTCACCCATCCTTCCATCCATCTGTGCATCCAACCCACTGACTCATCCTCTCAGCCCTGGATCCAATCCCGGGCATTCTGCCATCTATCCACTCCCCAGCCCACCCAATTCATCCATCAATGATTCACCCATTCATTCAAACCCATCATACTTACTCACTTCAACAGTCCATCTACTCATCCAACCAATCTGACCCAGTCCACTCATCCATCCTTTCACTAATCGACACAAACCCATTCATTCAACAGTCTACTCACCCACCTTCCTTCCATCTGTGCATCAAACCCACCGACCCATGCTCTCAGCCTTGCATCCAATCTCAGGCATTCATCCATCTATCCACTCCCTCCACCCCACATACCCCAACCCATGGAACCACTTACCCACTTCTACAGTCCATCTAGTCCTCTAACCCATCTGATTTAGCCTACCCAACCACCCTTTCACCAATCCACACAAACCCATTCATTCATCAGTCTACTCCACCACCATGTCATTCGTCTATGCATCCAACCCATTTGTATCCAATCTCATGCATTCATCCATCCATCCACTCCCCAAACCACCCAATCCTTCCACCAAAGTTCACCCATCTTTCTGATCTCCCACGAGGCCCTCAATCCATCATCAACCCACTCACCCGTCTGTCTTTTCTCCACCCCGACGCACCCACCCTACTTTTGTGGGCAATCTCCTGCCTGATTCGGACATTGTGAGCCGGCACAGCTCTGCCACCGCTCCCCCTTCAGGATACAGAGGCAGAGGGGTGGACCCCCACAGCCCAGATGGGGATTCATCGGGGGTCCCAGGGCTGGCAGGGCCCCACCTCCTCTGCCCGCCGCAGCCCCATCCATCTTCATTAGGGCTCGGATTCCCAACGCAGCCCTGACACTACTTGCCTTTGTAGATAAACAAACCTGATAAATATTTAACAGTCGCTTTCTGATGATGAAGAGAAAACAGCAACCCGAGGTTCGGGGCAAAGCACATGGAAATTGAGCACGCGGGCGTCCGAAAACTATCATCGCAGAAAAGGCCCCGCAATTCTCACTTCGCTGTCCCCCAGATCACCCCGCCAGCTGTTACAACGCTTCTTAGACCCGGCTCCCCGAGAATCCTACTCTCACCTTCATACACGATGAGGATGTGCAGGGTCCAGGGCTAGGGCAGACATGTGAGCGCCTGGCAGGGCGGCCACGGCATCCTCAGCATGCCCCGGAGCCCGTGGCCACAGCCATCTCGAGCTGGCAGGGGAAGCGGCAGCTCTTGCTGGGCTCCGAGGTGTTCATCTTCTCCTGACAGGTGCGGGATTGGGCATTTACAGACCCACCGCCTCCTCCAGCCTCAGCTGATTTGAAAATGAAAGCACGCACAACGCGCTGAATGAAAGCAAAGCACGTCGTCGAGCGCGCACAACACGCTGAATGAAAGCAAAGCACGTTGTTGTGCCTAACTTAGGAGAAACTCAATAAAGAAAATAGTACACGTACTGTGTAACAACCAAGTAAAGGGGCCAGTAGCAATGGGAGGTTACAAATGAAGACATGGCTGTACTAAGGAGGGACTAACAAGCTAATTACAGAATCAGAAGCCAGCATTTAGGAAGGACAAAGACACAAGCCAATGAAAAATATGGGCGGGGGAGTGGGTGGGGCTTCTCTCCCGTACTCTTCTACAACAGATTGCCAGAGCAGCGCTTGCACGCTGGCTCAGGCTAGACCTAAAAAGTGCATCCTGGTGCTAAAGAAGGAGAACCACTGCTGGAGATTACTTTCATCTGCTGAAAGAGATAGGTTTTTAAATCCTCTTTAAACTGGTTGAGTTTGACATGTGGGGAATGGGGAAAGGAAAGGCACTGGAGGTTTTGGCTGCCACATAATAGAGGCATTGGTCACTGCACATGCTTTGGATAATGCAGAGTATCATTAGCTAGAAGAGCACAAGGCACGTGCCTGCTGGTAGGCTTTCAGTTTCTTTACTAAAATAAAATAAATAAAATAAAATAATTGCTTGTACAGTAAATGATCATAAACCCTAGCAGTTTATCTGCCATTTGGGTTACCCACAGCTATTTGTGCACATTTATTTAGTTGTAAATATGGCAAATGCAAAATTGAGGATGGAGGCTGCCCATAGAGGATAAAAACATATACTCTACTTTTTCTTCCTCCAATATTTCTTTGTTTAAAGGGGTGTCTGGAGCTAATCCACAATGTTTCCAGTAAACCTGTGAAATGTGTTCTCAGTCATCTGCATGTAGGCAGCGTTCACTGTGATATATTTATAAAGTATGGACTTCCACTGAAGAAAACTACCCTTGATGGATTTGATGGACCTGTCGAATTTGGAGGATTCACTGACTTGGACTGAATGGCAGTGGGTCAATCTACCTTAACTTGCGCATGTACCCTGGGGCTTCCTTCCAGCTAGTTGAACACCTTTTGAGCACAGACCTCTATCAACCTTGCTGAACCTGTTGCTTCTAGAACATGCAGCTGGATGCATGCACTTTCTCCTGATTTCGAACAAGCATCATTGCCTCTACGGGCGTTTTTCTGGTATGCCCTTCTGCTGCTGTTTATGCATGGAAGCCTCGGCCAGACCAAGGAGTCCGGAGATGCAGCACAGTGCCTTGTAGGCCTCTCACACTCTCTCCTGAGATTGGAGGAGGGCATTGGTGGCTGACACTAAGTAGCATGTGTGGGGCGGAGGTGAGGAGGGATAGAAAAATACATTTAAAAAAATGACTTACCTTGCTCCCGGACCAACACCTCACGTCGTCCTCTTCTGTTCCTGCTTGAAGCAGGAAGCACAAACAGGCTTCCCTAGCCACTCAACTCTCCAATGCAGCGTTGTGATTGGTCTGAGTGCCATGGTTCAGCGCTGAGACAGGCAGTGGGAGCCTGTGCATGTACCTCACGAGGCTGTGCTTTACAGCCTGGTGGGGAACATGCAAAGTGCACATGACTGTTTGGCATGGCCAAGACAGCCGGCCAAGCAGTCATGCCCACTTAAGTGCCCACCACCCCTCCCCTTGCTGGCTGTGTCACAGCCAAGCCTGCCACTTAAACAGGAAAAATAAAATGATAACAACATATTGTAATTATAATTTTATTATTCTTTTATCCAATGCTCAAAATGCAGTGGGCGACGCTCCGCCGCCTTAGCAGAGGAGCTGCCACTGGAGGAGGGCTGCCGAAAGAACTGCTGAGACTAATGCAGCTGAGTGGTGAGCATGCTGCTTCTATGCACATACTTTTACTATTTTCTTCTTTGTGTGACCCTATGATTTTGGTTTGCCTCCCTGTAGCTTGCCATCCAGCCTGATTGAGAGCAACCTATGTGGTATAGAGCAAGCTCTTTGGGCCTATGGGCTTGTATCTGTTGCTATCGCTCATACTCTTCTGGCATCATCAGCAAGATTGGTTTTCCTCCTTGAGTTTGGAGCCTTTCACCTGATGCAGCTAGAGCTCCCAAGTTGCAAAATATCTCCATTTAGGAAAGGAGTCTACCAATCCTAACCTCAGTAGATAACGTGCCCCTCTGATCCCTATAAGGCCTGGTTCGGAACTTAGAAACACTTACTTTACATTGCGGCTTGCTGATACAAATCTTTTGTGAGAAATTCATGGTTCACAAGCTCTTGCATTATTCTTAATAACTTGAATCCTTTTATCTTGCACATTCTCCCCTTTCTCTCATATCTCGCTTCCATATTATTTTCAGGCACAGTTTGCTTTTTGTGAAGTGTGACTTTTGTCAAAGGTTGTGCGCACCTCTGTGCTCCGTTGAAAATAGTGTTCTCTGAGTGATCTTTCATATGGTTGGTGATGCTGTCGTATCTGTTTTGCATTTTTCTAACTGTCATAAGTGTTCAGGTGTATGGAGACTTTTTGAAATAACCGATTTTGCTTCATGCTGACAATTTTTATTGTAAATGAATAGCGCTGCCTACGTCAAACTGAAAGGGCAGGAATGCACCATATTTAAGCAATACAGTGCATTCCTGTCCTTTCTGCCTGCGCTGGCGCCATTTTGGCAGCCTATCGCCAATGTAGGCACCCTTTCACCATAGTGCAGGGGTGCCCGCATTGCAGGCAGGATTGTTTTGCGCAAGAAGGAGCACCTTCCTTCTCAAAAACAATCCTATGAGGTGTTTTCCTCTCTCTGTGTGCTGCAGACTGCAGGACAGATGGAAAGAGGAAAAACTAGGAGAAATTAAAATTTTTCTCCTCATTACACCTCACCTCGGGAGGCATACAGATTTGGCGTTTCCCCAGGTTTACATCACTTTGAAAATCTGGGGCAGCGTCAAATTCCACGGGTGCTGTGTGGGAAAACCAACCCCAAAGCCCATGGAACACCTCCGGGCACAGAGTAAGCCGACACAGAGATTTAAGCTGCATCACCTTGCTCATGACTTATGAGGCCACTCAAATCCATGCAGAGTGGCTTTGTATGGCTTCATAAATCTTTATGAGAGCCCTGCCTCACACCTGTACCACTTTACGTGGTGTAAACGGGACTCAGGGCTCTCATAAATAAGCCCCTAAGTTCTCCCACCCTACCTCTTGTTAGCTGCTGCAGAAGAAAGAACTGCAACGCAGAACACCTTGCTGATTCTATGGAATGCCTGCATTCGATTTGTTACTTTTGCGCATTTATAGTAATTTCTTTTGTACCCCCATTTTTGGGTGTTCCTCATGTAACTGCATGTATTGGAGTTTGAGGGAGGTATTGTCCTTATTTTAATTTAGTTGTGCAAAGTTCTGATTTTAACAAATGTACTTTTCAAATATTTTCTTACATGTATCCGTGTTCCTTGTCATTTAACATCTTGGTTAAATTGTTAGTTTCATTATTTCCTTTGAAAGTCTTTATTTTTCCTCATTGTCTCATAATGCTTTTGTGGTTCCCATAGCTGATGTCAGCAGAGTCCATATTGCCTTACTTAGAACATGACTTTCATGCTTTGGCCACTTAATGGCTGGCCCGCTGCAAATATTACAGTCAAGGAAAACCTGAAGTGCTGCACACTCTACTAACACAGTAGAAATACATGTTTGCAGTTGATTTGGATTCTTAAACAAAATGATGATTCATTTTTTACTCCCTTACACTTTTTATGCTCCTTGTACCTGTCCATATTTTGAAACCTGAGGGATGATATGCCTGAATTTCAGCTTAATTTTCGAAGATCAGATATTAGCAAACATTTCATATATATACCAAGGTTCTTGTTAAGCTGGTTATTTTTAGTTAACTTGTTTTGTAATCAGTTATTTCCTTTTCAAGTATTTCTTTTTCACCATTTTCTCCCCTCCTGCTTCTGTGGTGTCTGGACCTGGGTGGGCTCGTTTGGACGTTCATTCTAGACCGACTTCAACAGCTGCGTGTGACTGCAAACTGGAACTGCACCTGGAACACCTAGGACAAGACTGCCTGTGCGTGTCTGAAACTAAACACATCTTTTACCACCTGTACTGACTCTCTAAACCTTTGATCTCACACTATAGAGGAAAGTCTCTTTCAGCACTTTTGACTGATTCCTATGTCCTGGAAGACCTTGCAATTTAAACCCTTTACTTAGAAAATTAGTTTCATTCCTACCCTTTTCGCAGAGAAAATGCACACTTCACAATACATTCAATACATTTGTGCTCATAATTGTTATTGTATCAAATTTGCTCTGATTACAGCCTGGTTTTCACTGAAAAACAGGCTTCAGATTTACAATCTTACGCAAGGTCTGGTTGTTCTCTACATCATAGCTTGTAGAAATAAGTGTTCTAATATTTTGTGATTTAGGGGCAGATGTACGAAGCATTACCGAATCGGTGACCAGTCACAAACTGGTTACCAACCGCAAAAGCATTGATTGTGCACTCATGGCAGAGGCCCCGCAGTCGTGGGGGAGTGTCTGCACTCGGGCGGAATCTCCACAATGCGATTTCTCACTCATTCTCACTCAGTGAGAATTCTCTTTGCGGAGATTCTGCCCTGAGTGCAGAGACTCCCCCACCAGTGCAGAGGCTCTTTGTGAATCGGGTCCCGAATCTTCTCCAGCCAGAAAAGACAGAATTTTCACCAGTTAGTCGTGAAAAGGATATTTTGGACCTTCACATTCATTTCTTGGGGACATTCCTCAATAGCACTCGTTGAAGAACAATCCTGGAGCATGTACCTATTTGACAGTTGCAAATTACATTTAATTCTGTGGAATTCTTATTGTGGAGATTCAGCCTGCGTGCGGAGACTCCCCACGACTGCGGGGCCTCTGCCACGAGTGCAGAGGACATTTGTGAATCAGGCCCAATGTGTTTGAGCGAATGCTGTAACAGTGAAATACTAAAAATGCTGAATTATACATTTATAAATATGGACAATTTAAGAAATGATGCACGGCAGGCATCATGCCAGTGTAGATACCACTTTTTCAATGTTTAGGCTTTTTAAGATGCAATACTTACTCTGCCAATGATGACAGTAGTTTAACTGGCAAATCTACAGTGGCAGATAAACCACCTTGCTGGGTGTCAGAACTGTGAAATATTACCATGAAGATAGACATTCACCAACAGGTGAGTTCAGTGTTTCCAACATGCTGAAATCTATGAGGGAGGCAGGAAATATGTACAATGCTGCATGTCTAGTGCTAACCCTTTGTCTGTGAAATGTCATCTTCCTACTCAAGCATCAACAAATTGCTGCTTGGGATTCCCCTTCAAAATGGTGCCTAAAAAAAGACAGGATTTAGTGATGATAGCTCTGCCACCTTGCAGATATCTCTCAACAGTCCTTATTTTCAACAGCAAGTGTGGTCTAGATATGGTACACTGGTGAATGGAAATGTTTCCAGACACATTAAAATCAGGACTTCAGTACTAGAAATATTGTTCCTAAGAACCATCAAACTGGCCTCTGCAATTACAATCACTCCTCTGTTGCACCAGCTTTACATCAACGAGGGGGCTCCAGAACATTGTCAGAAGAAAAGCTATCTGGGGGAACTTTAGGTACTGATCTGAAAATATAAGCTGGTGCTCCCATTATGACATCTGGAACTTGAGTAGAGTTACGCTATAGTGATCATTTAGGATTAGAAAGCCTCAATTGCATATAGGGATCTTTTAGGATTAGAAAGCCTCAATTGCATACTGATCATTCATAAAGGAGTCAGGTGTATTAGGCAGACCAAGCACATCAAGGTGGAGATGCTGGAGATGTTACTTTAACTGATCATCCGGAAGAATTTCAGGCTTCAACAACAAAACCAGCTTGCACAAATCCATACCCCAGTAAAAGAGTCCCATCAGTGGTTCATCTTCCTCTGTATAGTGTAGATTCACTGGCATGTTGAATCCACACTATAAAGACCTCCCTTGCACCTAGCTCCTGTCACCCTCAGTTTGATATTTTACAATAGAGGGACCCTCTAGCACAGGTTCCAGGATGGCAGCTGTTGATGCTGCATGCTGTTTCACTCAGCTTATGGAAGCTGCGCCTTCCCAAGATCAAACATGGAGTTTTTTCTGGTTCATTTGATAATGCATCTAGGTGTCATCATCCTGGAAACAATGGTGACCAAGGAACTAGTGATTTAGATTTCTTCAGAAGGAGAATGCAACCCCTACATGTTGGCTATAGGTACAGAGGCACAAAGTCAGGTACATTAAGAGATACTAATGACTTCAAATTAATGAGCTGAGGGATGAGCACAGGTTAATTTAGGCTTTGCTTGTGACTTCACCCTGAGAAGAATTATGGTTGCTGCTTGAGAAGAATTTCACATCCTTCAACCAGTAGCCCAATTTCTTACACTGAGATTAGTTCAAGCATTCCTTGAACTACCTTGTTGTTTGATCCAGTAGACACCATAATTCTGATGGTTGTACACAGATGTGGGCCCCTTGCTCACTGTGCCACATGACTCAAGTTATACCTCATTGATGAGTCCTGATTAGGTTGAAACTAAAGTTGCTTCTATTCCATTTGGAGGGGATCTGGCTGGGTAGTTCAAACTAGACTATGCCTAAGGAGAAGGACCAAGACTGATTTGCATATGGAAGATTTCTTTCTCGAGTAGCATAGAGGGTGAAAAATAATAGTCCAGACACAGCCTTCAGTGATCATCAGTGTCTGAGATTAACTGAAGCATTCCTTCCATCACCTTATAAAAATAATAATAATAATAAAAATAATAACAATAATACTGTGACTTGTAAAGCACATGGCTTCTTCAGATGAAGTGCCCCAGCGCTGAAGTCCAACTCCCGAAGATCCAGAGCACATCCAATGTATCGTAAAATCAGCCTAAACTAAATAATCAGGTTTTAAATTTTATCTGGAAAAGAGATTTCGACGGGGCCTGCGGGGAGTTCCACAGTTTTGGTGCTAAGTCACTAAATAAGGAACCCCTGATATGCACTCTATTTACTGTGGGAATGTTGGCCAGCAGGGCCCCTGAAGATCTAATATTTCCAGCAGAGAGGTAAGGCTTGATAAAGGAATGTAGATAGCGAGGACCCTTGTTTGCAAAAGCCCTGTAGCAGATGCACAGGGCTTTAAGGGAGTGTCTTTGTTTCAGAGGCAACCAGTGAAACTTGGAAATTGAAGCCCCCATAGGAGTCTGCCTGGGCAGATCTAACGAAAGGTGGGCTGCAACATTCTGCACTGGCTAAAGTCTTTTCAGATGGGTTTTAGACACCACCAAGTACAGGACATTACGGTAGTCCAGCCTGGACATGACCAGTTCCTTGACTACATTTATTTTTGTAGACTCTGGTAGGAGGCAAAAGATTTGTTTAGGTTTAAATCTGTTTTATTGTCACATTTGCACAAAAAGTTAACAGTTTTCAGCGTGAGAGGGAGCCCCTCTACTTCTCATTGTAATTGATGCAACTTTTAACCCCCTTAAGAAAAAGAGAAAGAAAAGAAAACTCCCCACCTCCACCCAATATTCCCTTCCCCCATCCATTCCCAGAACCACTTGCTATGTAATCTACAGTGTCAAGGGTTATTGTGGGTTGCTCTTGGGTACACTCCGTGTTTCACACTGCATCTAGATCTGTGAGATGTAACAATCGCAAGTAGCGGTGGCAGGTCAACTCTCTAAATTCACTAGTTAATAAGGCTATGAAGAGATGCCAGATGGTTCTGAATGTGTCGCCTCGTGATGTGAGTGTAAGGGTGAGTTTTTCCAAGTATGTCCCACAAGCGTCAAAGCCACGCTGTGTGGGTCGGGCGGTGGGTGCCCCCCAGAGTGCTAGGATGGTCTGATAGGTGGCTCCCAGCGCTATACTAATCTGGCGCCCTCTGCGAGATGAGAGGGGGCAAGTGAGGCGGTTTGGGAGGCCTAGTTGAATAAATGATGGACATCTGGGGAGCTGGGTGGAGAAGTGGGTGTCGATATCATATAATACCGAGGCCAAAACTCTGTAACCACCGGGCAATTCCAGAGTAGGTGTGTGAGTGTGCCCTTTGCCCTACATTAGCGCCAGCAATTGTTGCTGTGAGCTAGGGTCCCCCGATAAAGTCGTACCGGGATTAGGTACCAATAAGAGGTGATTTTTATGGCCGTTTCAGTTCCCGCCATGCTGTAAGTGGTGTGTCGGGCTCGATGGAATATGTCATGCCAATTTTTCTAGGAGAGTTGGCGTCCTATTTCAGATTCCCAACGTTTCTGGGCAGGAGATTTATCTTCAGTCGGAGTGGACTGGAGAAGAACGTATAGCTCTGAGATAAGACGTTTGTCTGCTTGTTTGCCTAGGAACCATTTCTCATAAGGTGTCAGTGGTTTCCCTGTTCCCTGATGCATCGATGGGTGCAATAACCAGTGTATGATATGGAAATATCCGAAGCGTTCGTTTTCGGGGATGGCATGATCTGTCTTAAGGGTTTCAAAAGAGACAGGGCCTTCCTGATCAAAGAAGTGTCCTATCGCCTCACAGGGTGCCTCTCGCCACACCTGAAATGACGGCCCAAGTCCAGGTGAAAAGTTAGGGATATCGGCAAGCGGGGTTAATGGGGAGGGCAGGGTGGTCTACGTATGCACCCGTCTCACACCTTCAGTAGGGAGTGTGTTATCGGCGAGATGTATAAGGTGGGCGCTCGGTGAGCTTGTGGAAGAAACTGAACCTTTGCCAGCGAGGTTCCTGCCAGGGCTCTATCCATGAAAAGCCAGTGTTTCTCTGACTCAGCCTTGAATCACTCCAATAGATACCGAAGCTGGGTGACTTGGTAGTATCGAAGGAGGCAGGGAATTCCGAGGCCACCTTCTCCTCTTTGCTCATTCTGGGCCACTTACCCGCCCAAATGAAGTGATTCAGTGCGGCCTGTAGGCTCGTGATCGTGCCTGTCGGGGGGTCAATGGTAGGGCCTGGAAAAGGAAAAGGATCCTGGGCAGGGTGGTCATTTTTGAGGCCACGACTTGGCCTAGTAGGTAGAGCGGGTAGTGTCGCCACTGGTCTAATTTATTGTGTACCCGTCTTGTCAACACTTCGTAGTTTAGGACTTTTGTTCTCTCTGGTGTCGGGCAGAGCTGGACTCCCAGGTATGGGATAGACTTGGGTGCCCAATAAATCGTGTGTTCTCGTTTTAGCGCCTCCATCTCAGGAGGAGGGAGCATGAGATTGAGGGCCTGAGACTTGTGGAGATTCATTCGAAATCCGGACACCCTTTCAAACTCTTCTAGTTCATTTAAAAAAGGTGGCAAGCTCTCAATGGGGTTGTCAAGCATAACCATAACGTCGTTTGCGTAAAGGCTAATTCGATGCTCTTCCCCTCCCAAGGAATTCCGCTGATCTTGGAGTGGTCTCCCATCTGATGGGCAAAGGGCTCCATAATAAAAGCAAATAAGAGGGGCGGAGAGCGGGCAGCCTTCTCGTGTGCCTCTGCATATTGGGAAGCCTTCAGAGCCCAGTCTGTTCACTCTCACCGAGGCCATCAGGGACCCGTAACCACTGAGGACCCAGGATCGGAATCTCTCCCCAAACCCAAAGTGTGTCAATGTCGCACTCAGGAAGGGCCAGTGGACCCAGTCAAAGGCTTTCTCCACGTCCACTGATAGTAGCATGCTGGAGCCTTGCCTACGGTGCACTTTGTCTATGATGTGCAATAGTCTTTTGGTATTATCTGCACATTGTCTCTGCAGGACAAATCCCGCTTGATCGGGTTGTATAAGACCCTGCATAAGGGGGTGAAGGAGGGATGCCAAAATACCTGTAAAGATCTTTGCATCCACATTTAACAGCGATAAAGGGCGATAGCTGGCGCAGGATCGCTTGTCCTTCCCAGGCTTGGAAAAGACGACTATGGTTGCCTTGAGCATCGAGGCCAGGAGGAATGCCAAATCTGTAAAAAGATTTTTTTGAGGGTCTTTAAGACCCCCAAAAATTTCCATGCCAGAGCCATAATTTGGCCATTGAAAGTAAGCTTCTCATTAAACCGAATGCCTAGGTTATTGACTTTAGGCTTGGGTGTGGGTTAAGGGCAAAGAGAGTTCAGCCGCCATGCAGTGGACCAGATGAAGGTTTTTTGCTCAAGATGAGAACCTCCATTTTCCCTGCATTTAACTTGAGACAGTTGAGATCCATCCACTGGGCGACCTCCGTGAGGCAGGATCTCAATGCGGTAGCCATGTTGACAGAGTTCCGTGACAGGGTGGCAATGATCTGAGTGTCATCCACGTACGCAAATGATGTTAAATCTGTGACGCTCTATGACCTCAGCCAGGGGGTGCATGTACAAGATGAATAACATTGGGCTCAGGGAGGAGCCTTGAGGGACGCCCTGCTTCTAACAAAAGATCTGTGAATGGAAGAGTTTTTTAAATACCTGGAATGTGCGCTCCTTCAAAAAGAAGACAACCCATTGCGGGGCTTTATAACCGACACCGCAACTCTACAAACGTTCAATCAAGAGGTTGTGGGACATGGTGTTGAATGCCGCACTGAGATCTAGCATTAGCAGTGATGGAGCAAGGACTCACAAATGAGACTTGCTCGAATACAATCTCCTCACAGTATTAATTAATTTATTATGTATTGTGTATACTAACTTTGCATACACTACATGAATAGCAAGGAAGCTTGCCTATGTGTTCTAACTAACAAGTAACGCTTGTCTTTTTCTAAAATGGCCGCTAAAGCGCGGGAACCATACTGCGCATGTCTCATCCATATCACATGGTGTGACGTCTTTCTTTGCTTGGTGGGAAATTTCTGCTTCTACGCAGTGTGCATTAAAATGGCTGCTTGATGTTTTCACATGCTTCAGCTTGCTCTTGTGTTATTATTAAATTGTCGTTTTCTTAACGCTACTAATGCGGGATAGATTTATAAGTAAATGGGGATAGAGTAGAAAGAGTGGGTATACAGTGAAACATATTATTTTTGTGATTTTAATATTTTCTTCTTTGACTTTGTTAGTTCGTAAACTTGGGCCTGGGGTTGGTGATCTGAAACCCGAGAGACAATGATTCTGCGCATGTGTCCTGTTTGGCTGCCAAAGAATAAAAATGAAGTCAACCTGGACGTCATCCAAGGCCATGACCTAATGGCCGAAGCTGCTGTGCTCTTGCCTTTCCTGTTGAAAATTGAAACTTTGTATATGAAGAATATATAACATTTGTCGTGAGATGGGTGGGAAATCAAGCAAATGTATAAAATTGGATGGGCGATAGTTTAAAGACAATGGCCTACAGAAAATGAACTAAAATCATATGGTGTGAGAATCCACTCCTTGTCCCTGTCCAATCAGAAGTAGTGGTCCCATATTTTAGCAACATTAAGGGGAGGTACATGGGCGTAGAAGGGTATAATAGATATAGAATTAGCAAATTAGTAAGAAGGAGATGCTGCAGAGAGCAGACGTACACAGAAGATCAGGCGTGCATGCTGACTAGAAGAGCTCCAGACCGTCAAGCTGATCGATTGCAGACGGAATCGCTGTCCAGAAAGGTCCTGAGGAGGGGGCGGCGGAGTCCATTAGAAGGAAGACACGGGAGAATCGAGGAGAAGCCGAGTATCAGAGAGGGGAACAACGCAGGCGTCGTTGTAGAGAGGTCACCGGTCCTGTCCTGATCCTGAAGGAGGTCTTTGCTCTTCATCCTTCCTGGGTCCTATTCTTTTCCAACTCCTTGGCCAAGGGGTTTGGTTCTCGCACTTAGGTAAATATAAATGCAACCTTTAGTTGCGCTGCTTTCTCTATCTTCTCCTTTCTGAGGGACCGTCATTAATCAATAATTATTATTCTATACTTCATCCGTGATATGCGATTAAGTACCATGTGGTTATGTAATTTACTCTGCTAAAACTTTAGATAAACATTTTAAAACTTCCTGACTCAGTGGTTATTTCAGGATTATGTACTATATTGAATGTCACTCATTTTAAACTTCCCAATTAGCAAAGGATTCATTGGTAAGTCATTACTCTTCAATCGGAAGGTAATTGGTAGCAGGGATTTTGATAAAGAGTAACAACTGATAAAACCCAGCGTAAGTATTAGCGTAGTATGAATGTATGGGCCCAAGTGAGTATCTAGTGTATGAATGCTGTTTGTTAATATCGCGCTGGATCAGTTTTCTGGTAATCAGAGGATGGTTACTCTTTGTTAATTGGGTAATGAGAATTTTATTTTTATGAACTAACATCCGTATATTCAAAGTTTGTTTTTTGTTGTCTAGAATCCCCGGGGAAAATTGAATAGCGGTTGGTAAGTGGAAGCCATACTGCAGTGAGGTTATCTGTCAGGCAGAAATAGTGCTGAAAAGTTAAGCAGGACTATCAGTACTGGTTAGGGAATCTATGCGTGTGAGTAATAGCAAAAGAGTACGCTGGTGAAAATTTGATGTTATATCACCTAGAAAGGGTAACATTGAAGAAGTAACAGGTACTTCTGGAGCTTGTGTGAAGAGTAAACGGAAGGGTTTTTACTCGTAGTGTATGTTTAGTAAACGGAAAGGTTTTACTAAGTGTGAGAGAAAGCTATCTTTTCTAAATTAGAGAAACTGGCACGATAGCGAATGTTTTATGTTGTTACTGAAATTTAATTAAGATTTATAGAGAAAATAAGTTTGCGTAAGATTTTGTAAAGGGAGGGTCAGCTGCCGGAGAGGGAGCTGACGTCAGAAACCACCGCGCTGGGATTGGTTGAATCAGCGGGTGTGGAAAGACCCTTGTAAAGGAGGGGTCAGTAGTCAGGAGCAGTACTGACGTCACAGGTGCCGCGCTGGGATTGGTTGAAACAGCGAGGGACAGTGAAGAGCAGATTGTAAAGGAGGGGTTGACAGACAAACGTCACCGAAAGGCCGCGCTAGGATTGGTTCAGAAATAAAAGTTAGCAGACACTTGATTGGTTGATATCATAGAAGCTAAAATCTTAGTGGATAGAGATTGCATGTTAAAACGCGATCCAACTTTAACAGGAACTCGTCCGGATAGGAGATTCCTAGGTTTTGCAGAATATAATTTTATACACCGAAGGTTAGATAGAATGTATGGAGAGAAGAGAAAAATGTCCTTTCTGCAAAAGATTAAGAACTATTTTAAAAAGGATAAACCAATCAAAACTAGGGAAGGAATTATCATTCCACCAGCTAAAACGCCCGCTTTATTCATGATGATGGAGAGAGGTTATCAAACTTGTGTATGGATAGAGAATTGGATAGAATATACCAAAAATGATGGGATATTAGCATTTCCCGAGAATGGCACTTTCAATGGGAGAATTCTTCAAAATTTGAGATTGAGGATGAATGACCTAGAACCCAGACCTAGATTAACTCAATATGAAGCCTTAGAGGAATGGGAAACCGAGGCATTTGAGCGTGACCGATCCAGGAGTAATAGGGGTTATCGAGGATTTTTCCCAAGAAACCAACATGAGAATAGGGATGGTCAGATGAAACAGTGGAGGAGAGCAATGCTTACAGAAGGATTATGTCCAATATTTACGGAAGAAGAACTGTTAGGGAAGAAATGCACAGAAAAGACAAAACATTTAATGAGAAATGGAGATTCGGAAGATTAATTTATTGAAGAAATATTAAGGAACCCCCCACCATATCAGGAAGGGACAAGTGGATGCCCCCCAAGTTCCCCACTGTTAAAAACTCCATTAGTACCACAAGTAATGCATGATTTTACCCCCAGTAGGATACTTCACGATAAAGAGAAAGAAGCCCTAGAGAAGACCAGAGCAGAATTAATACAGAAAATAACACAGATAAAGGTACATCCTGATTCTTTGACCATACCTGTAACAATTTGTCTGGTAGTTCCATTATATGGTGGTCAGGGAAATTGTCCTCCACCGTTAGTTATGCCTACTCCTGTGAATATTCCTAAACCTGAAGCAACAGTAATGGTTGAGGATCATTTTAGTGATTGTGAATCAACAATATCATTAATGGATTTACCAATTCGAGATTCTGTCAATAGTACTCCCAGAAGAACTACACCTGGGTGCTCAAAAGAGATAAACTTGATAACTTCATCAGGAGCAAAAAGTGTCACTGTAGTTAGTCCAGAAGACTTGGAAAGGTGGGCACAAGGATCAGAACAGCAGTGTACACCTCCAAAAATTTGGGATATTTATAAATTAAAAGTCGAATTAGAAGAAATAATAGCAGGAAATGTAGGGCTAGATCGCCTAAATGCTTACAATGAAGAAGAATTATTGTTCGTATGCAGAAGTATCACCAGAAATGGATAAATATTTCATGAAAAATTATCAGATTTGGCTCTGCAGATGGGAATTGAAATAGGGAGATCAAAGGTGTTGCAGAAACCCTATAGAGCAGATTTCTCAGACAAAGATTTAGAAAATATGAATGCTTCTGGAAGAAAGTTACAAGTAAAAGAGTTAATGATAGTTTTGCAAAAATGGGGAGATCTAGATAAATGCAGAGTTCGATGGGCAAAGAAAAAGAAGAGGCACGATCCAGTAGAACAGCCTCTGAATATGTGATGAAAGAAACCGGGAAGACAGATCAAATGTACCCGATGCGAGAAGTTCCAGGAGGAGGCTATGTACATGTTCCATGGAGTAGACAGGATATTTTGTCATTTACGAACGATTTTCCAAAATTGAGAGAAAAACCAATTGAATGGTACAAGCAGGTTGAGAGGTTTGTGAAGGTATCAAAGGTATTGTTGAAAGATTTAGATGGGTTGTTTGACATAGTGGTACCTGCCGATTTGTGGACAGATTGTAAAATTACAGTTGATTGGCCAAGTGACGAGTATCCTAGAGATCCGAAGACAGGTGCCCCGTCAAATGATGTAATGAAAAATATCAGCAGGTGATAACTTACCTGAAAGGCAAAAAACCACCGAAAGAAACAGATTGGGTGAAAATAGACCGAACCACCCAAGAAGCCAGCGAATCGGTACACGCCTATTATGAGCGTTTATTGCAGGTATTTAAGCAGTATAGTGGATTTGAGGACATTGGAGACAAGAACATGAGTCAGTTTGTGTATCGATTTGTTTATGGTCTAAAGCCAGAAATTTGTCAGATGATTAAGCAGCACATGTTGTGTTGGCAAGGGAAACCGATCGATGACATTTTGAAATATGCAAAATATTGTGGAGACGATATTGAGGATAGGCACAAGAAATTGCAGGAAAAAGTGATGTGGGCACAGGTGAAAATGGCTGAGAAACAGGGAATTAATTTGGATAATCCAAGTGAAAATCAAGGAAAGGATTCTGGAACGAATGGCGATACTGGGAATGGTGGAAAAGTGAGAGGACGAATGAGTAGAGAAGAAGCTAAAAAGACATTTCCTTGTCATGGATGCGGAAAATTGGGGCATTGGAAGGATGAATGTAAAAAGATTCGGAATAATAATGGCCCAAATCAAAATTTAAATCCACAGACGCAGAATGACTCACAGCAGGGTGTAAATCCTCAGAGTCAGTTGCCACCTGCACCTATTCAGGGTAATGTAAGCAGAGCAAACCACGGTACAGACGTCGGATATCAAGGAGGAAGTGGTAAGAATGATTATGTAACATCACAGTTTCTTTTACAGGACGATTTCTGTCAATACAGTTCATGACGGTGCCTAGGAGAGGGGAGAAGGAGTGCGTACTTGGCGCATCCTTATCGGTAGATCAGTCAGGTCCATATGTTGAAGGGAATGTGAAGGGTAATGATATTACTTTTCTTTTGGACACTGGTGCTACCCAGTCTACTGTGAGAACAGCAGACATTCCAGAACTTCCTCTCTCTGGAGAAGCTATCCAAGTAGTGGGAGTAGCTAATAGAAAGATTAGAACACCTCTTACCGAACCAATGGAAGTTAAAATTGGAAATTTCAGAGAAATGCATCAATTTGTAGTGTGTGATTCTAGTCCAGTAAACTTATTAGGTCGTGATTTATTGTGCAAAATGAACTGTACAATTTTCTGCACACCGGATGGTGTGGCAGTTCAGATCCCAGATGAAGATCATGTATATAAGTTTATGATTGCAAAACAAGGTACAGAAGTAGATGAGATGTTTTCTTTGATAACAAAAGATGAGTTGCCAGAAGAATTAAAAACTACAGTAAACCCCACAGTATGGGATTTCACAGGAAAGGAAGTAGGACTTATGGCCAAAATAGACTCGGTTAAAATTACTGTAAAAGAAGGTGCGATTTTCCCAAATACTAGACAGTACAAAATGAGTGCAGAAGTAAAGACAGGAGTCATTGAAGAAATCAATCGAATGGTAGAACAAAACATACTAAGAGAAGTAATGAGTAGCCCATGTAATTCACCAATAATGGGTTTAAAGAAACCTAGCGGAAAATATAGGATTGTTCAGGACCTGCGGAAAATAAATAAGATTGTGGAACCTTGTTGTCCTATAGTACCCAATCCTGCAGTAATCCTATACCAGATTCCTTGGAGTGCAGGATGGTTCACAGTGATTGATTTATGACAAGCGTTCTTTTCAATACCATTGCATCCAGACAGCCAGTATCTTTTTTCATTTAAATTTGAGAACAAAGTCTATGTATGGAATCGTGTTCCTCAGGGGTACACGGAAAGTCCTTCCATCTGTAATCAGTTATTGAAAAAATACTTATAGAAACTAGTGATGCCAGGAAGCTCAGTCCTAGTGCACTATATCGACGACTTACTGGTGGCATCGAACACCAGAGAGGACTGTGTTGTTGATTCCATAGCACTATTAAATCATTTGGCTGAAGAAGGGCATAAAGTCTCACCAGAAAAATTGCAGTTCTGTACAACAGCTGTTAAATATCTGGGACACCAAATTGAGAGGGAAAAAAGAAGAATAACCTCGGAAAGAGTACAATTGATTAAGAAAATGCAAATGCCTGTAACCCAAAGAGAAGTGAGAATGTTCCTAGGAATAGTAGGTTACTGTCGACAATGGATACTAGGATTTTCCTTGTTAGCGAAGCCCCTAATTCAAATCAATCAATCAATCAATCATGTCACTTATAAAGCGCACTACATACCCGCGAGGGTCTCAAGGCGCTGGGGGAAGGGGGGGTGGTGCTGCTACTGATCGAAGAGCCAGGTCTTGAGGAGTCTTCTGAAGGCCAGTAGGTCTTGGGTCTGTCGGAGGTTGGTGGGGAGGGTGTTCCAGGTCTTGGCGGCGAGGTGGGAGAAGGATCTGCCGCCGGCGGTCGTTTTCCGGATGCGGGGGACTGTGGCAAGGGCGAGGCTGGTCGAGCGGAGCTGGCGGGTGGGGGTGTAGAAGCTGAGTCGTCTGTTGAGGTAGGCTGGTCCGGAGTTGTGGAGTGCTTTGTGTGCGTGGGTGAGGAGCTTGAAGGTTATCCTCTTGTTGACAGGGAGCCAGTGCAGGTCTCTCAGGTGGGGTGTGATGTGGCTGCGTCGGGGGATGTCGAGGATAAGACGTGCAGAGGCGTTCTGGATGCGTTGCAGCTGTCTCAGGAGCTTAGCCGTCGTTCCTGCGTAGAGGGCGTTTCCGTAGTCCAGCCTGCTGGTGACGAGGGCCTGGGTGACTGTTTTTCTTGTTTCGGTGGGGATCCACTTGAAGATCCTGCGGAGCATTCGGAGGATGTTGAAGCAGGATGAGGAAACGGCGTTGACCTGCTTAGTCATGGAAAGCAAAGGACCCAGTTGAATGGGATGATGAGAGTGTAGGAGCTTTTGTAAAATTGAGAAATGCTCTGTGCTCAGCACCAGCCCTAGGCATGCCCGACTATAAAAGAAGCTTCGCATTGTTCTGTCATGAGAGATAAAATTGTGCACTTTCAGTCTTAACCCAAAGACATGGTCTAGACAGACGTCCTATAGCATATTTTTCTGCTACATTGGATCCAGTGGCAGCCGCGTTGCCAGGCTGCTTAAAAGCAGTGGCGGCTACCTGTTTAAGTATTGAACAAAGTGAGTCAATTGTGATGGGACATCCTGTGAAGGTGTATGTTCCACATGCAGTTGTAATTCTGTTGACAAGAACACAAACTCAGCATCTTACTCCTAGTCGGCTGACTAAATATGAGAGAATAATAATGGGTGCTGAAAATGTGAACATAGTGAGGTGTACAATAGTAAATCCTGCAACCTTACTACCAGACCCATATCATGAGGAAATTAAAAATGACGAAGAAGAAGAACATGATTGTTTACAAGTCACAGAGTTATGCACTAAACCACGTCCGGACATTGAAGAACAGCCCCTTAGAAAGCCAGACAGGGAGCTGTTTGTTGATGGTTCATGCCAGAGGCATGAAGATGGTAAACTGACTGCAGCATATGCTGTATGTGAATTAACTGGAATAGTCGAAGCATCCTATTTACCAGGAGTGAAATCTGCACAAGTAGCTGAATTGATTGCTTTGATAAAAGCGTGAAAAATTGGGAGGAATCAAAAAGTAACTATATTTACAGATAGCCAATATGGTTACGGGGTTGTGCATGATTTTGGCCAACTATGGATGCAGAGGGATTTCATGACTTCTTCAGGATCCCCCATTAAAAATGGACAATTTGTAAGGGAATTGCTGGAAGCAATACAATCACCAAAAGAATTGGCGGTGGTGAAATGTGCCGCACACCAGTCAGGAGATGACTGGGTGGTAATTGGCAATCGATATGCAGATCTTGTGGCTCAACATTGTGCCAGAAATAGATTGTCAGTCAATAAAAGGGTGGAAAGAATGGGAATCAGCTGCCAACTTATGCTGTATATGCCACCAGAAACATGGAATGAGGTTCGAAGATTGCAAGATGGTGCTGATGAAAGTGAGAAGAAAACATGGGTCAAAGTGGGTTGTTCCCAAAGGGGAGATGATGAAGTGTGGATTTGTGCTGATGGCAGACCAGTCATGCCTGACTGTCTGCTCTCTCAAATGGCCAGGATGTATCATGGAGACACACACATAGGGAGAGATGCAATGATTAGGCTTTTCAGACAGAACTGGTACAATCCCAAGTTCAGGGCTGTAGCAGAGAGCCTTTGCCAGAGATGTTTGACTTGCCAGATGCATAATCCAGGGAGAAAGACAATAATCGGGTTTGGGAAGATTGGAAAGGCAGAGGGTCCATTTATAAGACTTCAGTTCGACTTTATACAGTTACCACCATGCAGAGGGTTGAAATATGTACTAGTCATAGTATGTCTGTTTTCAAAGTGGGTGGAGGCTTACCCTACCAGGAGGAGTGACAGCATTACAGTCGCAAAGCTGTTACTACGAGAACTCATTCCTAGTTTTGGTTTCCCAGTAACTTTGGAATCAGATAGAGGAAAACATTTTAACAGTGAAGTGATTCAAATAATTTGCGGAGCATTCCAAATCGAACAAAAATTGCACTGTGCATATCGTCCAGAGGCTTCTGGAGTGGTTGAACAATTGAATGGCACTATAAAATCCAGACTGGGAAAAATGTGTGCATCAACATCATTGGAGTGGCCAGATGCATTGCCACTTGTCTTAATGGGACTAAGAAGCATTCCTGATAGAAATACGGGATTGAGCCCACACGAGATAATGATGGGAAGAGCAATGAGATAAGCACATGTTCCCATAAACAAATTGCTGAATATATCTGATGATATGGTTCTGGATTATTGCAAAGGATTGGCTGACCTAGTGCGTTCTGTCTCTCATCAGGTCGGAGAAGACGCAGTTTCGAGGCAGCCTGAACAAGAACATGATCTGAATCCTGGTGACTGGGTGGTAGTGAAGAATCACACCAGAGAGACGTGTCTATCACCTAGATGGGGAAAACCTTGTCAAGTCATACTGACTACCAATACAGCAGTGAAGTGTGCAGGATTTCCTAATTGGATTCATGTAAGCCACACCAAAAGAGTACCAGACCCTGAAGAAGAAAATCCTCAGACAGCATCAATCACTGAGGAAGCTGAAGGTTGCCCAGCTGAAGAATCTCAGGCTCGAAATTCAAGAGAAGCTGCAGAAGAACAACCGAGCACAAGTCAGGACTGGATACCGGTGGTAGAAATTCCTGAAGTTTGCTACAGAACAAGAAGTCAAACAAAATTGGAAGAAATCGAAGAAGATCAGATAGGTGAAGAAGAAGCAGCTCAGGGAAAAGAAGAACATACAATAAAAGAACCTGAGCAGGACCAGATAGGGAAAGGAAACTGGGCTCAAAATAACGAAGAACCAACAAGTTTTGAGCAGGGACAGACAGGTTTAGAAGAATCCGGTCAGGCTGCAGAAGTACAAAGTGCAATAAGCCCTGATCAGAACCAGTTAGATCAAGAAAATCACACAGAAGAAAAAGATCTCGAGAAAAATGAACATGAAGAAATAAATCAAGCACAAGGTCAATTATTGGAAACTCACAGTGGAGCTGCGGAAAAAAAACAAATCGGACCTGAAAAAGAGCAAGAAAGAAAAACAGTAATTGCAGAAAACGAAAAAGTGTCAGAAAGTGAAAATAAAGAGATTGCTGAAGACAAAAATAAAGAAACAGTGCAAACAAAGAAAACAAGAAAAGGGGATCATTGGCCTAGTGTCATTAAAAGAGTAAAATACCACATAACAACCAGAAGTGAAGATCCAGATCAAGTAAATGAAGTAACAAGTCAAACCGAACAAGAAAACAGAACTAAGAAAAGAAGAAGCAAGAGACTGAAACTTGTGAATAACAAATTCAAGGGTCCTGATTGGACTTACATTATTCTTGAAGATTACGAGAGCTCAGAGGCAAGTGAAAGTGGTGACGAAGGAACAAGTGCAGAACTAACGTACGAGAAAGAAACAAGACCACCTTGACTACGAAAAAGAGTCATATAAAGAAAAAGCGAAAAATAGATAAGAAGAGCAATCTTCCTTGTCGAAATGCCTGATGATAGAGTTGCTGGGAGACCAAAACAGAGATGTTGTAGAAGATGCTGTGCAATATGCATATGTAGTCTAGTAATGGTGCTTATAGTTTGGTTAGTCCTGATCGTAGCAGTTCCTTACCTTATGATAATGGATAAAAAGATTAATAACGAAACTAAAGGAAAGACAGCACACATGAAGGGAAATAGAGTAGAACTAATGGCAGAAAATGAACCAGAATTTCATCATGAAATAACTGATAACGATACTAGTTTAAATGTTTTCACAAAGTTATTATTTCAATATGTAGATACCATGGAAGTTAGTAATTGTTATGTCTGTATGAAGTTACCCGAATCAGTAGCAGAAGGATTAACATATCATCACTTACCATTGACATATGGCATATCATGTAGTGTATTAGCTAGTTTATTTTATAGAACAGGGAGACTTCAATATTATTATTCAAACATAGATGTGATATTTTCAGAGGTTCCGATTCGAAAGAGTATGAACCCAGTGCTTAGTAGTCAAGACGCACAGTTTATGGGAGAATTTTTCTTAACAATGAAATCAATAGACATAACACATGCACATAGACACAATCTAACATGTTCTTTACACGAAGAAGAAAAGATATTTTTGAATTTAGTAGAAAATAGAAGACAAGGGGGCATATTATCAAGGGCTTTATCGCCGCTTTAGCGGCACTTTTTGCCGCTAAAGCGGTGATATTTTTATCGCCCTATTAGCAAGCTGTCGCTAACAGGCGTTAGCGACAGCTTTTAGGCGTTAGCGGCAGGTTTTACCATCGCCTTGCATGTCAGCGATAATTATCGCTAAAGACATGCAAGGTAGGCATTCCCCACTAAAAGCGACTGAAAACAGTCGCTAACACAACTAACCCCTATTAGCAAGGCAGGCGATGCGATAAAATAATTCGCGCTAAGCGCGTTTATCGCTAGATTTTATCACCTGCTAGTGAGGATGACTTACCTGTTTAAAGTATAGGAGGTGGATTCTAATGCTGAATCAACCTTAGCGTTAATGCGAGAATATCGCTGGTTTCCCAGCGATATTCTCGCATTTTGTCAGCTATCGCTGGAAATTTTATCGCTATGGAGATAAACCTTACTAATAGGGTGTTATCTCAGCGATAATTTCCAGCGATAGGCGGCGTTAAAAAAAACGCTCTAAGCGCAGTTAGCGATAAATATCGCACTTCCTTGATAATATGCCCCAAGATTTTCAAAAGAAAGCTTCTGAGCATAAGGCTCATTTGCCACCTTGGGCTGAGAAAGAAGGGAGTTACACACCTGGCAAGGCTCAAGCTGCTATGGCTCTGGATTTTGTAAAGACAGGGAAAATTTGTCTACATAGATTAAAGACTGATTATAACAATGTTTTCATCGGTACCAGTGAATATGAACACAATTTCTTAATTCTTGGAGGTTGGGGAATCAAAGGAGGAACAGATTCAGTTTTTCATGGAATCTATTATGTGTGTGGGAATAAGGCTTACTTTAGGCTCCCTGCATGGTGGTATGGAAGTTGTTATTTTGGAATAGTATTTCCAAAAATATACCACGTAAAAAGAAACACTGGGAGCAATGAAAACTATGGCGAATTAACACGTAGTAAAAGAGCTAGTTTTTCTGAAATTGTAGGTGATATATTTGGTGCATTGATACCTTCGGTGGGAATAATTCTGAACTCAAGGAAAATATGTAAATTGTCTACAGTGGTTGATCGTTTATCAACAGATACTGCTGGAGGATTTTTAATGATTAATGCGGAGATGGTTGCGATTAGATCTATGGTTATGCAAAATAGACTTTTTCTTGATATTTTATTGGCAAAGGAGGGCGGAGTCTGTAAATTACTGAAGACGAAACATTGTTGCACTTACATTCCTGATAAAAGTGCAGAAATTGGAACGTATATACAGAATATAACTAAACTTGAGAAGGAACTTAAACCAGTGGAAGTTGATAGTGTATGGGAAAGATTGACAAGTAGTATTGCGTCAATTGGTACCTGGTTTTCTAATGTAGGAAAAGGGCTTATACGTCAAATACTAGTACCCCTAGCAGGGTTAGCAATAATAGTACTGACAATAATAATATGGTGCAAATGTTGTAGAAAGAATGGAACATATAATGTGACAGGAAAAGGGAAGAAGAGAAAGGTTGATGAAATTGAACTTGAGGATTTGAGAAGTGAATTATACAAGAAATTGAAAAAGGATGTTAAAAATTAGAAAATGTAAAAATGAGAATGAAACTACTTGCTAGAAGTTGGCATCTGATTGAGGGTAGTATTTTGATGGCTCTTAAACGCCATCAGAGAGGGGATTGATGGAGCAAGGACTCACAAATGAGACTTGCTCGAATACAATCTCCTCACAGTATTAATTAATTAATTATGTATTGTGTATACTAACTTTGCATACACTACATGAATAGCAAGGAAGATTGCCTATGTGTTCTAACTAACAAGTAACGCTTGTCTTTCTCTAAAATGGCCGCTAAAGCGCGGGAACCATACTGCGCATGTCTCATCCATATCACATGGTGTGACATCTTTCTTTGCTTGGTGGGAAATTTCTGCTTCTGCGCAGTGTGCATTAAAATGGCTGCTTGATGTTTTCACATGCTTCAGCTTGCTCTTGTGTTATTATTAAATTGTCGTTTTCTTAACGCTACTAATGCGGGATAGATTTATAAGTAAATGGGGATAGAGTAGAAAGAGTGGGTATACAGTGAAACATATTATTTTTGTGATTTTAATATTTTCTTCTTTGACTTTGTTAGTTCGTAAACTTGGGCCTGGGGTTGGTGATCTGAAACCCGAGAGACAATGATTCTGCGCATGTGTCCTGTTTGGCTGCCAAAGAATAAAAAATGAAGTCAACCTGGACGTCATCCAAGGCCATGACCTGATGGCCGAAGCTGCTGTGCTCTTGCCTTTCCTGTTGAAAATTGAAACTTTGTATATGAAGAATATATAACATTTGTCGTGAGACGGGTGGGAAATAAAGCAAATGTATAAAATTGGATGGGCGGTAGGTTAAAGACAATGGCCTACAGAAAATGAACTAAAATCATATGGTGTGAGAATCCACCCCCTGTCCCTGTCCAATCAGAAGTAGTGGTCCCATATTTTAGCAACATTAAGGGGAGGTACATGGGCGTAGAAGGGTATAATAGATATAGAATTAGCAAATTAGTAAGAAGGAGATGCTGCAGAGAGCAGATGTACACAGAAGATCAGGCGTGCATGCTGACTAGAAGAGCTCCAGACCGTCAAGCTGATCGATTGCAGACGGAATCGCTGTCCAGAAAGGTCCTGAGGAGGGGGCGGCGGAGTCCATTAGAAGGAAGACATGGGAGAATCGAGGAGAAGCCGAGTATCAGAGAGGGGAACGACGCAGGCGTCGTTGTAGAGAGGTCACCGGTCCTGTCCTGATCCTGAAGGAGGTCTTTGCTCTTCATCCTTCCTGGGTCCTATTCTTTTCCAACTCCTTGACCAAGGGGTTTGGTTCTCGCACTTAGGTAAATATAAATGCAACCTTTAGTTGCGCTGCTGTCTCTATCTTCTCCTTTCTGAGGGACCATCATTAATCAATAATTATTATTCTATACTTCATCCGTGATATGCGATTAAGTACCATGTGGTTATGTAATTTACTCTGCTAAAACTTTAGATAAACATTTTAAAATTTCCTGACTCAGTGGTTATTTCAGGATTATGTACTATATTGAATGTCACTCATTTTAAACTTCCCAATTAGCAAAGGATTCATTGGTAAGTCATTACTCTTCAATCGGAAGGTAATTGGTAGCAGGGATTTTGATAAAGAGTAACAACTGATAAAACCCAGCGTAAGTATTAGCGTAGTATGAATGTATGGGCCCAAGTGAGTATCTAGTGTATGAATGCTGTTTGTTAATATCGTGCTGGATCAGCAGTCCTGCAGTGTCACCCCTGTGCAGAAATAGAAATGGATTCTAAAGCAAGTAACAGGGCTGACTCCATATTACAGTAAGGGTGGAAGCGAATCTGCATCATGTGGAGACGGTCATTATCCTTGATGAAAGTGGAGAGCTGCTGATTGATAAACTTTTCTGAGACCTTGGAGGAAAATGCAGCAAGATGGGCTGATAGTTTTGAGGCTTGGTGGGGTCTAACAGAGGTTTTTTAAGCAAAGGGACCACCATCACGTGATTACATTGCAGTGGAATCTGGCCTGATGCCAGGGAGCTATTAAGTAGCTCGCAAAGCACAGGCTGGACAGCTTCAACCCCTCGCTCCAGAATGGAGGGTGAAGCTGGGTCAAGTGGGGAGCCTGAATTAACTGACACGATAAGGGGAGACAAGTCCTCAGGTTCAATAGGTTTGATGTGAAGCAACCTAGAGCAATCCTCTGAGGATTTGAACCAGGTGTTAAAACAAGTGGAAAGGAGATGTAAATAGTTGCAACTTTGTCAGAAAAGAACTGCTCTAAAGTATTACATCCATCCTCAGAAGGTGAGGTGGAAGCTGAAACTCGAGACAGTGAGGACAGAGACTTGATGATGGCAACGTTTTCTTGAGAGGTGTTCTGAGCTGGCGTAGAAATCGCGGTGAGATTGTCTGATGGGGCCAAGGTACGCTTTAAGGGCTGTCACACCTTAAGAACTACGCCAAGAATATTCCAAATGATTACAGTTCTTTTTAAGTAAGAGTAGTTCATCACTGATCTTGTGTCACGACTTGCTCCCTGTGTTCTCGTGTCCACCACCAGGGGGCTGAACTGTGGGACTCTCCAGTGTTCTAATAAGCTTCCAGACCCTCCCCTTCATGTATATACTGACTTCCAGCCATTTGGACACTATTTGGGAATTGACATCCATTCCCAATCCATGCCGGGTTTTGTGAAAGCAGCCTGCTCATACTTGAAGCCAGCCTGCTCATGTTTGGAACTCCACTACCTATAATTCCCTGCTCACTGCTTTGTCTCCACCCCTGCAGGCCAAGGATGGGTGGAGGAATTCAGCTCACCTGTGGCTGGCTGCTGCTAGCCTGCTCACACCTGCTGCATATGATTACTGTGAGCTCTTTTAAGCCCCAGCTCCCTTCAGCCCAGTGTTGGTCATTGTAGCTGTATACCGGTGAGACCGATCCTTGTTTCCTGAGCTGTTTGGTTTCCTTGATTCCTTAGCTATAGTTAATCCTTGTTCCTTGATTCCTGAGCTATAGCTATTCCTTGTGCCTGAATTGGCACTGCCTGCAGTGCTACCTTGTTTCCTGAGTTCCTGAGCTATAGCTATTCCTTGTGCCTGAATTAGCACTGCCTGCAGTGCTACCTTGTTTCCTGAGCTATAGCCATTCCTTGTGCCTGAATTAGCACTGCCTGCAGTGCAACCTTGTTTCCTGAGCTATAGCTATTCTTTGTTCCTGGGCTTCAGCTATTTCTTGTTCCTGATTTGCACTGCTTGTAGTGCTCTCTTGACTCCTTGTTTCCTGAGCTGTAGCTATTTCCTGTTTCCTTGAACTAGCACTGCCTGCAGTGCTACCTTGATTCCTGAGCCTTAGCATTCCTTGTTCCTGAACTGCAGCAGTTTCCCTTGTTCCTGAACTAGCACTGCCTGCAGTGCTACCTTGGTTCCTGAGCCTTAGCATTCCTTGTTCCTGAACTGCAGCAGTTTCCCTTGTTCCTGAACTAGCACTGCCTGCAGTGCTATCTTGATTCCTGAGCCTTAGCATTCCTTGTTCCTGACCTGCAGCAGTTTCCCTTCTCCTGAACTAGCACTACCTGCAGTGCTACTTTGACTCCTGAGCTTTTGCTCAATTCTTGTTCCTGCCCCAGCACTGCCTTCTATGCTACTTTGTTTTCTTGATTCCTGAACCTGCACTATTCTAGTATACCCTTGAAGCCTCCCCTTCTGTATATCCTTTTCCAGCCCCTGCCTTTCTTCCCATTTCCTTGGTTCCAGTTCTAGTTTGCTGTCTTTCTATTCTGCTGTCTTGCTTCTGTTACCTTGTATGTTTGTTACCTGCTTTCTGCCAAATGTGCCCTGTGATTTCCTTCCTTTCCTGTTAAGCACTCCTCCTTGCTAGCTCCTTGTCTATTGTGCTTGTGTTTAGTTCTACCCCTTTGCTGTTACTGCCTTGCATGTTCCTGTTTGATCGCCAGGATCCATGGGCACAGCTGACTACCTAGGTGGTGTTTCTTGTTCACTGTGAGTATTGTCTTTGAGTTACTGTTATAACATCACCATAGGTATAAGCTCCACAGACCCTGCCTTTGCATACATATCCTATATGTGGGTATTTTCAGTCCGTATCTGTAACAGCAATTGTGGGTGAGGAACTTACTGAGCTTCATTCTTACCGTGTGGAGCTCCCGAGTGCGTTACCCCACATTCCCTTTATTGTTAATGTTGTATTATATATATGTCTTGCACATCCGTCCTGGGTGTAGTTAGTCTGAATGCTAAATTGCCTTGTGAGTGACCTTCCTTTCTGAGTCTTAGCCATCTTGTTCCTTTGTACAGGCTTCCCCTTTGGATCCCTTTTCTCCTCTGACTTCCTGCGTGATCCTGGGCAGCGCTGTACTCCTCTCTCTGTGTACGTTTTCTGCCCTGTTCCCAGTCCTTGCCCAAGTCCCTGACTGTGTTACCGACATAGTCCCGGACAGTCCCTGACATCTTGGTTGCATGGGTCTGCTCACAGTAAGCATATTTTTCTGCAGAGCCGGCCCGTGATAGCTGATCCCACTGCTATCTCTGTGACCCCAGAAACCCCCTATCTTGGCACTCTGGTGATATGGACTAGGCTTCTACTGTTTCAGTCTAGTAGTGTGGCTTCTATTGATTATAAATAATGTGGTGGCATGCTCCAAGATGAAGTAGTGCTTGTGGGGTGCTAGAAAAAGAGAATGAATACTAGAATCAACTTAGTCCTTACGTGCTGGAATTTAAATTGGTTGAGGTTCTTCATTTTTTCCATTTGAACCAGTCTTTTCCCTATCCAGACCAATCCTTCTCTCCACACCATCCCCTGTGACAAGGAGGATTTCATCCATAATTTCTGCAGGAAACAGACTGAGAGCTTTCCAATGCAATGGGCTATCCACAAGTTACTGGCACGGTAGTAAACTATGGTGGAAAATCCTGTCTTTCCTGGGTACTGGCCAAATGCTATCCTCTGTTTCAGTCTGATGTGAATTTATCTCAGCTGTGAAGGTGACTCTGCAGCTTGAACTCTCCTAACAGGCTATCATTTTGGAGGATGCCTTTCCTGTCGACTTTGTTGACAAGAGGGTGGGTATGATAGTCGAGTGCTTCTTCTCAACTTCCAAATTTGCAAATTTAGCAAATACTTACGTTACCTATGCTATGTTGCTGTCATTATGGGGTTTTCAGGCACTGCTATGGGCATGCAGCAGGAGGAAACCAGTATGGCTTACCTAGCCACATGGTCATGATGGAGCAACAGGTCTGCTTTTTCCCTGATCTTTCCTTGAACTGCCTCTATGCTGCAGAAACATTGTCTAGTTATTTGATATCCAATCACTGAAACATCTGGAAGGTCTGATGGAAAACAGACAATGCCTATATGGTGCTAGAACTTCATCCTCTTTCATAGAGGATAAACTCTTCGGGTGTCAGCTGAAGTAACTCATTAAGAAGTCAGAAAAGCACAGGAAACTCATAATATCCAGTTTGCTGCCTCAGCCAGCATGTGGTGGGCTAGCAGCATTTCTCTTGTGACTTTACATCTGCCATGGGGTTTAGTCAGCCCTATTGAGGCAGCGGTTGTGGACTTGGGAGTTCTTGTTCATTACAGAGAAGTTTAATGTGGGAGATGACTACTTACTGGACAGAGGGGCTGATTCCGATTCGGGCCGGAAATCTCCCCGACCGAGCCGGACCCGGAGAGAATTCCGACCGAATCGGACTCTGGCAGTCCGACCGAACGAGTACGATGCGCACG
This sequence comes from Calotriton arnoldi, assembly GCA_963921515.1. Lineage (NCBI taxonomy): Eukaryota > Metazoa > Chordata > Amphibia > Caudata > Salamandridae > Calotriton > Calotriton arnoldi. Next base: position 325,404 of record CAWUFW010003150.1, on the reverse strand, counting down.
CATGCTATCGGACTCGAGTCGGTCGGACTCCCATTGAAGTCAATGGGAGCCGGTCGTACAACGCGTACGCGGGCTCCCATTGACTCAATGGGTGCGAGGCGAACAAGGGCGCCCCCTACAGCGTGTACGCGTCCATGCGCATCGCGGCGTACATGCACAGGTAGGGGTGACCCATGGGTCCCCCCTGTGTGCGACTCGCGTGCCTACGCGTACAGGGTGGTCCGACGCGGACCCCCAAAGTCCGGCTCCGACAGCTTTTTTGAGCCGGACGGCACGAGTCGATCGGACTGCTCGCGGCGCGCATCGTACTTACCCGGCCGGGAAACATCTCCATAGCGCGGTGCGAGTCGTGTCCATGCGAGTCGGTCGGAGCGTGTTGAAGCCGCGTTCGAGTCGGTCGGCGATTTCGTGGGTGCTTGCATCGTACTCGCTCGGCCGGACCCGCGTACGATTCGGTCGGTAAACAGGGCTCCGAATTGGATCCGGTGAATCCGAATCCAATTCGGAGCACTACCGGCCGAGATCGGAATCGGCCCCTAAGTCTAAAACAGTAATAATTCAGGGCTTTTGAACTGAGCTAACTGGACTGCTCCATCATCCCTGGTTCCCTACTATATATGTGAATTAGTGGCACCATTTCATTCTATGCTAGGGTTCTCTGTGATGTGTTGCAAGCTTCAGGTTACTATGGGTTTCTATGGGTTCTGTGTGGTTTGTTAATCAAATTATGTGTGTTTCAGGTTGCTGCTGTTTTGTGTGTCAATTTAATTGAAACCAAGATTTGCATATATCTTCAACTAAGTAAGGGCTAGGATGAACATTTGGATGAGGTGGTAATGTGCATATTCATTACTATGGGTCTTTATGTCTTTTCCAAATTCTTACAGCCTTCCTGTCACATTTAAATTGCTTTTCCATTGATTCTATGTAGTTGGAGTACCATCACAGGAAGGGGTGTTGACAGGATGTGTCTTAATAGCCACTCTCAGGACAGTGGATGGAATTGGGAATTATTCTTGAGAAGCCTACATGAATAAAATAGTTATTAGGCAGCATTGTGTCTGTGATTTGAGCAAAACACTTCTTAGTTAAGTAGAAACTCACACAAGTAATGGAGAATAGAAATGATGTCAATTGTCCAACATACCTAGGGTAGCAGATATGATATTAAGAATCCTTTGACTCGATAACACCACAAGGGCCATTGTTCTATTCTTAAATTCTCAATAGCCTCCCGATTGCCACTTGGGATTAGGTGTAAGGAAAAGTGGAAACTACAGAAAGCCGGCTTATTTTTTGTGACTGTAAAGGGCTACCTGACTCTTGAGGCTAGGATCAACAAGGGAGTGTCATGGGTACCAAGAGGCAAACTCCAAGTATCTGCTGTTACTACCTGCTACCATAATGAATTCCAATAGAGAAGAGGAGTAAAACAGATTATTGGGTGCAAAAAGGCATTGCTGTTTTAAGGGCTGATTTACTCATTTGTAATACAACTAAGCTTAGCAAACACATTTTCTCTGCTGCATTGCCCATAGGGAAACAATGCAGAGCAAAATCTATTAGAACAGGACTACTGCCAATCTTTTTTCATGTGCTTGGTGCTCTTAAATGCTTTCCGGATGATGTAAAGCATCGCAGAGGTCAGGGTACGCTGGTCAGTATAGGATTTGTACTGGAATGTACGGCTAGAGAAACATAGAAGAATGCCATACACTAGATGTATAGTCTTCACTTCGGCACACAAGCAAGACGTGGAGTTTTTTAAGGAATGAAAACATTTCTCTTTCTTATTGCCTGCTGCAAGGAGGCATTAGTCTTTGCATCAAAAACTATGTATGTTTGCACTGCAGCACCATTGCTTTTGTGCTAAAAAAGGGCTCTCTTGCAGTGCAAAATAGATTTTTACTTGAAACCTAATACCAACGGGCTGTTTCGTTCTATGTTGAGTGACTTTGCATGACTTTGCTACGGTGCAAAGTGTCAGTATATCTGGACATTAGTGTCCCAGACTTCATCTGTTTCATCCACCTACCATGTGAGGATACAATGTTGTTGACTAGTACAAAATAATTAGGTTTCTTACATTGTTTTTCTTACATTGCACTTTGTTGTATTCACTGATTTTCGCCATTTTTACTATATTGTGCTGATAGATCCAAAGTGAATAGCCTTTGAAACAATATATCATACGATTTATCTACTCTACAAACCTATCTAGTTCAGTCCCCAATTGATCTTAGCTGCTGTTTGTTACGCAGTGATATAGCTTTGTAAAGTTTATCAAAATACCTCCTTGGGGAATATTGTCTTTGATAAATGGATATACGCTTTCCTTATGGATTGCCGCATTACTCCATCTCTCATACACTTCAAAGAAAGTGCCACATAATATTCGAATGCCAATAAAACAGAAGTTTATATTGAAAGTATCCAGGAGTAAGTTACTGGTCTTGTCACTGTTTTCACACCTACTGACAAGGACGGTCCCCTGTGGTAGCTGCTCTACTGACGTTGGTTTTTAGTTGGCATTTATATGCCTCATTGCCTGTGGCAATTAAATCCAAAACATAGTTTAGTTCTTCCGAATATTTTGACCAATCCACTCTTTTGCCCTAACTTTGCCTCAAAGAGTTGCTACTACAAGTGTCCATGACCTTGTCCTGATGAACCCTCACCCAATATAACTATTGAAGGGTTAAAACATGGACTTAACTAGTTTCGGACTCAATTAAATAAACCAATACATACTTAGAAATACACATTTGGATATAACCCTCATTTCAATCCTAGTTGAATAAGACAGTCAGAATGTAAACTTTGTTTTTCTTTTGACTCCATAATTTGTAATACATTGACATGGTTTATTTACATGAGCACTGCACCCTCACTTCACATCTGTCTGTAGAACCATTGTTATTGTAAGGTGTATTGCTGGATTTTTTAAACAACTGCTGCTAATCCATATAAACACAGCTCCTGCACGTTTAACATCATGATTTTTGATTGTTTCATAAGTGTGTTCAGAGCAGGAGGGTGTTACACCACTTGACACACAGGTGAAACTGATCCTATATATTTCCAATAAGCCACAGTTGTATTTTCATAAACCCAGGTTCATATGAATAATTGCAGGGTCTTTATTATTAAAATATACAAGGATAGTTGATATTTTTTGACTATTTACTAGGGGTGACCGGAACTTGCAGAGATTAACTCCTCAGAATTCCATGGAGTTCTGCAAACGGGTGGAAAATATGAAGCTCGTGCTCAAATTTAGCACCAGTAGCACGAGCAGCGCTGAAAAATCAGCATGAATAGTACCCTGCCTTTCGCAAGAGAGCGTGGCCATTTGAGTTGATTTTGCTGCCACTCGCGTAGAAAATCAACTTGAGCAGCAGCAAATCTACACAAAAGCCCAACTCACTGACTGTGACCGCTTGTGTTGGAAAATCACTTTAGAGGATAAAAAATCTCGCTCAAGCTCACCAGCTCGCATTTTCAGGAGCCTCAGGGGAGAAAAGTTCCACCACACCGCTATTGATGGAATTTGGCCAGAACTTCATGTTAAAGACAAACGCAGAGTGACCAAAGTTCTACCAATTCTGTGGGCAGAATGTTCCCTAATATTTACTAGGGGTGGGCATAACTCGCATCATTCCGTGTAGTGCAATTACCTACAAATCCTGCGAGATTACGTGGAATTACAGGAGAAGTTGAATTCTGCACTTAGTGCTATTTTCTTAGCACAAAAATTCGACCATTACATCCAAAATGGACTTGAGCATGCATTTTGCACTAAAAAATAACTCTACATGCAAAACAACATGAACAGCAGTGCGAGCAGCCGCTCGCTAAATTCCCTGTTTCTGCGCTAATGTCCCCCCTAAATTACTCTTAATTATGCATGCAGGGGTAAGCACGTAATTATTGGTAGTTCCACCTCAAAGAGTAATGCTGAATCACAGACATTACTCCGGCCTAATTAAAATTGTACCCAGGCCGACCATTTACGTCATACTCACATCAGGCATCTAAAGCTCGATATCGGGAGGATGATAACGAAGAAGAGGCATATATAAATGTTATCTTATGTGCTGGTATCTTCATTTGTAGAGTGCAACTTATCACCCAATAGGGTATCCAGGCCCTGATAGGATGGCGATCCTCATGTTCGATGTGATATATTGGCATGAACAAGTTAACATGGTCAGTGGATGTTAGGGAGCGTGATCTATCTGAGAGAAAGCAGAACAGAAGCGAGAAGCAATAGTTACAATGTAGAAAGAGATACAGAGAAAGAGTGGGATTGGAATGGCATACAGCTGTGGGAAGATCAAATATGTCACTAGGGGGGATATTAGCAACAACTTGCGATAATTATCGCAAACCACGCTTAGCGCGTTTTTTTTATCGCCGCGTATCGCTGGATTTTATTGCGGAGATAACATGCAATGTTTATCTCCAATGCGATAAAATATACAGCGATAGCGGCGAAATGCGTGAATATCGCTGGAAATCCAGTGATATTCACGCATTAACGCCATGGGGGACTTAGCCTGACAATCCACCTCCCATACAACAAACAGGTAAGTCATGTTTTTAGCAGGTGTTAAATTCTAGCGATATTCGCGCTAAGCACGAACTTTTTTATCGCTTCGCCTGCGTTGCTAATAGGGGGAAGTTGTGTTAGCGACTGTTTTCGGTCGCTTTTAGTTGGGAACGCCTACCTTGCATGTCATTAGCGATAGTTATCGCTGGCATGCAAGGCGATGGGAAAACGGGCCGCTGTCGCCAGAAAGCTGTCACTAGCGCCTGTTAGCGACAACTTGCTGATAGGGCGATAAAAAAATCGCCGCTTTGGCGGCAAAAAGTGCCGCTAAAGCAGTGATAAAGCCCTTGCTAATATGCCCCTAGGTGCTTTCAAGACCAAAAGGGATTGCCAAGAAAATTATGGTGAAGATATAATTATATGACGTGGGATAAAATACGAGAACCAATATGAATTGAAAGGATTCATGATTTGAAATGATTCTATCTAGCCCATATGTAAGAGACAAAGAGAAGAAGAGAGGGAGTGAAAAAGAGAGAGGGAGACGGGGACAGCAAGAAAGAGAGAAGTATAAAGGAGAGAGAAAAGAAAAGGGAGGGGAGGGGAGGGGAAAAGTATGAAAAAGAAAGACCAGAGAGAGCGAAAAAAAATGAATGTTTGAATCAGGCGCCATAGAGAGGGAAACATAGAATGATATAAACACAGTGGGGAGATCTGACAGAGCTAGAAAGAGATGTCATCTGAGTGAGTGGAGATCAAGAGCGAGGGATGGGTTAAATAAAGACACAGACACATGGTGAGCACATTTTTTTTCAGGAGAAAATGGAAATCCACAAGTCTGCCAGATGCCCCCTTCTAAGGCGCCAACAGGCGCTCAGCTGCCTCCCCGGGCGTTCAGCAGCAGCATGCTTCATTCTCAGAAGACTGTCACTGTGAGCGGGCCATATGTAAGTGCATGTGTGGCATGCATACACAGCCCAATTTGTAGATGTAAATATACATTTCTCAGCATTGTAAAAGAAGTGCTATAAGGATGTTAAAAATAAGACAGATGCTTCATTAACACTTTTTTGCAGCTTCTAGTTTAGAAGGATGTGCTGCTGTCAGGCAGGACCGCAGCCGCTGTTACAGCTGAAGCTCTTTCAAGCAACTGAAAAATGTACTTAAAATGTGCAAAGAGTGTGGAATTAAAAGCTATATGCAAATATCAAAGAGTTCAGCAAAACTAAAGAGCCAAGAAAGTTTAATTTTAGTTTAAAAATATATATAAAGCGTAGCCAATGAAAAGAGTGATAGTAAAATTATCACATCTATACATAAATACATGGAAGCTGGTATCAGAACTTGACAATCTCAGCCTTTGCCACAATCATTTTTCTTTAGCTGATAGACTTTTTGCCAGCAGCAATCCTACCGTTTCAGTGGCAGCACCAGATGCATTCTGGGAATTGTATAAAATGAAAAATGAACAGATATGTGGTTAAACATTTTTTTTTCATCTATTCTTCATATTTGTCAGCATGCTCCTGCTGCTAGTGAGATCATTGAACTTATAGTTACCAAAAACCTGGTAAAGCTCCAAAGGGTGCAAAACTTGGCGAAGTCATCACTCGACCTGCACATCAACTTGGTTTGAGACAAGCAGAGTTGAGTTCAACTCTTTGTACTTTATATACATGATTCTGAAAGACGGAGGACCAAATTTTCAAAGAAATTATGCAACGCAGCGCAGCAAGTTAAGTTGCTGTGCTGCAGTGTCTGAAGTGGAGAGTGCAGGACAGCGCCTTATCTAGTAACTTGTGGTGATGGTCTACTCTCTCCCTACTCTGCCGCACTTTTGGCTGCATGAGCCAATGCAGACGTTCATATGCCATAGTACAAAAGTGTGTGTATTGTGTTAGGTATAGTTTTTGTACAGGAAAGGGACCCTTCCTGTGCAAAAACTATACCTGAAGGCCTATCCCTCTTAGAATGTGTGCTGTCGAATACAGCACGCATGCATAGCAGGAAAACAAGAAGAAATGAAAAAAAATTCTCCTCCATACTCCTGCCTCAAGGAGGTGTAGGACTTTGCACAAATCTCTATCTACAATTCCTTGTAGACAGAGATTTGCATAAAAAATTATAGGTTGTTGCATGAGAAACCCATGCACCACCCATGATACAACCCATTTAAGCAAAGTACCGGAATGTGGTGCATTACAATGCGTTGCAGTATTTTGGGTTACAATCCAACACAAATCTCGATGGATTGTTAATCTCACCAGTGGACTTTGCATCCGGTTTGCATTAAAAAAGTAACGGAAACCTGACACAATGTGTTGGTAAATCTGGACCTGAGTGTCTGAGTATTCATTGAAGTCTTTTTCTCCTTATTGATAATTAATTTAAGTTGAATTGATATCTTATATGGGTCTTATGGTTGGCTGCTTGGAACTTACTATATGCCCTTAAGATGTAGTAGGAATATTTTGTTGATAGATATTTTCCCTATCAAGGCTCATACTTTTGATTCTACTTCTGACAGCCCCTCTCTCTGAAACCAGACATTGGACTTTCTTTGTCCTTAACTTGTGGCGCAAGAAAGTATTAGGAATTAGACTGGAATCACAAACTAGTGTCCCTGGGTCTACTACATGAGTTATCTGCTTTAAAGAAATTCATGAAGTACATTTCTCCCTTACAGATTGTGTTTAGTAGGACACTTGCAGAGTTTTGAGTCAACAGTGCCCTATTTGTTGGTGCCAAAGACCAGGGTGAAATGAGAGCATATATCCATCTAAGGCGCCTTTTTATTAGATAGTCACTCCACCTCATTTCATACATAAGTTTTATTTATGGCAAAAAACATTCATCAAGGTCTGCATTGAAGCCAAGGAGACAGACACCGCAACAGATAGAATCTTCCTCTACATAGTCCTAAAGTAACTACATCTGTGCATGCAAATCCTGTGGTGACAGCTTGCTGACCAACCTCACTTGGTCTTCTTACCGTGCGTTAGCCTCTCACTTTCAGCCCACCTGGATTCCTATCTCCATACATCTTACAGAATGTTCCTCTGTGTCGTTTTCTTAATCTAAAAATATCTTTAAGTATGGAGGAAAAGATACTGAATGGGTCAACCATATCCTGTATACGGATCTTATTGACTTATGAATTGGCTATGTATGGAGTTGACACCCCCAAAGCCCCCTAGGAGAATACCTGGCCTTTTTGGGAGTAATTCTCCCCTTCTCAATTGCTTTTAACATACTTTTGCATTTCTAGTCAAGAGGATATGTTTCTTTTTGGCATAATTTTTAAGCTCTATCTTTATTTTTGAACACTTTCCTTTTTCTTTTCTTAATGAAGTGTTCATTTTCTTCTGAAGGGTAGTATGAAGTGTGAGCCTTGAAAGTCTTTTATATTTTGTTGTGTTGTTATTGGACGATTTTCAATGTAAACTGCCTTGCTGCTCGGCCCAAACTACCAAAGATGAGTCAAGAATGCCTCTTTGAATATCAGTTTAATTTTGCACAACCCTGCCTGGACTGTGTTGGAGTTCAGCCACACTTGGATCAAGACCTTACTACCGAATCCCTGGGGCTCATAAAATACAATATATATTGATCCACAGAGCTCTCCCCTTTGCAGCTTTTCCTCCATTGTAAACACACGTAATGCAGGATTCATACACAAAATTATATATTATTGTATGTTCTAGTCTTCTGTCCTTTCTCAGGGCGCCAGTAAGTTGATTCTGTTTCATCGCCTTTACTTCAAAAGGCGCAGAGGTTTTCAGCACACATTAGACATTTTTATATTTATCTTGCATTCTGTTTGAAGCAGCTATTTCAGAAGACATTATATGCGAATTTATGACTGTACACAGACAATACTTTAGTGTAAAACTACTAAAAGCATTTTAAAATAAAGAACGACATTTCCATTGCATTACTATACATATATTCAGTGAAAGCCATTACACCCTTTCCTTTTTCATTTCTAATGCTATGCTTTAATCAATGTTTCTGCTTACAGCACTGCTTTTGTGTGTTTTAGTGCTGTATCATTTACTTTCAGTAGTATCTAATTTAAAAGACTTTCCAATGCCTCCTTTTAATGTTCAGATACACAGGCTAATAATATAGTTCACATCCTTTACACCAAGGTTGATAGAAATGACAAATTAACTTATAAATGCTACACTCACTGCTATTTCTGCGAATCCCATGTAAAAATTACAGAGGGACATACATAGGTTCACACATTAAGAGAAACTTCTGTATTAGCTGCATAGCATATCAAATACAGCATTAAATGTTGCTGTTCGAAGATTTCAATACGTATACTGAGATTTACAATTTCTATAAAAATCTTCAAACCAGGCTGACAATCCATGGGCCAGCTAGGGACAACTTACATGTAGTAGGTGCTTCCCTTGCTTGGTCTGACTAATTGCTAACTGTAGTAGTTTCTGATGGAGCATGATTTTTGCTAATAAAATCTGCTCTGGAAAATCCACCCATGTGTGTGTTTTAATAAATTACTATCGTGTGAAAAACTATAATTACTAAAACGTGAAGATTTAGAAGGTATGACCGAAAAAGTGCAAAGCTGCACGTATTTTTAAGAGTCAGAATAACACATGTAGAATGGACGATTTCTCTATAGGGTTAAGAATAATAATAGAATGAGAAGAAATTATTAATTTGCGTGTCTAATACTAATGTTTTTATGTTTCCTGAACTGCAGGAATATTCAAGCACAAACATGAAAATGCTCTTTTATTCTTTGTGAAAGTAGGGTAGGCCTAGAAATGTAGAAATGATTTTTCTTTTCTCTCTGTCTTTTACTTGTTGAACATGTAGGTCTAAGCAAATGTATTAGTTAGGGATGTGCTTCCGTGCTCCTTTGTTTCTTTTCATGCCGTTTCCTGATGTCCTTGTAAAGAATAACATTTACATCCTTAGAGAGCGGAGAATAGTATGACTCTTTCCTGTTTAGGCGAGGATTCAGAATTAAACTGTTGCTATGTAGTTACAAAATGTGTAAATTGTAGTTTTCTCCTTCCTCTCTACGAAGTTATACAATTTTAGACAAAGACTGTTTAGAGAAATGTGTAAAGTCATCGTTAGGAGTTGTTTCTCTTCTCTAGATCTGACCAATGAGAGAGGCTTAAGAAGATTCGGACAGTGGTATTCTGTTTAGGTAAACGGCGCCACTAAGAAGATTAGCACAGCAAGATACCAGGATGTGACTCAGTCCAATGACGGTGCTGCAGGGTGAGGAGAACCACCAACCTCCCCAAAATAGGCTCGGGCCAACTGAAAACAATAACACTCCCCAGCACACGTCGAGTTCAAGTAAAGGCTTAACAATTAACAGTGCAACATATCAGCACAATTCATATCACACAATTTTTCTCTTCTCAGTTCTTTAATTGCGTGGATCTTCACCAGCCTCCAACAGCCAACACGTGTTTCGTCGCATACAGGGAGGTTATCCTGCAACGTTTTCAAGGCTATATCTTCTCAGTAGAAAACCTTAGATTCGTGGTGATACTTCCGACCCACAAAGGGTTTCAGTATTGGCGGCGTCCTCAAACTCTGTTTCTCTAAAAATATCCAGGGATCTTGAAATGTCCCGTTATCAAATGCTCCAAGTAGAAATTTTCAACGTGCAGGACGCCGCCACTCGTGTGAAGCCGAGTACGGTTTTTATGTTTCCTGAACTGCAGGAATATTCAAGCACAAACATGAAAATGGTCTTTTATTCTTTGTGAAAGTAGAGTAGGCCTAGAAATGTAGAAATGATTTTTCTTTTCTCTCTGTCTTTTCCTTGCTGAACATGCAGGTCTAAGCAAATGTATTAGTTAGGGGATGTGCTTCTGTGCTCCTTTGTTTCTTTTCATGCCATTTCCTGATGCCCTTGTAAAGAATAACATTTACATCCTTAGAGAGCGGAGAATAGTATGACTCTTTCCTGTTTAGGCGAGGATTCAGAATGAAACTGTTGCTATGTAGTTACAAAATGTGTAAATTGTAGTTTTCTCCTTCCTCTCTACGAAGTTATACAATTTTAGACAAAGACTGTTTAGAGAAATGTGTAAAGTCATCGTTAGGAGTTGTTTCTCTTCTCTAGATATGACCAATGAGAGAGGCTTGTAGGATTTAGGAGAGTTTCTAACCTAGTGTAACAAAGTTGCGAAGTCAGTATAAAGACGCTGGTGGGAAAATTATCATCGGCTCGTTCACATTCTGGTGACCTGTCCTGCATCCGTGGTATGCTGTATGCTGTGCTGTTCTGATTCCTTATTTGGTTGGCAAACCTGACTGCGCAGAACTTTCCCTAGAGACTTTGCACATCATCGGCTGATGATGCTGCCCACACTATTCTCCTACGGCCGTGGAGATAGTTTTCTTGACTAAATGCACGCTGTGCATTAGTTTTCTCTAAAATTCTGAGAGGTAACTGAATTGTGATTACCCTGATGTTCACTGTTTCTCTCTCCCCCTTCTCTTTCCCACCTGAATTTGATGATTTTGAATTACTCTGCTTATGAATGCTGTGATGATTTACCTGTGATATTTGTGAACAAAGTGTTACTCTTATGATTTGTATTTGTGTATGACCATTCATATTTTCTGAAATAATACCAAAAAAGGTACCTAGAAAGAATAGTGTCTGTCGTTATTTCCTTGAGTCATGACTTATTTTAGGATAACATTGTCATATTATTTATGCATTTTTGTGGTGAATATATGGTATAGCTTTTTCTTCATTACAGGTCCTCGTGAAGGGATAGTTCTCTGATTTCTCTACTTAGTCCCTTTTAGCTCTACCAAAGATCCATTGGAGGACCTTTTGATATTGCTTTTGCTAATAGAAAGGATAATGACTTATGGGCCTGTTATTATAGTATTTACGCTTCCTTAGATATTGTAAAGGTTGGTGTGGGATATTATATGCCCCCCCACCGCTTCCGCTGCATCAGTTTTTGGTAGTTGCATCAAATGGTTAGTTTAGACTAAAATACTAGGTGGAGAAAAAGGAGTTTTTTACTGACTAGACGGAATTGACGGTTTAAATATATGTTGAGTTAATTTTGTCACATTGAGTTTTTGTTATGGGTCCGTCGAGGCTTGAGATCCCGTGATATGCCTAAGGGCTGTTCGTAGTGTTTGCGTACACTAAGGTGATGTACATTGTCTGCTGGTAATACAATACTAGGCGGTCGTCGAACTAAAAGTATTGTAAAGGGAACCTTGTTGAATGAGATACCAGGGGTAATTTGGGTCACTTCAGTAAGCGCAACTGGGGAAGTCCAGAGAGTCCTCCATTGTAAGAGAACAAGAATCACGCTGGTCGTGGTTTATTGTTGGAGTGTAGGGTTTTCTCTTTCAGTGCATGAATATACTTTTGATTTTTCCTTTTAGTGGAGCAGACAATTTGTGTTTATGTAGTTTGTTTTATTTGTTTAAAAAGATCTTAAAAGACATTGCTGATTTTGTAAAGGGAGGGTCAGTGGAAGGAGCAATACTGACGTCACATAGAGCCGTTCTGGTAGTGGACAGTTGGTGAGCAATGTCACAGAGGTGCAGCGCTGGTACTGGTTAGTTGGTGTGAGCCGCGCTGTGATTTGACAGCGAAAATAACTTTGATTGGAAGTTGAGAAACATAACACGGAAGAGAGTGTTGTAGGATTTTACGTAGATTAGAGTTATTAATAATATTTTACTTGCAGTAAGCAGAGAAAATGAAGATAATAAAATTGTTAAAGACATTGTTTAGTAAAGATCAACCAAATCCAATTAGAGAAGGGATTCCAATAGCTCCTGAAGGTACGCCAGCAGCATTTATGGCGTTGGAAAGGGGTTACCATACATGTGCATGGTTAGAGAATTGGGTGAGATATACAGAGGATCAAGGTAAATTAGCTTTTCCTGAAAATGGTACTTTTAATACAAGGATTTTAGAAAACCTGAGATTTCGGATGAATGGTTTGAATCCAAATCCTAGACCAATGCAGTATGAGGCATTAGAAGAATGGGAGTATGAAGCATACAAGAGAGAAAGAGACAAGCATCAGAATAGGTATAAAAGTACAGTGAGTAGATATTCAGAAGCAAAATGGGATGCTCGCAAGAAAACGTGGAGAAGAAGTACTGTTATAGAAACAAATGGATTATTTCCTGTTAGACAGGCTGATGAGACTGAAAGGGGAAAGTCCAAAGAGAAAAAGAATAATACTGAAACACAGGATAAGAATGTGAATGTAAATCTAATGGATTCAGATGACATTGATGAGGATTTCCTAAACTAATTATTAATGAATAGACCATCACCATATCAAGAGGAACAGATTAGTTTAAGTACAGATGATTCACATACTTCAAATGTTATACCTAGTGCTTCTTTGATTCAGATTGAGGAACAATCTCAGAATAAAGTGACGAATGGAGTAAGACCAGATCCGATTGAGAACAGGCAAAGGACAATTGTTAGGATGGAAACAGTGAGAAATCCAGAAGTGTTGTCAGTACCACTGACGATTGGTCCAGTAGTTCCATTATATAGTGATGGACAGAGTGTTGCGGGAGTACATGCTTTGGCAGTCCCAGAAGTGACTAGGACTAACGAAAGAAGTAGTGGAAGTAACAGTGCAGATGTGAGTATACTTTTGAGACATGAAGAACAATTAATTGATGTTTCAGGGAGAAATGAGACACCAAAAAGGGTGGTTTATCAGGAACCTAGAAGATTAATACAGACTGAAGAGAGTTTGAATGCACAAGCATTTGCTAAACCTAGAAGTGAGTCAGGTGAAGAAGATGTACAAAGATCAATGGGTCCATCGCCAGAAGAATTAGATCAGTGGATTCGAGATATAGCTCCTGGTTGTAGTAGTCAGAGTAAGGATGATTGTGTCGATGTGGCTAAATTAAAGGGAGTACTAGAAGAAATCATTACAGGTACAATTAGCCCAGAGAGATTGAGTAAATTTCAAGATGATGAGTTGTTGTTTCTATGTAAGACTATTACTCGAAAAGTGAGAAATTTGCACAAGACATTTGTAGAGCCAGCACAAGAGTATGGAATAGACATTGAGAAATCAAAAGCATTACAAAAGACGTATATATTAGATTTTACAGACAGAGATATGGAAAATTTAAATGTTTCAGAGAAGCGATTACAAATTAAAGAGCTGATTAGCACACTGAAGCGTTGGGGTGAATTGGACAAGTGGAAAGGAAGATGGGCTAAAAAAAAAAGATGAAAATGCCAAAGCAAATGTAGCCTTTCCGTCGTACCCTTTGAGAGAGCCAGAGAAAAAGATAGAATTAGATGATGCTGTTGGGGTTTATCCAATGAGAGAAGTACCAGGAGGTGGTTATGTCCATGTTCCATGGTCAAGACAGGACATTTTGTCATTTACGAATGATTTTCCAAGATTGAGAGAAAAGCCTGTTGAATGGTACAGACAAGTTGAAAGGTTTGTGAAAGTATCAAACGTTTTGTGGGCTGATTTAGAGGGTCTTTTTGATATAGTAGTTCCAGCTGATTTGTGGATTGAGTGTAAAATTGCTGTAGATTGGCCAAATAAAGAATACCCAAGAGATCCTAAAACAGGAGCACCTTCTGATGAAGTTATGAAAAAATATAATCAGGTTATTACATACCTGAAAGGGAAGATTTCTCCAAAAGAAACAGATTGGGTGAAGATTGATAGAACGACACAGGAACTGAAAGAATCAGTGCATGCATATTATGAAAGGCTTCTCCAAGTGTTTAAGCAGTTTAGTGGTATAGAAAATATCACTGAAAAAGATATGGGACATTTAGTATATCGTTTTGTTTATGGTTTGAGACCAGAAATAAGTGCCATGATTCAACAACATTTAATATGTTGGCAGAGTAAATCAGTTGATGAGATTCTTCGTTATGCGAAGTATTGTGGAGATGACATAGAAATGAGACATAAGAAATTAAAGGAGAAATTGATGTTAGCACAAATGAGAGCAGCTAAGAAAGGAGGATATCTGAACGGAGATGCGACTGATGATGGTCAGACTACAATTGGTATGAAAGGTTTAGTTTCAAATGGCAATACAGTGACTCAAATGGTTCCAATGGGTCAAGGGAGAGGCAGAGGTAATTTTGTGAACATGGAAAATTTAAAACAAAAACGTCCTTGTTTTAATTGTGGCAAGTTTGGACATTGGCGTCATGAGTGTAAGGTGGTGTTGAATAATTATGGGAACGTAGGTTCATTTGATCAGGGATAAGAGCAGACGCAGAGTCAAAATCAGAACTATCAAGTGCAGATGAATCAGGTGCAGAATCAGAATCAGCAAGTGCAGGTGACAAACAGGGGACAGAATTTGCAAATTCCACAAGCTCCAATGCCTAATAATAATAATGTGAATGGTCAAATGCAAAGAAAAAGTGTAAATACTGGTTTGCGTACAAATGCTCAAACAAATTCAAATGTGCAGGTTGTTTCACAGTATGTTTTGCAGACAATGGGAGTGATTCGGATTCATCACAATGACGGTGCCTGAGGGGGGAGGAAGAGTGCGTTCTTGGCGCATCTCTAGTGGTAGATCAGTTGGGTCCATATGTGGATGGCGAGGTTGATGGCAATGCAATTACTTTCCTCGCAGATGCTGGTACTACCCGTTCCACTGTGAGAACTGTGGAAATTCCAAACCTACCCCTCTCAGGAGAAAATATCCAAGTTGTTGGAGTATCAAATAAACTCATTAAAACACCAATAACTAAGCCAATGAAAGTTCAAATTGGGAATTTCAAGGAATTACACAAATTTGTTGTGTGTGATTTAAGTCCTGTTAATTTATTAGGTAGGGACCTGTTGTGTAAAATTAACTGTTCCATTTACTGTACACCGGATGGAATAGCATTTCACACAAAAGATGAAGACGTGGTTTTTAAAATGCTGAATCAAGGAACAGAAGTGAATGAGTTGTACCCATTGCTCACAGAGAATGATTTGCGTTGAGAAAAACGGTGTTGTCTGATGTGTGGGATTTTTCTGGGAAAGATATTGGTCGATGAAAGGAGTTGCTCCGATTCAGATTACAGTCAAACCTAATGCAGAGTTTCCGAGAACCCCACAATATAAAATGAGTCATGATATTATTGCAGGAGTGACACAAGTGATAGACATGCTGATTGAACAAGGAATTTTGAGAGAGATATTAGGAAATCCATGCAATTCACCTATGATCGGAATTCGCAAGCCTAATGGAAAATACAGGATTGTACTGAGAAAGGTTAACCAAATAGTTATACCTTGTTGTCCTATAGTACCAAATCCAGCAGTGATTCTATATCAAATTCCATGCGACGCAGAATGGTTCACTGTGATCGATCTGTGTCAGGCGTTTTTCTCGATACCTTTGCATCCGGATAGCCAATATTTATTTGCATTCCGGTTCAGAAACCGTGTTTTAACATGGTGCCGAGTTCCTCAAGGGTATACAGAGAGTCCCTCAATTTTCAATCAGATATTGAAAAAGTGTTTGGAGTCATTGGTCATGCCCAAAAATTCAGTTTTAGTCCAGTATATTGACGACTTACTAGTGGTGTCAAGGACTAGAGAAGATTGTGTGACAGATACGATTGCTTTGCTGAATCATTTGGCACTGGGTGGTCATAAAGTGTCACCGACAAAATTACAATTTTGTAAGACTGAAGTGCTTTATCTTGGACATATCATTGAAAAAGGAATTCGAAAAGTTTCTCAAGATCGAATAAATGCTATCATGCAAATGAATCCACCAAAAACACAGAAAGAGGTTTGAATGTTTTTGGGAATGGTTGGTTACTGCAGACACTGGATTATGAATTTTTCACTGATTGCAAAACCACTTCAGAGACTGACACACAAAGATGTGAGAGATCCAATACATCTGGATGAGGAATGCATGAAGATGTTCCTAGAGTTGCGAGACAGTTTATGTCGAGCACCAGCATTAGGGATGCCAGACTTTGAGAAAGAATTTGCGTTGTTTTGCAATGAGCGTGAGGGTTGCGCACTCTCAGTTCTAACGCAAATGCATGGGACATCGCGAAGACCAGTGGCATATTTTTCTGCTACTTTGGGTCCCGTCGCTGCAGCATTACCAGGATGTTTAAAAGCAGTTGCTGCTACTTGTGTGAGTCTTGAACAAAGTGAGTCAATTGTTATGGGACATCCATTGAGAGTATTTGTTCCACACTCAGTTGAGATTCTGTTAACGCGCACTCGAGCACAACATTTGACGAGTAGCCGTTTGACAAAATATGAACAAGTGATTCTAGGTGCTGAAAATGTGACAATAATGAGGTGTGCTAGTTTAAATTCAGCCACATTATTGCCAACTCCAGATTGTGAGGAAGTTCTTGATGAAGTGGATCATGATTGCCTGGATGTGACAGAATTGTGCACAAAACCAAGGCCTGATATAAAAGATACACAGCTTCCTGAATCTGATGTGGTTCTGTTTGTGGATGACTCATGTTTGATAGATTCAGAGGGTTGCTTGAGAGTTGCCTATGCAATTTGCACAGTAGCAAATGTGATTGAAGCATCGTGGTTGAAAGGAGTGAGTTCTGCACAAGTGGCTGAAATAAAAGCGCTCACTCGAACTTGCATTTTATCAAGACAAATGAGGGTTACAATCTTTACGGATAGTCAATACGGCTTTGGTGTCGTACATGACTTGGGAAGTTGTGGTCCCAACGTGAATTTTTGACCTTTTCGGGTTCACCGATCAGAAACGGAGAGTGTGTAAAATATCTACTGATGGCATTACAATTGCCGGCACAAATTGGGGTGGTGAAGTGCAGTGCACATCGATCTGGTTGTGAGTACATCACACTAGGTAATCGATATGCGGATGAAATTGCTAAATTTTGTGCTTTAAATGCATACTCGATTAATGTGGAACCATCAGTAAATGAGCAAACTGAACAAACAGAATGCAAATTATTGTTCACATTTGTTGAGACTTGGGATGAAGTGAGAGACCTATAAGAAGAGGCAAGTGACTCTGAAAAAGAAGGGTGGATTAAATTGGGATGCACACGCAGGTCAGATGATAAGGTCTGGGTATACACTGATGGGAGAATAGTAATGCCAGACAGTCTTCTTTCTCAGATGGCTAGAGTCCATCATGGGCCAACACATATTGGAAGAGATGCAATGATTAGGTTGTTTCAATAGACATGGTTTAATCCGAAATTCAGAGTGATTGCAGAGAGTCTCTGTCAGAAATGCACAGTTTGTCAGAAACAAAACCCAGGAAGAAAGACAGTGGTTAGCATGGGACGAATTGGGAAAGCAGCTGGTCCATTTACCAGAATGCAGCTAGAATTTATTGAGATGCCCCCTTGCAATGGATTAAAATATGTCCTTGTGGTTGTTTGCTTGTTTTCTCATTGGGTTGAAGCATATCCAACAAGACGTAATAATAGCTTGACAGTTGCTAAATTGCTTTTTAGAGAGATTATTCCTAGATTCGGTTGTCCAGTCTCGTTGGAATCGGATAGAGGGACACATTTTAATAATGAAATAATTTGGATGCTGTGTGCAGCATTACAGATTGAGCAAACACTGCACTGTGCATACAGACCTGAGGCTTCAGGTGTAGTTGAACAGGTAAATGGCACAATAAAATCAAGATTGGCTAAAGTTTGTGCTTCCACAACATTGAAATGGCCTGATGCTTTGCCATTAGTGTTAATTAGCCTAAGAAGTATCCCAGATAAGAACACTGGATTGTCTCCCCACTAAATCATTATGGGCAGGGCTATGAGACAGTCAACAGTTCCAGCAAATCCACTGATGATCATTACTGATGACTTAGTACTGGATTATTGTAAAGGATTGGCTGGTGTGGTACGTTCTGTGTCCCACCAGGTTGGAGAAGTTGCGACAACTGCTCAACAAGAACAAGGCCACGATCTAAGCCCTGGGGACTGGGTCATGGTGAAGAAGCATGTCAGAAAGTCCTGTTTAGAACCTCGCTGGGATGGCCCTCATCAGATTATACTGGTGGCTATGACAGCTGTCAAGTGTGCTGGTCTGTTGAATTGGATTCACACAAGTCATACAAGAAAAGTCCCAAGTCCACTTGAAAATGAAGAACCTGCTGAAGAAGAGAGACGTGAACAAAGAAATGTTGCAGAGCAGGTTGAAGTTGGAGTAGAGTGGGCACAAGTTACTGGGACTAGTGAAGATAACACTGTCGCTGTCAATGGTGAGAACAGAGTGATTCCTTCAGCTTCTGCAGTTGCTAAAGAAAAGAGAAAGAGGAACCTATCTGAAGAAAGTTCAGAAACGAATGAGAATGGAAAAAGGGCAAAGAAGGGAGACAAGTGGCCAAAAGGAGTGAAAAAGCTAAAATACACTGTCAATAGTAAGGTTCCTGAAACAATACTTGAAGTATCGAGTCAATCAGAACAAAGTGAAACAGAAGAAGAGAATTAAGTACGAAGAACAAAGAGAGCGAAAGTGCCGAGTAAGAAATACTCAGCACCAGAATGGACTTATGTGGTTGTAGGTGCAAATAAAAGTGTCTCAAATAATGATTGGGAAAAAGAATTTCTAAAATTCTGTGTGAAGAAGGGCAATTCTTTCAAACCGCCCTAAGTGAACTGCTAATTTGAAGAGGGTGATCAAAAAGAGAGAGGCGATTTATGTGATAAATTTCCAGAAAAAAGTTTCTGAAGCTGTGGATTTTGGATTTTGAAGAGGATCTCAAGGCTCAGGTCTTTGGTGTGGAGTGCACAAACTAAAACTAGCCTAGTGAAATTTCTAATTAGATTTGAGTAAAATTTAGTTAGGGTTTTTTTGTCTATTTTTTCCTTTTTACATAATTTTGGAGGATGAATAGAACTGAGACTGGTAAACAGAATCAGGGAATATGTAGGCGAAAATGCTTTAATGTTTGTGTTTTCTGTGTTTTATTAACAATGTCTGTACGGTTGGTTTTAACATTTGTAATACCTCGCTTTATGTTTATTAATATAGTAAATACTACTACTAATAATAATGAGCATGTGACTTTGGTTACTAAAACTGTTCTAAAAGAAGATTCTGAGACTAATATGAAAGAAATAACCGGTAGTGTCTTACATTTGGATAAATCTATTAGTGTATTCGTTAAACGTCTTTACAAAATTACTTTATGAATATGTGGACACAATGGATGCGAGAGATTGTTATGTGTGCATGCAATTACCTACGTCTGTGTCTGAGGGTGTAACTTACCACCACTTGCCAATAACATATGGCATATCGTGTAGTGTACTAACCAGTTTATTTTATGCTAAAGAGGCGTTTCAGTACTTTTATTCAAATTATGATTTAGTGTTTTCAGAAATTCCTATTAGAAATAATATGAATATAGTTTATAGTGCTAGAGATGCAGAATATTTGGGAGAGTTTTTCATACTATCAAAACGATAGATACAATTTATGCACATAGACATAATTTAACCTGTAGGTTAAGTAGTGTAAAGATTGATTTTATAAATTCTGTAGAGGATAGACGTAGATAATTTAAACGCAGGGCTGCTGAACAAAAGAGTAAAGAGCCTCCATGGGCACATAAAGAAGGAAATTATCAGAAGACTGAGACTTATGCTGCAATGGCTCTGGATTGGCCCCATAGGGGAAAGCTTTGCATACTAAGGCAGAAAACAGATTATAATAACCATTTCATTGGTTCCAGTGAATGTGAACACACTTTCTTAATTACTGGTGGTTGGGGATTAAAGGGTGGTACAGATCCTGTTTACCCTGGGGTATATTTCATATGTGGTAAAAATGCCTACTATAGGTTGCCACCACATTGGTATGGATGTTGTTATATGGGGATTGTCTTTCCTAAAATATACCATGTGAATGATGAACAAGGAACCAATGAAAAGCAACTAACACAGAGAAAAAGGGATTGAGTGCTGCTGAAATAATTGTGGATATATTTGGTGCATTGATTCCTTCAGTTGGGGTTATTCTAAATTCACAGAAAATTCGAAAATTGTCTACAGTGGTTGATCGTTTATCTACGGATACCGCTGGAGGGTTTTTGATGGATGCTACTGAAATGGTTGCTATGAGGGCCATGGTTTTACAAAATAGACTTGCCTTAGATGTATTATTGGCAAAAGAAGGCGGAGTCTGTAGTATGTGAAAGATTCAACAATGTTGCACTTATATCCCTGATAAGAGTAGGGATTTGGAGGGATATATTAGTAACATTACTCATTTACATGATGATCTGTCAAAACTGAAGCCTGATGGTGCATGGGAGAAAATTGGTAAGAGTATTTCTTCCATAGGTAACTGGTTTTCTGATTTCTCTAATAGCTTATTAGGGAGAATACTAACACCGATAATTGCTATTGCTGCAAGCATACTAATGATAATATTGCTTTACAAGTGTCACAGGAGTAAGCCTACTGAGGGATAGTGACGAACAAGGAAAAGGAAAAGAGAAGAAATAGAAATGGAAGATCGAAGAGGGATTTATTATGATGCCTGGAAGGATATAGAGGGTGTTAGGCTGAAACAAATGAGAACTACTGCATTCCGATTGTTCATTATCAGATAGTAATCTGATATGGGTTGGTGTGATGGTTTGGGATACCATCAGATGGGGGACTGATGGAGCATGATTTTTGCTAATAAAATCTGCTCGGTAAAATCCACCCATGTGTGTGTTTTAATAAATTACTAACATGTGTGAAAAACTATAATTACTAAAACGTGAAGATTTAAAAGGTATTACCGAAAATGTGCAAAGCTGCACGTGTTTTTAAGAGTCAGAATAACACATGTAGAATGGAAGATTTCTCAATAGGGTTAAGAATAATAATAGAATGAGAAGAAATAATTAATTTGCATGTCTAATATTAATGTTTTTATGTTTCCTGAACTGCCGGAATATTCAAGCACAAACATGAAAATGCTCTTTTATTCTTCGTGAAAGTAGAGTAGGCCTAGAAATGTAGAAATTATTTTTCTTTTCTCTCTGTCTTTTCCTTGCTGAACATGCAGGTCTACGCAAATGTATTAGTTAGTGAATGTGCTTCTGTGCTCCTTTGTTTCTTTTCATGCCGTTTCCTGATGTCCTTGTAAAGAATAACATTTACATCCTTGGAGAGTGGAGAATAGTATGACTCTTTCCTGTTTAGGCGAGGATTCAGAATGAAACTGTGGCTATGTAGTTACAAAATGTGTAAATTGTAGTTTTATTCTTCCTCTCTAGGAAGTTATACAATTTTAGACAAAGACTGTTTAGAGAAATTTGTAAAGTCATCGTTAGGAGTTGTTTCTCTTCTCTAGATCTGACCAATGAGAGAGGCTTGTAGGATTTAGGAGAGTTTCTAACCTAGTGTAACAAAGTTGCGAAGTCAGTATAAAGATGCTGGTGGGAAAATGATCATCGGCTCGTTCACATTTTGGTGACCTGTCCTGCATCCGTGGTATGCTGTATGCTGTGCTGTGCTGATTCCTGATTTGGTTGGCAAACCTGACTGCAGAGAACTTTCTCTAGAGACTTTGCACGTCATCAGCTGATGATGCTGCCCCCACTATTCTCCTACAGCCTTGGAGATAGTTTTCTTGACTAAATGCACGCTGTGCATTAGTTTTCTCTAAAATTCTGGGAGGTAACTGAATTGTGATTACCCTAATGTTCACTGTTTCTCTCTCCCCCTTCTCTTTCCCACCTGAATTTGATGATTTTGAATTACTCTGCTTATGAATGCTGTGATGATTTAACTGTGATATTTGTGAATAAAGTGTTAGTCTTATGATTTGTATTTGTGTATGACCATTCATATTTTCTGAAATAATACCAAAAAAGGTACCTAGAAAGAATAGTGTCTGTCGTTATTTCCTTGAGTCATGACTTATTTTAGGATAACATTGTCATATTATTTATGCATTTTGTAGTGAATATATGGTATAGCTATTTCTTCATTACAGGTCCTCGTGAGGGGATAGTTCTCTGATTTCTCTACTTAGTCCCTTTTCGCTCTACCAAGGATCCATTGGAGGACCTTTTGATATTGCTTTTGCTAATAGAAAGGATAATGACTTATGGGCCCGTCATTATAGTATTTATGCTTCCTTAGGTATTGTAAAGGTTGGTGTGGGATATTATATGCCCCCCCACCGCTTCAGCTGCATCATTTCTATAAATAATTCAGGACAATGTGTTTCCAAAGTATAAGCCTTCTTTAATATCAACCCCTCTGCCTCCTGACAACAACATCAGCTCCCAGCAGAAGACTGTCCCTAACATTCCATGTTCACATACTTATACCCAGAACAAATGACTATGACTTAATACTAGAATATTACTCCTCATTTGCATAATACATACCTATTATGAGATATACAAAACAATCCCCCATCTTTTTTTTACATTTTGTTTGAAACTTTCTGAATATTAACAACTACTAACATAGCCATACAACACTAATTAATAAGTGCATCAGGAATAAATACACAGGAAATTATTCTCATCTTAATGAATCAAACTTTCGTGGTTTTCTTAGAATCCTTCCACTAATTTTTCTTAATTACGATGAACAGTGAGGATCATCCTGAGTCTGTTCACCTTCGTATTCTCCCAGAACTGTTTTTTTCAGTGGAGTTCTCTTTTTCCATGTTAAGCTCTCTATACTCATTTGAATCACTCTCTGCATGCACCTCTGGGCTTGGCTCACTCAACCCTAACCACTAGCAATCACTATGTGGTTTATGTTTTTCTGTCTCACTACTAACACCATTACATGCTAATGCAAGTTGACTCGTGCCATACTTCACTAATATCTAACAAAGCAGTGTTGTTTCTAACCTGTTAACCCTTCTTGGCTCACTGAATTTTCTCTCGCATTTAGCAACTTTCCCCCCACTCTTCACATGTACCCATTAACCTTCACGTAAATTGACTTGTTTGGTACCATGTTTGACATCATAATATGCAGTGTTTTTCATTTGGGAATTTTTAACATTCCTTCTCATTTCTTCCACATGCCATTCCACCATACCACTGATTCTCATCCATCGTGGGTTGACCTTGTAGAAAGGAAGCCTACCTCTCATTAAAGAAAATGGTCTATCCTCAATGGAGCCATGGCAAGTCACTCTGTATGACCACACCATTTTCTTTAGTTTATTTACCCACAAAACTTTTGGTTTTTTAGAAACCTGCAATATTCCATTGAATATTTTATTAATTCTTGCCACAACGCTATTCCCACTAGGATGATAAAGAGCTGGACGTTTCTGCCTGATACCTGAAGTTTTAAGATATTCAATCATTTATTTAGTTCTGAATTGCACCCCGTTGTTGGTGAGAATGGATGCTGGAAATCCTTCTCTCAAAAATACGTTGTCTAAAAAGTCAGTCACTGTTTTAGTGTCAACTTTCTCCATAATACTTATTTCAAATCACCTTGAGAACATATCTGTTAAAACTATTATGTATGTGATACTTTCATTCTGCCAAGTAATGGGACCTATTATATCTAAAGCTACATCCTTCCATGGTAAGTTTGGGCAACTCAAAGCGCCTAAAGGAGGATTAAAGGTTTTTTGATATTTGTCATCTACCTCACACACATCCTTACAAATCTTTCAACAGCATTGTCTACATCAGGCCACCAATATAAGTCTTTGAATCTTCTTTTGGTTCGGGTGATGCCTGAATGCCCCTCATGGCAGAAGTGTATAATCTTTTGTCTAAATGTTCAAGGCAGAATAACATTTTCTCCCTTTAATATAAGACACTTAGACAGACTTAAAGCATCTCTGACCTCACAAAATCCCTTAAATCATCACATTTACAGTTTTTTCCACATTACTGCACCCATTAACCACCTTCAACTTCACCTCACTCAACACAATATCTTCCTTTTCAGCCTCTGACCATTCCCTCTGGTCAAAGTTTTCTTGCAAAATGTTCACTTGTTAAATGCTAGCTACTGAGTATTCATTCACGGGTCCTTATCAATCTCTCTTAATGGTAATGCCACCCTGCTCAGGAAATATGCCATAAAATGATTTGCCCTAGGGGCATACTGAACTTCATATCTAAAATAATGCAATCTCATTAAAAATGTATCTATTCTAGCTGTTGCTCTGAATAGCTCCTCTGTAGTTAACAACTTAGTAAGGGGTTTGTGGTCGCACCTTAAAGTAAATGTCCTGCCCCACAAAAAGTTCCTGAAGTACTCCAAAACCCAAACATACTCCAAGGATTCTCTCAATATGACAGAGTATGTTTCCTCTGTAGTTGTTAATGACCTGGAAGCAACAGCAATAACTACTTCCTTTTTGTTTTCATCCATCTGGGTGAGAACACCTCCTAAACCTTTGCCACTTGCATCAGAGGTTACAATGGTTCTGGCAACAGGCACATACTTATACCTAGAACTTGGAACACATGACTATGACTTAATACATTCTACATAAAATATTACTCCACATTTGTATAATACTTACATATTACTATATATACTCCACTAACATTTTACATGCTTAGCAATGAATTATTTTAACTCTGGAGTAGATTGATAGTGAAAAGATGGTGGATGCCTGACACAGTTGAATGGCTGCTTGAGAAACAGGTTACCACACTCTCTGCTCCGCTACTCCTGCCATGGTACCTTTTGCAAGAATATAATGGTCTGTTTGGATGCCTCTTATACTTTCTTCTGTGGCAGAGGGAGGATTGTTCTACATCATATTTAATGGGTCCATGATGCTGTCTGCTGGAAGACAACTCTGCCAGATCTTGGACCAGATGCTCGCAGCCTGTGTTTGGTCCATGATGTTGTCTGCTGGAAGACAGCTCTGCCAGATCTTGGATCAGATGCTCGCAGCTTGTGTTCATGGTGACTGACACATCTAGTCCATCTCTGACTCTTACCAAGGAGCCTCTCCCATCAGCACTAGATGGTCCACACGTCTCTTGCCTGCTCCTTCACCTGCTGCAAGCTGCAGGATGACTGTTTCAGGTTACTGCTGGGTGTTGCTGGTGAACACCTGTACTCTTCTGCTTGTGAAAGCTCCAGCTGAGGTTGATAGCTCTGCTTTTGAAGGATGGTGGCATGGTGTGGGAGACATGCAATAACAGATACAACAAGGAGATATCAGAAGCCAGCTAAGAAGGCAATCTCTTCCGTGGGCTTGAAGGATCATAAACAGGTCAGAAGCTTTCAGACTCCAGAGGAGATATTTAAGCAGTGGTCATTTGAATCTTCCCCCACCAGTTTTTCCTTTCACATAGCCAGAATGGACACTTCCACAACTCCTATAAATTGCACTACAGGGATTGTTAAGACACGGGGATTACTGTTTTTTTCAGGAGCACCCAGGCTTTAAAGGTAGCCTAAATGGTAGCTGCAGAGCAAAGGATGGTCCCCCTGTCTCCCCATCTTCCCGTTAGGCCTCTTGCTGTGATGTATGTAGGAAACTGGATTATTAATTGAGAGGGATGAGAGCCCCACTTGAATAATAAACACAATCCTTGTCAGAGTAACCCACAGAAGTCACTAAATAAACCTGTGCTTAACCATCTGATAGGTTGGCACAAAAGCAGTCAGGCTTAACTTAGAGACAATGTGTAAAGTATTTATGCAACACTCAAACACTAATAAAGTGAAAACACAACACAGGAAAAATACCAAACCAATTTAGAAGCATAAAGTACATTTTAATAAATAAAATGAGACCAAAACAACAAAAATCCAGTAAGTAGGACTGGAGGTATGAATTTTTAAAGTTTTAAATAAAACTAGTACAAAGAAGCACAGAGCACCAATCAGTTATCTGGTCACACTAGGCAGGGTAAAAGTCAAAGGTTTCGGCCAACCATGAAGGAGGGTGGATTGGATACAAGGTCCTGGTCCATCCCAGTGGAAAGCTTATCTTCTAACTTAATCCTTCTAACTTAGTCCACACGAGGAGCCTCAATCGGAGCTTCGAGTTGGTGGTGCAGTGTTTGTCAGCACTAAGATCTTGGAGCCAGTCCGGGCTTCTGATTGGCAGAAAACGAGGAGTGGTTGTTGTTGACACGAAGAGCACTGTGCAGGTGAAGTCCAGAGTCTGTAGCCAGGAAGGTTTACATCAGCAGTCGGATGCACGTCCTGCATCGGCCTTAGTGAATTTCATTTGTGCAGAGACCGGGGACTGTTTGTTTTTGATACAAAGAGCCCAGGACCTCTCGATTTTCACCTGGAGTCAGCTTCTTGCAGTTTGTAGGTTGGTGAAGTGCACTATGACACCAGCCAAGATTCCTGGACTGCTGAGGCACCCTCCTGCTCAGGACAGAAACACCTTCCCCACACCAAAGTCCCCTTTGTCCCCTGGCTGGAAGGAATATATATCAAACCACAGGAGAGCCAATAACAGTCATGTGACCCTATAGACTGGCAGAAAGGCACATTTGGTTTAATCAGAAAAATGCCAACTTTTTGAAAGAATATTCAATAGAAGTAATAGGGTGCACACCTTTTTAACTTATCTTGTCCAAAATTGTCCAAGAATGCGTGCAGTATTTCAGTCGGGTGCCATGCCCAAATGGCACCTGTGACAAAATGATTAAATGGGGCTTCATGCTCCAGACCGACTGCACAGCTACGTGATGCCTCTTTGGCAACAATTCATGTTGACCTTCGTATTAATCCTTATTAAACCATGTATTCCATCCTTTTTGTACTTTTCTTTTATTGTTCAACCTTTGCTTTAAACCACACGCGGGATATTGTGCCATTTTCAAGTTTTCATATGATGAAGCTGTGCCCATCCGGACCTCTCGCTAAATCACGACAAGTGCAAAAGTTCGTACATCCAAAGCAGCGTTTATTTAAAAACCCAATGCATTTCGGGCTACGGGTGCCCTTCGTCAGGGACGCTATAAATGACAATAAAGCAAATATCTTGTTACCATAATGGCCATTAATCAACATGTTACATCATCACCTTGAATTAATATTGAGTTTAACTAATTTTGCACCTCAACACGTCCTTAATACCTGTACTAAACCCCTCCATAAGCAATGTATATAATGCCCCTCTGTTTTCATGGCAAAAGGATCTACCTATCAGCAATTCTATTTCCCCTTTCATCCCTCTATTCAACCAGACAAACATCCACCCCTGCCTTTCGTACCAATGTGAATCTAATTCACATCCTTTTCACCACATTAATCATTTTCCTAAAACATTCACACTGCATTCATCTACTGAATTAATTAAATAATTAAATAAACACAAATACCCATGAGCCCCTTGTCTTTCACCACTTCTCACTGTGCGCTCATTATATGTCTCCATAAATACATCATTCACCCTCCTACTCCCCTACATGTCCAATCCCCCTTGATTTTACTCAGTCCGTTCCATCTCTTAGTAATTTTATCGTTATTGCGCTAACATCATTCCCTGACTTCAAACAATCCCCTATTCCTGTATAATTCTTATCCCCCGTGCCTATTCATAACTTACATCCATTCAATTGTTCATGTCTCACAACACTCCAAACAAACACTCCGCTTACAACCCTCAACCCCAATCGACAATCCAACAATTTCACATACCTGCTGCAAACATTCCGACTAGTACGTCGCCATCTCGGTTTCAGTGAAAGATCATTGACTCCTTGGTTCCACCCTTCTTTACCCACAACCTCCGTCGACCCAACCCCCTGATTGGCCCACTGTTCACTGATTCCCGCCATGAAAACGATACCAACGTTACTTTAAAAACTACATTGCCCATAATACAGTATACTAAAACGTCAAAACATGTTCTGCATTTTCGAATTCATGTTACGCCCTTTAAAAACAATTGGTAACCTAACAAAACATCAATAAATCATGCTGATTGTTAACTAAATATAAAATGTTTTAAAGTCCTTTCCGTCTCAATTAAACACCACCTGTTGCTCGAACCCAGATGTAGCTCCGTTCGTGTGGATGATTGAAATAATCTCTCTTTCTCCATTTCCTTTTAAACCTGGCGGGTGCAACCCCAGTTTCGGGCATTTGATAATGAATATTCAATAGAAGTAATAGGGTGCACACCTTTTTAACTTATCTTGTCCAAAATTGTCCAAGAATGCGTGCAGTATTTCAGTCGGGTGCCATGCCCAAATGGCACCTGTGACAAAATGATTAAATGGGGCTTCATGCTCCAGACCGACTGCACAGCTACGTGATACCTCTTTGGCAACAATTCATGTTGACCTTCGTATTAATCCTTATTAAACCATGTATTCCATCCTTTTTGTACTTTTCTTTTATTGTTCAACCTTTGCTTTAAATCACGTAGCTGTGCAGTCGGTCAAATGCCCGAAACTGGGGTTGCACGAAGGTCAACATGAATTGTTGCCAAAGAGGCATCACGTAGCTGTGCAGTCGGTCTGGAGCATGAAGCCCCATTTAATCATTTTGTCACAGGTGCCATTTGGGCATGGCACCCGACTGAAATACTGCACGCATTCTTGGACAATTTTGGACAAGATAAGTTAAAAGGTGTGCACCCTATTACTTCTATTGAATATTCATTATCAAATGCCCGAAACTGGGGTTGCACCCGCCAGGTTTAAAAGGAAATGGAGAAAGAGAGATTATTTCAATCATCCACACGAACGGAGCTACATCTGGGTTCGAGCAACAGGTGGTGTTTAATTGAGACGGAAAGGACTTTAAAACAATTTATATTTAGTTAACAATCAGCATGATTTATTGATGTTTTGTTAGGTTACCAATTGTTTTTAAAGGGCGTAACATGAATTCGAAAATGCAGAACATGTTTTGACGTTTTAGTATACTGTATTATGGGCAATGTAGTTTTTAAAGTAACGTTGGTATCGTTTTCATGGCGGGAATCAGTGAACAGTGGGCCAATCAGGGGTTGGGTCACGGAGGTTGTGGGTAAAGAAGGGTGGAACCAAGGAGTCAATGATCTTTCACTGAAACCGAGATGGAGACGTACTAGTCGGAATGTTTGCAGCAGGTATGTGAAATTGTTGGATTGTCGATTGGGGTTGAGGGTTGTAAGCGGAGTGTTTGTTTGGAGTGTTGTGAGACATGAACAATTGAATGGATGTAAGTTATGAATAGGCACGGGGGATAAGAATTATACAGGAATAGGGATTGTTTGAAGTCAGGAATGATGTTAGCGCAATAACGATAAAATTACTAAGAGATGGAACGGACTGAGTAAAATCAAGGGGGATTGGACATGTAGGGGAGTAGGAGGGTGAATGATGTATTTATGGAGACATATAATGAGCGCACAGTGAGAAGTGGTGAAAGACAAGGGGCTCATGGGTATTTGTGTTTATTTAATTATTTAATTAATTCAGTAGATGAATGCAGTGTGAATGTTTTAGGAAAATGATTAATGTGGTGAAAAGGATGTGAATTAGATTCACATTGGTACGAAAGGCAGGGGTGGATGTTTGTCTGGTTGAATAGAGGGATGAAAGGGAAATAGAATTGCTGATAGGTAGATCCTTTTGCCATGAAAACAGAGGGGCATTATATACATTGCTTATGGAGGGGTTTAGTACAGGTATTAAGGACGTGTTGAGGTGCAAAATTAGTTAAACTCAATATTAATTCAAGGTGATGATGTAACATGTTGATTAATGGCCATTATGGTAACAAGATATTTGCTTTATTGTCATTTATAGCGTCCCTGACGAAGGGCACCTGTAGCCGAAATGCATTGGGTTTTAAATAAACGCTGCTTTGGATGTACGAACTTTTGCACTTGTCGTGATTTAGCGAGAGGTCCGGATGGGCACAGCTTCATCATATGAAAACTTGAAAATGGCACAATATCCCGCGTGTGGTTTAAAGCAAAGGTTGAACAATAAAAGAAAAGTACAAAAGGATGGAATACATGGTTTAATAAGGATTAATACGAAGGTCAACATGAATTGTTGCCAAAGAGGCATCACGTAGCTGTGCAGTCGGTCTGGAGCATGAAGCCCCATTTAATCAACTTTTTGAAAGAGGCATTTTTATAATACTAACTTAAAATTCGATTTTACCATTAATGAGGATTCTAAATTGCAATTCAAAAGAGTGGAAGAAATATTTCACTATCTTCCCCCAGACTGAAGTTATCGCTTATTGATTGAAATACAGTAACCCACTGTTAGTCTATGGGAGAGCTGTCCATGCTACAGTA
This sequence comes from Calotriton arnoldi, assembly GCA_963921515.1. Lineage (NCBI taxonomy): Eukaryota > Metazoa > Chordata > Amphibia > Caudata > Salamandridae > Calotriton > Calotriton arnoldi. The sequence continues at coordinate 294,639 of CAWUFW010003150.1, read as the reverse complement.
AAAACACATTTTTCACTGACATGGAAAACCTATGTACACATGTCCTACTTTTTCAATTCCATTCACCATGCCCTATGAATATTTAGGGCCTATCTTAAGGGTGACTTATTGATAATAAAAAGGAAGGTGTAGGCCTGGCAAAAGGTTATTTGGTCAGGTTGAAATTTCAGTTTGAATCTGCATTGCAGGCTGCAGTTACAGGCCTGAGACATGCTTTATAGAGCAAGTTTAGTGGTTGTCACAAGGAGAAATGCATCCCACTAGTAGCATTTAATTTACAGACCATGGGTATATGTAGTCCCATATTCTGACTTATAAGTAAATTAAATGCACAGATAAGGGGTACACCAATTTGCTCAAGAGGGAACACAAAAGCACTTTACCATTGGTTACCAGGAGTAAAATGTGTAGCCTCCTAAAATTTCCCAAAAATTGATTTAACAAAGGAAGGCACAAATCTGCGGTGACCCTGCAGAAAGGGCCAGGTCCAACAATGTAAGTCGTACACAGCCAGCCAAGATGATATGCTGATAGGTATAGGGAGAAGTCATATGAGGTCCACTAATCAGAGCAGCAAAAGGAACCCAGATGACTCTACTTCTGAGCAGGTACTATTGCAAGTGGAACAATGTCAAAATCTATTGCTTGAACCTGAAATGTTACTGTCTCATTACCATGCTATTCTATCAAAGTTCCTTATCTCTTCTCCCAATTCTCTGCAACATGTGTCCATAGGGGATAATATATTGTTCGACAGATAATCTCATGGAAAATCATAGCAGTGGCTGTGATAAGATAGGGCGTAATCGGGAAGAGGCAACCACACACCCATTCCTTAATATTACCTCAAACCTGGTAGCCAGTTTTAATGCAACCTCTTTAAGAGTTCCATCAGCCTTGCCTAAGCACATAAAAAGCAATCAAAACAATAGTAATCCCGGAGATAATCAGCTGTTTCACAAATAAGTCCCCCCCTACCCCCAGCTGACTCTCAGGAGATGTTCTACATTCTCTATAATGCAGGTAGTGAAACAATTACCTTTAGCTCTGGGCAAGAGACAGATTTAGATGTCCTAGATTTAGAAGCAAGAAAGGATCATATAAAAAACTATATAATACATTTACGAAGGGACACAAAAGTAACAAGGGGCAACTAGTGTGCAAATTGTCAAGAAAGTTGAGGGAGACAGTAACTTGAAGAAAATATGGGAATTACTATGGGGAATATTGTTGGACTTGGCCCTTTTTGCAGGGTCATCCCTGAACTTTTTGCCTTCCTCCTAGCCTTTTTCTGACATGGTGATGGTGGTTTTAGGACTCCTGGGCACTTTAGCACTGCTGTCCAGTGTAAAGTGCATGTGCTCTCTGTGGTAAACATGGTAAGATTGGTCTACAACTGTTTGGCATATTTAATTTACCTGTCAGTCCCTTGTAAAGTGGTATCTCAGTTACCCGGGGCCGGTAAATTAAATGCTACTGGTGAGCTTGCAGCGCTGATTGCGCCACCCACAAACGTAGCCTTTCAAACCTGTCTCAGGCCTCTGCCATTGCAGGGCCTGTGCGCGCATTGTTACTGCCGCTGTGACGTGGCACCTAAAGTGTGTGCCATGTCTGTGACCCCCCTTTTACTGCATGTCAGTCACCCCTAAGGTAGGCCCTAGCTAGCCCTATGGGAAGGGTGCATTGTAGGTGAAAGGTAGGACATGTACCTTAAGTGCGTGACATGTCTTGGAAGTGACAAACAGCCATTTTGGTTTCTCACTGCTGTGAGGCTGCCCTCCCATAGGAATGCATTGGGAATTTCCTGATAAGTGTTTCAGTGGTAATTTCTGTTATGAGAGGAGCAGCGTGGTCAAGTTTGGTATGTTTGGAATAGTGATAATAAATGCTACGCAATGGTGTGCACAGATTTATTATACCTATTTTAGAAGTGCCACTTTTAGAAGTTGGCATTTCTGTGTGCTATGTGTCTGCCTGCCTGATGTGGATTGCATGTCTGACTTTGGAGTAACAGGGGCTGGTGAGATGTGTGTGGCTCCAGGGAGGGCAGGGTGAGTCAGCGCTAGGCTGACTAGGGGATCTGCATTTGGAGTAGTGGGAGGAGTAGTCCCCTGACCCTGAATAGGTCTGTGCCTGCCTAGGTGAATGCTGGCTCCGCCCCCCTGTGGTGTGTCTGATGACGAGCCCCCACCTGACAAAGGGGAAGAGGAGCCTTGTCAACAAAGTGCTCCAAAACCCCCCAGAACCAGCTCAGGCTGGTTCCCCCAAGCCCTGTGCCAAGGGCAGACAAAGGAGGAATGGTGTATAAATATTGGGGCTGTGACCCCATGAAAAGGTTGTTCCTGTGCTGTTTGGGGGACTTATTGCTGCTGGGCCCCAGGAGGAACCGCCACGAGGGATTGCCTCCCTGCTGGAGGGCCCTGTGTGCTGGCCTGCCTGGGCCCAGCCCTGCCCCTGGACCTTTGAGAACTCTAGCGCCTCGTGAGCGCTCTATCTTCATTGCCAAGAAGGAGAGAGGAGCTGGTGTCTGCAGCGTGATGCTGCAGCGTGCCTGGAGGGAACCCCGGCGTAGGGATTCCCCCATGCTTCCAGACACAGCGGGAGCCCATCCCGCATCTTTTGCGCTCCTCATCTAACAGCGGGAGCCCACCCCGCTTTTATGCCATTGAATTAGCGAGAACCCACCACGCATTGGTGTTCGGTGACAGGCGGGAGCCCACCCCGCACTGCTGAGCCAGAGAAGGGAGCTGCCGAGAAGCAACCGCCGCGGCCCGAGCCGGAAATCAGGCAGAGGTTGCCTGACTCTGGGCAGGGCCTACAGAAGGAGGCTGCCGAGGCCGCCAATTGCAGCGCGGCTGACCGGAAGAACAGGCAAAGTTATGGCCTGTTGCTGAGCGGGGCTCCCATGAGCTGAGGAGAGCCCCGCGTGTTGCTATATCGGGTGGCCAACGACGGAGTGGGAGCCTCGCGGACTCCGGTGGCCACAGGCGTGACCGAGGCACATTGTCGGTGCCTTTCCCCCATGTTGGCCCAGGAGAGGATCTGGAGAAGTCTTCGAGCAGCCCGGTGAGTGGGGCTGAGAGCGGAGCTTATTTGCTGGACACAGCTGCCCCGCCATTGTGGGCAGCTGCACCGTGGGGGCCATTTGGTGTTAGAGAGTCCCGGAGTGGGGGGCTCCCCCCCAGAGCACCGCGAGTGCTGATTCATTTTTCAAAGAGTTGCGGTGCCGGGAGTGGCACCGGGAGAGTCCCGGTAACGGGGGCTCACGAGGCACAGCAGTGCCAGTGCTGATCACAGCTGCACCGCGAGAGCGCTGGCAGCTGCAACGTTTGGGGGCCATTTCTTTCATTAAGGAGGCGTGAGTTGCACCCCACACCCCAAGGCAGCCAGGGGGCCATTCGAGAGGCCTCATTTCCAGTCCTGACTTTGTGGGACCTAGGGCATTTGAGCCCCAGTAAAAGGCCAGTTGGCCTGGGGTCAGTTCAGGGATTACGCTAAGGTGCTGTGTGCACTTTATGGGGGTACTGATAGGGCGCAAGGCCCTAAGGTGATGTATGCACCTGGTCAGTGTACTGTGGTGCACTGCTGACTTATGCATAATGTGTTTTATGCCTAATGTGATGATAATGCAAATGTCATGCTATGATGTTTAGGCCTAATGAGATTGCATAATGTGTTTATGCTAGGGATATTGCTGAGTACAGTATTTTGCCAGTAGTTAGTGGTTCTGATATTTTTACTACTTGTGCTTGTGATGGTTCTGACAGTGGCCCGATTGGCCCTATCATGTATATAATCCCATGTGAATATTGCCCAGTGCCAGTTGGCACAGTGTATATGTGTGATTGTGATTCTAATTTGTTTCGGATAATACAAAGGCTATTTTTTATATAACCTTGTGTGGAGTTTCTTTTGTGGTGTGCCTAGTGTGTTGCTGCTGTGTGTGTGTGTTGCGCAAACGCTTTACACATTGCCTCTGGGATAAGCCTGACTGCTCGTGCCAAGCTACCAAGGGGGTGAGCAGGGGTTATCTTCAGCGTGTAACTCCCTTGCCCTGACTAGAGTGGTGGTTTCTGCCTGGCTTAGGCGCAAGCCCTAGCCAACCAGAAATCCCATTTCTAACAAATATGTATATGTCAATACTCCTACACACAAAACAATGCAAAATGTATATTATACACCTAAAAAACTGCATCAGTGTGGCTGTAGAATGGACTATCAGTGTTTTCACTGTGGATCCCGAAGGAGCTCAGCTTATTCCCCTGTTTGCAAATTGTCCTCATGTACAAGATTTTTGGGCACTTATTTCGCTATTTTTACAGGATGTCAGTGCACAAGAAATGCTATATTGATTATATTTGGTAATTCAGTATAACTACTTAGAGAATATGGAAGAGCATTCAGGGCCATACTGGGAGCAGCAACCAGCTCTGACAGATTGCTGCTCGACCGGCCGCGGGGGCGGTGGAAGGGGGCTAGTAAAAAGCACCGCTCCTGCTTTTGTTATAGGGAGCTGATAGTGCAGCCCCCAAACCAGCCCCCAGTGACAAAACCAGCCCCCATGGGCAGAAAACCGGCCCCCACCCCTCTGGCCTACCTGGGAAATGCCTGGTTGCCCGCTACACCAGTCTGGCCCTGGGAGAGTTTTTAATGTAATATTAGTTACCAGGATATGCATTGAGAAATGCTGGCTTCATCGTGAACCTCCTAAATTCCGGTATTGGGGGTTGACTTCATAGATTAATATAGCCTCGAGATGGCTAAAATTTAAGTGGTTAGTACAAATAGACACCAATTGGGTAGGATATGAGTTCTTGTCAAGCAATTGATGGACTTGTGGACTAAATAATGTGATTATTGTGGAAAAGGAGCATAATTTAATAAATTAAAGGAATCAACTCCTATCCAGTTTTCAGACACATATGCCCAGATTTATCAAAGTTTCATGCAACGCAATGCATCAAGACAATAAACTCATGCCGGACAAGCTAGAAAGAAAGAAGCTCTTAATGGGTGTTAGGAGAGAAATTACTATACATTTTTTTGACCGTCTAAATTTGAATTCTGGAAAACGTTTTTGATTAGCAGGAACTGAATGTGCTCTGTAGTCTGCCAATGTGGGGGGTGAACTAGCTGTGAGATAAGAAAGGGTTAATGGGTGCTTAATATGGAACATACAGAAAACTCAGGATTGAGACAGGTCCTGGTTGGGAGGGTTAAAGTGACAGGGGCCACCAGCAAGTGAATATAACGCATGATAAAAGGGGAAAGAGAGTTTGGTGGATTGGACTGCAAAAGGCGCCTCAGGATGGTATAGGCCATATAGTATAGGACATAATTCAGCTCCACTCTTTGCTTCTGGCCAGTGAGGAAAACAAATCTCTGAACTGTAGGTACACAGCAGAAACAATCCAAACATGAGCACCCAATGAAGATGACTATTGCAAAAGTCTGAGCCCACTCACAGGACCCTAGAAGACAGCAGATTCCACAACTCATGTGAACCATAGTGTAACAGGACTCTTACATCTTTTCTTATGCATTCAAGTTTCAGTGGGCACACGAGTGAAGAGAAATGTGTTGACTTTCTTGCAAGATTATTCAAGAGCCGGGGCGGCTCCTCTGTTATGGAGGAGGAGCGTCACCCCACTGAAAAGTAAAATGATAATAAAACCATTTTATTATCATTTTATTTTTCTTCCATAATCCTACCATTGCCAGCTGAGGTTAGGGTGTGGATGGGGCCAATGTGACAGAGCATCACAGTAGGGAGGAGTGATGGGCACTTAAAAGTGTGCATGTCAGTTTGGCCAGCCAAACAGACATGCTCACTTTGGTTTCTCCAACCCAGCTGTGTGGTACAGCTGCGTTGGAGAAAAGCTGCAGGCTCCCTGTGCCTGAGCGAGCGTCACACTTGTTTGCCCAGGTCTGAAATTAACAGGGTTTTTGTCTCAGTGAAAGCAGGCAAAGTTTTCAGACTTCACCTACCTTTGGCAAGGAAAGGTGTCCCCATCTAAACAATTGGGTTGTTTTCAAATGCAGTATGGCTACCCAGGAAGGGTGGAACATCCATCCGAAGCCATGTGGCAAGGCTAATTGATAAGGGGACAGCGCTGGGGCGGGGTTGGGTTGGGGACATGTTGGGAGTTGGTTGTCTGATAGGGTACAGTAGTTCTCAAGGAAGCTGGAACAATCCCTTATGACCGAGAAGGGCTCCTGAAACTGCATTTTGCTATTTTTTCTAAGATAGTGTGCAAGCTTCACACCATAAAATGTATACAATCTAAAAGAAAAATATGAAATTTCACATTGCCCGACTTTGCATAACCCTATTCATCAATAGGTTGTACCTTGTGATAAATGCCCGGCAAACCTGTGTTCACGAGGTAATATCAGGCATACAAAGGGTGTAATCCCTACTTGTGAATGATATTCTTTATAAGGGTATTAATTGGGTGAAAAAATACAGCGCAGTCTTGGCACAAATGTTAATTATGCTGGAGCATCCTTGCACCAGTAAAACTGTTTCAAATGAATCCATGCATGTTTTACCATTCAAAAGTAGCAGTAGCTGGAAGCAAATTGCACAGTAACAATAGTGATCAGGGCAAAATTGTGCTTGCACCAAAATACCCGGTGGAGGCCACTGGTTCATACCACCCCCCATGCATTCCTAAGAACTCTTGCTAATGTCATTCTCTTTAACACGAGGTGGTGACATCATGGTGATAGAGAGGGCAAATGAAACACCAAGTGCTCTCAGGGGCTTTGCAACATCAGGTGTTTAAGGAGAACAAGATGGGAAGGTGCAGAAAGGGGAGGTGGGCACAATGCTTTAAATGCTGTAAGATCTTTAAAAGGATGGAGTGCGGATACTGGTTAGGTGAACATCTAGCGAGGAAAGGGGTTGGGGCACTGTTATTGAAGGAAGGCTTTAGAAAACATTGGGTGATTCAAAAATGCTGTTGGTTCAGGTGATCAGGGAGGTTTATGAACATTGGCAGGGGCGACTTCTCTGCTATGGTGGAGGAGCGTCACCCCACTAGTGAAATGTGAGCACAAAGAAGATAAATAAAATGACAATAAAACTATTAAATTGTCATTTTATTTTTAACTTGTAGTCCGTGTCGGGAGTCTGGGTCAGGGTAGGGCCATGTCTCTGCGTCAGCTGTGGGGGGGGAGTGGTAGTAGGCACTGAAAGTGCGCATGTAGGTTTGGACGGCCGCCATGGCCGGCCAAACCTACATGCGCATTTTGATATCTCCAGGCTGATCCTGGGAGATGCAATCAGTGCTCAGGGCACATGCTCCCAGTCCCCATGGAGCGTTAAAGTGTCCCGCTCTCGCCCAATCCCAGCGCTTCTCTCATGCTAGGAAAAGTGCTGGGATTGGGTGGAGTCTGGAAGCCTGTGCTCCTGGGGATTGTAGTTCCAGGAGCAGCGAGGTGAGGCACAACGTGAGGACGAGGGAGCAGAAGAGCGCGGGTCGGCGAGGGAGCAGAAGAACTCGGGCTGGCAGCGAAAGGTAAGTGTTTAAACTTTATTTACTTATTTTCCCCCTGCACTGCCCCCGCTGCCCCCTCAAGTCAGATTGGCAGCAGCCGCTGCTGAACATTGGGACAATGTGTAAATTGAGAAAATCTGAGTACTGTTTAAAAAAAGATATTAATTCTTTTAATATCACCGCCATGCTTCCTTATATGTCCTTTATATGCCACTATTGTATTTTCATCCTTGGATTGCGGGATAATTTGTGAGTTACTTTGGTACTTGCTCTGCAATAGATAGGTGCTTGTCCATGAGAAGGTCTTGGCGAACACACTTGTACTAAAATCCATCTTATTGCAATGTTTCTCTATTTTTTGCTCAAGATCCTTATTGTTGTTAAGCTCTGCAGTGGCTGAACACATGCTAATCAGGCCTCTGCTTCACTTACTCTGAGTACATCGATAGTCATATTCAGGATTTCCATAACAGCCACTGTGGTAAGCTGGTTTTATTTGCACAGAGTGCCTGAACAGCTGTGCAGATATGAGGGACTGGAATGAAGGACATCCTTTTTCTACTAACAACTAAAGCAAAACATGGGCCTTTAGTAGTGCATGTTTTCGGTGGCCAGGATACAGGATATTTTTCCAATATAAAACATAAATAAAAATCTTAATTTTATTAATTCTTTCAAAATGGTTCCTTTCTATCACTTGAAGAGTGATAGAAAACATGGCCCCAGGGGATATTGAGGGCCCATTCTCTTGCCTTAAGTGCAAGTAGGGAAGCTGGGCAGCGACTGAACATCGCTTCCGAGACAAAGGCAACTCGACTGGGCTTCTATTGAATTGTATTTATTTGAACTCCAGATCATTGCCCAAACATTGTCTGGACATCTGGGACATCCTAGCAGAAAATAAACCAGACTTGGTTTCTATTACTGAAACCTGGTAAAAGACGACAATAATTCCCCTGATATCGCCTCAGCTCTTCCTGCTGGCTACAAATTGCTAAAATGCGATAGAAAGGGGCGAAAGGGAGGAGGAATAGCCATCATTTTCAAATATTGTTTTACCTGTCTCCCCGAACCATTGACACTACTAGGAGATCACGAAAACTTAGCATTCAAGGTCTCCAGTGGGTAATACAAAACGTTTGGTGGTGCAGTTATTTACAAGCCCCCAGCTATAAGCCCGAACTGAGTGCCAAACTACTAGCTCAACTGTTTCCCACTTGTCTGAAACATAATCACTTACTGGTCAAAAGTGATTTTAACATCTATCACGAAGAGGACGACCCTTTCGGCAAACAACTAAAAGGCGGTATGCAGATTCTACAGCACAAACAATGGGTTAAAGGACCCACCCATGTCGCTGGGCACACACTTGATCTCTTATTTTCCAATATAGAGTCTATAAAGGTCGTAGGAATCAAGCCCCTTATCTGGACTGACCATTCTCTAATTAACTTTTCCTTCACTTTGCCAGACAAAAAAATCAGCTCGAGTACACCCTTGATAGGGGTAAAAAGACCCTGGAACCTTATAACCCCTGATCTGTTTGCTCTTATTTTCCTTTAATAGATCAAACTGCCCTAAGGGCACTCCCAGTCCAGACAATGGTAGACACTTTAAATTCAGCAATAGCCTTTACATTGGATCAATGTGCTCAACAAATCAACAAGGAAATCACCTTCTGAAAAATGGTACTTGCCTGACCTTAGACTCCAAAAAGAAAATGTAAATCTTTAAAACATAAATGGAGAATGACCAACGATAAGGATGATAAATTATCATACAGAGAAGAGCTAAAGAAATATCACACAACCCTTAAACATGCTAAGAAGGTATATTTGGTAGAAAGAATCTAAGCAAATAGCAATTCAAACACTCCCTCCCACACAGATGCATGTGTCAGTCATTGCCTGTCCACTTCAAACTAACAGGTAGGTAGCCATCTTCCCTGGGAGGGCTGTTTGGGGGTGGGATGCCTGCAGTACCACTCCCACCAGGCCCCCTGACCCACCCCTGAGCAGGATGGAGCACTCCACACCCAGAAGCATTGGGAAGCCATTGTCTCACTACAAACAAACTAACAGCTAGGTAGCCATCTTCCCTGGGAGGGCTGTTTGGGGGTGGGAGGCCTGCAGTACTACTCCCACCATGCCCCCTTGTTCCCCAGCACATCAAGATGGAGCACTACCTCCCACCCAGATGCATGTGTCAGTCATTGCACTGTCCACTTCAAACTAACAGGTAGGTAGCCATCTTCCCTGGGAGGGCTGTTTGGGGGTGGGAGGCCTGCAGTACTACTCCCACCATGCCCCCTTGTTCCCCAGCACATCAAGATGGAGCACTCCCTCCCACACAGATGCATGTGTCAGTCATTGCACTGTCCACTTCAAACTAACAGGTAGGTAGACATATTATGCCCTCTTGTCCCATCCCTGAGCAGGATGGAAGCCTCCACCACACACACACACAGATGTGACACAAATCCAACCCAAATGTGAAAACAGAACAGGTAAGTAGCCAGTACATGCAACCAGCCATTCCTCCCAAAAAGCATGGTGCCATATGACAACACCAGCCCTCTCATCACACAAAAATACACACAGATCCAATTGCCACTCACAGTGTGCAGACAGCTAAGCAAATGTAACTGCCACAGCAACCAAAGTGTGACACACCAATTCGCATGTAGAAGAAAGTCTGTGCACAATCATGCACAGCACTGAATGCCATGTGTAAGTGCCATGTGGCCAGAGCAGCAAAGACCATATGTAAACAAAGAAAGCCTGGTTGTTGGTACAAATTCATATTTGCACATGACACTACAAAGGTATGCATGAGATGACAATGGCCAGGACATGCTCAGATGTAACGTCTGCCAGGGCAGAGTGACCAACAAAGAGGCGCCACAGAAATGCTTTTTTGCGCCAGTCCCTAGATGGCAACATGTCCCTGTAATCACAAAACATGCACATGGCACATGGTATGTTGTGACACCTCACACCATGGAGAACTAATGCATGTACCTCAACATCATCTCAGGAGGCACAGTAGTGCGCATACAAACAATGTGATGACGAGTCAACTGTGTGGTGTACAAACAGTGAATAATACACAGCCAACACAAAGCTTGCCGGGTGCACTACAATGAGCATTTCTCATCTGTCCCACAGGTGACCAAGAACTGACTGCAGAGGACAACACCAGCAACCTGCAGAGCCAGTCTCCCCCCCCAGAACATGGACTCTCGGATGTTGACTACAGGTATTCAGAGGACGACGACCCCGGAGCCGGCCCATCTGGTGTGCCAGGGCGCAAGCGGTCCCAGGAACCCATCGTCCCCACCACCACATCTGCAGCAACACCAACAGCTACGCAGACCCCTGTTGTTACGGCCTTTGTGTCCTACACCACCACCACAACCAGTGCTGCCTGCAACACCCTCCCTGTCCCAGAGGATGACCACCCCACACCACCAACCGAGGTGGGCAGGGAGAGGATGCGGGTGCCTACAGTGGTGATGCAACAGGTCCGTGGCAGCAGGGCAGGTGGGAGTGGCAGGGTCACTCACAGACAACCAGAGCCTGGGACCGAAGCCCTGGACAGCATAAACAGAGTCCTTGGGGCATATGAACGGGCCCAGGGACGAACGGCCCGGGCAGAAGAAGATTCCTGCGAGCTCCTCCTGCTGAAGAGGTCCATGGACACCCGCATGGGACAAATTGTAGACCTCTTGGGCCAGATAGTGGTGGCACTGAGGGACAGGCCTGCGCCACAAACAACACCTCCACCTCCCCCTGCTGAGCTGCAGGATGACAGTTCAACATCCTCCCCTGCGGCCACAGAGAGGGGTGAGTCCTCAGACCCCACAGGCCCCACAGCAGAGGCCCCCCCTGCCAAGCGATGAAGGGGCCGTCCCAAGAAATCCTTGGGAGTATCCTGTGGCAAAGCACCTGGCAAACGTCAGTCACAGAGCCAGCCATGATGGCAACACTCTTCACTACTGCATTGACTCATTGGACTGTCCTTCCCCACACTGCCTTGTGAATGGCATCTGTCTGTTGGACTGGGTCACCACATCAATGTGGTGACTACTCGATTCTCTCACTTACCATAATTGTCAACTCACTGCTTCACTAATCACCTCAATGTAAATGTTCACCCCCTCATATGTCACCATTGTAAATAAAACTCCTTACACACATGTTGTTGTTTCTGCTCCATCTTTATTCCAGGATGTGCAGTCATCACCATGATTAAAATGTACCGGGAGTATGAAATGTATGTAGGCAAGGAGAGGCTGAAGGGACCTAGGAAAACACAACAGAACAAGATTCACTAGTCTGGGTGTGGCATCACAGAACATCACACAACACATACCATAAAGCTAATACAACATGCACACATCACAATGAGCAACAAGTGCCAACATACACATCCTGTAGATGTTGAAAATTACCCTGTCCCATAAACATTGTCAGCCACCACTGAGTCAACAACCGGCTGCAGTCACAGAGCTCACATACACCTTCACAACAACAGCGACATCATCAGACAATGGGTCCGTTGTACATTGAAACTCACCTTCAAGTGAAGTAGCGGCTGATGAGCTGTTGACGCAGGTCAACACCATCCTCCTCTCCACTGTCCTCATCACTGGACATGGGTTGGTTTGCAGGTGGGGGCCGTGGCTGCTCATCAACATCCAGGAGCAGGGGGATATCCTTGCGAATGGCTAGGTTGTGGAGCATGCAGCACGCCACAGCAATCTGACACACCTTCCTGGGCGAGTACATGAGTGCACCTCCCATCTTGTCAAGGCAGCAAAATCGTGACTTCAGGAGACCCAAAGTCTGCTCCACCACACGACGTGTCCTCCCATGGGCATCATTGTAGCGTACATCAGCTGGTGTCCTGGGATTCCGCAGTGGGCTCAGCAACCACGGACGGTTGGGATATGCAGAGTCACCTAGGTGTGAGAGACACAGATAAACCTTGTAATTATACTGTGGCAGAGGACAGCATGTCACACACACAGCACGCTACTGGACTCTTCGTACTCACCCACAATCCATGCACGCTCAGGAAGCAGATTAGCCATGAGCTGTGGTACAATGCTGTTCCGCATGATGTATGAGTCATGGGCTGAGCCTGGATATTTGGCACACACGTACGTGATGATCATGTCCGCCTGGCACACCACTTGCACATTTATGGAGTGGTAATGTTTTCGATTCCTATAAATGTGCTCCCGTGCCTGTGGTGGAACAAGCCCAACATGGGTGCAATCAATGGCCCCAACAACATGGGGGATGTGTCCGAGGGCATAAAAGTCTCCCTTCACAGCCGCCAATTCCGGCACCCTGGGGAAATGGATATATACCTGTCCTTGTATATCATCATGGCGGACAGGGCATCACGCAGCACCATGCTGAACATGGGTTGTGACATCCCACCGGTGCTGGACACCGTGTGCTGGAATGATCCAGAGGCAAAAAAATGCAGAGCCACCATCACCTTAGATGTTGGGGTGAAAGCTGTTGGATATGTTCTGCGAGGCTGCAGGTGGGGCTCCAACATAGCACAGAGGTTTTGTAGGGTGGCTCTGTCCAGACTGAACTTCCGGATGACCTCCTCATCCTCCATGTCTGCCAGCATGGTGTAGGGACGATGCAGATTTGGTATCCTCCTAGTTGAGATGAAAGTGGACACATGTCAATTCAATACACCCTGCACGTGTACAACATCTTACGTTTTGACTGACAGATAGCCAACAATGACTGTCATCACAATTGAGTTACAGAGCAGCTTACACATAGGGACACCTTCAGCCACACTACTCGCACACTTGTCCCCTTTCACACAGCAAGTACATCCAAAACAACATCTGACTATGCGAATGCACGTAGGGATATGTGGCCATATCCCTACGTGCATTCGCATAGTCAGATGTTGTTTTGGATGTACTTGCTGTGTGAAAGGGGACAAGTGTGCGAGTAGTGTGGCTGAAGGTGTCCCTATGTGTAAGCTGCCACATCTAGCATGAGCAGGCCTGAGGGTATTTCATACAGCATATGTGTAAAACTGCAACACCACTGTCTCATACCTAGCTGCTGTACCTGACACACCTTCAGGCGTGAGTTGAACATAGCACACATCAACAACACAATGACCACAGGCTGAGCGTAAACAACAAGTGTGTGCATGATCAAAGAAAACGAGACAGTCTAATCTGCACATTCTACATTAAGACATACATCACTGTGATTTTCACAGCACTTTCACACATTGACATGTGTACACATTTGAGAGTCCATAACAACACTGTTCGGTGTACATGCCCATCAATATCACTAGTGACATGTGAGTGAGTACATGCCAATGTACTACATGACATACACAAACATGGCATGTGTAGTCAGCAGTGTGTTCAATGTTACACCGGCATTGTGTGCACAATGATGTGCCATTAATCATGTGGCCACTGTGCACTGTTGATGACTGCCCACTGGCCATTGACACAGCATGGTGTGTCCATAGGTGCTGACAAAGTGTCCCGCCACCCAAATCACGATCACTCACGTCAATGTATGGCACCCCAATCGCGGAAGCTACCGCCTGCCACCAGCGGTGTGTCACCACCAATCCCTAGAACACAATCGCGGTAGTGAGAGATATATATGTATTGACAAATGGCGGTTGGCATGCTCCGCCACCCAAATCATGGTCACAGGTACCAATGTATGGCACCCAAATCGCGGAAGCTACCACCTGCCACCAGCGGTGTGTCACCACCAATCCCTAGAACACAATCGCATTAGTGAGAGATATATATGTATTGACAAATGGCGGTTGGCATGCTCCGCCACCCAAATCACAGTCACAGGCACCAATGTATACCGTAGACGTAAGGATTTTCCGGGAGATTCGTGGGAAGTGAAGCCATTAGTGTCCAGAACGGGAAAAGGGAGTCCCATGTTTACAAGATTTTATTAAGAATAGACGGAATCCAGGCTGATAAATTAAAAGAAAGAGACAGATTTTAAACGGCATAAAAACGAGGAGGATCATTATAGAAGACTGCAAAAGGGAAGCATACTTAAAAGAGGAATCTCTGAGTGAGCAGTGATTCTCCCAACTCTAATGTGGGGGACTGTGAGCTGAGAACATGTTATGCAGACCGATAGAACTGGCGCATAAAAAATCAAAATGAAATGAGGAGTTGGTACTAATGGTAACTACATAGTGCCATTAAGAGAGAGCTATAAGTTTGTCTTGAAAAAGATGGAAAAATAATAGAACCATCGAAACGCGTCGACGCTTGTGTTGCATAATACCTGGAACAAGCTTATCCTGCAGACAAAAGACAATACAGTGTATCCAGGAGTAGCTAGAGAAGTGTTCCTATTGGATATGTTTTTTATGACAAAGTGTATTGTCTTAGTGTTTCTCTCTAATGTATGAATTTGGGGTTGGTGGAATGAATGTTATTCGTATATGAACTTGATACTTGTACTATTGTGATTTTTATAGGGTTTTTATGATATTGTGATTTATGTGATGTTTTAATTCAAAATATATTTTTTTTAATGATATATAACTGTTGTATATATAATTGGTAGGCTCTACCATATGGGCTGCATGAGTTGTGGTTTGATGGTGTAACGTAGGGGTGGCATTATTTTCTTTGTGTGCCCAAGCATTGCACTGAGTGATCTGACATAATTCTCTACCAAGGGAAAACTTTTTCTACCAATGTATGGCACCCAAATCGCGGAAGCTACCGCCTGCCACCAGCGGTGTGTCACCACCAATCCTTAGAACACAAACGCGATAGTGAGAGATATATATGTATTGACAAATGGCGGTTGGCATGCTCCGCCACCCAAATCACAGTCACAGGCACCAATGTATGGCACCCAAATCACGGAAGCTACCGCCTGCCACTAGCGGTGTGTCACCACCAATCCCTAGAACACAATGGCGGCAGTGAGAGATATGTATGTATTGACAAATGGCGGTTGGCATGCTCAGCCACCCAGATCCCGGTCACTCATAGCAATGTATGACCCCGGAATCGCGGATGCGCCCGCCTGTCCCCTGTGGTGTGTCACCGCCATGAACCATGCCCTTACAGCCAATGGGAACAGCAATCGCGGTAGCCTGATGCAATTTTGAAAATAGCGGTAGGCGTGCTCCGCAACCGCGGAGCAGCTCATTGGATGCACTTGAAAGATGCACCACCGCGGTAGCGCCCGCCTGTCCCCTGCGGTGTGTCACCGCCATGAACCATGCCCTTACAGCCAATGGGAACCGCAATCGCGGTAGCCTGATACAATTTTGAAAATCGCGGTAGGCGTGCTCCGCCTCCGCAGAGCCGGTCATTGGATGTATTTGAAGAAGGCAGACCTGGAACACCAATTGCGGCAGCTTAGAACCACTGAAACGAGCCCAGGGGTCTATTTATGTGTGTGAGAGCCACAAATGTACACAGCTCACAGAGACTGCTGCCTGCCATCCCTCACCACCAACTGCTTCTGCTGCTGCTGTCTCCAGGGCCTGCTGCCTGCCACCCCTCACCACCAACTGCTTCTGCTGCTGCTGTCTCCAGGGCCTGCTGCCTGCCACCCCTCACCACCAACTGCTTCTGCTGCTGCTGTCTCCAGGGCCTGCTGCCTGCCACCCCTCACCACCAACTGATTCTGCTGCTGCTGTCTCCAGGGCCTGCTGCCTGCCACCCCTCAACACCAACTGCTTCTGTGGCTGCTGACTCCTGCACACAGTGATGGCGAGGACTGAGAAGATCCGTGCCACTCCCTTCACCATTGAGGAGCTGGAGGTCCTGGTGGACGAGGTTCTCACCCAGTATCCGAGGCTATATGGTGCGCCAAATGTCGTGGTAAGTCTCTCAGACTGGGAGTGAGAGTTCAGGGGGGGCATACATGAAGTTGATCTGCTGCAGTATGTGCGTGAGTGTGTGGGGTTGTGTCATGCACTGCCTAGCATGCTGTCCCCAGGGGGAAGGGGTGTTTAGCCTATTCCACACGTTTCCCTGCCTGCACATCCAGATTTGAGAGACATGTTTTGTCTTGTCAGTCATACAGTGACGCAGCAAGTTTGGAATGCAGGAGTCAGGACAGTGATTGCTAGTGTGAATGTCTGTGTGGGTCCCTGATGTCCTTCACAGGCCCATCTGTGGCATTATCTAGGGTTGTTGTCCAGAGGGTAGTGATGGAATTATATATGACTCAATTTGTGCCTCATCTCTAGTTCTGCACTATGCTCAGGACCTCAATCCCCGAGGGTGACACTCTTGTTGCTCATTCACCTATGACACTGTAGATTTCCACATTATTGTGCACAGACCCTTCCATCACCACCAGCATGTGCACATACTCGCATGTTGTAGTGGTCTAGCCCACGTGTACAGCAGACAAAGTAGACGTAGCCGAGTTGTAGTTGATGTAGTTTATTCAGTAGTTACAACAAGCTAGAACAGGCCCCACCAGGAGCAGCCTCCTAGCTACTCAGCCCATCTTCCCAACTGTCTCACACACACCAGGCACCCAAGCATTCCACTCACACTGACATTCTGACCGGAACACTCACACTGGCTGAGCAGCTAGGTAGAGGGAACAGAATGACATGACCTGAGGATACTACATATCCTATCCCTTTTATACTGAACAATAAAAAGAACCAAACTAAATTGAAAACAACTATACACAGAAATGTACAAGAGATGTAAATAGTCCGTAAACCCAGGGATGCAAAGAATGACATCACGAGAGGGAAAACGGAAGCACGAAGAAAGAAAGAATTGAGAAATAGAAATGCACATGCACTATACCCATCCTCTTCCTTTCATAGTAATTGAATAAAAAGCAGATAGCGTAATACGAGCTCACAGACACAAGTGAGCAAAACACACATGACAGAAGAAAAGGGTAAACTTAACCCAGACTAGAATACAATGGGTGGAACAACACCCAAGGAAGTACACCTCACGTGAGGAGACTGTGGCGAAAACACCATACGCCACCCCTCGTGTGAGGGACACTGTGGGACTAAAACCCCAGTGAAAAAACGATAATTGGGACTGACACCCCAAATGTACAGATTACATCACATGGGACTAACCCCCAAGGACTTGTGCAGCATGGGAATACAGATGCAGCACAGTGTGGCATCACAAAAGGATTACCCACACACATGAAAACGTACAAGGAAGTGAAGGGACAGACACCCAACACCAAAATAACTAAGGTGGGACTAACACCCCCTTTAAACTAAGTAAATAGGACTAACACCCATTACTACTGACATAGGTGGGACAATAACCCCCTATAACTGCGTAAATGGGAAAACACACCATAACCCCACCACAAGCGGGTTAACCACAAAGGTGTGGAGACTAATGACCAGGAAGTGGGGCTGAAACCCCTCCCAAATGTAAGTAACTGTGAACGTGGGGTCATGGGACTAGAACCCACTCCCATCCCTAGGCAGGGATAAAATATCTGAAAAAGGGGACATGGGGCTGAGAACCCACTCCCATCCCAAGGCAGAAGTGGTCAGCAGGATTACCAATATAACATAAATAAACCCATGTGTATAGGATCATAAATGTAATGAAGTGCCTAATATTCAAAACCATCCCTCCTGTAAGGGACATGGAACCACCCAAAAGTGAACAAAGAAAAACTCCTTTAAACAGTTACCATAAACGTGGTAAAGAGATGTGGGACTAAGACCCACTCCCATACCCTTGGTCGGGATTCTACATCTGTAAACAAACCTGCGTGAGAAAGAGATATGGGACTACGACCCACTACCATCCCTGAAACAGGGATACATGAACTGTAATGAAAACATGCATGAAACACATCACTGTAAATACATAAATGTCAATTGCCTGTTCAAAGAAGACTTTAAGTCCTTACATCCTGTAGAGAAAGACAACAAACTTGTAATTAAAATGGCACTGGAAAGTAATGTCACATGAAGCTTGTGCAAGTATGGTACAATGCTGCAGAGGAGTCTCCCAACGAATACTTAAGATCTGAACATACTTAGGGATACAAACTCTCCACAGGATATGGCAGCAAAGTTCAGTGTCCAGAGTCTGAACCAGAGTATTCAAACTCACCACAGCGCGTCGAATCTCACCTTCGTTGCGCTTACTTGTAAAGCGTTGCAGCGAAAGCCATGGTCTTGAACTAAAATAACCTTTATTTTTCAAACCTCCATGCGTAGCGAACCAATCCTTAATCTGGGGCTTGAAAATCCAAGTGGAACCGAACCATGAGGGGAGAATAGCTGTGAGTACGCCGCGATGCTCGTGATCTTCTCCATAAAAAAAAACTTTATTGTAAAGCAATGCGTGGTTGGCAAATCGCAATGAGCGTGGATAGCAATATGGCTTGTGAAGCAAAGCAATGCTGTAAGGATGGTGCCAACTGCAAGATGGTGGCACGTACAGGAGATGCAATGCCGAGTGGTTCACGGCGCGCTCCTGCTTCAAAACGTCTTAGTCAAAGTTGAAGACACGCAGAGAAGCAAACGTCACAAGAGTTTCCAGAGCTGTTCCGCGCGACATCACGGACAGGTAAGGTGCGCGTGCACTATTTTAAATTGGAAATCCAGCTCAACTGCCATATTTTAGAGGCCTCAATGTGCGAACAGTAACCATGAATTTCAATAGAGATAAAACTTTTCTATGCTTGCAATGACGTTCTCCTCTTCGGCAGCAGTAAGGGAGACTTGTAATTAACCACTTAATCCAGCCGCAATCAGTAAAAAGATGTCGCACACCAAGTCCACATCAAAGAACACCTCTACGCTCACACACCCCATTTCTCACCAGGGGTATCGCTTTCCTCACAACGCAGTACACTGTAGCCAAAAGCCCAAAAACATGACGCTGGCTCATGTATTGATCACACAGATGCAGCGCTAGTACAGAGGAGTGCTAATGAATATAAAAATTGTCATTCATCCAAACCCAAAGCAAGGAAGACTTGAACTGTATAAAGTGATGAATGATGAATTTGAAGAAGTCTTATGTAACACAGAAGCAGCTTACTTCGTACTTGAGACAGAAACACTGGCAGCCACAGATTACCTTATTCCATGTGGTACTGTAGACGTTTTTGATGTACTGCAGACATTTGTAGTGGCATAGTCTCTTCTCCAAGGTGTAAGCAGGCTTGTGACCATTTTTACTGGTGTTGTAGATGACTTGATGAAGGTACAGCACACCTTGACTGGGCTGTCTGGTGTGTTGGACACTGGTGGGGCTGCGAGGGGTGCTTGACATGTTTCTTGCTTGACTGGTTTCTTTTCCTTGAGTTTCTTTAAACTTGTTGCTCTTCATCTGTAAACGCGATGGGTTCTTAGCTCCAGATCGTCGCCATAAATATGTAGTGGTCTAGCCCACGTGTACAGCAGACAAAGTAGACGTAGCCGAGTTGTAGTTGATGTAGTTTATTCAGTAGTTACAACAAGCTAGAACAGGCCCCACCAGGAGCAGCCTCCTAGCTGCTCAGCCCATCTTCCCAACTGTCTCACACACACCAGGCACCCAAGCATTCCACTCACACTGACATTCTGACCGGAACACTCACACTGGCTGAGCAGCTAGGTAGAGGGAACAGAATGACATGACCTGAGGATACTACACATGTGTTGGCACTGTTTGTGCTTCCAAATTGTCCCTTCATGTAACAGTTCAGATGCCTTACGTTGGACCTCTGTGTGACCCCACCTGGCCTGCACATTCACCGCACAAACTGACAGGGACACATCACTGAATGTACAGAGTATCAAATTTGTGCTTTTAATCTTGACTCTCCATCAATGATCCATTTCAGCCATGTAGTTCAAGCACGACAGGCCTTGTGATGAGGGATTGCGTTTGTGAGATCATGTACCTCAATGTGACCTCCGTGACACAGTGAGCCAGATAAAGGGCAAGTGCATTGAGTGCTGTGCAGTGTAGGACCCAGTGAGTCTACCCCCATACATATGTTGATATGTGATGTTTGCCTTGCTCTTCATGAAAATGGATAGTAGATGTGGACAGACTACTACACATGGCTTAATGTGCTGGCATCCTGCATGCGTATGAGATGGGCAGGTACTGTGTCCACCCTCACACCTGCATGCATTTACGTGTGGTTCTCCCATGCTGATGTTCCATGTGAGATGCATTCTTGTCTCTGTTAGACATATCTGTGGATTTGGGATGAGTTAGTATCATGCTCCTGTACTGAGAGTTATTGGTACATAACACTGTGTCACTGATGTTTTCCCCCTCTTGTCTCCCATGCCTGCAGCTCAAAGTACACCAGCGTAAGGCCGTGTGGAGGGCCATTGCATGCAAGGTGCGGGCTCTGGGTGTCTGCAACCGCCGGTGCACCCACTGTCACAAGAAGTGGGATGACATCTGTCGGCTGAGCAAGAACGTGGCCGAGATGACACTGGGGCTGATCCCTCGGGCCGGAAGGTTGGCGTGGTGCAGCATGACACCACTCATGGCACGCATCATAGCTGTGACGCAGCCAGGACTGGATGCACGTCTGAAGGAGCATCAGCAGCAAGCTGGGGGTGAGTATTCTGGGAGTGTGACTTTGGGTGGTGAGTGGCTGCATGTGTTCCAAGCCTGGGCCAGTGCAGGGCTCTGATGTTGCTAGTGTGATGCAATGGCTTGTAAGTGGCCTCGGTGTTGGGTGCAGCTGTCATGCATTCTCCCTACATGTACTTTCCCATGTCATTGGTGTAATGGCCCTTGGATTCGCATTTGTAGTTGTGGCCTTCTGGTACCATCTTCATTGGGGTAGTCAGGGACATCCCATGGCAGTGAACGGCAGAGTGCTTCATCTGAGTGTGCCATCATCAATGTGTGCATTTCCTGACGTCAGATTTGTGAGGACTACACATCTGGCACCAATGTGCAACTGTAGTTGTGCCCCAAGGTACGACATGGTGGATGGCATGTGCTCATGGCCATTGTGGACTGATATTTTGGAGGCTGTCCCTGTGTTGGCCGCTTCTGCTGGCTCAAGATGTGACAGTGGCAACATGTTGGGAGGAACATCTTTTCCCCCCTCAGGGCCCTAGGTGTGCACAGAGGGATCTGTGTGTCTGGTTACATGGAGCCACCAACAGGCTATTTGTCTGTGTGTTCATCACATGGGTGACTTATGCCAAGTATGCATGATGCCACGAAAGATTCGACTTTTGGATTGAGGTTGCACAATGTTACTGCCCATGGTGTTGTGCAACATGGAGAATTCATCATCTTTTGTGATGCTTTGCTTGCATAAATTTTTAATGTTGATGCCAATGTACTGATCCTACATCTCTCTCTCTATCATGCAGCATCTCCCGTGGGCACGGAAGGACAGGGGACGGACATCAGTGGTGAGGGATCCAGCACAACTGCTGCACACGAGCATAGTGACACGGATGTCACCAGCGCATCAGAGGGGGACAGGAGTCTTCTAGAGGAGTCGCAGCCAGAGACGCAGACCCCAACGTCATCTGACGACGGTGGAGACGCATCTATGTTGTCGGGCACAGGGAATGGGGACTCTGCCTCCACATCGACCACACAGCGTCCAGTGCCCACCCTCCCAGCTACTCCCACTGTTGCTGCCCGTGTCTGCACCAACAAAAGGAAGGGTGTCCTTCACCCCAGGCACCGCTGCCCCTGCCCCTGTCCCCCCTGCTGCCATCGGTGCTGAGTCTGTGGAGCTTTTGCGCCAGCTGTGTGTGGGGCAGACAGCTCTCCTCAATGCCTTCATAGACCACGACAAAAAATTGGCACAGCTGGTTGCTTACGTGGAGGGCGTTCATTCAGAAGTGGGTGGGCTACACCGTACTGTACAGTCTCTGTCCTCTGCGGTGACGGCAGCCATTCAACTGGCCCAATCTCATGGTCCACCTCCAGTCCCTAGGTCCACCACCCTGCCAGTGGCCACGTCTGATGATAGTGACCACACACCCCACACATCAAGGGAAATATACAGCACACGCAGCACACAACAGCAGCAGCCCAAGCAGTCCAGGGCGCAGACACCATCACCACAGAAAGCTAAAGCCACCCCAGACCGCAGAGGCAAAAGCCCTTCAGGCGACACCCAGGGCAAGGAAGCCAAGAAGCATGCCTCAGGATCACATGCCTCAGAGGCATCCCCAGCCAAGGACTCACCTGTCCCAAAAGTGTCTTGCAAAGACAGGCAGACAGTTTCCGTGCCCAGTGAGAAACAGGTGCCTGTTAAGAGTACACGTAAAAAGAGCTCCAAGGCAGGTTCACCCACAACATCAACTCCCATCCAGAGCCCTGTGAAGCAGGGAAAGGAGCCCACTGTAGGGGGTACACCTGGTGAACAGGGGATGCAGAGGCAGAGGCAATCCCGGGCCAAGCGCACCGCTGAATCCAGCACATCCCCAGAGGGAGGGCCACCATCTGCACATGATCCTGCTTTTGTGGTGAGTGTGCCTGTTGTGTACATGCCACTTGGCATGAATCCCAAGACAGGGGAGCCATTTTGAATCCCAAAGAAGTGGAAGGGCACCCCTCCAGTATTTCCCACACACACTGTGTCTCAGGGCAGCATGAGTAAACCTCCACTTGCCACCACCCCACCTGGTCCTAGCAGCCCTCAGGCTTCTCAAACCACTGATGGCTCAACCCTAGCTGGGCCTATCTCTCCCCGGTCCAGTCCCCCAACTGTCCCCGACACACAGCCACCTCCCAGTCAGACTGTCAGCCAAGTCTGAGTGTTAGTCCCCCTCACACACATGTCTCTCCCACAGTGGTGCCATGGACTTCCCATTGTTGACGCCCTGAGTGTGTTGCTGACCATGGCAGGGTACAGTACCACCCATTCCCAGTGCTGGATCTCATCTACTTACTCTGCACTTTGTACTGGCCACTAACCTTGTTGCTCCTGGCTGTGTTCATTATTCCCTGTGCAGCTTCTCATGTACCTCACCTGCCCTTTCTCCTGGCCACTGGCCTTGTTGTTCACTGATGTTTGAGCCTTGCCTGTGCAGCTTCTCATGTGCCTCACCCGCACTTTCTCCTGGCCACTGGCCTTGTTGTTCACTGATGTTTGAGCCTTGCCTGTGCAGCTTCTCATGTGCCTCACCTGCACTTTCTCCTGGCCACTGGCCTTGTTGTTCACTGATGTTTGAGCCTTGCCTGTGCAGCTTCTCATGTGCCTCACCTGCACTTTCTCCTGGCCACTGGCCTTGTTGTTCACTGATGTTTGAGCCTTGCCTGTGCAGCTTCTCATGTGCCTCACCTGCACTTTCTCCTGGCCACTGGCCTTGCTGTTTACCCCTTCCCTGTGCAGGATCTCATGGACACAGTCTGCACCTTGGACTGGCCACTGGCCTTTCTATTTACCCCTTCCCTGTGCAGGATCTCATGAACACAGTCTGCACCTTGGACTGGCCACTGGCCCTGCTGTTTTCCCCTTCCCTGTGCATGATCTCATGGACACAGTCTGAACTTTGTCGTGGCCACTGGACTTGCTGTTGTCCACTTCTGGTGCCTATCACTGTGATATGTGAATAAAACCAGTTACTCCTGTTGTCTGCATTGTCAGTGTCCTTCATGAATAAAGCGTCATTCTGTGTGGGTATGGTTTACTGTGACACATGCTCTATATGCCACTTCAACATTGCCAATGGTTTGGGTCACTTCATTCTGGGTTTTACAGAGGTGACATGCACTTCAGTTCTTCTTGACTCTGAGGCTTGGGGGTGCAATGATGTTGGTTTGTGATGGACTACTGTTGTAATGGTCACTCTTTGGTCAGCTTAGCTATATTGGACACATGTCATGTGTGTATGCAGTGCCAGCACAAAGTGGGATTCTACACACAGTATTGCAGGCTGGCAGGCCAGGGTAATCATGTCTGTGTGGGCTTTCTTGATGTGTGCACAGCAGTGTTGGTGTATGCTCATCTAGTGATGTCCAGGCGTCCTAGTCACATGTGTTAATTTCAATGTGTGCACTTGGGTGTTCATGAAGTGTGCAGGGTGAAGGGGTGACTTTGTCAGTGGTGTTGGTGTGTGTGTGCCCCTGCATTGTCAACTGCACACGTGTCACCCTGGAGTTGGGTGCCTGTTGTTTGTATTGGTCAGCCCTGTGCGTGTGACTGTGTGCACATGTGTGAGTTGTAGGTTGTGCACTATGCAGTGTGTTGGTGTGTCTTTGCACTTGTGGGGGACAACTACTTGTTGTTGGTCGAAATTGTGAGTATACAGAGTGTGTGTCTGGCAAGTCAGTGTTGTGTTTTGTTGATCAGCCATGTGTCTTGTAACTGTTTGTGCTCGCTGTGCAGTCCTGCTCAGCCACACTGACATTGTGGGTATGTTTTCTCATGCATTGCTGTCACTTAGGTCTGATTTGGAGCCATTATGGCATGTGGGGTGTGGCGTAAGACCATTGCCTATCTGTGCTTCTGATGCCTACCCATTGTGTGTGTGCCCTGCATCTATATTTGTATGGGGCACTCCTCACCTGTCCACTACTGGCATACACACCACTTCACTCTCATGTCAGCTGTCCCCTTGGTTTGCCTGTATGTGTGCCTCCCCATCAGTTCATTGGCTTCACTATGCTTTGTGGTGTGGATCTGTGCACAGGACCAATGTGCCACTGAGGACAGTTGACCAATTGGTTATATGTGATTTTCTTGTTTTGTTTTAAAGACCTGTTTGCTCATTTGCAGTTCTGCTGTTTGTGCTGCACAGTCTTCTAGTCATGGTGTTGTCACCTGGGAGTCCCACACTTCTGCATGTGTGGGTGTTGTATTGGCTGTATGTGTGTTTGCTGTGGTACTGCTTCACTTTCTGAGTGTGATGTTGTGTCAGTGCTGTGCTGATTGGTGGTGTGTGTGTTCATGTTGTGTCACTCATATCTGTGTGGTACTGGTATGTTTCTTGTGCACACACTGCTTGTCGTGCATGCAGTGCTGTGTGTGTATGTTGCCTTGTCCTTGCCTGGTGTGCACCCCTGATGTCCTGCTGTGTTAGCAATGTGATGTATTGGCATGTGCATCTGTTGTGTGTTTGATGTGGATGTGTGCAGTGTTTGGGCTGTGTTGTCTCTTGCAGCTGACAGATGCTCTGTGTGTGATGTTCTTTTGACATGTCAGTGTGTGTGTTTTGTTAGTGTGTTGTGATTCATTCAGATGTGTGTTTCCAGTTTGGTGTGCATTACTTGTGTGTCTGTCACATGCACTTAGGGCTATTCTGCTCCCTGGGCTTGTTTTGGGTGCATCCTAGGAGTTTTCTCCTCTCATGTGGGAGCTGTCATTTGTCAAGATTGTGCATGTGCATGCAGGTGGTACACTATGACACCATGTTGACTTGATGGGTGGTGTGGTATGTCTGTCTGTGTTTCATTGTAGGCCCCTTGGTCCCAGTTTGTGTCCATGATTGTTTTGAGATGATGCACTTCTTGTCTGTGTTGGGGTATGTTGTCTGTGCAGTGTTGCTGGGAGATGATGTTGAGTTCTCCTGTTCTGTCTGTGCTCCCATTGCCTTTCTACAGTTTTGCTGCACAGGTCAGGTCTGGTCTTGTTGTACTCCTGAGTGTGTTGTTATTGATGTCGGTGTATGGCTATTGTTTTGGTGTCAGCATTGGTTCAGGCATCCCTGAGTGTGTGTGATGTTTGTGTCTGCCCCCCAGGGAGTGTGATTGTTTGTCAATGTATTGACTGGACATTATTGGCCCCCTTATGTGTGTTTGACACTGGTGTTGTGTGATGTGGGTGTGGTTTGGGTTGGAGTATGTGTGGAGGATCTTACTTGTGTTTGACAGTTGTGGAGTTTGTCAATGGGCCCTGTGTGTGGTGCTGCTGACCGACACCTATCAAGTAGTTGGATGCAGATGTGTGGCTGTTGACTGTTTGACTTCTGAGACTTCCTTTCATTCCTGCACCTATACATGTTTTGCCTTGCTGTCTCCCTGAGTTGTTGCAAATGGGGTGGCTGTGGTTTAATTTCACTCACTGTGGCAGCCATGTGTAGTTTGATGGGGTAAGGGTGTCGTCAAATGTTCCTTATCTTGCATGTGATGTACAAATGCTTAGTGGTTGTCTCCTTGGCCTTCCATTGGTGTGCACCTCACTTTTGCTTTCCTATTTGTGGTCCTACATTGCTGCTGACATGTGGTCTGTGTATGTGGCTGTGTGTCAGTGTGGGGTATGTCTGTGTAACATGACAGGCTGTGTGTCCAGTTCAGTGTTTGTTCCTATTCTGTATGAGTGTTCATTTTGTGCTTGGACTCAGTTTTGCTGCCATGAGTGTAGTGTAGGTGTGGTGTGAGGGTTGACCTGGCCATGTGTTTCTGTGCTGTGTGTTCCTCTGCAGCCCTACCTGCTGAGGCTGCCTCCCTAGTTGTTTGGAGTGTGTGGTGCAGGCTGTGGGGTCACCTGGGTGGTTGTTGTACATGGGGTGGCACAGGTGAGGCACATGGTATGTCCCTGGGGGGGGGGCTAGTGTGTGGAGGGTGGAGGTGTGGCCCTGTGATCTTTGTGCACAGCCCATGCCTGGCGCAGGCCCTGCCTTCCTGCAATGTGCGCATGTTTTCCCGCGTCTTCACCGCTGCGGTGACGTGACCGGGACATTACAGCAAGATTGCGGTAGATGGGTGGCCTGGATGCGGAGGGGTGATTTACTGACAGGTAGGACATGTGTGGGTGCACTTGTGGTTGTGTTCCTGTCCCCACCAGGGTGTCTGATGTGGACAGGAACCCTATGTCATCCTGGGAGTTGTGTGTTGTGTTTGTGGGCGGAGTTGTGTCATTGCGTACCTGCGGCGGCATCCGCGACGGTTCATGACTTGCTGGTGGTGTATCACATACAGCGCTGGGAAAACATGTAAGGCTGGGTCCATTGCGGTCGTGACCGGGTGGTAGGGACCGTGAATCTGGTTGCGCTCGCTCTGCTGTGGTGTTTCCGCCGTCTCTGGTTAGCCGGTTTCTCCGCTGCGGTGCGGCTGGCTGTTTGGGGCATCCTGATTTGTACGGCGGATGGGATGTCATTCCGCATGGCGGTGAGTCTCCATTGGCTCCCACCGCCGCGGTGGCAGGCGCTTTTAGATGGGAGGTTCACGTTGCACCGCGGCGGACGGGAAATGGGCTATGTTTGCCCATGCTAATATGGCGGCCGTGAGGACCGCTGTTCGCGGGTGGAAAATTGCATTTTCCACCCCCGCCAGCACCGCGGTGGTGCCTCCGCCCGCCATCCTAATAGACCCCCTAGTTTGGGACACAACCTGGTGGCCCCAACCATTAGGCATTCCTTCTGAGCCTAAACGTGTTGTGAAAAACCTGGGATTCTTGGTAGATAATGCTCTAAACATGCAAGATCAAGTCAGAGGATTGTGTGGTAAATGTTTTGCCATGCTAAAATTAGTAAGGATACTTTTTATGTGGATCCCTCTTAATTGGAGAAAAACCATCACTCAGGCCTTACTGACCAGTGATCTGGACTATGCAAATGTGCTTTATGTTGGCATGGCTGACTACTTATTCTCTCGTCTGCAGGTCATTCAGAATGCAGCAGCCAAATTGGTTCGTAACAAGAACAAGTACAGCTCGGCTTCAGTTTGCTTGAAAGAGCTTCACTGGTTACCCATGAGACAAAGAGACAAGTTTAAACTACTATACTATGCGCACAGAGCTTTATACAAACTTGGACCTAGAATCCTGTAGGACAAACTTGAATTCTATGTCCCTTCGTGAGACCTTAGGTCATGCAATCACGCTCTAACTAAAACCATACGTATAAAAAAAGACAGAGCGGGAGGTCGCTCCTTTTCCTATCTGGCGGCTACTCACTGGAACAAACTCCTGTTGGAGCTTCACCTCATTGATGAACATATGAGGTTCAGAAAGACACAGAAAATTTGTTTTTTCTCAGGACTCAAGTACTGATGTCCACGGGTTGTTGTTCAAGACCCGGTGGTTTATGTCTCATGTTACTAAACCCCTCCCAAACAGGTTCTCGCTGATGTCCCTTGGGATGAATGTTGCTCTCTTCAAATACAAATACAAATACAAATACAAGAGTTCCTGGGAACTCTCTGCCATAGATTAAAAGCAACACTTAAACAGATAATGTCTACATTCCATCAGGAACCCCTCAAACGTACTCAACTCTCATATTTCCTAATGGCATCTGGGCTGAAACAAATAGTTTTGAAACTACATCACGAGTCCATGGTCGCAAAGCCCAAAATAGATTTAAAGTAATATTGAGGTGGGAGGAGAGTCTCTGTAAGGAGTTGGTAGGGAATTGACAGAGGAGCAATGGAAATAGTGTTGTCTACAAATGCAAAAGATTTCTATAAATGGCCATCATAGAGCCGTACTTTATAAATATTTACAAATTGCGCATTACACCCACTAGGCTACGGAATCTACGGCTTCAGGAACAAGAAACGTGCCAAACATGCAGTTATCGCGAAACAGACTTTTTTCATCTAGCATGGAATTGTCTGGCAGTATTACCATACCTGGCAAAAGTATTCCGTGATTGGTCAACTATGTGTGATCGGCAGATAGCTCTTGGCCTAATGATGACACACCAGGGTGTGTTAAGGCACTTCCCAAGGCCACACAAACGTTTTCAGGACTGTCACTGTTGCTAGAGAAGAGACACTTGGCAATGAGATGGGGTCGCAGCCCCTCTCGAGCAATAGACTCATGGCACAAAGGCCTTACTTACTGCAATGAGAATTGTAAAGCATATGCCCGATTGCAGCCCCCAAGTGCCCATCCTTGAGACTTCTGGCAACCATTGCGCAACTACATGGCCATGAGTCATGAGGAAAATCAACATGTAAACAATGTGCTCTGTATGTGTAGGTAACATAAGTGTGTATGCTTAAATTACTCAACTATTATAGCTGGTTGATGCTAGTCACCACCCTGTTAAAATTTCTGTACGACAGATTTGATATGTTGTGAGTAATGCTTTTTTCTGTTCTTCTATTACTTGACTTTTAAAAATGGAAAAAATAAAGAGTAAAAAAAACCAAAATGTAATGTATAACTGCTGAATGGAAAGTGATAAAACCAAATTTGCAGGGTATAAGTATCATAGGGTGACACAAACATTGGTAAGCCTTGATTTGATTAACCTACACGACTTTTAATACTTTGCAATATGACATATATTCTAGCTGGGCTCAGATGAGTGTTTAACAAAAGGCATCCATTTCCTTGCTAAATCTCTGTAACTTCACACCTAGTTGGCAGCACTACCAAAAGAGAGGCCACAGCTTCCAGTGCAGTGTTGGATTGGGACTAAACCCTGGAGCTAATGGCATATAAATGCCTGAGGTGTGTGTTGGCAGAGGGGTAGAAATATAATTTGTAGTTTAGAGGGCTAAACCTGTCAGACCTCACAGGAAAGGAACTTCTGATCAGAAACCTTGGTCCGAATGTTGATCTTAGAGTCCAATTCTTAACTGTCTTTGTCTGCAAGAGATATGGGTGACCCCTACCAGTAGTCATGATGCCGCTGACACGTTTAGTGCCTAAGCAGATAGTGGCTTCCAGAAGCAGCCCCAAGAGGAAAAACCCAAAGAGAAGGAACCTCTGTAAAATATGGTATGACTCCAAATGACAAGGTCTGTGACAAGGAACCCGACGGACAGGTTCTGAATAAAAGAGTACCACCAGGAGCACAGGCACAGTGGAAGACACCAACAAAGGAAGAAGGACCAGTCAGAAGCAAGGAACCAGCAGAAGTGTAGGAACCAACAGAAGCAAAGAATCACACCAGCAGGAGCAAAGAATCAACAAGAATGAGGAAACACACCAGCAGGAGCGAAGAAGTGTTGCAAAGCAAGGAAAAATGAAACACCAACCCCTTATATACTTTCTGAACAGAAAGTTGCATCAGAAAAGTGCTGCCACCATCTTGGATTTGAAATCAGGGAATAGTCTGTATAGTGCTTTGGGGAAGAAAATACCCAGAGCTCCTTCCCAGGAATTCTGGGAAAGAGAAGGAAGACTATGGTGTCCACCATTGTGGCCCCCACGGAGAGAACCGCCAGAGGCCACACTGGTGGGCCAGCCGCTGTGAAGAAATGCACTTAGGGTTGTGTGGCAGCCCACCGGCAGTACAACTGCCCTGCAGGTAAGAGGTGAATGTGAGCCTCTCATTATAGCAGAAAGCGATGGAAGCCATCAGTCGTGGCGCGGGCCGCAAAGCTATCTGTCATGTAAGAAAACTGGGCTGGATACACACGGAGGTAAGTGGCAGGGAAAACATAGCACAGTTGAAAATGTGGGGCAGCATCTTAAATTTTGTGGTGCATGTAGGATAGCATTTAGTCATATATCTTGATCATACTACAGTGAAATATGGGAGGAAACTCCTGGAAACTTCGGTGCATTTGGTCAGGGGGTTAATATTAAACAGTTTTCCCCTTTAAAATACCCTGCTTGACTGGGTGCAACAGATAATTGTTGGCTGCCCTTCTGAGGAGGGTAGAGAGAACAGTCTTCAGTTTTGAATTTCTGTATGAAGAACTGCCCAAGGTAATAGTGGTACTCACTTCCTACTGACCTACACTGTATCAGCATTCCAGCTCTTGCCAGTGTTAGCTTGCTTGCCTCTGTGAACCTCTATCCTGCAGAAGAGAAAACAACATTCTGCCTGGAACTTAAACACAGGACTGTTAAAACTGCACATTTCTACCACTATGGAACTTCTGTTCTGTGATTGGAATGTATACATGCTTCTGTTAACAGAGGATGCTTTTGCAGCTGCAGAGCAATCTAAAGGACCAATTCATACTGAACATTTTGTTGTGGATCTGAAACAGAAGTTGCATGTAGCCTCCTAGAACTGAAAACCATTGACTAAGTCTGCAGCAACTGTAAAAGGTGCTAAGGCTATCTAAAAACAGTTGGAATTTAAGCTTCTTCCTAGCAGTTTTTTCACTACAGAGGACCATTCAACAGATGTGTCTGACCATGTGGAGCCATTCCGGACTACAGCTTCCATTCTTGCCCTACTGAAGATGTAGGATCTCCCAAAACCATTCAAAATCTGAAGGTAAAACTTTTGACTTGGACAGACCATCAATCTTCATGTGCCTGTGGTCACATGCGAGTCACCAGCAATGAATATGTAGGTTTCTGTTGAACACACACCATAGATTCAAACTGGATTTTGTAACAGCCTGTGTGGCCGTATTATATATGTGGCGCATTTCCCTTCATTGCACTGGGCGCACCTTTTAAAAGGTGCGCCCAGCGCAATGAAGGGAAATGCGCTGTATTATGATGAAAGCGCTGCCCCCGGGGTGGCCATGAGCTTGCGCTGCCCCCAGGGCAGCCACGAACTCGGGCTGCTCTGGGGGCAGCGCATTCATGTGAATAACGGAGCGGCTGTTTTTAAGCCGCTCTGTGTTTTCACAGTGCAGGCGGGTGCAGTCAGTGACCCACCTGCAAGGGGTTGTCTGGGGGTCCATTAGACACCTTATCTCCACTCCAGAGGGCTGCAAACAGGGGATGCACTGACAGTGCACCACCTTTTAGGAGGCACACTGCCAGTGCACCTCCTGAGAGCTTCTTTGCCTCTGCGCCCGTGTCTGTAATACAGCGCGGGCGTTGAGGCAAAGGAATTCCATAATTTTTTTGGGGTGCGACCCCATGCAAATGAGGGAATGCCCTCTGAAGATAGTGCTGGCGCTTGATGTGCGCCAGAGCTATCTGTATTACAGAAGGGGTTGAACAAGCGTCTGCAGCCTCTTCTGTACTTCCAAAGTGCCCCCGGGGTCGCGCAAAGGGGGCACAAACACCCGTTGCGTCCCCCAGGGCACTTGCATAATACGGTCACTGGAGTTTTATGCAACCGTTTTTATTCTTGCTGCAACAGTCTCTGCATTAGATTTTCTTCATTTTTGTAGCTTTTACTTTTTTCTCATTGTAACAAAGTTGGTAAGGACTTTTAAGTGTTTATATTACATAGCTGTATTGTTGTTTTGTTTAATATTTGTTCATGAACCACATGCAATTCCTCTGACAAAGACCTTGCTGTTTGTGTCAATAACCCTGAGATTCCTCATAGAGACCAGTTTACTTTTTGAGAGCCAAATTCTTTGTGCCTTGTTGAACCCCAAACAGAGCTCACATAAAGATTGTGGGCTATCCCTCCCATTGATTTACAATCTGATATTCTGGAATATTTTTTAGACTATTTGTTTCACGCAGCAGAAAATGAACTAACCCATGTTCCATACAGGTAGTTAGTAACATAATTTAGGCAGTCTTTATTCAATGAATTGGTAAGTTTGGGATTTCAGTTCAGTTCACGATATTACCAAAAAGTCTTCTTTAAATGTCAATCTTTAAAGAAAGGATACATATTATAACATGATCTAGCTGTCCTATATAAGGTTCAATTAGTGTTATTCGCATGATGATGATCGTCATCATCATCATCACCATTATCATCATAAATTGAATGTCAAATTGTATTTTCAAACCTTCTAAACTCACTTGTCCATACTAGAATAATTATGACAAATTTGGCAACAAAATCAGCATGAAAAATATTTCTTTAAACACTTCTTAAGGGTCACCAATAATTGACTCATTCTAGGTGCTTGCTTTAAAGTTTCCCTGGTGCATCACTTATGCTGACTACCTAACATACTTCCTGTTATTGGTAGGCTAAAGTATGTTAATTCTACCATATAAAGATTCTGCGAGTCACAGAGGACGATATAAATATTCAAGGTGCATTTACAATTTCTCAAACTCTGAGGTGACTTGCAATGGCCTTTTTAGGTTGAGCATTCGAGACCTCTTGTATATACTTTAGTATATACTTATATGTGTATGTACTTTGTGGGCTGTGGAGATCAGCTCTAGGGCTTGTCCGCTTCCGCTTAGGGACTTTTTTTCTGTTCAACTGCCTCTAATTAACTGTCTTGATAGAAAACGACCAGTAGAGGTCAGTAAAATATAGAATTGCTTTCTGCTTGTTCAACTGCCTCTATTTAACTGTCTTGATAGAAATCGACCAGTAGAGGTCAGTAAAATATCAGAATTGCTTTCTGCTGAGGGACTTTCTTTTTTTAATTTTTCTGGCAACTGACTCTTTATAACTTTCTTGATAGAAAACGACCAGCAGAGGTCAGTAAAATACCAGAATCACTTTAGCATTCTCTAGATTCCAGTCCATAGAAATTGTCTTCCACGAGCACCCGTAGACAATAATATTTTTTTCAAATCTTGAATTTTCAGTGATTTGACCACCGAAGGCCCTGATTTTATATTAAAAACAGAGCTTTGGACTATACCATTTCCCGCTGAAAGGCGTTATTTCTCTACATGTGTTCCCATACCTGGCGTGTCACGCAGTTTGGTGCTTACTTTCCGTCCATGTTAAAGAACAGTAGATGTTTCAGCACCCAGGCTAATGTGCTGCATAGCTAAATACATATAAGGTCCCAAAGGTGAGACCAATTGCATTGCAAATGTTTGTTAATGTATGCTTTAGGCATCTTACTCCTTACAATACAAAGTACAGCAAAGATATGGATGAATAAACAAGAAAAGGAAGCTGTATTTTTAAAAGGCATGAGGAAAAAAAATGAAAACAGAGGACAATTATTATTTAAGCACTTAATTTCCATCCGTATTTATGCTCATCCAGTTCTCTGTGTGGTAAGGGTGGAAGCTAAAGCTTGTTCTTCTGTCTAGGATTACCTATGGGGCTCTAAAAAACAACCATGCCTATTATTTTAATTTCTTTTTATGGCTTCCGGTACTCACAGGCGAATCTCTTCCTTGTGAATTGCGGTGCTGAATTTACTAGGACAGGAGCAGTCGCGGCTCCTGGAGGGAGTGCTGCGGGCAGTGGGGCGGGGGAGGGGCAGGGTGGGGGGTAGTAAACTCCGGCATACGGCCGAACGGAGGTAAGTACATAAATAAATAAATAAAACGAATTACATTGTGCGCGTCGCATCGCAATTTGGCGTTGCAGTGCGCGCAATGTAATTCGTTTTAGTTATTTATTTATGTACTTACCTCCGTTCGGCCGTATGCCGGAGTTTACTACCCCCCACCCCGCCCCACCACCCCGCAGCACTCCCTCCAGGTGCCGCGACTGTACAGGAGTGAAGCAGTGTTTAATTTGTAAACAGATAAGTGCCAGGGCCCTCAACAGGAGTCACTGCTGCTTGCACCATCTATTACCCCAGCCAGTGCATTTAATGACAGTACCAAAACAACTACTAACCTCCACACACTTACAGGGTTTTACAATTCAGACTATTCCAGACACCCAATGCTATAAAATGGCTTGGGCCACAGGTATTAGTCATTTTTAATGTATATTGAATTGATAAATGTTAGACCTGGCATCCTTGGCTTGGTTTGCCCCCTAACTTCTTACCTTCAACCCTCCTGGTTGCTGACTTTGTTTCTGCTGGCTTTAGGAGTCTGTGCACTTCTCCACTGCTAACCAGTGTTAAAGTGCATGTGCTTTCACCTTAAAACATGGTACCTAATTGGCATATTTAGTTTAAGTCCCTAGTAAAATGGCACTATTTTGCCAAGAGCCTGTATATTAAATCCTACTAGTGTGCCTGCAGCACTAATTTTGCCACCCACTTAAGTCGCACTTTAAACATGTTTCAGGCATGCTATTGCAGCCTGTATGGGCAGCTTTAAACTGCCATTTCGAACTGGCAAGATAAGCCTTTTGTCGGGCACAAACCTTTCTTTTTAATACATATAGGTCAGCCGTAGGGTAGGCACTGGACAGCCCAGAGGGTAGGGTGAAATGCTCTTAAAAAGTAGGACATGTACTTTTACGTTTTACCTGTCCTGTTAGTGAAAAACGATTTGTTTTTCACTATTACAAGGCCTACCTCTCCCATAGGATAGCATTGGAGTTATTTTATTACATGTAATGAGCTGTAATTTCCAAATGGGAGCAGGCAAACAGCTCATGTTTGGTGACTTTGAAATTGTATGACAAATTCTAACTTATGGTGAAGTCGGAATTTAAATTGCAATTTTGAAAATGCAACTTTAAGAAAGGTGCCAGTTTCTTGACATTTGGTGCTTGCAGCCTGTCTGTGGGCCACATGGCAGAGTGTATTTGACAATTGAGCTCTGTGTATTCCTCCTAGACAGCCACACACAAAAGGGAGCTTAGGTGTGGATGTATGAGCCATCACTGGCAGGATTAGAAGAAGGAGCTGGGCTCAGCCCCATGTACACTTGAATAGTCTGTGTCCTGTCTCCACACAAAGGGCTGCATATCACCTTTAGTTAGTCTGGAGCCAGGGCCAGGAAGGCAGCGCACCTGTGCACTTCAAAGGCCTGTCTCTAGAAGCTTATCCCCACTTCAAATCCGCAGCTAGGTATAATTACTGGACCTCAGACACCAGTTCTTCAGTACACTTCTCGACCTGTAGATACTCTGCCAGGAAGAAGGACTACTGTGCTGCTGAAAGGATTGCCACTCTGATGTACTGCTGCTCTAATGGACAGCTGCCCTGCTGGCCTGCTGCTTGGTGCCCTCCTGCGTGGGTGAGAAGAACTGCACCTGCATCTGTTGAACCCAGGACCACCAGAGTGACTCCAAAGGCTAGTTGGCTGGGCTCCTGAATTGAGCATCAGGGACAGAAAGCTCCAAGAACCTTGACTCCACCATCTAGACTTTTCCATTTGTGAGTCTATCCTACCAAGTGGTGCCACATCAGTCCTGGACCGTTGGAAGTGGGCCTAAGGTGCTTTGCCAGCCTCTGTTGATCCAGTGGAACTGATCATCTCCTCTGCTGTGTGGTGCGAACCTGAGCAGAACTGACATGTCACAGCCGCTGTGTTGATTGGACCAATCACAAGGACCTGCATCTCGTCACAGTCCATCAGAACCACTGCTGCGTAACGCATCCTCTGCACTGGCCTATGCTGGACTCCGCATTGCAGCCTCACAGCTCCTCGGGACCGATGCATCACCTTCACTGCATGGTGAATCTATGATGCCAGTCTTCTCATTACAGGCCCTCTTTAATGCAATCCTTAATGATGACGCACAACCTTACATCGCAGCCTTGCCACACCTCGGAGCCGATGCATCACATTGGCTGCACGATGCATCTTCAACACAGATCCTCACAGCGTTCAGCTAACCAGGATTTAGGTTACTTTGTTCTGTGGGCCTAATTGGATCCCTGTAGCTGGGCCGAGCTCCATTGTGGTCAGCATGAACTTGTGACTTTATCCTAGTCTGGCACGACCAATTATCCACAATTGGTGCATTGTGTTTTTTGGCACTATTTTTAATGAAATCCTTAAAATTGCATATCTCAGTTCTAATGATTGAATTATTGACATTTTCATCTTGTTTTATTTTTTAAAGAAAGTTCTATTTTTCTAACTTGGTATGGGATTTTTTTTTTGTGTGGTGCATTCACTTTGTTACTGTTTGATGTGTTGCGCATATACTTTACACATTGCCTTTATGTTAAGTCTGACTGCTCTGTGCCAAGCTGCCATAGGATTGAGCACAGGTTAATTTAGGGTTGGCTTGTGCCTCATCCTGACAAGGATTGTGGTTGTTGCTTGACCAGAGTTCATACCTCAGTCAACCAACAACTCAATTTCTTAAAATAAACAACTGCTATTGTCCTCATCTCTAAATTAGACAAACAGCGCCAACTTTTGGCAGACTGTCATAGGTGCTGGAGTCAACAATTAAGTGCTGGTGCTAAGCACCGAAAACCACTGGCTCAAATTAAGCACTGGAGTGAATGGCTAGTTACATGGGATGGAAAGTGTTTATAGCTGCTCACAGTCCACCTCAATCAGCCAGTGTACCCATCCCTGTCAGCAATACTGTGTCATCAGCATGCGGGAGAATGGAGGTGAGTAGAAGAGTCTCATTTCTAACAGTGACCAACTGGCAAATAAAGATGACCTGCAACCTAGCACTGTGACATTACTATTAGGCGTGGGTGCAGTTGCATACAATAAATTATCTTGTGTACCTTTCCCTTGTAACTGTCCTTTGTTATAAGAAATTTCTGCTGTAGCCAAATGCCCCACCAGAGAAAATTACATGGTCCATATAGGTGTAAGCAAAACAGGAATCTATTGATACACATGAGATTACATTTGCATCTTAGAAATGATGCATGGGCTCTTCACTATCTTACTGTAAAAAGTTAGGGCGATTTCAACTGGAATGCATCCAAGTCAGACAAAGTTCTATTAAACCTGTTAAGACAAGTTTAGGGCTCCAACAATACATTTTATCATGGACACAACCCAGTTACCCCCTTGCCTTACTGCATTTAGATCATTATACATAGTATTTCCTCAGTTGTGCTCTTTGTTGAGAAGTTCTAACATTTCAGTCCATATCCAGTTGAATGTAAAGAAATGATAACTAAGCATAATTGTATGAGTCACTAAGCAGTCATAATCCACTCATAATAAGGAAACTTTTTTTTTAAAATATATTTAAATTAAAAAAAACATAGTACACATACCATGGTCATAAGTCACAATATTTCTGCACAATAATTTGAATAATGTTCAGAAACAGCACCTAGAATAATAATTTCGCATTATAAAAAAACTTTTCATATATTTTTCCGAGTTCTGGGTGAAGATGAAATAGTTGGATTTCTATGTATGCTAATATAGAATAATTATGCCACCAGGGAAAAACACCTGGGCCACTAGTATAAAAAAATTCAATTCAAATTTGCTTTTTAGGAAGAAATGATAAACAAGTTGCTGCATCGAAGCCTCTGAACTGAAAACAGTTTTCCTCTGAGAGAAAGTAAATACAGTTGGGTAGAGATTTTTTCTTTATAGGTCCCTCTGTGCACCATTATTTATAGCCACAATGAATAGAATGGAGTTTTGCTAATGTATACATAATACGTAAGAGTCCCCTTTCAAATGGTTATGTGTTTGACGATACACCTCACATGCTGGTGCTTTTTTGGGAACTAAGATGCTAGTTTCATTCTGTGCCATCAGGAATCCTAACTCAATTTTCTTCTTTTTCTTCAGTGAAAACCAGGATAAGATACACATTTTCCAGTACCCCTTAGCATGCCCAAACTTTCTAAACGACAACAACTCCAAGTATTTTTTTCACAAACTGACTTTTGTGGCTAATCGGAAATCAAAGGGCCATAAAAGGGGGAGCAATATCAACTAATTGTATTGCCTGCTCAACAGTTTGATCATTACACTATTTTCTTAACAAAACAACTATTTTACACAATTGACCGACTCACTACCTCCATTCTTTCCCTGAACTTCTTCCTCGGCTCTTCCTTCAAGTCCAGCACTAATTGAAAGCTCTTTGGGCCATCCGGCATACTCAGTGTGCGGGCTCCACCAAGCAAAGTCAGCATACCACTCTCCTTTTGCGTCACTCTACCTCGGCTTCACTGATGCCCTTTCACCTCAAAAAGTACATGCAATGTCTTACTGCTTCTGCTAGCAATACCTGTATCAAGAGAGCCTCGACACCAGCTGAGCTCAGCAATCCCAACCATAAGTCGGAAAGAGCTGGGAAATGGTGAGGGTTTAAAGAACAACAGAGTGCAGATGTTTCCTTGGTCCCAATCTACAGCAGTGAACTGCCAGCCACAGATGTGCCACATATGGCTGCACATATGATGTATTATTTGAGCGATCTGATGAGATGACCACTTAAAACCATTCAATTTGTGGTGATAATGTTGGAGTTGGTTAATTTTGACTAGTGATTGCTGCAAACAAATCAAATCTGCAAGTGACCTGCGCGAGGATATCTATACTATAAAAATACAGAATTAAACAGCCAGGTGTCTCGCTCGAACTTTAGAGAGAGAATCTGCACTTACCAAGAATTTGCTACCATGCAGAGGGATTGGAGCAGATTACTGGGTCCCTCATTATAGTCAAACCTACTACCAACATATGCAATGCTGTGCAAGAAGGGTCCCTTGCTAATCACCTTGATACATTTCGAACTAAAATCATGCGGATTACAAATTCTTTGTCACAGGAGAGGGTTGGGCCTTCAACTCTCAAATGGGCAGTAGTCACTTCATTAACTAGAAAGAATGCCTCACAACATAAGTAGTATATTATTTACAGGACTTCCTCTTCCTAGAAAGATAAAAAAAAGCAGTCTATGGGTAACTGCAAACACATATCTAAACATGGTTTACTGGACATTGTTCAATCTGGGATCCATACTCAGGAGACTAAGGGCTTCATTTATAATTAGGCAGACAGCCCATAGTTCCACTAGGGGCGCGGACTAAATTACTCTGTCCTAATGGTGGAGGGACTGCACGCCAAATGTATAAATGAACACTAAGCAGGCAGTCATTTATAATCCATTGACAGGAACCGCCGTCACGGCAGTTCCTGCCAATTCATTTAGCTGTTTGGTGCAGGGCTGCATCAGCATGATGCAGCCCTGCACTAAACAGTTTTATTTTTATTTTCTAAAAGAAAATCCTGAAACAGGATTTCCTTATTGAAAAAAAAAAAAGTAATTATCTCCTCACCATGGCAGTCATCTTCTATGGTGAGGGGGTCATTATTTGCATTTTAGTGTCCCTCACTGCCAGTGTTTGCCTGGCGGTAGTGGACAGTAAAACAATGGCTATATGTCCGCTCAACCTGATTGGGTGGCTGACATATAGCTATTTCTCCATCGGCTGTTACTCCTTCGGAGAGGTTTGTCTATAGCCATGATGGAGTTGTCACTGCCATAGCCAAACCTATGGCCTGCCTGCATCTAAATCAGGTGGCAGGCCATTATGTTGGTGATATGTATACTCCGTAGCAGTTGCCATGAAGCATACATACTAACAACGTATAAATTAGGCCCTAAATCAGTTATCTTGAATATTATAGATTATATGTGATAATCACAGATCAAGACAATTTAACACTGTTGATGATGCTGAACTTCTCTGCAGCCTTGAAGCGAGGGTTGGTTGCCAGGGTGAATTTGAGTGAGATTTAGGGGGGACAAATCAGTCCAGTTTCATCCTATTGAGCCGGGTTTGGACTAGTTGGCACTGAAGCAACCAATGATCGTGAAGTTGTACATTTTAGTGACTGAAATTCTAAAGAGTACTACAATACAAACCTTTAACGTTCATGAAACATGAGGAAGATGCTGTGATAATCAATTCATATCACCAAATAATGGCTAAAACATTGTTATAAACATTCTTGCTACACTGGAATAAATTGACCTGCTTTCTTTAGTATTGATAGATGATAGAAGGTAAATTTGACCACATAGTTTACTTGATAGATGACAGAGATATCTCCAACTAAAATAAAGTCTAATACTTTTTTTTTTTACTATTCTACTGTATGGGCTAGGTGATATGGTTATATACCACTGTTAGACTTGGCATCTTGTTGCGTGTTTCCCCTGACTTTTTGCTTTCTGACCTCCCGGTTTTGACTCTGTTTTTGCTGGCTTAATGTCTCTGCGCACTTTCTCACTGCTGATCAGTGTTAAAGTGCAAGTGCTCCTGTTATAAAATGTGTTATGGATTGGTGTTTCCATGATTGCCATATTTGATTTACTTGTCAATCCCTAGTAAAGTGCACTGAGTGTGCCAGGGCCTGTAAGTTAAATGCTGCTAGTGGGCTGCAGCACTGGATTGTGCCACCCACACAAGCAGCCTGCAAATGTAACTCTGGCCTGCCATTGCAGAGCCTGTGTGCAGTCTGGGACTGCCATGTCGACTTGGCAAGTGTACCCACTTGCCAGGCCCTAACCTTCCCTTTTCTTACATGTCAGTCACGCTTGGGGTAGGCCCAAGGTACCCCTGTGGGCAGGGTGCAGTGTATGTGAAAGGTAGGACATGCCCTGGTGTGTGGGGCATGTCCTGATAGTGAATTACTGCCAATTTTGTTTTTCACTATGGCAAGGCTACCTGTTGCCATAGGACAGAATGGGGAGTTTGTTTATAACATCTTATAAACATAACTGGCCCTGGGAACCAGGTAGAGAAATAAAGTTTAGTATGCCTGAACTCAGAATCGTAAGATGCATCTTTTAGTGAAGGTGATTTTTACATTCTGTGTTTGAAAATACCACTTTTAGAAAGTAGGTATTTTCTTGCTCAGCCATCCAGTAGTCCTCTGCTAGGTTTGTGGATTGACTGTCTGGG
This sequence comes from Calotriton arnoldi, assembly GCA_963921515.1. Taxonomy (NCBI): domain Eukaryota; kingdom Metazoa; phylum Chordata; class Amphibia; order Caudata; family Salamandridae; genus Calotriton; species Calotriton arnoldi. The sequence goes on along the minus strand of CAWUFW010003150.1, from coordinate 252,921 downwards.
TTTTGGATGACAGGGGCTGGAGAGGAGCAGTGGCCCCAGAGAGTCTAGATGGGTCAGGGAAGGGCTGAATAGACCTGGGCTGCATTTAGAGTAGGGGGAGGAGATTTCCTTTCACCTGAATGGGCCTGGTCTGCCTCTGACAAAGCTGTCTCCACCTCCTGCCAGGAAGCTGCACCAAGGAGGACAGAACTGGTTCTGGCTGGGCACAGACACTCTCTGCCTGAGAGGACAAAGGATTTTGGCCTATAAAAAGTGGGGCCCAAACCCCTAAACTTTGGAACTCGCTGGAATCAAGGAACCTGCCAAGAAGAAGAGCTGGAAGAGCTGCCAGGAGGAGTACTGCCCCTTTGCTGTGTTGTTGCTTTGTTGGGTTGGCCTGTAGTTGCTGCTTCTGCCTTGGGCAGTGAAAGGACTGGACTGTACTTTCTTTACTTGTGCTGAGTATCTCCAAGGGCATGAAATCGAGCTGGCCTCCTGTTCTGAAGTCTCAGGGACTGCAAAGACTTCACCAACCTCTGGGTACCGCTTTTGGAGCCGCTGTTTCAGTTGCCACAGAGAAGGGAACCGCAACAGGCTCCGTCACCGACTCCGTCGCTGGCTCTGTGTCCTGACGGCACCCCAGACTGCACCGTCTGCATCTCGCATTGCAACCCTGGTCTCACCGATGACGACAACCGCTGCCACCGAGCCGCTGCTTGCACCATGACCTGTGGGCACCGCAGTCCACACCGCCTTGCTTCACTTCGCCATTCTGGTCTCACTGACGCTGTCGCTGCTGCTGACTCAACACCCGAGACCGCATCGTGGTTGGGGGCATCGCTCGTAAAGTTTCACAACGCGCCACCTCGTCCCACACAGCCGTCTGGGCCGACCGAGGCCAGCTCCCGCAAACCGACTCTGTCGCCTGCACCGCAACCTGCCAGCACTGCATCGAGCACCGTCTCGCCATGCACCGTAAGCCTTGGTCTCACCGACGCCGTCTGGACGATCATCACCGAGCAGCTGCCTGCACCACATCGAGAGGACACCGTGCCCTGCACCGCTTCCATTTTGCAACACAACCGCAACGGTTGCCATGACCGGCTCGCACCTCCGTGTAAGCCGCAAGAAGAAAGGCACTGTTACCGAGTATGTTCACGCTTTTGCTGGCCCGTATCGACGCGGTCGGCTGGAACTGTTAGACTCTGTTGTTTTCAGCATTGCAGTAGCCCTGGATGGGGCTACCGACTCGTACGAACTGTGTTTTTGAGGTATTTCTGCAGTTTAGAAGACATTTTGTAAAGTATCTATTTTTCAAATACTGTATTGTGGATTCTTTATCGTTTTTGTTCTTGTTTGGAGTATATAAATTTATTGGATATTTTTCTAGACTGGTGTGGTGTCATTTTGTAGTGCTTTTACTGTGTTACTGTTGGTTATGTGCAAATGCTTTACACACTGCCTCTAAGATAAGCCTGACTGCTCGTGCCAAGCTACCAAGGGGGTGAACAGGGTTTTTTTAGGAGTGTAACTCCCTTATCCTGACTAGAAGGAAGGGTCCCTACTTGGACAAAGGTGCAATCCCTTGCCAACTAGAGACCCCCATTTCTAACAACCACCAAACGAGAAGTTCCTTAGTTTAACTGTAATTCTAAACAACATAATCTTGTCATGACCAAATTATGTTGGAGTTATCTTGTGTGTATGCAAGTGCTCACTTGCCTCAAACAATTACTTTTGAGGAGTGTCTGGAAAGGACGCAAACATTTATATTCCAGTGTGTTAGATTTGGTGTCATCGTCAGGGTCTTCCCCAAACATTTTGCCTTCAAACTCATGGTTTCTGAACCTGTTTTTGTTGGCTTTCAGGACTCTGTGCACTTTACCACTGTTAACCAGTGCTAAAGTGATTATGCTCTCTTCTTTAAACATGGTATGACTGGCTTACACCTGATTGGCACATTTAATTCACTTGTAGGTCCATAGTAAAGTATTACTACAAGCACCAAGGGCCTGTAAATTAAATGCTACTAGTGAGGCTGCAGCACTTATTGTGGCACCCACTTAAGTAGCCCTGAAAACATGTCTCAGGCCTGACGTTGCAGGCTGTGTGTACAGTTATTAAACTGCCATGTCAACCTGACAAAATAAATATTTTGCCCTGCTGAACCCTTCCTTTTTAATAGATATAAGTCAATACTAGGATAGGCCCCAAACAGCCCAGAGGGCAAGGTGCTGTGTATTTAATAAAAAAGTGGACATGTGCTTTTAACTTTTTACATGTCCTGGTAGTTAGAAACTCTTACATTCATGTTTCTCTACTGCAATTCCTGCCTGTCCCATAGAATAACATTGGAGTTACCTTATTACATTGGATAAGCTGTAACTTCCAATTGGGAGCAGGTAGACCAATCAAGTTTGATGCCTAAAGAATTGGAATTAAAAGCCCTCTTTAATGGTAACGTTGATTTATAGTCATAATTCTAAAAATGCCACTTTTAAAAATTTGGCATTTTTTTGTCCTAACCATTTGATACCTGCAGCCTGATCCTGGGTCACATTACTAGATGTAGCTGGTAGTTGGTCCTTGTGTATTGCTCCCAGACAATGAGACAAAAGGAAGCTAAGTGTTGGCAGGATGGACTACTCTGAGTTAACGAGGGTGAGGAGCTGTCACCCACCACATTTGCACATCACAAAGGCTCTGCCTGAGCACTCTTACAAAGGTTTTGACACTGGGCTTTTGTGACCATGGATGAGCTGGGGCAAGGACAGGGAGGAAGGGGACACCAGGTATAAATATCTGACCCTTAGACACGACTCTTCAGTACACTTTTGGACCTCTGGACTCTGCCAGGAAGAAGAACTGCCCAACTTCTGAGAGGACTGCCACTCTGCTCTACTTCTGCTCTGAAAGACTGCTGTCCTGCTGTACTGATCGGCTGTCCTGCTGCCCTCTTGCCTGGGTAAGAAGGACTGGGCCTGCATCTCTAAACCCAGGACCCCAGAGTGACTCTAAGGACTAGTTGGCTGGCCTCCTGATCAGAAGCCTCAGGGACAGAACAGGCTTCCATCCACCTTGAACCGAGCACTTGGGCTCTGAAATTTGTGAGTCCTGCCCTCCCAAGTGGTGTCACCCCAATCCTGGACCCTTGGAAGTGGGCCTGAAGGTGCTCTGACATCCCACCTGTGGATCCATTAGAGCTGACGCGTCCACTCTGTGGCACATCTCCCACAGAACCAGTGCATCACATTTGCTTCTCGATGCATCGCCCTCGGAACTGACACATCATCTCTTCTGTGAAGACTTCCACAACGCAAGGACTTTGTATCGGCATCGCAGCACATCTTAGCAAGGAGATCGCCTCGCCCAATGCAGTCCTCAGACTCACCACTGCGCAACGCATCTCCACACCAGGACATTGCATCGCACTTTGCAGCTCCCCAGAACCATCGCTGCATGATGCATCCTTGACACGGGACTCCGCATCTCCTTGCAGCCAGGATTAAGATGCTGTATTCAGCTGGCCTAAGTATGTCCCTGTAGCGGACCCGTGCTCGGGCCAGGCGACCAGATAACCACTGTTGGCGCTTTGTGCTTCTTGGTGCTATTTTCACTTAAATCGTATAAACTTCCATATCTCCATTTCTACTGATTTGATTTATGTTGTTTTGCTCTTGATTTATTTATTAAAATGCGCTCTATGTTTCTAAATTGGTGTCTGATTTTTCTTGCGTTGTGTTTTCACCTTATTACTGTTTGAAGTGCTACATAAATATTTTACACTTTGCTTCTAAGTTAAGCCTGACTGCTCTGTGCCAAGTTACCAGAGGGTGAGCACAGGTTAATTTGGGGTTTGTTTGTGACTTCACCCTGACCGGTTACGTAGGGTTTCACCCCCCTCAACCAGTAAGCAAATTTCTTACACAGTGCTTAATTAACACAAAGCGTGCTTTAACATTGATATTCAAATAGCGATTGTGGAGTGTTCTATGGAGTTGCATACTCCAGGTCTAAAGGTGCAGAATAATGTTCTATCAATCAGATGGGGCATGTTCAATACTTTACATGGGCAGTAAAACCATGAGAGGTCAATATCCATGACGTCTGCCATTTTTGCATTATTTTCAAGGCACATCCCATAATGCACAGAAATCCAGGCTGTTTGTTCTAAAAAGACTACTGAAAAGGAATCACTATAGTGAAACATGGGCTTTGTCATAAATTCTCAATAACTGTATTGTGAATCATTGTGACTGCTGGGGAAATACAAAATGTGTTCAGCAGAGAAATAACCTATGTAGACCGACCAAAAGTAAAGAATTAAGAAAGAATTGTACTCTTGAATAGGAATTTATTAAAAAGATGAGCTGGATGGTGAAGGGGTATCTAGTTATGGTTGAATATGGCTTAAATATTTGCAAATTTTTGCATTTGAGAAGTTAAAAAAGAAACAAAGAAAAAGAAATAATTGTAAAAAAAAATGCATTTTGGGAAGTATTTCTTCATATGTATAGTAACTTAAATGATGGGAAAAGAAGAAAATAAGTTTGAGGTTTTTTTATATCGTGGTTTCTTAGAGTATCCTCCAAACCTATGAGGATTTTAGCTGCCCCTTCCAATTAAGGGCCTGATTTAGAGTTTGGTGGACAGGGTACTCCATCACAAACATGACGGATATCCTGTCTGCTGTATCACAAGTGCATTTTATCCAATGGCACTTGTAATATGGTGGATGGTAAATCCATTGCATTTGTGACGGAGTAACCCATCCGTCAAACTATAAATCAGTCCATATATTAGGTCACACTTGAGCCAGTTTAAAAATTTCATAGCCAGAGAAATATGGTTATAATTAACCATGGAATTTCCCTAGATTAGGTCTATTTTTAAACTGCCCTTAGGTCAGAAAAGACAGTTTTTAGATTATCTTAGGCCAGACAGATAGTGCTAATTCTGTCTAAAGACTATCGTAGGCCAATCAAAATGTTTAGTATGTCAGACCCTTCATTATTTTTCTGGATCTCAAATTTAGATCAAGTGTGGTACTCTTGACTTTTCCTCGTTCTAAAATAGCAATTTAGCCACCAGACCACACATCCATCCAACTAGCCAAGTTTCCCCCTTACCTTCCATTTGACCCTCTACAGCTACTTTGAAGTTGAAAATGTTCCAAATGTAAAAATTTCAATGTCGGTGTCTATCCAATCAACACAGGCATGCCAGACATACCTTCTATTGAAGATAGGTAAAAGGAAATATCCCTATTTTAGAGTTAAAAATTGCTGCAACTGATGGATAGCAAAAATCATTAATAGCAACTTTTGCTGGGTGCACAGAGCGCATAATAGGTCAATGTGTCCTACCACAATAAATGTGCTGCCCTCCGAGGCAGCCATAAACTTGCATCTGCCCTAGTTACAGGACATTAGTGAAAGATGGACCACATGTTTGAAGATGCCGGTCTGCTTTTCACTGTACAAGTGGCAGCCAGGTCTGCATTTGAAAGGGGGCAGAGATCACCCGCAGGCGGGTGCAATGAGTGAGTGCACCCACCTCATGGGAGTTCATGTAGGTCCATGGGACCACTTACCCCTTCCAAAGGGGCAACCTCATAGCACACCTCTTTATGACTCTGTTAGTGTGCCCTCAGACAGCATCTTTGACTCTGCACCTGCATCAATAATACAGCACATATGCAGAAGCAAAATGCTTTCCTCTTCAGATCAAGCTGGTGCTAAATGTGCGCTGATGTGCCCTGTACTACAGAAGCCGCAGCTGTAAAACGGAAGTGCCCTGCGGAAGCAAAAAGCGGTGAACATGTCGGTTGCACACCCGGGGCACTTTTCATAATATGGCCCTTGGGTGTTCCTCACAAGACTTGGCTGCCATGCGCGAAGATCTTGGGCCTATCATCATGATTCGTATTCTACATACTTTTTACAGACACACGTGCAGAAATAGATTGAAAAGTCAATATCCTGCTGTATGTCTTCAGACAGCCACTCTGGAATCAGTCACTTAGCCTGTCTGCCCACATAGTATTTTCCATTGCACTGGTTAGACCTGTCTTCAGACTATAATATAACTGAACGTGTTTATACACAGTCACTAGCATTTTATCACTTCTAAGACATTGAATATGAATATAATGCAATACGCCGTGCTTGATTGTATTCATTAATAAGCATAGATGTCCAACGTGATTTCACAGTCAGAATTACACAAATCCCGAATAGAACTAAATCAATTTTAATGATAATAACATTCATGCCTTTCTTTGATAAACTAACCGTGACAATAGCTTGCTGCACTTTCTGTTCTGTGGCTATGTTATGGACACGTATTTTCCATCGTTTTGTAATATTAAGGCATTTGTTTTTAAACAATATATTTCTTATTTGTTTCCCCTTTTTCATTTATCATTTCACACATTAATAGGCAGGCGAGGAAAAATATCCAGCTTGTAGACAAGCAGTTTCCTGGAAGAAATAATTTCTCGGCCTGTTTAGTTTTCTTCACAGTCAACAGACACCATATTGGGGCTGCCTTTTTTTGTACGTGGTCAGCAGTGCAGAAACTATTGATTCCTTTCTGGTACTTGATGTAAAACTAGGTGAAGTTCTCTTTTGTTGTTTGTTGCGAGAAAAGGGCATTCGCGGTATTGCATTCTCAAATATTTGTCGTTAGAAGCGGTGACAGAAAAAGAACAGGCGAGAGAGCGTCAGTCTATCTGGGTCATCAGCAGCAGCCTGGCTGTTCATTTTTCGCCCGAGCTCTGTGCTTTCAGAAAGGGGGGGGGAGGGGGCGAGCTCGCGCTGTGCTGTGAATGCGAAGCCGCTATTTATTATTGCATTGTTCCAATGCCAATCGATCCATCTTCTTCAAGTGCCCGAATTGCAGAAATAGATGCTCCGGCTGACAGGTTCATGATCCCACTGCCATAATTGAGCAGAGGAGTTTGAAATGAATCAGTACTTTGCAAACACTCTTGTCAAGCGTTACGCTCCGAATAAGGCACAAATAAACGAAGCGGAGCCACAAAATGCACATTGTGTTTGTGAACACGGCATATGCAGATAGTGCTGCCAGTGGGATCAGAGGTAAACAGACTGCCATGACACTCTGTACTGAGTGCGCAATCATCTATTTATTCAATTTAGATGAAATCCCAGTACGAATAAATCTGTCCCAAGGAATAAAGACCTCATTTAAACTCAATCGTTAATTCTGCTCGCTGAGAGGCGTAAATGGAATGTCATTTCTCTTCGTACAGTGTAAACAGCCCTGCTCATTTCATAACAGAGCCACAATCTGCGCTTGTGATATTTCCTTTTCACTCAAAATGCTAACCTATAGTTCGCCGGATGCTTTGTTTGCTTGCTTTGCTCAGCGGAGCGTTCTTCCTTTATCACGTATTTCCCGCCAGTTAGACGGGAGCCAATTTAAACTGCAACCTAACAAGGCACACACACATTTCTGATGTTGCATAAAATAACCATATAGGGAAAAAAAACAACAACATTTGTGTTAATGAGGAAGCGTGTGTACAAACGATTTCGAAATATAGACAGACAGACAGACAGACAGATAGATAGATAGATAGATAGATAGATAGATAGATAGATAGATAGAAGAAGGTCAGTGATGGATTAATTGGATACATGTATAATTGGGTGGGCAGGCGGATGACTGACGGAGACAGAAAGGAATGAAATAATAAATGAAAGAATGTATAGGTTAGAACAGGGTAGAGCAGTTTTAAAAGGTGTGTTGGAGCTTCAGGGATAGGAATGGGAGATGGCAGTGTTAACGGTCTAAAGAGGAAGTGAAGAATGGCTTTAAAGGAAAGCAAGATGGTTAGAAGCTGAACAAAAGAAGGCAGGAAGGTAGTCTTATAATTTAGCCATGAAATAGAAGAAAGATGTACTTCCAGTTCCAGAATGATGCAAGCTACAAACAGCCACAACTCATGAACATGTGTCGTGTTGTGAAGTTCCTATGAGGTAGACAGAGATAGTTGAAAATAATCAGTTTGTGCTTGGGGAAACAATGAGGATTTGTCAGTTGATCAGAAATATGCTCTCTTCTCAGCAAACCATGGATCAGTCTAGCTGTGAAGTTCTGGATAAGCGGCACCTATAAATGGTATTTTGGTCCAGGATAGATGGTGTACCCATAATCTAATAGTAATCAAATATGGGAGGAGAAAGAAGTATTCGGAGATACAACCACTCAACTTTCAATGGAAAATCAATAATTACAAAAGAGTGGAGTCCCAGAAGAACCTGTATGAACCATGAGTCGCTTGGAGTTTTTTAAGAGACCCTCATCCACTAGAATCAACTAGTGGCATGCTTCATCGGGTTGGAATTCTAGACACCTTGTGTGTCGGAGTGGGATTTACCTCCTCAAAAAGGAAGCACTTCTAGGTGTGAGACTTAATGGAATATCTGCAAAATGCCATTAAAATTACCTAAAATTCTTAGGTGACTTTATTTCATTTACCATGAATCAGGGTAAGATTAAAATTAAAGGAGGATGTAAACTGGGAGCAGTCAATGATTCCTTACATCTATAAAAAATCACGGTCTACATGTTTCAGCCACCTTAGCCCAGCGGGGTCAAGTGGCTTTCATCAGGACCTTAGTAAACAGATCTAGGCATAAGGAGTGTATCGTGTACTTATTTTCACAATAATTGATGTTAACAAACTTAAGAGTGAGGACTTGAATGAATCTTTTTCACTCATGCAAGCAAAGTAAATTACAATTCCTTATGGTACATTAGCCCAAAATCTAGAAAAGATAAGAAAGCATAAAGCAGGACATCAAAGTTACCCTATTCTAGTAAAAATGTGCCAAACAGATGTATTCTTTCCAACTTCACAATTTTGCAACTATAGAAAATGATCATGTATGGACAGAATCCTCCCCTATGAAAGGTAATGGTACACTGACAGAAGAAGACATGAACAGCATGTATACAAATAGAGTTAGAAATTGGGTCTCTAGTTGACAAATGTTTTGTGCCCTGTCCAAGTAGGGACCACAATCCTAGTCTGGGTAAGCTAGATACACACTTTAAAATAACCTGTGCTCACCATCTGGTAGCTTAGCACAGAGCAGCCAGGCTTATCTAAAGAGGCAATGTGTAAAGTATTTGCAAAACACACACACAAACACACACTAACACACTGAAAACACCACAAAAAGACAGGTTTAGAAAAATAGAATATTTATCTGAGTAAAACAAGACCAAAATGACAAAAATCTAATCAGTAGAAGTCGAGATATGAATTTTAAAGAATAAATGCAATAATATTGCTTTGAAGTCACTTGCAGTCAAAAGGTTACTTGAGGTCATGAGGGACTGGTACAAATCCAAAGTTCAGGCCTACCACGATGTAGGGAAGGCCAGTTACAGGACCCAGACAGATTCCAATGAAGGAATACCTTGGCTGGAGCAAGTGTTGATGTTGAGAGCCTACTGTGTCATTGTCTAGTCGCACAAAGGGGGTCCTGCATCGTCATCAAGCTCCGTTGAATTGAATGCAAATCGCTGTCGTTGAGCCTCGCTTGCTGTGGATTCGCTGTCGTCGAGCAGCCTCTGCATCGGCATTGATGAATGATGCAGCTGAATTTCTCACGCAGTTGGGGCGATATGTCGGTTTTTGCAGAAATCAGCCAAAGAACCCACTTATGCGGCCAAGGACATGAGGGGGCACCTCAGGCAAGGGTAGGACTCATAGATAGCAGAATCCAGCAGCACCAGAAAAATTGCAGAAAGTCTTTTGTGTCCCTGAGACTTCAGAAAATAGGAGGCAAGCCAGCAAGCCATTGGAGTCACTCTGGGTTCAAGTGAGATGGGTTCAGTCCTTGTTGTCAGCAGTGCAGAGATCAGCAGGCAGCAGAGCAGCTCAGCAAATCAGAGAGGCAGTTCCTCTGAACATTCAGTCAAAGCTAAGTGGCAATCCTTACAGCATAGCAGTCTTTACTCCAGTAGAGTTCTTCCCATCTCCAGTAGTGTATTGATTTGGTAGGGTCAGAGCCCCAATACTTATACCCAAAACTGCCTGGGTTGTAGCGTGTGACTTCAAGTGAGATCTCTGAAGTGCTCAAAGATCCCTTCAACCCAGTCCTGTCCGTCAGGGTAAATGTGGGGGGTGAAGCAGTGCTTTGTGCATGGACAGGACACTATCTATTGAATTGCAAGTGCTAGCCTTCCCATTCCTCTCTGCCCAGGAAGGCCAATCAGAATGCAGATGAGTGCTTAGAATGTAGATGAGCCTCACCTTCCTGTGTTTGTGGTTGTCTAGAAGGAATGCAAAAAGTGTAGCTGACACCCAGCCCAGAGGTGTTTTGGAGACATGCAAACCGAACAAAGTTTAGAGCAGAGAAATGTCCACTTTCTAAAAGTGGCATTTCTAAAATAGTATTGTCAAATCCAACTCTACCATTAAAGAGGATTACCATGCCAAAGATATAAAACATGATGCAGCTACTCCTTTTTAATCAGGAATTACACCTTAAAGGGGTTTTAAGGAATCTCCAATGTTAGCCTATGAAAGGAGTAGGCCTCACAGTAGAGAAAAACAAAAATAGCTGTTTGTCACTTCCAGAACATGCAAAACATAAAGGTTCATGTCCTACCTTTAAGTTACACAGCTCCCTGCTCATAGGGCTATCTAGGGCCTATCTTAGGGATGACCAATGTGTAATAAAAGGGGAGTTTAAGGCTTGGCAAGCGGTTTTAAATGTCAAGTCGAAGTGGCAGTAAACTGCACACACAGGCCTTGCAATGGCAGGCCTGAGACAGGTTTGAAAGGCATCCTGTGTGGGTGGCACAATCAGTGCTGCAGGCCCACTAGTAGCATTTAGATTGCAGGCCCTGGGTATATGGTATGCCACTTTACAAGGGACTTACAGGTATACTAAATATGCCAATCGGGCATATACCAATGTCACCATGTTTTAGGGGAGAAGCCCATGCACTTTAGCACTGGTCAGCAGTGGTAAAGTGCTCAGAGTCCTAAGACCAACAAAAAGATACATCAACAAGTGGAGGTAAGCAGGAAAAAGTTGGGGGAAGACAACCCCAAGTATGACAGGTCTAACAAATAGAGTTCAGTGATGTTGAAACTCGGCTACAGGCAAGTGAAAATGGTATATTATCCTTGCAGACATTCAATTCCTGCACATGGTGAGGGATAATATAATGAAAGTGACATAACATGAGGAAAACGTCCTTACCTCAATAGGGGGCTCTATATGGCCCTGTAGGTCAGCAGTGAAGGGAGGCGGGTGGACCATGTAGTCACACACTGTGGGGATCGCATCAGACAGATTACAAGTTAAGAAAATATCGTCAACCCAAAGGAAATGGCGTCTAACACCCTACAGGTGTAGTGACTTACTTCATCAAGGGTGCCAGCCTGGTAGTCTGACCTACTGATACCTCCAAGCCCTGCATGCTAGGATTGAATGCCACTGCAGAGGCTTAAGAACGCCTGGTCGGCATGTTCCAATATGGGCACGTCCCCTGCAGTGTGTCCGTACGCCACGTGTTGTATGGGTGGGTCAGGGTGGAGCTCATTCATCATGAACAAAGGATAAATGTAGCTTCCTTTGTGTGCATAAAGAAGAAAGAAAAAATGGTCCGTATTAGTGTTTCTAACAAACCGGCTAGTGTAAAAAGAGAACGAGTCTACCGGAATCTTAAATACCAATAAAGTATATGGTCAGTATCACAAACAGTAATAATAATGTCATCTCATCCAGGTCAGTATGAGCGGTAGATAAAGGGCGGATACTAGAAAGATAATTATACCAAAACCTGAAATGAAAATCCAGTATGTGATCCATGTTGTAAATCAGAAAGCATCAAAGTTAGTAGGTGCACTAGTAGTACCAAATGGTAATAATGTACTAATGTGTCTTAAAGAGGAGATGTTAATCGAGTTGGACATTACAAAGGTAATCCTATGACCAAGGCCTTTTATGCTTTTCTTCCAGCGAAAAAAACCTTCATGTCTTATATGCTTGTATGTCCCGCTCCTAAATGGCAGATGTTCATCATAACATTGAAGAGGTAAAACATATCTCTTCCATCTTGAATCAAAGGGGAAGTTTGGCTATTTGCTCAGTGTATATTAGTCGGCAGATTATATAATGCTTCTTGCTAGTGTCTTGCGTGAATTTTGAACAAACGGTATGACCTTGCATCCAGTATTCATATGAGACACCACATATTGAATTTTACAAAATGTCATGAATATTTGCACGTTTTGTAAAATGTTGCAAAATTTTGCAATTTCACACATTTGTGGCTCTGACCCATGACCTTAAAAATACACATTTAAAAGTTCTTCGTGTGACTGATGGCTGATTTGGCACTCTCTCCCAATGAACTGAATGATTTCTTGAGGGACATATTCTAATGCATCATTTCCTCAGTGTCCTCAGAGCGAAGATAAAGATGAGAATGATGAAAATGGAAAAAAATTAAAGAACATTTTATGGAACAAGTGGGAGATATTTCAATCAAGTCCTTTATTTTGTATTAGTTTTTGAATTTGAAAATATCAACAGATATTTGTATTACTTCATAGATATTATGAACACACAGGTGCAAGATAAAATCACCGCAGCACAATCAGAAAGCACCTCTGGCTTTAAAGAGGAACAGAAAAAGTGTCTCTTATAAAATAGACATGACTGATAAAACAGACATGACTCCTTAGTCCACAGTTTACCAATCTTTGGACATGATAAGAGTGCTTTAACGTCATGTCAGTGGGAGCTCTTCCCTCTAAAAATGACAATGCAAATGTCCCATCATGCCCCTGATAGCACAGATTGCAAGTAATTTCTAGCTTTTCTGTCACTTTTTCAATAACATGGGTACCCTGATGCCATTTGAGTTTTCTGGTCTCTTCTATCTTCAAAGACCCTTCATGGTCTCAAGTTATTCATTTACCTTAATAATAACAATACCACTTTTATTTATTAAAACATTTACCATCACACATTTTTCATTTTGTAGTGGTCTAAAAACAGATTCACTTATAGAGATTATTGGATAATCGAAAATGCCTCTAGTCTCAGGCACTATGGCTTATTATCGAGAGTTACTAATTTTTTAGAATGTTTTAGATTGCAATATTATTATGTGTGTCCCCCAAGTCCCCACAAACTTCCCCGTAACCGATCCATTAACCAGCTGATTATGTTTTTATCAGATTGGTTTTTTTATTTGATGATAATAGTTCATAGCAATTGCTACTAATGCCTGGTTATATGGTACTCAATGTATCTACTTTGAAAGGAAGAAAGGTTGGGAATGCCCTTTTAAGATGCAAATGTTATCAAGGTGTCTGAACAACAGTGGCGGCTCCTCCATGGGGGCGTGGGGGCGTGTCTGAACAACAGTGGCGGCTCCTCCATGGGGGCGTCGCCCCACTGCTTTTTCGCAGAAACATAAAATGGTAAAGCTACCATTTTATGTTTCTGCTTCTCGCACTGCGAGAAAGCAGAAGTGCCTGGAGTGCCTGGTTGTGGGTGGGCGGATGGGCGGTCCTGCTCGAGGGCAGGGGCGGAGTTGCTTTGCCCACTGTTGTGGGTACTGACTGTTTGGTCGGCCCCAGGGCCGACCAACCCAGTCATGCGCACTCCCCCCTTTTTCTCTATGTAGGCTGCTGCATGCAGCCTACATAGAGAAAATGGCCCGGCTGGGGCGCTCTCCACTGTGCCTTACCAATCACAACGCTGCCATTGCAGCATTGTGATTGGCTTAGGGCCGGGGAAGGAGGCTGCCTGCTGGCTGGTTCCAATCCTGTAGGAACACCGGGATCCAATTCCGGCTGCACCATTACACCGGCCAAATTCTGTGGTGTCTAGGTGCAGTCCAGATTTAACAATTACGGTGGGTGTTACAGCGCCTCTGCTTTTTTTTCTTCTATCCTGATACGGAATGCCTGTGAACTCCTTGCCCTCATTCCGCCCACAGCATTTTAAACTCACCCTATCCATTCCTGGGTCATCATCGTCGTGGAAATAATAAGTTATTCCACCCGTGCCCCCCCCCCTCCTCCCGCGAGCATGCCGGCCGCAGCTGCGCTCATATAAACTAATCAAAGAGGCTACTCTTCTCCGGCCTCATTGCAAGCCTTTCGGGAATGTGTCACCCCAAAAATCCTAACCGGAAATAAAAGAAAGTCACGGGTGGAGCTGCGGGAACGCGTACTTACATACCGGGTCTCCCACGGGATCGACCTCTCCTCCAAAATCAATGGCAGTCTGACTACTCCATGACTGCCATAAACAATCAGAGCGTTCTTAGATCTCCCTGCTTGTGCTCATTAAACTCCATTACCGGTATTGTAGGTTACCTTGGAGCAAGCCGCAAATCCGAAAACTGTGGCTCCACGTTCCAGCCGATTATTTGAAATTGTCCTCGGGGTGGGATTTGCCCCTGCCATTGACCCTGCACTCCCGTTACATGCTTAAAGCACCCCTGTTGCTTATGAACTCAGTAACACTCATATAAATGCACGCACTAAAATAGCGCCTTGCTGCATGTGGCTCTAAATCTCCTCGGTGTTCACTACATCAAATCTATGATCGTGACCATGACAAGTTATTTTCGGGATTTAATACATACTGCAGACAGGCCTAAAAACATGTACATGTGTTTGGTTGTGCCACTGCCACTCTGCCAGGCATTGAAGCAGTGTCCCTTTATCAACGTTTTTGTGCACGCTTTATTGTGTGCAGTCAATTGCCATTGTGTATTTTTGTGAAAATACGACCAAGGCCTGCATTGTACTGCAGCATTTTTACACGCGGTGCCATGCCCTTAAAACAGGCCTAGGAGAGACTTCTGGGACAGAAACTTGTTGCACATTGAACTGGAGTAAAGGTTGGCAACCTCGAGGTGAAAAATGCTGTGTTGACCCTCTATTAAGTGGGGCTGCTGCTGGAGTTTGAGACATAAAAGTGTACATTTCTATTTTGCCAGTATGTGTTTCATTGTACACCAAAGCCTTGGCTCCATCCAGCAGCTTGGCTGAGAGGGCATGTTTTATGAATTTATTGAAATGAGGGCACTACAATGCATCTTATGCTCCCTTCTATCAGCCATTGATCGTGTGCCTTCCCATTTCTTAATTGGTATCGTTTATTTGTTTCTTTTCAAATGCTATGTTCTGTTATTCCGAGGCTCTCTTCTCTTTTTGTGGGACTTCGTGCTGCACGTCATGGGTATACTAAGATGGCCTTTTACTCACCTGCTGTCACTGCTGGTTACGTTTAAGTCTTTGGTGCTGGGTGTCTGTCTTGAAAGGCCTCTCGAGGAGAAAATACTACATTTCTTGATAATATGCATTTAGTTTCAAACTGTGTGTGTTTGTGACGTTTTCTGCATTATAGCAGGTAAGGTGTGTGGTGCATCGGACATGGCGCCATGTTTGTATTTATAATGAGAACACACTATGTGCATTTATAATAAACGTTGAGTAGGTGCTGGGAGGACATGTGCTGCTTCTCTCAGTCGGGACATGTGTTCCCAGCTTGAGATCTGCGCTATAAACAAAGATTCCCCACCTACCCCCGGCCCTCATTTTTTTCGCCCCGCCACTTTCCAAGCCCACCAGCCGCCACTGCTGAACAAGGCATGTTTACATGCTGACCATTGAAAACTAACTAAATAATGTAACAAATAAAGATGCTCAGAAACGTTTCCTTTATGTTGATTGCTGAGAAATTCTTTTTTCATCAGCATTTCTTTGATTTGTCACAGCATACTTCTCTCAATATTGGCAAGCCATATGCAGAAATTAGGTCATAATCGTTTTGAAAAACTTTCTCTCCAGGCCTATATATAATATTAATCAAAGAGTTTTTCATTTCATTGCCTCTTCAACAGTGTTACTACATATCGCTTTTATAGAGTTTTTAAAACAATAACTTAAATACAGTTTAAATGTGTGAAAAAATGCCTCTTTTTGCATACTCACCCTCTTTTTTCTGGACTGATGCTGTTGATGTTTAGACTGTACTCTAGGATACTGCTAACTAAACCCCAGTGCATGTTCTGTGACCCCTAAAAAAACTTGCAAATTGGATAACAACCCTCATTGGCAAATTTATCTTACCTATACGTCCCTAGTATATGGTACCCTAGCCTGTACTTTAAATGTCCCTAATTGACTGCAGCACCTATTGTGCCACCACTAAAGTGACAATATCAAGCAAATCTTTAGGCATGCCTCTACAGCCTGAGGGCACAGTTTTAAAACTGCAAATTTGACCCATGCAAAAGAAACTTTTATTAAGCCTAAACCTTTCTTTTTAATTCTTATAAGCCATGTTTACTGAAATTATACAATTCATGGCAGTGAAAAATGTCCAAAGTTGTTTTTCACAATAGCAAGCCTGGCTCTTCCATATAATAGCACTCGGTTGCATTATAACACCTAATTATGCAAAACTTCAGTATAGGAATAGTAGAACAAAGATTCAAGTACTCACATTGATAAAAATGTAAAATTCAATATAATGGTCAAGTTGGATTTCAAATTATTGTTTTGAAAAAGCCGCTTTTAGAAATTTGGCAGTTTCCTGCCTAAAGGCTCTAGTAGCCTTTTAAGAGTTAATCTCCAACTGTCACCTGGCAGCAGTGCTTAATTTGTAAAATATTAAGTGCCAGGGCTCTGACCAGGAGGCCACGGCAGCTTGCACCACCCATCACCCTTGTCATCGCTGCCAAAACAACTACTAACCATCTCTCTCGCATGTAAATGCGACAGTTCAGATTATTCCAGGTCCCCAAAGCTAAAGAATGGCTGGGGAGGCAGGTATTAGCATTATTTTAATGTATATTGTAGTCCTAAACTACCGTTGCTCTGCTCATCTCTAAATTAGATGAGCAGCACCACCATGTGGTGGACTGTTCTACATATGGTGTTGACAATTAGGTGCCAGTGCCGAGCACCGGAAACCAATTAAGTGCCGGTGCTGAGCACCGGAAAGCACCGGCTCAAATTAAGCACTGCCTGGCAGTCTGCAAGGAGGTGTGAATGGCTCCCAGGAAAAGGAACAAACAGGCCTTGGGTGGGAGGGGGTGTGACCACTTCCTGACAGGATGGCCTGGGGAATGTGCCCCCCAACTGCACATGCTTCAAAGGGGCATCCCCTGTCACAGGAATATTTAACTGACACATGGTCTGTCCTATCCCATTGTTCAGGTAGTCAGGATGGCACCAAATCCAGCAAGGGGAAAATCTGTTTCCTAAATGGTTTGCATGGGGAGTTTCTTATTTCTTTAGACACATCTCAGGGGTGTGCCCAGAGCTCTGCTCAGGGGAAGAAAGGTTCTATTATGTTGGATTTTAGCAGAAGAGTGCAGTGTGGGATTGCTTTGGGCCAAACCCCCAGGAAGTGATGTTAAAGTGGGTAGGTTTGTCCGTGGGAACTTTTTTCTTTTGGTCAGGAAGTTTCTCTCACCCACAAACCAGTGCTAGGCATAAATGTGGTATCCCTGTGTACCTCCGACCTGTGGAAGACACAAAAGGGACTGAACCTGATGTTGAACCTTTGGAAAAAGACCCCAGGGGCTGGACCTGCTCCCTATTTGCACCCAGGACAGAAGAGTGGACTCCAATGGATAGTCGACTAGCCTCCTATTAAGCTCCAGGAACAAAAAGCTGCAAGAAACTCAATCTCTGCTGAGCCCAACTGGCATTGCCTTGGAACATGCTGGTTGCATCTGGCTGATTGAGACCTAACTGCCAAGTGGTGCCCAAGAGGTTACAGACCCTTGGTTGGTGTTAGAGTATACCCTTTTGCCCTTATTGCAGGACTGGACACTTCGAAACCTATTTGGAACTTTTCTCCAATAGAAACAGAGTCTATCACTGAACTGCCGCAATTCACAGCCGTCGACGTTGAACTGCTAGTCCTACTCAACTTGCTGGTTTGCCCCGTTGAAAAGGATCCTGACTTTCTGAAAAGTTTTTTAGTCCAAACATAGAGGACATTACTTGGACCAATGCTAGAAGCTCCCCTCCATTGTCGGCTTCTCCTTGGGCCTGATCCTTAGACTTCACCCTCTCGGAGTTTACCCACCTTCGACGTTGATACTTCAAACATCCCACTGGAGCTGATGGTCATATAGAGGATCCGCGCTTCAACCAGCTGCCATCAACAAGCCCCTCTTCAGATACAACCTGCAGCCTGACCCATCAACAACCTCATCAACGTGAAATTCTCTCCAGAAAAACAACTAGTTCTGAAGGTAAACTTTCCACTGGGTCAAACCTGGTCCCTGCATCCGACCCACCCTCTATCAAGGTGGTCCTTAACTTTTGACTTTGTCTAGCATGACCAGATACCGCAGTTGACGCTTTGTGCTTCTTGGTGCTAGATTTAGTTAAAACTTCCAAAAATCATATCTCCAGTTCTCTACATCTAATTTTTGCTGTTTTGGTATATATTTTGTCATTAAACTCTACTCTATTTGTATGAATTGAAGTTGGATTTTCATTGTGTTATGCTTTCTACATTTTAACTGTTTTGGTACTGATAAATGCTTTATACAATTCTTTTAAGTTAAGCCGGACTGCTATGTGCTACAGCTACCAAGGGTTGAGCTTAGGTTTAAATTAAACAAACCCACCTGGACCTAGTTAGGAACAGTGCCATTGTTACTTGAAGAGAAGTAACATCAACTTCAACTAATAATCTTCTTTCTCACAATAAACAAATATTTCCTGCCACATAATGTCAATTTAAGTAATTACTTGGACTGTCTAGCTATACATTTGCATTTTAATATTGTGAGCAGGTGCATTGTTTTTTCATAACAACTCATCAGGAGATGCACCCAGATGTCCATCAGTATGAAACTAGCTATATAGATCTCAGTAGCAGTGGCCATTTGTTCAGTGCCACATTGCACACATGAACAGATTTTTAAATAACCTTACACAATGCAGCTCAGCAATGAAAGTTGCTGTACTTCTTTGCGCTAAGGTGCGAGAGCAGCACAGAGCCATGTTTATTAAATATGGCCTACTGCTGTTCCCTTCCCTATGCTGGTGCTCTTTAAGACTGCCTAGCGCCACATACACTCATGCACCAATGCAAAAACCTGTGTGGATGCTGCCTAACATAGGTTTTGTCCTGAAAGAGTGCCCATCCAGTGCAAAATCTAATGTATAGACATTTTTTAAAACATTTCACTCATAGGACGTGGGTGGCACACATGCAATGTGTAAAATGCAAGGCGAAATAAAAATTCTCCTACTTTGCGACTGTCTCAAGGAGGCATTTTTTTATACAAAGTCCAGTGTAACACTTTTAGTTCATAGGGCTTGGCATCAAAAGCCATAGGTTGTTGCCCTGGAATGCCCAAATACTACCCATGGAACATCCCCATAATGCACAGTAGCACACAGCAATGCAAAGCGGTATCTAACTACGAAAAGGACACTATTCCTGCACAATAAATTATTTACACTGGAAAGTAAATACCATATCATGACTTTGCACCACTTTGCGTGCCTTGTGCGATGGCGCAGTCTTCATATATCTGCCTCGCTGTCTTTTCCAGATTTTCTTTCGGGCAGAAGGCATGAGTTTCTCGCGCATTCGCCTCCCACCCCTTACAAATGTTCTGTCCCACTTTCCGCTCTTATGGAACAGATTATATTCTTTTGAAACTCTTCCCATGACTGCATGCATGTTTGAAAACATTACAGAGGAAATGTAGAGTACAGCGCAGCCTAGTAGAAATTAGAAAGTGTTGATGCATGGTGACGTATCTGGGACATTCCCGTTCCACGGGAACAAAATGCGACTGCAATAAAGTACCCATGGCGCAAAACATTCTCTTAAGCTGCACAGTCGGTACACATTTCCAATATCAGGTCTTGACATTTGCATAACTTTTTTCAGGCAGACACATTAACCCATGAATTCACTGTTTTAGTTCTTTTTTCAATGAAACTTGATCAACCACGAGTAGGTCTCCAAAACATAGGTCATCACAGCTGCTAAAAATATCCGCATGAAAACGGAACCATGCATAACTACAAGTTATATTCCCATTATGCTTTAATCTGTGACAATGTTGTTGTTTTGTGGCCCTTGATACAGTTGTTTTTTATTTTGAACAAAACGATAATACATTTGAGTTGTGGTGTAGATAATAATGGAAATGCTCTCTTAGTCATTGATCAGAAATTACATAGAAGAATGTTTATCAAAAAGACTCAAGGCCACCCACACTTTTAGAGGGAAAACAGCTCCCAGTGCCTATTATATTTACATATGAAATCAAAGAGGCACTTCATAGAATGCACTCCTGTGTTAGGTGATATGACATACTTGGGTAAGGCATTTGTTTTACAAGAGTGCTCATAGGATTGATGTCTGTAAGTAGTTCCCCATGCTGGACAATGTCCAACATATTCATATCACTGTAACCAGCAACCCTCAGACACAGATGCCACCAGATAAAGGGGAGAAGCCAAATCTGCACAATCATATTCTCACAACCACCAGTTGAAGTCATCACTGAGTTGTCTGTTGTGCTGAAAAATATAACTTTATGAAAATATTGGCAGTCATTCAACAACTGAGTGCCTTCAAAGTCTGTTCCATGGTGCAAGGTATTCATCTAAAAGCACATACAAAACTCCATCTAGTTTTGCTCACAAAGGCTGAGAGAGGAAGTACCAAATATATTTGTTTCAATCTGCACCCTTTATGGGTCAATGTCTGCTGGATCCCACACCTACACCTAGTACCATCTCCCATTAGATTTATACATCTATGCTTTCTCAAGAAGCCTAAGAAAGTTAGAGACAGCTGTAGTTTTTATGACGGAACCCCTTGGTTCCTAATGAACTACGTAGAGCTGTGACGTATGTGTCAGGGAAAAATACAATAAAAGCTTGTTTTAGAATGTTGAGTTCACAGTTACATGCAGATGAATAAATATGTGTAATATTAAGCTCCGTGTGTGGTGTAGTCATTGGCAGGTACAAATTCTGCTTCAAAGTCTTGATATGGTATTTACTTTCCAATGCAAATTCTGGAATTAGAGAACAAATTGATAAGTATGAATGCCCTAGAAGTCCAAACTAGAGGAAAAATAAATAATGAAATTTGTGAAAAGAATAAATACAATATAAATTGAAGAAATAATATATAAATAAATAATATTTGGCAAAGCATGATGCCTTTATAAATATATAGGGACTCATTTATGAGGTTTTGACGTAAGGCAGCGTTGCAAGGAATCTTGCTGCGCTGCCCTATGTCAAAACAAAAGGGCATGAATGTGCTGTATCTATGTGAAAATAGTTTTGGATTTGGCTGCGCACAAGTTTCTTGTTTGTGATTATTTGAGATTTTGTTGCGTGCCACGGAGGTTTCACTCTCTGGACCACGGAGTGTTTCAAATGAATATACTATAAATGCGTCCTCTAATCTTAGAGGACAACCCTCTGGGCGCTGCATAATTGATCGCATATGCGATAAATACCGTTCAAAGTTTGTTTTCAAAGTAATTTAAAGAGTAGTTGTTTGATAAGTATAACTTTTATTCAATCCATGAATCTGTCCTTGTATGTATATACAACTTAAATCATCTTCTGATATTTATCAGACTTTTTTAATCATGTTCCCAATGCATTTCGTGCACACATGGGCACTTCATCAGGGGAAATCTAAATGAAAAAAATAAAGATTATCTATATGAGGATCCACATCCTGAAATTCATATGGTTAATTCTTACATTTCAAATTCAAACAATAACTAATATGCTACAAGGAAAAAAAAAACTGAACATTATACGCCAGGTATTATGTGATTATCAACTGTCATGCCGAGTGATTGTATTATGATAATTGATAATTGAAAAAGTATATAATAACTGGTTATAAAATGTTGTTTGGGTTGTTAAATAATAACCGCCCAAAACGCTTTATACAAAAATATAAATCAATGTACAATGAAGAGTGATCAGGGTACTGAGAATCTGTGCATTAAAAGTCTAATAGATGTTCGATAGATTATCATGGTCTGTATATGAGTAAATCTGTGATGGATATCATCGATCTGATGCATTTCAAAAGTGAAAGAAAAACGTGAGTGTATGGCTTAAAACGAAAAACATCCCAGTGCGTGTTACTAATAATTCCAATTATCCCATACCAATATCTCAACGTGAGAATGCTACGGATGAAGTGATATTAAGGTTCTTAAGATCAAATTCCGGGGTCTTACCTTCCGGTATATGATGCCGCGTTTTGACAATAATTTCCGTGTTTCGTCGGTGTGTTAGTTCATGTGAAAACGCCATTTTTTTAAACGTGTATCAAGGTTAGTGAAAACGGACTAGCGGTCATGTGACCTATTGGTTAGTGAGTGTGAGCGCCATCTTATGGTGGGTTAATGTGACCTATTGCCTAATGGTTAGAGAATATAAGCGCCATCTTGTAGTGGGTTAATGATTCTAACTTCAAATTAATCATTTGGTGAGAATATTGATGTGTCGAGTTTCTTTAAAATAAAATGTATATATTTCACATTGTCATAGGGTATATGAGTTCTAATCAAACTAACATTGAGGTTAGATACCAAATAGGTTAGGGTTAATCTATGATATTAACATGATATTGTGTATTATTGCTGTTTTAAGTGATGAAACCTTGGATTTATCCATCTATGATGATCTAATTAAAAAATAGTAATAAGAGTTGGAAAGATATGTACTGCCGAAAGTGGTATAATATGTAAACCAAAAACATAAGAAATAAAACAGGAAAAATATAACACTGTGAGTGTCAAAGGATGAGATTATCTATGAATAAGCATTCAGTTCATTATGACAATCAATCATTACAGGTAACACGAAAATTCCAAGCGATCATTCAGTCCCTTCGGTTTCATTGAATCTAGCCTATAGATCCAATCGTTCTCCCTCTGTAAGAGGACTTTGTTGTTGTCTTTCCCTTCAATTTTCACCACTACTTCTAAAATGGTGAATTTCAGTTGTGCAATATTGTGTTGTCTCTCATTAAAATGAGTCGCTACTGTTGATTTGATGTTTTTCGTCCTGATATTGCTCTTATGTTCAAGTATTCGAGTTTTTTTTTTTCTGTTTGTTTTACCAACATAAACAAACCCACAAGGGCATTTCAAGAGATAAATTACATTTGCAGTATCACAGCTGGCTGTAACATTTAATTTTATCGGTGTCCCTCTCATTGGGTGCATGACAGTATTGCCTCTGATTATATTGTGACAGTTGCTACAGTTATAGCAGGGTATCGTTCCTTTGTGTGAGGTTGATATTGATGTATCAGTTGGTTTGAGAAGTTCCTGAATATTTTTACTTCTTGTATAGGCAAACATTGGTTCATTACTGAAAATACCTTTGAAGTCCGGTTCTCCAGTCAATAGTGGCCAATGTGTTCGAATCGCTCGTTTAAATTGATGGCTCATGGTAGAATATCTTGATACTACAACCATTCTGGATTGTTCATTCTTTAACACTGGTTGTAATAATTCTTTACGAGTTTTGAGCGAACATTTTGTCACTGCTTGTTGAAGAATCTCCTTCGGGTATCCACGTTCCTGAAATCGACGGACCATATTATCAGTCTGTATCTGTAACTCTGTATGTTCAGAGACTATTCTTTTTACTCTGAGAAGTTGTGAAAGTGGTAGGTGATTTGTCAATGGAAGTTGATGAAAACTTCTGTAATGAAGAAGATTGTTACGGTCTGTTAGCTTTTTGAATAGGGTAGTTTCAATTTTATTCCCCTTTTTTTCAATAAGACGTCTAGATATGCTATGGAAGAGTTATCAATCTGATAAGTGAACTGTATTCGTTCATTGATTGTGTTCAAATGTTCCAAAGCCTTTGTCAAGTCCGAATGTGAACCTCGCCACAAAACAAAAATATCATCAATATAACGTAAGAATAAAAGTGCGTGTTTCTTCCAAGTGTCCAAACTCAAGATGTATCTATTTTCAAAATACTCATAAAGGTATTAGCATACACAGGAGCTGCACAATTGTCCATTGAAGTGCCCGTTAGTTGCAAATAGTACTCATCTTCCCATCTGAAATAACTCTGATATAATGTGAAGGTTAAGAGCTCCATAAGGAATACTTGAAAGTCTACGTTCAATTGTGACTGTAAAAGGATCTCTTCAACTGCTTCAATTCCTAGGTTGTGGGGAATAGAGGTATAGAGGGATTTCACATCGATGGTACATAACCATGTTTCTTCATTGTCAGGCAGATTGATATTTTCTACTTTGTTTAAAAAGTCAGTGGTGTCTTTAACATAGGTATTCATCTTTATCACAAATTCTTGCAGGTGTATGTCCAAAAATTTCCCTATTGGTTCATGTATACTTCCTTTTGTTGTGACGATTGGACGAAAAGGTGGATGTTTAAGATCCTTATGGATTTTTGGAAGCATATATAGGGTTGGTGTTCTTGGATGTGATTGTATAAGGAATTGTTTTGTTTTTGCTGTGATTATTCCTTCTTCATTGGCTTTTGTTAGAATCTGGAGAAGTTGCTCTTGAAAATTTTCAGTTGGATTGTGGCCTAATGGAATATATGTTTCCCTGTCATTTACATGTGAGTTGACATGTGATTTGTAATAACTAGTATCCATTAGCACTAAGGCTCCTCCTTTATCTGCCCTTTGACAAAAAATATTGGGATTGTTAGAAATTTTCTTCAGTGTGTTTAGTTCTTTTTGGAAAGGTTCTGCAATTTGGAACGTTTCTTATAATCTAATTTAAGAATGTCAGTTTTAACTAGATTTTCAAATGAATCCAACGTTTTATGACTCACAGGTGCCTGGTAAGAACTTTTAATCCTTAATTTCTTCAATTGTGTGTCTGCTTCTTCTTCTTGAGGTTGCACAATGTTCTCAAAAAAATGACGTAATCTCAAGTTACGCATGAGTTTGAAAAGACTAACATCTAATTCCAACCTTTTGGTATGATGTGTAGGTACAAAAGACGTGCCTTTTGTAAAGTTTGAATCTCCATCTGATTTAGTTTGTATGTTGAGATATTGATGACTAATTGGTTATTGTTCAGGTTTTCTTCCCCCTGTTGCGTTTTCCCGTTTGTATGATTGTTTTCGGATTCACTGTGACTTGGTCTGTGTCTTTTGCCCCTCCTGGGTCTTCGCTGTCTTTTTGGCCATCCCCTAAAAAAGAGACATTTGTAATAGATTGTGTTGATGCTGAAGTGGATGGTTGTTCAACTGTTCCTTTTTGTATCACAGATCTAGAGTCACCTTCTGAAGGGGACGTTTCAGTTTCTGTATTCGCGTTGAAAGGTCTATTCTGTCGCCTTCTGGCGTATACTTCTGCCCATGTGTAGACTTCTCCCATCTTGTAATCAATGGTATCCCTTTTGTATTTGCGAACTTTTCGTTCATTGATTTCCTCCGTATGTTTATCCAATTGTATGTTTATGTCATCAAGAATTTTTTTCCAATCATCTTTCTCTACCATTTCTTGTAGCTCTATTTTTGATTGTGTTATTTCTTTATTTAGCTCCTCTAATACTTTAGAAAGTTCTTCTATAATGAGTAAGATTAAATCTAACGAACACTTGTTGAGAATGGCATACCATCGTTCTACAAATTTAGAATTGTTCTTACATAATAGTGGTTTCAAAGGGACTCTTAATCCTCTCGGGATTCGTTGTGCCCTGTGATATTTGATCAGGGTGCTGGCGTGTAACCGTTGATTGATTTCCCTCTTCGTGAGGTATAATAGTTGGCGTATGCTGTTTTCTTTGTTCCTTTTATTGATAATGGGTGTGGTCTCCTCATTAATAAGTGCATATATTTTTGAAGCATCATCTTCCACAAAAGCGAACGTTTCTGCTCGCATATCTGTGATTCTTGTTATTTCTTCATATGTCGTCATGTTGAAAATAGGAAATGTAACTGTGCTGCAGTCAGGTGGTTCAGACTGTATATGAAAATAGTTTTGGATTTGGCTGCGCACAAGTTTCTTGTTTGTGATTATTTGAGATTTTGTTGCGTGCCACGGAGGTTTCACTCTCTGGACCACGGAGTGTTTCAAATGAATATACTATAAATGCATCCTCTAATCTTAGAGGACGACCCTCTGGGCGCTGCAAAATTGATCGCATATGCGATAAATACCGTTCAAAGTTTGTTTTCAAAGTAATTTAAAGAGTAGTTGTTTGATAAGTATAAATTTTTATTCAATCCATGAATCTGTCCTTGTATGTATATACAACTTAAATCATCTTCTGATATTTATCAGACTTTTTAAAATCATGTTCCCAATGCATTTCATGCACACATGGGCACTTCATCAGGGGAAATCTAAATGAAAAAAATAAAGATTATCTATATGAGGGTCCACATCCTGAAATTCATATGGTTAATTCTTACATTTCAAATTCAAACAATAACTAATATGCTACAAGGAAAAAAAAACTGAACATTATACGCCAGGTATTATGTGATTATCAACTGTCATGCCGAGTGAATGTATTATGATAATTGATAATTGAAAAAGTATATAATAACTGGTTATAAAATGTTGTTTGGGTTGTTAAATAATAACCGCCCAAAACGCTTTATACAAAAATATAAATCAATGTACAATGAAGAGTGATCAGGGTACTGAGAATCTGTGCATTAAAAGTCTAATAGATGTTCGATAGATTATCATGGTCTGTATATGAGTAAATCTGTGATGGATATCATCGATCTGATGCATTTCAAAAGTGAAAGAAAAACGTGAGTGTATGGCTTAAAACGAAAAACATCCCAGTGCGTGTTACTAATAATTCCAATTATCCCATACCAATATCTCAACGTGAGAATGCTACGGATGAAGTGATATTAAGGTTCTT
This sequence comes from Calotriton arnoldi, assembly GCA_963921515.1. NCBI lineage: Eukaryota > Metazoa > Chordata > Amphibia > Caudata > Salamandridae > Calotriton > Calotriton arnoldi. The sequence goes on along the minus strand of CAWUFW010003150.1, from coordinate 226,000 downwards.
AAGATCAAATTCCGGGGTCTTACCTTCCGGTATATGATGCCGCGTTTTGACAATAAATTCCGTATTTCGTCGGTGTGTTAGTTCATGTGAAAACGCCATTTTTTTAAACGTGTATCAAGGTTAGTGAAAACGGACTAGCGTTCATGTGACCTATTGGTTAGTGAGTGTGAGCGCCATCTTATGGTGGGTTAATGTGACCTATTGCCTAATGGTTAGAGAATATAAGCGCCATCTTGTAGTGGGTTAATGATTCTAACTTCAAATTAATCATTTGGTGAGAATATTGATGTGTCGAGTTTCTTTAAAATAAAATGTATATATTTCACATTGTCATAGGGTATATGAGTTCTAATCAAACTAACATTGAGGTTAGATACCAAATAGGTTAGGGTTAATCTATGATATTAACATGATATTGTGTATTATTGCTGCTTTAAGTGATGAAACCTTGGATTTATCCATCTATGATGATCTAATTAAAAAATAGTAATAAGAGTTGGAAAGATATGTACTGCCGAAAGTGGTATAATATGTAAACCAAAAACATAAGAAATAAAACAGGAAAAATATAACACTGTGAGTGTCAAAGGATGAGATTATCTATGAATAAGCATTCAGTTCATTATGACAATCAATCATTACAGGTAACATGCAAATTCCAAGCGATCATTCAGTCCCTTCGGTTTCATTGAATCTAGCCTATAGATCCAATCGTTCTCCCTCTGTAAGAGGACTTTGTTGTTGTCTTTCCCTTCAATTTTCACCACTACTTCTAAAATGGTGAATTTCAGTTGTGCAATATTGTGTTGTCTCTCATTAAAATGAGTCGCTACTGTTGATTTGATGTTTTTCGTCCTGATATTGCTCTTATGTTCAAGTATTCGAGTTTTTATTTTTCTGTTTGTTTTACCAACATAAACAAACCCAAAAGGGCATTTCAAGAGATAAATTACATTTGCAGTATCACAGCTGGCTGTAACATTTAATTTTATCGGTGTCCCTCTCATTGGGTGCATGACAGTATTGCCTCTGATTATATTGTGACAGTTGCTACAGTTATAGCAGGGTATCGTTCCTTTGTGTGAGGTTGATATTGATGTATCAGTTGGTTTGAGAAGTTCCTGAATATTTTTACTTCTTGTATAGGCAAACATTGGTTCATTACTGAAAATACCTTTGAAGTCCGGTTCTCCAGTCAATAGTGGCCAATGTGTTCGTATCGCTCGTTTAAATTGATGGCTCATGGTAGAATATCTTGATACTACAACCATTCTGGATTGTTCATTCTTTAACACTGGTTGTAATAATTCTTTACGAGTTTTGAGCGAACATTTTGTCACTGCTTGTTGAAGAATCTCCTTCGGGTATCCACGTTCCTGAAATCGACGGACCATATTATCAGTCTGTATCTGTAACTCTGTATGTTCAGAGACTATTCTTTTTACTCTGAGAAGTTGTGAAAGTGGTAGGTGATTTCTCAATGGAAGTTGATGAAAACTTCTGTAATGAAGAAGATTGTTACGGTCTGTTAGCTTTTTGAATAGGGTAGTTTCAATTTTATTCCCTTTTTTTCAATAAGACGTCTAGATATGCTATGGAAGAGTTATCAATCTGATAAGTGAACTGTATTCGTTCATTGATTGTGTTCAAATGTTCCAAAGCCTTTGTCAAGTCTGGATGTGAACCTCGCCACAAAACAAAAATATCATCAATATAACGTAAGAATAAAAGTGCGTGTTTCTTCCAAGTGTCCAAACTCAAGATGTATCTATTTTCAAAAATACTCATAAAGGTATTAGCATACACAGGAGCTGCACAATTGCCCATTGAAGTGCCCGTTAGTTGCAAATAGTACTCATCTTCCCATCTGAAATAACTCTGATATAATGTGAAGGTTAAGAGCTCCATAAGGAATACCTGAAAGTCTACGTTCAATTGTGACTGTAAAAGGATCTCTTCAACTGCTTCAATTCCTAGGTTGTGGGGAATAGAGGTATAGAGGGATTTCACATCGATGGTACATAACCATGTTTCTTCATTGTCAGGCAGATTGATATTTTCTACTTTGTTTAAAAAGTCAGTGGTGTCTTTAACATAGGTATTCATCTTTATCACAAATTCTTGCAGGTGTATGTCCAAAAATGTCCCTATTGGTTCATGTATACTTCCTTTTGTTGTGACGATTGGACGAAAAGGTGGATGTTTAAGATCCTTATGGATTTTTGGAAGCATATATAGGGTTGGTGTTCTTGGATGTGATTGTATAAGGAATTGTTTTGTTTTTGCTGTGATTATTCCTTCTTCATTGGCTTTTGTTAGAATCTGGAGAAGTTGCTCTTGAAAATTTTCAGTTGGATTGTGGCCTAATGGAATATATGTTTCCCTGTCATTTACATGTGAGTTGACATGTGATTTGTAATAACTAGTATCCATTAGCACTAAGGCTCCTCCTTTATCTGCCCTTTGACAAAAAATATTGGGATTGTTAGAAATTTTCTTCAGTGTGTTTAGTTCTTTTTGGAAAGGTTCTGCAATTTGGAACGTTTCTTATAATCTAATTTAAGAATGTCAGTTTTAACTAGATTTTCAAATGAATCCAACGTTTTATGACTCACAGGTGCCTGGTAAGAACTTTTAATCCTTAATTTCTTCAATTGTGTGTCTGCTTCTTTTTCTTGAGGTTGCACAATGTTCTCAAAAAAATGACGTAATCTCAAGTTACGCATGAGTTTGAAAAGACTAACATCTAATTCCAACCTTTTGGTATGATGTGTAGGTACAAAAGACGTGCCTTTTTGTAAAGTTTGAATCTCCATCTGATTTAGTTTGTATGTTGAGATATTGATGACTAATTGGTTATTGTTCAGGTTTTCTTCCCCCTGTTGCGTTTTCCCGTTTGTATGATTGTTTTCGGATTCTGTGCTAGGCATAAATGTGGTATCCCTGTGTACCTCCGACCTGTGGAAGACACAAAAGGGACTGAACCTGATGTTGAACCTTTGGAAAAAGACCCCAGGGGCTGGACCTGCTCCCTATTTGCACCCAGGACAGAAGAGTGGACTCCAATGGATAGTCGACTAGCCTCCTATTAAGCTCCAGGAACAAAAAAGCTGCAAGAAACTCAATCTCTGCTGAGCCCAACTGGCATTGCCTTGGAACATGCTGGTTGCATCTGGCTGATTGAGACCTAACTGCCAAGTGGTGCCCAAGAGGTTACAGACCCTTGGTTGGTGTTAGAGTATACCCTTTTGCCCTTATTGCAGGACTGGACACTTCGAAACCTATTTGGAACTTTTCTCCAATAGAAACAGAGTCTATCACTGAACTGCCGCAATTCACAGCCGTCGACGTTGAACTGCTAGGCCTACTCAACTTGCTGGTTTGCCCCGTTGAAAAGGATCCTGACTTTCTGAAAAGTTTTTTAGTCCAAACATAGAGGACATTACTTGGACCAATGCCTAGAAGCACCCCTCCATTGTCGGCTTCTCCTTGGGCCTGATCCTTAGACTTCACCCTCTCGGAGTTTACCCACCTTCGACGTTGATACTTCAAACATCCCACTGGAGCTGATGGTCATATAGAGGATCCGCGCTTCAACCAGCTGCCATCAACAAGCCCCTCTTCAGATACAACCTGCAGCCTGACCCATCAACAACCTCATCAACGAGAAATTCTCTCCAGAAAAACAACTAGTTCTGAAGGTAAACTTTCCACTGGGTCAAACCTGGTCCCTGCATCCGACCCACCCTCTATCAAGGTGGTCCTTAACTTTTGACTTTGTCTAGCATGACCAGATACCGCAGTTGACACTTTGTGCTTCTTGGTGCTAGATTTAGTTAAAACTTCCAAAAATCATATCTCCAGTTCTCTACATCTAATTTTTGCTGTTTTGGTATATATTTTGTCATTAAACTCTACTCTATTTGTATGAATTGAAGTTGGATTTTCATTGTGTTATGCTTTCTACATTTTAACTGTTTTGGTACTGATAAATGCTTTATACAATTCTTTTAAGTTAAGCCGGACTGCTCTGTGCTACAGCTACCAAGGGTTGAGCTTAGGTTTAAATTAAACAAACCCACCTGGACCTAGTTAGGAACAGTGCCATTGTTACTTGAAGAGAAGTAACATCAACTTCAACTAATAATCTTCTTTCTCACAATAAACAAATATTTCCTGCCACATAATGTCAATTTAAGTAATTACTTGGATTGTCTAGCTATACATTTGCATTTTAATATTGTGAGCAGGTGCATTGTTTTTTCATCACAACTCATCAGGAGATGCACCCAGATGTCCATCAGTATGAAACTAGCTATATAGATCTCAGTAGCAGTGGCCATTTGTTCAGTGCCACATTGCACACATGAACAGATTTTTAAATAACCTTACACAATGCAGCTCAGCAATGAAAGTTGCTGTACTTCTTTGCGCTAAGGTGCGAGAGCAGCACAGAGCCATGTTTATTAAATATGGCCTACTGCTGTTCCCTTCCCTATGCTGGTGCTCTTTAAGACTGCCTAGCGCCACATACACTCATGCACCAATGCAAAACCTGTGTGGATGCTGCCTAACATAGGTTTTGTCCTGAAAGAGTGCCCATCCAGTGCAAAATCTAATGTATAGACATTTTTTAAACATTTCACTCATAGGACGTGGGTGGCACACATGCAATGTGTAAAATGCAAGGCGAAATAAAAATTCTCCTACTTTGCGACTGTCTCAAGGAGGCATTTTTTATACAAAGTCCAGTGTAACACTTTTAGTTCATAGGGCTTGGCATCAAAAGCCATAGGTTGTTGCCCTGGAATGCCCAAATACTACCCATGGAACATCCCCATAATGCACAGTAGCACACAGCAATGCAAAGCGCTATCTAACTACGAAAAGGACACTATTCCTGCACAATAAATTATTTACACTGGAAAGTAAATACCATATCATGACTTTGCACCACTTTGCGTGCCTTGTGCGATGGCGCAGTCTTCATATATCTGCCTCGCTGTCTTTTCCAGATTTTCTTTCGGGCAGAAGGCATGAGTTTCTCGCGCATTCGCCTCCCCACCCCTTACAAATGTTCTGTCCCACTTTCCGCTCTTATGGAACAGATTATATTCTTTTGAAACTCTTCCCATGACTGCATGCATGTTTGAAAACATTACAGAGGAAATGTAGAGTACAGCGCAGCCTAGTAGAAATTAGAAAGTGTTGATGCATGGTGACGTATCTGGGACATTCCCGTTCCACGGGAACAAAATGCGACTGCAATAAAGTACCCATGGCGCAAAACATTCTCTTAAGCTGCACAGTCGGTACACATTTCCAATATCAGGTCTTGACATTTGCATAACTTTTTTCAGGCAGACACATTAACCCATGAATTCACTGTTTTAGTTCTTTTTTCAATGAAACTTGATCAACCACGAGTAGGTCTCCAAAACATAGGTCATCACAGCTGCTAAAAATATCTGCATGAAAACGGAACCATGCATAACTACAAGTTATATTCCCATTATGCTTTAATCTGTGACAATGTTGTTGTTTTGTGGCCCTTGATACAGTTGTTTTTTATTTTGAACAAAACCATAATACATTTGAGTTGTGGTGTAGAGAATAATGGAAATGCTCTCTTAGTCATTGATCAGAAATTACATAGAAGAATGTTTATCAAAAAGACTCAAGGCCACCCACACTTTTAGAGTGCCTATTATATTTACATATGAAATCAAAGAGGCACTTCATAGAATGCACTCCTGTGTTAGGTGATATGACATACTTGGGTAAGGCATTTGTTTTACAAGAGTGCTCATAGGATTGATGTCTGTAAGTAGTTCCCCATGCTGGACAATGTCCAACATATTCATATCACTGTAACCAGCAACCCTCAGACACAGATGCCACCAGATAAAGGGGAGAAGCCAAATCTGCACAATCATATTCTCACAACCACCAGTTGAAGTCATCACTGAGTTGTCTGTTGTGCTGAAAAATATAACTTTATGAAAATATTGGCAGTCATTCAACAACTGAGTGCCTTCAAAGTCTGTTCCATGGTGCAAGGTATTCATCTAAAAGCACATACAAAACTCCATCTAGTTTTGCTCACAAAGGCTGAGAGAGGAAGTACCAAATATATTTGTTTCAATCTGCACCCTTTATGGGTCAATGTCTGCTGGATCCCACACCTACACCTAGTACTATCTCCCATTAGATTTATACATCTATGCTTTCTCAAGAAGCCCAAGAAAGTTAGAGACAGCTGTAGTTTTTATGACGGAACCCTTTGGTTCCTAATGAACTACGTAGAGCTGTGACGTATGTGTCAGGGAAAAATACAATAAAAGCTTGTTTTAGAATGTTGAGTTCACAGTTACATGCAGATGAATAAATATGTGTAATATTAAGCTCCGTGTGTGGTGTAGTCATTGGCAGGTACAAATTCTGCTGCAAAGTCTTGATATGGTATTTACTTTCCAATGCAAATTCTGGAATTAGAGAACAAATTGATAAGTATGAATGCCCTAGAAGTCCAAACTAGAGGAAAAATAAATAATGAAATTTGTGAAAAGAATAAATACAATATAAATTGAAGAAATAATATATAAATAAATAATATTTGGCAAAGCATGATGCCTTTATAAATATATAGGGACTCATTTATGAGGTTTTGACGTAGGGCAGCGTCGCAAGGAATCTTGCTGCGCTGCCCTATGTCAAAACAAAAGGGCATGAATGTGCTGTATCTATGTGAAAATAGTTTTGGATTTGGCTGCGCACAAGTTTTTTGTTTGTGATTATTTGAGATTTTGTTGCGTGCCACGGAGGTTTCACTCTCTGGACCACGGAGTGTTTCAAATGAATATACTATAAATGCGTCCTCTAATCTTAGAGGACAACCCTCTGGGCGCTGCAAAATTGATCGCATATGCGATAAATACCGTTCAAAGTTTGTTTTCAAAGTAATTTAAAGAGTAGTTGTTTGATAAGTATAACTTTTTATTCAATCCATGAATCTGTCCTTGTATGTATATACAACTTAAATCATCTTCTGATATTTATCAGACTTTTTTTAATCATGTTCCCAATGCATTTCGTGCACACATGGGCACTTCATCAGGGGAAATCTAAATGAAAAAAATAAAGATTATCTATATGAGGGTCCACATCCTGAAATTCATATGGTTAATTCTTACATTTCAAATTCAAACAATAACTAATATGCTACAAGGAAAAAAAACTGAACATTATACGCCAGGTATTATGTGATTATCAACTGTCATGCCGAGTGATTGTATTATGATAATTGATAATTGAAAAAGTATATAATAACTGGTTATAAAATGTTGTTTGGGTTGTTAAATAATAACCGCCCAAAACGCTTTATACAAAAATATAAATCAATGTACAATGAAGAGTGATCAGGGTACTGAGAATCTGTGCATTAAAAGTCTAATAGATGTTCGATAGATTATCATGGTCTGTATATGAGAAAATCTGTGATGGATATCATCGATCTGATGCATTTCAAAAGTGAAAGAAAAACGTGAGTGTATGGCTTAAAACGAAAAACATCCCAGTGCGTGTTACTAATAATTCCAATTATCCCATACCAATATCTCAACGTGAGAATGCTACGGATGAAGTGATATTAAGGTTCTTAAGATCAAATTCCGGGGTCTTACCTTCCGGTATATGATGCCGCGTTTTGACAATAAATTCTGTGTTTCGTCGGTGTGTTAGTTCATGTGAAAACGCCATTTTTTTAAACGTGTATCAAGGTTAGTGAAAACGGACTAGCGGTCATGTGACCTATTGGTTAGTGAGTGTGAGCGCCATCTTATGGTGGGTTAATGTGACCTATTGCCTAATGGTTAGAGAATATAAGCGCCATCTTGTAGTGGGTTAATGATTCTAACTTCAAATTAATCATTTGGTGAGAATATTGATGTGTCGAGTTTCTTTAAAATAAAATGAATATATTTCACATTGTCATAGGGTATATGAGTTCTAATCAAACTAACATTGAGGTTAGATACCAAATAGGTTAGGGTTAATCTATGATATTAACATGATATTGTGTATTATTGCTGTTTTAAGTGATGAAACCTTGGATTTATCCATCTATGATGATCTAATTAAAAAATAGTAATAAGAGTTGGAAAGATATGTACTGCCGAAAGTGGTATAATATGTAAACCAAAAACATAAGAAATAAAACAGGAAAAATATAACACTGTGAGTGTCAAAGGATGAGATTATCTATGAATAAGCATTCAGTTCATTATGACAATCAATCATTACAGGTAACACGCAAATTCCAAGCGATCATTCAGTCCCTTCGGTTTCATTGAATCTAGCCTATAGATCCAATCGTTCTCCCTCTATAAGAGGACTTTGTTGTTGTCTTTCCCTTCAATTTTCACCACTACTTCTAAAATGGTGAATTTCAGTTGTGCAATATTGTGTTGTCTCTCATTAAAATGAGTCGCTACTGTTGATTTGATGTTTTTCGTCCTGATATTGCTCTTATGTTCAAGTATTCGAGTTTTTATTTTTCTGTTTGTTTTACCAACATAAACAAACCCACAAGGGCATTTCAAGAGATAAATTACATTTGCAGTATCACAGCTGGCTGTAACATTTAATTTTATCGGTGTCCCTCTCATTGGGTGCATGACAGTATTGCCTCTGATTATATTGTGACAGTTGCTACAGTTATAGCAGGGTATCGTTCCTTTGTGTGAGGTTGATATTGATGTATCAGTTGGTTTGAGAAGTTCCTGAATATTTTTACTTCTTGTATAGGCAAACATTGGTTCATTACTGAAAATACCTTTGAAGTCCGGTTCTCCAGTCAATAGTGGCCAATGTGTTCGAATCGCTCGTTTAAATTGATGGCTCATGGTAGAATATCTTGATACTACAACCATTCTGGATTGTTCATTCTTTAACACTGGTTGTAATAATTCTTTACGAGTTTTGAGCGAACATTTTGTCACTGCTTGTTGAAGAATCTCCTTCGGGTATCCACGTTCCTGAAATCGACGGACCATATTATCAGTCTTTATCTGTAACTCTGTATGTTCAGAGACTATTCTTTTTACTCTGAGAAGTTGTGAAAGTGGTAGGTGATTTCTCAATGGAAGTTGATGAAAACTTCTGTAATGAAGAAGATTGTTACGGTCTGTTAGCTTTTTGAATAGGGTAGTTTCAATTTTATTCCCTTTTTTTCAATAAGACGTCTAGATATGCTATGGAAGAGTTATCAATCTGATAAGTGAACTGTATTCGTTCATTGATTGTGTTCAAATGTTCCAAAGCCTTTGTCAAGTCCGAATGTGAACCTCGCCACAAAACAAAAATATCATCAATATAACGTAAGAATAAAAGTGCGTGTTTCTTCCAAGTGTCCAAACTCAAGATGTATCTATTTTCAAAAATACTCATAAAGGTATTAGCATACACAGGAGCTGCACAATTGCCCATTGAAGTGCCCGTTAGTTGCAAATAGTACTCATCTTCCCATCTGAAATAACTCTGATATAATGTGAAGGTTAAGAGCTCCATAAGGAATACTTGAAAGTCTACGTTCAATTGTGACTGTAAAAGGATCTCTTCAACTGCTTCAATTCCTAGGTTGTGGGGAATAGAGGTATAGAGGGATTTCACATTGATGGTACATAACCATGTTTCTTCATTGTCAGGCAGATTGATATTTTCTACTTTGTTTAAAAAGTCAGTGGTGTCTTTAACATAGGTATTCATCGTTATCACAAATTCTTGCAGGTGTATGTCCAAAAATTTCCCTATTGGTTCATGTATACTTCCTTTTGTTGTGACGATTGGACGAAAAGGTGGATGTTTAAGATCCTTATGGATTTTTGGAAGCATATATAGGGTTGGTGTTCTTGGATGTGATTGTATAAGGAATTGTTTTGTTTTTGCTGTGATTATTCCTTCTTCATTGGCTTTTGTTAGAATCTGGAGAAGTTGCTCTTGAAAATTTTCAGTTGGATTGTGGCCTAATGGAATATATGTTTCCCTGAGATTTACATGTGAGTTGACATGTGATTTGTAATAACTAGTATCCATTAGCACTAAGGCTCCTCCTTTATCTGCCCTTTGACAAAAAATATTGGGATTGTTAGAAATTTTCTTCAGTGTGTTTAGTTCTTTTTGGAAAGGTTCTGCAATTTGGAACGTTTCTTATAATCTAATTTAAGAATGTCAGTTTTAACTAGATTTTCAAATGAATCCAACGTTTTATGACTCACAGGTGCCTGGTAAGAACTTTTAATCCTTAATTTCTTCAATTGTGTGTCTGCTTCTTTTCTTGAGGTTGCACAATGTTCTCAAAAAAATGACGTAATCTCAAATTACGCATGAGTTTGAAAAGACTAACATCTAATTCCAACCTTTTGGTATGATGTGTAGGTACAAAAGACGTGCCTTTTGTAAAGTTTGAATCTCCATCTGATTTAGTTTGTATGTTGAGATATTGATGACTAATTGGTTATTGTTCAGGTTTTCTTCCCCCTGTTGCGTTTTCCCGTTTGTATGATTGTTTTCGGATTCTGTGCTAGGCATAAATGTAGTATCCCTGTGTACCTCCGACCTGTGGAAGACACAAAAGGGACTGAACCTGATGTTGAACCTTTGGAAAAAGACCCCAGGGGCTGGACCTGCTCCCTATTTGCACCCAGGACAGAAGAGTGGACTCCAATGGATAGTCGACTAGCCTCCTATTAAGCTCCAGGAACAAAAAAGCTGCAAGAAACTCAATCTCTGCTGAGCCCAACTGGCATTGCCTTGGAACATGCTGGTTGCATCTGGCTGATTGAGACCTAACTGCCAAGTGGTGCCCAAGAGGTTACAGACCCTTGGTTGGTGTTAGAGTATACCCTTTTGCCCTTATTGCAGGACTGGACACTTCGAAACCTATTTGGAACTTTTTCCAATAGAAACAGAGTCTATCACTGAACTGCCGCAATTCACAGCCGTCGACGTTGAACTGCTAGTCCTACTCAACTTGCTGGTTTGCCCCGTTGAAAAGGATCCTGACTTTCTGAAAAGTTTTTTAGTCCAAACATAGAGGACATTACTTGGACCAATGCCTAGAAGCACCCCTCCATTGTCGGCTTCTCCTTGGGCCTGATCCTTAGACTTCACCCTCTCGGAGTTTACCCACCTTCGACGTTGATACTTCAAACATCCCACTGGAGCTGATGGTCATATAGAGGATCCGCGCTTCAACCAGCTGCCATCAACAAGCCCCTCTTCAGATATAACCTGCAGCCTGACCCATCAACAACCTCATCAACGAGAAATTCTCTCCAGAAAAACAACTAGTTCTGAAGGTAAACTTTCCACTGGGTCAAACCTGGTCCCTGCATCCGACCCACCCTCTATCAAGGTGGTCCTTAACTTTTGACTTTGTCTAGCATGACCAGATACCGCAGTTGAAGCTTTGTGCTTCTTGGTGCTAGATTTCGTTAAAACTTCCAAAAATCATATCTCCAGTTCTCTACATCTAATTTTTGCTGTTTTGGTATATATTTGTATGAATTGAAGTTTGATTTTCATTGTGTTATGCTTTCTACATTTTAACTGTTTTGGTACTGATAAATGCTTTATACAATTCTTTTAAGTTAAGCCGGACTGCTCTGTGCTACAGCTACCAAGGGTTGAGCTTAGGTTTAAATTAAACAAACCCACCTGGACCTAGTTAGGAACAGTGCCATTGTTACTTGAAGAGAAGTAACATCAACTTCAATTAATAATCTTCTTTCTCACAATAAACAAATATTTCCTGCCACATAATGTCAATTTAAGTAATTACTTGGATTGTCTAGCTACTATACATTTGCATTTTAATATTGTGAGCAGGTGCATTGTTTTTTCATCACAACTCATCAGGAGATGCACCCAGATGTCCATCAGTATGAAACTAGCTATATAGATCTCAGTAGCAGTGGCCATTTGTTCAGGGCCACATTGCACACATGAACAGATTTTTAAATAACCTTACACAATGCAGCTCAGCAATGAAAGTTGCTGTACTTCTTTGCGCTAAGGTGCGAGAGCAGCACAGAGCCATGTTTATTAAATATGGCCTACTGCTGTTCCCTTCCCTATGCTGGTGCTCTTTAAGACTGCCTAGCGCCACATACACTCATGCACCAATGCAAAAACCTGTGTGGATGCTGCCTAACATAGGTTTTGTCCTGAAAGAGTGCCCATCCAGTGCAAAATCTAATGTATAGACATTTTTTAAAACATTGCACTCATAGGACGTGGGTGGCACACATGCAATGTGTAAAATGCAAGGCGAAATAAAAATTCTCCTACTTTGCGACTGTCTCAAGGAGGCATTTTTTTATACAAAGTCCAGTGTAACACTTTTAGTTCATAGGGCTTGGCATCAAAAGCCATAGGTTGTTGCCCTGGAATGCCCAAATACTACCCATGGAACATCCGCATAATGCACAGTAGCACTCAGCAATGCAAAGCGCTATCTAACTAAGAAAAGGACACTATTCCTGCACAATAAATTATTTACCCTGGAAAGTAAATACCATATCATGACTTTGCACCACTTTGCGTGCCTTGTGCGATGGCGCAGTCATCATATATCTGCCTCGCTGTCTTTTCCAGATTTTCTTTCGGGCAGAAGGCAGGAGTTTCTCGCGCATTCGCCTCCCCACCCCTTACAAATGTTCTGTCCCACTTTCCGCTCTTATGGAACAGATTATATTCTTTTGAAACTCTTCCCATGACTGCATGCATGTTTGAAAACATTACAGAGGAAATGTAGAGTACAGCGCAGCCTAGTAGAAATTAGAAAGTGTTGATGCATGGTGACGTATCTGGGACATTCCCGTTCCACGGGAACAAAATGCGACTGCAATAAAGTACCCATGGCGCAAAACATTCTCTTAAGCTGCACAGTCGGTACACATTTCCAATATCAGGTCTTGACATTTGCATAACTTTTTTCAGGCAGACACATTAACCCATGAATTCACTGTTTTAGTTCTTTTTCAATGAAACTTGATCAACCACGAGTAGGTCTCCAAAACATAGGTCATCACAGCTGCTAAAAATATCCGCATGAAAACGGAACCATGCATAACTACAAGTTATATTCCCATTATGCTTTAATCTGTGACAATGTTGTTGTTTTGTGGCCCTTGATACAGTTGTTTTTTATTTTGAACAAAACCATAATACATTTGAGTTGTGGTGTAGAGAATAATGGAAATGCTCTCTTAGTCATTGATCAGAAATTACATAGAAGAATGTTTATCAAAAAGACTCAAGGCCACCCACACTTTTAGAGGGAAAACAGCTCCCAGTGCCTATTATATTTACATATGAAATCAAAGAGGCACTTCATAGAATGCACTCCTGTGTTAGGTGATATGACATACTTGGGTAAGGCATTTGTTTTACAAGAGTGCTCATAGGATTGATGTCTGTAAGTAGTTCCCCATGCTGGACAATGTCCAACATATTCATATCACTGTAACCAGCAACCCTCAGACACAGATGCCACCAGATAAAGGGGAGAAGCCAAATCTGCACAATCATATTCTCACAACCACCAGTTGAAGTCATCACTGAGTTGTCTGTTGTGCTGAAAAATATAACTTTATGAAAATATTGGCAGTCATTCAACAACTGAGTGCCTTCAAAGTCTGTTCCATGGTGCAAGGTATTCATCTAAAAGCACATACAAAACTCCATCTAGTTTTGCTCACAAAGGCTGAGAGAGGAAGTACCAAATATATTTGTTTCAATCTGCACCCTTTAAGGGTCAATGTCTGCTGGATCCCACACCTACACCTAGTACCATCTCCCATTAGATTTATACATCTATGCTTTCTCAAGAAGCCCAAGAAAGTTAGAGACAGCTGTAGTTTTTATGACGGAACCCTTTGGTTCCTAATGAACTACGTAGAGCTGTGACGTATGTGTCAGGGAAAAATACAATAAAAGCTTGTTTTAGAATGTTGAGTTCACAGTTACATGCAGATGAATAAATATGTGTAATATTAAGCTCCGTGTGTGGTGTAGTCATTGGCAGGTACAAATTCTGCTGCAAAGTCTTGATATGGTATTTACTTTCCAATGCAAATTCTGGAATTAGAGAACAAATTGATAAGTATGAATGCCCTAGAAGTCCAAACTAGAGGAAAAATAAATAATGAAATTTGTGAAAAGAATAAATACAATATAAATTGAAGAAATAATATATAAATAAATAATATTTGGCAAAGCATGATGCCTTTATAAATATATAGGGACTCATTTATGAGGTTTTGACGTAGGGCAGCGTCGCAAGGAATCTTGCTGCGCTGCCCTATGTCAAAACAAAAGGGCATGAATGTGCTGTATCTATGTGAAATGGCGCATTCCTGTGCTTTTCCCCAGTGCCGGCGCACAACGGGCTGCCATGAGACAACACAGGCACCCTTGCACCATGCTGCCTGCGTCGCGGGGCTGATTGATTTTGTGCAGGAAGGGACACCTTCCTGCACAAAATCAATCAATTCAGGCAGTTTCTTTCTTCTATGTGTGCTACAGAATGCAGCACATATAGAAAAAGGAAAGCACGAGAAGAAATAAAAACATTTCTCCTCGTTACGCCTCCCTAATGCCACCCCTGCAGTGGCGTTAGGTTCTTACACATTCCCAGGTTTACGATTTCTCGTAAATCTGGGAATGTGTCAGGTTCCCCGGGTATTGCGTGGGAACACCCACAGCAACACCCATGGAACGCCCCTTTCAAGCAGTTTTATGTGTCAAAGGGGCACATATTTATAAGGCCATGAAAAGCCACGTAAAGTGGCTTTACGTGGCCTTATAAATATGCTGTGGCACATTGTGCCTTGGAATGTCAAAAAAGTGACATTCCACCAGCACAAAAGTGCTGGTAGGACCTCATAAATGAGGCCCGTAGTGTGGTCTGGTTCTGTTGGATTGATTCCCTGGAGAAAGTAATATCAGTAGCTAGGACCCCTTTGTTTGTAAAATTACTTGTTGTGTCTTTTCCCCCTGGTCCTATGCCTTTTATTCATATTTGAAGTGGGCCCCTATATATATTTTCAGTCATTGGCAGGTACCCAGGCTGGGGAGGACACTACAACTGGAGACGAGATAGGGATAAGAATCCAAAGAACAATTTTCCTCACCCAGAGAGTTTGCCGTGGTCCAAGAAAACTGCGTGTGTGTGCCATGTGTGTCGCTGTCGAAGTACAGAATCGATGCTTAGTGCATGTGGAGTAAAAGCGCAGTTCCAGCCACGTAAAGCAGGTGAAGACAACAAAAACTTGCAAAGAATCTATACATCGATGGTCAAGAACCTGCTCGTGAAGCCATACATAAAGGTACCGCGCTGCAACACAAGACAAAGTTGTACATTATATGGAGTGTTAATGCTTGTTAGAAATGGTATTCCTGGTTGACTGAGGTATGCACCCAGGTCAGGCAGGAACCACCACTCTATTCACAGTAAATTGGACACAAAATAAGGTAACCTGTGCTCATCCTCTGGTAGCTTGGAACAGAGCAGTGAGGCTTATCTACAGACAATGTGTAAAGTATTTGTGCAACACACACACACACAGTAACACAATGAATGCATCTGAAAAAGACTCCACACAGGTTTAGAAAAAATAAGGAATATTTATCTGAGCAAAATAAGACCAAATCAACAAAAATCCAAGCAGTAGAAGTTGAGATATGATTTTCTGAAGATTAAATGCAAAAATAGTGCTTAGAAGTCACTAGCGGTTGAAAGGTTACTTGAGATCATGAGGGATCGGTGCAAATCCAAAGTTCAGACTGACCATGATCGACAGCAGGCTGGCCACACGACCCAGACAGGTCCCATTTAAGAAATACCTTGGATGGAGCTTTTGTCAACGTCGAGAGCCAACTGCGTTGTTGTCAAACTCCGTTGAAGTGAATGGAATGCATCATAGTCGAGCGGTGTAGAGCATCGCCGTTGAGCCGTGCAGGCTGTGGAACAGCTCTCATTGGGCAGCCTCTGCATCGGCACTGAAGGACGATGAGGCTAAATTTCTCATTCAGTCAATGCAATACATCAGTTTTTGATGAAAACAGCCGCAGAACCCACGTCTGAAACCCAAAACTTGGATGGGGCACCTCAGGCAAGGGAAGGACTCACAGAAGGCAGAGTACAGCAGCACCAGCAGAATTGTAGAAAGTCTTGTGAGTCCCTGAGACTTCATAAAACAGGAGGCAAGCCATTGGAGATCACTTGGAATGCACAAAGTGTAGCTGTCACCCAGCCAGACGGGTTTTGAAGACAGGCTGTCAGGCACAAAGAGCAGTAAGTTCAGCAAAATGTCCACTTTCTAAAAGTGGCATTTCTAAAACAGTAATGTGAAATCCAACTTCACTGGTGAGGGTGATTTATCATTACCATTCCAGACATATCAAACATGATAAAGCAACTCCTCTCTGATCAGGAATTACAGCTTAAATGTATTAAGGAATTCCCAATGCTGGCCTATGAGAAGGTTGGGCCTCACAGTAGTGAAAAACAAAATACACTGTTTGTCACTACCAGAAATGTAAATCTTCATTTTGACGACTCCAAGGATTCTCGAGCCTCCTGTTTTCTGTACGAGTTAGCTACCATACAACTAGAACAAAGGGTCCGGGACCCTAGTGATTCAGGTGGACATCTATTGGATCCTATCTTTACCAGCCATCCCCTTTTGGAGGTCATTGATCCAGTCCCTCTCCCTTGGACCCATCCCTATTTGATCCCTATGATCTCCAGACTTCCTAAACCATCAGCATCCTCTAAGAGGAGCTTAATGAGTTAAATTGGGAGCTGGAGATGCTTCCTGAATCAATCCCTTCCCCACTTGGGCTACAATCCGCAAGGGCCCACAATAAGATCATAGACTGGCTGACTCAGTCCTTAATACAAAATATCCCTAAGTAGACAATACCTGAAAAAGCTAACAATAAGTCTGCCCTGTGGTATGCCCCCCACCTCAAAACTAACCCTGGGCGGCAAATTCCGTTCCGCTCGCAGAACTTGCGAAATTTCGGCATTTCCGCGTTCCGCGCGGAACGCGGACATGTCGAAACTTCCGCGATCTGCGAGCGGAACGGAATTCGGGTATAAATAAAGCAGGTGCCCGAGTTGAAGCTCAAATTCTGTGAGCGAGGTTGTGGCTAAGCAGATGTGCCTTCTCTCCATTGCCACCCTGAAAAGCTAGCTGTAATCCTTGATGGAGGTCTTTGCATCCTTGATTTTCTCGAGCGCAATCCTCGTGTAGAATTCGTGAGCGTGGTTAAGCAGATGTGCCTTCTCTCCATTTCCACCCTGTAAAGTTAGCTATAATCCTTGATGGAGGTCTCTGCACCCTTGATTTTCTCGAGCGCAATCCTCGTGTAGTTCCTGTGACCAGGAGGTTCCTTCTCCTCGTCTGCCGCTGAGATCCTGCTCTGACCCTTTATAAACAAGAGGCATGTGAACGGGCCTAGAAGCCCCGCCCGTTTGGCCTCGCCCCACATACACTAGTGGTATGCACCGTCTTCCCGCCCTTTCCCCACTATGATGGACAGCTTAATCAAAGGACCCCGGTGCTTTCAGCGCGGTGGCAAAGTTACAGACACACAGGTCACTGGGGAAAATTCTTCAGGTCCTTTACGCAGCTGTAGTGTAGGAAAGGCACTATACATTTACCCAACGAGGTAGCACTTACTGATTAGCCAGTAGAAAGTACTCCAGCTGAGTAGAGGTATTGCACAAAACGGTGGCATCTTCGTGGATAAATATGCAGGGTAGGTGTGCAGAATTCGTGAGCGTGGTTAAGCAGATGTGCCTTCTCTCCATTTCCAACGTGAAAAGTTAGCTGTAATCCTTGATGGAGGTCTTTGCATCCTTGATTTTCTCGAGCGCAATCCTCGTGTAGAATTCATGAGCGTGGTTAAGCAGATGTGCCTTCTCTCCATTTCCACCCTGTAAAGTTAGCTGTAATCCTTGATGGAGGTCTCTGCACCCTTGATTTTCTCGAGCGCAATCCTCGTGTAGTTCCTGTGACCAGGAGGTTCCTTCTCCTCGTCTGCCGCTGAGATCCTGCTCTGACCCTTTATAAACAAGAGGCATGTGAACGGGCCTAGAAGCCCCGCCCGTTTGGCCTCGCCCCACATACACTAGTGGTATGCACCGTCTTCCCGCTCTTTCCCCACTATGATGGACAGCTTAATCAAAGGACCCCAGTGCTTTCGGCGCGGTGGCAAAGTTACAGACACACAGGTCACTGGGGAAAATTCTTCAGGTCCTTTACGCAGCTGTAGTGTAGTGTAGGAAAGGCACTATACATTTACCCAACGAGGTAGCACTTACTGATTAGCCAGTAGAAAGTACTCCAGCTGAGTAGAGGTATTGCACAAAACGGTGGCATCTTCGTGGATAAATATGCAGGGTAGGTGTGCAGAATTCGTGAGCGTGGTTAAGCAGATGTGCCTTCTCTCCATTTCCAACGTGAAAAGTTAGCTGTAATCCTTGATGGAGGTCTTTGCATCCTTGATTTTCTCGAGCGCAATCCTCGTGTAGAATTCGTGAGCGTGGTTAAGCAGATGTGCCTTCTCTCCATTTCCACCCTGAAAAGTTAGCTGTAATCCTTGATGGAGGTCTTTGCATCCTTGATTTTCTCGAGCGCAATCCTCGTGTAGTTCCTGTTACCAGGAGGTTCCTTCTCCTCGTCTGCCGCTGAGATCCTGCTCTGACCCTTTATAAACAAGAGGCATGTGGACGGGCCTAGAAGCCCCGCCCGTTTGGCCTCGCCCCACATACACTAGTGGTATGCACCGTCTTCCCGCCCCTTTCCCCACTATGATGGACAGCTTAATCAAAGGACCCCGGTGCTTTCGGCGCGGTGGCAAAGTTACAGACACACAGGTCACTGGGGAAAATTCTTCAGGTCCTTTACGCAGCTGTAGTGTAGTGTAGGAAAGGCACTATACATTTACCCAACGAGGTAGCACTTACTGATTAGCCAGTAGAAAGTACTCCAGCTGAGTAGAGGTATTGCACAAAACGGACTCATCTTCTTGGATAAATATGCAGGGCAGGATTCATTCTGGGCTGGCACGATGCTCCTGTCACAAAAATTAAACCTCAACAGGAAGCACTTACAGATATAAAGGGGCGCAGCAAAATCTCCGCGAGCACGCGAAATTCTGCGTGCTCGCGGAGATTTTTTGCCGTTTCGCGGAATTTCGCGGAACGCAATTCCGCAAATTCCACCCACCCTTACTCAAAACCCTAAAGAAAAACTGCTTTGGTTTTTGATGAAAACAGCCGCAGAACCCACTTCTGAAACCCAAAGCTTGGAGGGGGCACGTCAGGCAAGAGTAGGACTCACAGAAGGCAGAGTACAGCAGCACCAGCAGAATTGTAGAAAGTCTTTTGAGTCCCTGAGACTTCATAAAACAGGAGGCAAGACATTGGAGATCACTGGAATGCACAAAGTGTAGCTGTCACCCAGCCCAGACGTGTTTTGAAGACAGGCTGTCAGGCACAAAGAGCAGAAGTACAGCAAAATGTCCACTTTCTAAAAGTGTAATTTCTAAAACAGTAATGTGAAATCCAACTTCACTAGTGAGGATGTTTTATCATTACCAATCCAGACATATCAAACATGAAAAAGCAATTCCTCTCTGATCAGGAATTACAGCTTAAATGTATTAAGGAATTCCCAATGCTGGCCTATGAGAAGGTTGGCCTCACAGTAGTGAAAAACAAAATACACTGTTTGTCACTACCAGAAATGTAAATCTTCATTTTGACGACTCCAAGGATTCTCAAGCCTCCTGTTTTCTGTACGAGTTAGCTACCAGACAACTAGAACAAAGGGTCCAGGGCCCTAGTGACTCAGGTGGACATCTATTGGATCCTATCCTTACCAACCTTCCCCTTTTGGAAGTCATGGATCAAGTTCCTCTCCCTTGGACTCATCCCTTTTTGATCCCTATGATCTCCAGGCTTCCTAAGCCACAGCGTCCTCTAAGAGGAGTATAATGACAGACCAACACTGGTCTCAGTTAAATTGGGAGCTGGAGATGCTTCCTGAATCAATCCCTTCCCCACTTGGGCTACAATCCGCAAGTGGCCCACAATAAGACCACATACTGGCTGACTCAGTCCTTATTACAAAATATCCCTAAGTGGACAATACGTGAAAAAGCTAACAATAAAACTGCCCTGTGGTATGGCCCCCACCTCAGAACCCTAAAGAAAAACTGCAAGGTTGCAGAAAGGGAGTGGAGGAATCTAAATAAAACAGTTATAGGTAGTGTAGGAGAGTAGGATCTGCTTCACATGGGTACCCCCACTTTTTGCTGATGCTTCACTGTTTTTCGACCTTAGTCTGGCTGGGGCCCTGCTAATCAGAACCCCAGCCTAGCTGCTTCCTCTTTAAAATGGTTTCCATGTGCCTTAGGCACATCTCTGTTTCGAATCTGGAGTGCCCTTATAAGTCCCTAGTATATGGTATACTATGTACCCAGGGCATAGGTACCTCAGAGGCCTACCAGGGGCTGCAGCATGTATTGTGCCAACCCTGGAAGGCCATCCAAAATGACACCACAGGTCTGCTACTGCAGCCTGGGTAAGGTGGTGCATGCACTCCTTACTGTGATATAGGCTACCTATATCACTACATACATACACACATATAAACCTATAAGTCACTCCTATGGCAGGCCTTATCAATCCTGAAGGAAGAGTGTGTGGTTCCTATGTGAGAGGGTGCCCCTGCATGAGCTGGGCCCCTCTGCAGTGTTCAGAGACCCTTCTCTGATGCTGTTTGTAGTGCAGCCCGACCATATACTCTTAAGCGCATTATAACCTCGCGTTAAATGCTAACTTTGGGATGGCTGCACGGAAACATGTCGTGTTTGGTGTCAAACATCTTGGAATACTACCCCCCGCCAGTTCTGGCAGCGGGGGTAGCATTCCACCCTTCTAGAGGGAGAGACATGTACACACCGGTATACCCGGTACTGACTTTCCAGAGCACTGGCATCACAAAATGGATGCCGCTGCCACAGACACAAGTCTGGCCTCCTGCTGCTGACCGAAACTCCGGCAGGGGAGGCCTGGACAATAGGTTTCCTGTCCCAGGGAGGTGTAACCACCTCCCCAGACAGGATAGTGTGTATTGGGGCTGGGCGGGAGCACTCTCTGGTGCTTTGAAGTCCTGCACTGGGGGCACATTTGGTGTCCCTGTGCATACCCCAGTTCAAACCGGCTCAGGGCTTCCAGCCCCTGCTCTGGCGCGAAACTGGACAAAGGGAAAGGGGTGTAACCACCCCTCTGCCCTGACCCTCCCATAGGTGGGGCCACAGAGTATGTCCAACCCCCTACCTTAGTATAAGTATGGGACCCCAGTCCTTAGGACTTTAGATTTACCTGGACGAAACTCTGACACAGAATCCTGGACCTTCGACGCTCTACTTCAAGATTAGAGGACTGAAGAATCTCCCTTGGGGTCAAGGAGTGACTCCCCTGCTTGGCAGGCACCAAAGAAGCAATTGTCCGGTCTGCATCGCTGAAGGTCCCGCCGGACGCCGAAGTCTTTGCATCACCAAAGCTGAGGCCCGTAGCTGTCGTGGGTAACGTGGAACCGTGACCCCTGGACACCGATCGCATTTGCAAGTGCATCCTCTTCTAGGTTTCCCACAAAGTCGTGCTTTGGGCTTCGAGTAGCCCCAGCCTCCAGCACCAACTGCACTGAAGATCACTGGCCTCCACTCCACGAGTGTCCTGTGAGCCAGCTCCACGTGCATCGACTCGAGGCTCCTTTGCGGTCGCTAGTCCGTTGGCTAGTAGGCCCTCCTGAAGGCCAATCTTCTTCTGCTTGGGCTCCCTGGTTGCTCCAGGCGTGCCCTGACTTACCCTTGCTGGGTGAGTCCCCCAGACCTTGCTGGTCTGCAACATCGTCCTTCTTCCATTTCCACAAGACTTGCCGTTGCCAAGGCTTGTTGGGTCCAATCCGGTCGCCGATACCCCTGCAATGGACAAACATCGTGGGACAGCTCGAATCCAGCTCCTGGTTGTCGTCGACGCCTCCTGGACCTCTTGGCTGAAGAGTCAAGATGACCGTCAACCTACCTGAAGCACTCGACATCGGTGGGCATCTGCTCATCGCCTTCCTGGTCACTGGCTAGTGACCCAGACTCTGTCCCCTCTGCTTTCAGGTTCTTCAGATCTTCAATCCACCTTTGGATCCACCCGAACACTTTCGACTTGGCCGCCAGCAGCACTTTGCAGCAGATCGCCATTGAAAGCGACGACGAAACCCGACCCCGAAAGACACCTATGCACCCGGCTCCCCTGGGTGAGGTAACTCGAGTACTCTGGTGCTCCCGTGGGTATTTACACTAGAACAGCCTAGTTCTCAAAGGGTTTGCTCCAAGTCCTCCTCTAAGTGTCCCTTTTCTTTTAAATTCAAACCGCGACTTTCCCCATAGAAGTTAATGGCGATTCGCGGCTGTGTTCATACACTGCACGCGTCCCCCGTGGGTCCCCTGTGTCACTACCTTGGGTGGTTCCTTGTGGTCCAAGCACTTCTACAGGCTCTAGGCCCTGTGTCTAGCTCAGTCGTGGTTCTTATACCACTTTATTGGTATATGGTTTGGTACGCCCCTAGGGCTCAAACGTGTATTTGTGCTATTACTGTAGATAACTAACTTATAATTTATGTACTTCGAACTCTAGCCTCATAAAGAGACTAGAGGGGTGTGTTTAGCAATAAATACATATATTTTGAATATATACCTGGTGTGGTCCTCTTTCATTTGGTCACTCAAGAGATTATAGACTGGTAAAACAAGCTGCTTTACATTCCTTCAAGACTTAGCCTGAAGGCTGCTCTCCATAGCTACCACTAGGATAGCTTTCAATAAAGGTTGTCTTTAACCTATCTCCAATAAGGGGTTGTTTGGACTGGTGCAAGGTGCCCACTATAATTAGTGGACAGCATATGCCAGGCCAACTTCTCACATTGGTGTGCAGCGTGTGGGATTCCAGCTTGCTATTGTTTTACCAGATAATCTCAATTGAATTGATCAACTGAAAACCACTAAGGGTACCTAAGGTACATATAAATCAAGCCTAGTAATACAGTAAGTTCTACTGAACTTAGAGTTGTGTGTTAAGGGATAGCACACCCTTTCTACAACTCAAGAGAGTTTAGTAGGCCACACTAGAGTAGGTAGTGCATACACCACACCTCACTAGTAATGTCTTCAAAGCCAGGACCCAGTGAGTCCTTGCCAGAAGCCAGTGGGCTTCTTCCCTCCAAGTATGATAAACTCCCATTCTTTGAATTGAGAGCATTATGCAATACTAGGAAGTTGAAGGCAGGCAAAAGTGCCAGCACCCAACACCTCAGGGAGGTGTTACTAGCTGATGATCTCAGCAGGCCCCTAGGGTCTGAAGGGGTAGGCAAAGAGGGTGGGGCAGAAGATGAGGAAGGGGCCAGGGGCGAAGAAACCCAGGCCCCCCTCTGAAACTGGCCAGGAAGGTGAAAATGACCTTGTCCTGGAAAACCCAAATCCTCCTGTGGAGGAGGAGGAGGAGGATCAGACTGACCTCCCCTTTGTCCCCCCAGGAAGAATTCTGAGTGTGCCCAGAAGGTCTAGGTCTCCTTCTCAGGTGTCTAACCACTCTGACACCTCAATAGGGACCTCTGTCTCCTCTCATAGGAGGGAATCCTCTCATGAGAGGAGGAAGAGACTGATTCAGTATGAGCAAGCCCAGCTTGAACTCAGAAAACAGCAATTGGCTACATCCACAAATGGATAACTGCTCTAGAGAGGGCCTGTAAAGTACAGAGGGTCCCTCAGGAGCAGTGGGCAGCAATCTTGTGGCTCTCCTTTGCAGACAAAGGTAGAGACAAGCTCCTCACTGTTAGAGAGGAGGATGCTGATAATTACAAAGTCTTGAAGAGTGCTCTAATTGATGGGTTTGGCCTAACCACTGAACAATACAGGTTAAAGTTCAGGGATACCCAAAAAGCACAGACTCAAGACTGGGTGGACTTTGTTGATTGTTCTGCCAAGGCTCTGGAAGGTTGGTTATTGGGCAGTAAGGTATGTGACTTCACAGGATTGTACAATCTGATCATGAGGGAGCAGATTCTTAATAACTGTCAAAATCAGCTGTTGCATCAGCACCTGGTGGACTCTGATCTGACCTCTCTCCAAGAATTGGGAAAGAAGGCAGACAAATGGGTCAGAACCAGGGTGAGGCAGAAGATACAGAACCAAGGTGGTGACCCTAAGAAGCAAGATTCGAAAACCTCTGATAAGGGTGGGGAGAAGGGTAAAGATCAAAAGTCTTCCCAAGGCCCCCAAAAATCTTCTTCAGGTGGAGATTCACAGTCTACCAAAGGGAAAGGCCAAAGGAAACCATGGTGCAAGGTCTGTAAGCAAAAGACCCACTGGACCAGTGATTGCACCAAGTCCAAAGACTCTACTCCAGCCCCCACCAATGCCCCTAAGGCACCTGCTCCCCCTAGTGCAGTTACAGTTGGTGGTGGGACTACACAAGCCAAGGGTTTAGTAGGGTTGACCCTGGGTAAGGAGATGAGCTCTGACCTAGTCAGAGAACTCACTCATGCTGTCCTAGTCTGTGATGGAGGCATGGATGTGACCTCCTCTGTGAGTCCCAGTAATCTGGGCAAGTACAGGCAACAGCCCTTAATCAATGGAAAAGAGGCTTTGGCATTTAGGGACACAGGGGCAAGTGTCACCATGGTGACACAAGACCTTGTGAATCCTGGGCAGATTATACTTGGTGAAATGTACCAAGTGACCAATGCTAGCAACGTCAGAACAGACCATACTCTGGCAGTTGTTAACTTCTCCTGGGGAGGGGTAACTGGCCTTAAGAAGGTTGTGGTAAGTGCAGACCTACCCGTTGAATGCTTGCTTGGCAATGACTTATTTATTTATTTATTTATTTATTTGTAAAGCGCAGCATTCATCCCAAGGGATATCAAGGCGCTGGTCACAACAATGCTTGGCTACTGGTCTAAGGAAGTTAGTGATTGTTAATTTTTAGGGAACAGATGGGTTTTAAGTTTTTTCCGGAATAACAAGTAGTCAGGTGTAAGACGTAGATCCAAGGGGAGTTTGTTCCATCTCTGAGCTGCTAAGTATGAGAAGGACCTTCCTCCGGTCCTTACTTTCTTAATACGTTTAGTTCTGGCAAGTGCTTGATGGAGTGACCGAAGGCTCCTAGTAGGGACGTAAAACTCAATTCTCCCCTGGAGAATACTGGGTCCACTTAGATGTAGTACTTTGTGTGTATGACAGAGCAGTTTAAATACTGCTCTCTGTCGTATTGGAAGCCAATGCAGGTGTTTCATACACACTGATGCAGAGCTTAGTCTGCTTTTATTGCATACTAGTTTGGCTGCGGCGTTTTGGAGCACCTGAAGCCGCGTGAAAAGGAGCTCATTCATGCCCACAAATAGAGCGTTTCCATAATCAAGCTGACTTATGAGCAATGCCTGAGTGACTGTCTTTCTGCATTCCAGTGGAATCCATGGAAAAAGTCTGGTTAATAGTTTCAGAGTCGCAAAGCCTTTTCCGCAGAGGGCCCGCACATGGTCCTTCATGGATAGGGTGGTATCAATAATGATACCCAAGTTTCTTGCGCTCTGTTTGGGGGTTGGGGCAGCACCAAGGGTTTGTGGCCACCAAGACGCGTCCCAAATTAGGTTGGCACCCCCAAAAAGCAGGATTTCGGATTTTCCTGCATTTAGTTTTAAATAATGCTCAGACATCCATAGTGCCATCTCTGAGAGGCAGTTATGCAGT
This sequence comes from Calotriton arnoldi, assembly GCA_963921515.1. NCBI lineage: Eukaryota > Metazoa > Chordata > Amphibia > Caudata > Salamandridae > Calotriton > Calotriton arnoldi. The sequence goes on along the minus strand of CAWUFW010003150.1, from coordinate 200,119 downwards.
TTTGTTTTAGTAATTTCAGATCCTTCCTCAAGGGCCACCATCAGTTGGGTGTCATCCGTGTAAGAGCAAATGCCTATTCCCCACTTTCTACCGATTCTCGCCAGAGATGAGACATAGGCGTTAAATAGGGTTGGGCTTAGCGATGCCTCCTGCGGGACACCACAACTGATGGCGCTAGGTTGAGATCGAAAGTGCCCTAACTGAATCGTTTGAGTACGATTGTTTAAGAACGATCTGAACCATTCCAAGGCTTTGGAATGGATTCCTTTTCATAGAGGGTTTCTAGCAGTCTGTTGTGTGAAACTGTGTCGAACGCCGCAGACAAATCCAATAATATCAAGGCAACAGCTCCACCCTGGTCAGTGCACAATCTGATGTTATCCAATACTGCCAGTAGTGTAGCCTCGGTACTATTGGTAGCCCTAAAGCCAGTCTGAGAGGGGTCCAATAGGTTGTTAATTTCCAGGAAATTTGAGAGTTGTTTATTTATTAACCTCTCCATAACTTTGGAGAGGTAAGGCAATTGGGAGATTGGCCGATAATTTTCAGGATTAAGGACGTTTGTTCCTGCTTTTTAGTAGTGGAATTACAACTGCTTGTTTCCAAATGTCAGGAAATACGGCTGAATTAAGAGAATTGTTAAAAAGCTGCGTGACATAAGGACACAGAGTTGAGGCAATTTGAGAAAAAATGAAATGAGGACAGGGGTCTAAAGGTGATCCAGCTTTAACTTCGCCCATAGCTTTTAAGACCTCAGTCTCTGAGAGGGGAGAGAAGTCGCTCAACGCTGATGAGGCTTCAGCTTGGGCAGAAGTGGAGCTCAGGACCCATGCAGAAATGCTGGGCATCCCTGCAGATGTGTTTGCTGTGACCAGGTCACAAGCCAAAATGTCTAACACTGAACAGGCCTTGGATTCTGGAATAATGGACCAAGTGCCCTCCAAGAAGAGGAGTAGTAGGGTAAAGGCAGTGCCTTCTCCCTTGGCTCAGAAGGAAGATCAGTCTCTTGAGGGGGATGATCTCAGTCCTGAGGAAGGAACTGTCCCAGAGGAGCTTGAACCTGACCAGGTTGAGTTCTTGGGGACAGGGGGCCCTTCCAGGGCAGATCTGAGCCAGGAGCAGCAGAGCTGCCCCTCTCTTGAACCCCTCAGACAGCAAGCTGCTGCTGAGGCTGCTGGGAAAGCTAGTAGTCCCCATACTGTGTATTGGGATGATGGACTCTTGTACTCAGAGTGTAGAGACCCCAAGCCTGGTGCCACCAGGAGGCTGGTTATACCTCTGAAGTTCAGGGGCTTCCTATTGACCCTAGCCCATGACATTCCCTTAGCAGGTCACCTGGGCCAGAACAAGACTTGGGACAGAATTGTCCCTCACTTTCACTGGCCCCACATGTCTGAAGACACCAAGGAGTTTTGTCGCTCCTGTGTAACCTGCCAGGCCAGTGGCAAGGCAGGTGGCACTACAAAGGCCCCCTGATACCACTACCTGTGGTGGGGGTTCCCTTTGAAAGGGTGGGGATTGACATTGTTGGTCCCATGGATCCCCAAACAGCATCTGGGCACAGGTTTATCCTGGTGGTAGTGGATCATGCCACCAGGTACCCAGAGGCTATTCCCCTTAGGACCACTACAGCACCTGTGGTGGCAAGAGCCCTCCTGGGAATTTTCTCAAGAGTGGGCTTCCCTAAGGAGGTTGTATCAGACAGGGTGCTAACTTTATGTCTGGATACTTAAAAGCAATGTGGAAGGAGTGTGGAGTGACTTACAAGTTCACCACACCCTATCACCCACAATGCAACGGTTTAGTTGAGAGATTCAACAAAACCTTGAAGGGCATGATTAAAGGGCTCCCAGAAAAGCTTAGGCGAAGATGGGACATACTCTTGCCCTGCCTTTTATTTGCATACAGGGAGGTGCCTCAAAGGGGGTTGGCTACAGCCCTTTTGAACTTTTGTTTGGTCACCCTGTCAGGGGTCCATTGTGCTTGGTGAAGGAAGGATGGGAGTTACCTCTCAAGCCCCCAAAGCAAGACATAGTGGACTATGTACTTGGTCTCCGCTCCCGGATGGCTGAGTATATGAAAAAGGTAACTAAAAACCTTGAGGCTAGCCAGGAACTTCAAAAAGCCTGGCATGACCAAAGGCTGTACTGACTGTTTACCAGCCAGGACAGAAGGTGTGGGTGTTGGAGCCAGTGGCCCCAGCAGCTCTCCAAGACAAATGGAGTGGACCCCATACCATTGTTGAACAGACAGGATAGTGTGTATTGGGGCTGGGAGGGAGCACTCTCTGGTGCTATGAAGTCCTGCACTGGGGGCACATTTGGTGTCCCTGTGCATACCCCAGTTCAAACCGGCTCAGGGGCTTCCAGCCCCTGCTCTGGCGCGAAACTGGACAAAGGGAAAGGGGTGTAACCACCCCTCTGCCCTGACCCTCCCATAGGTGGGGCCACAGAGTATGTCCAACCCCTACCTTAGTATAAGTATGGGACCCCAGTCCTTAGGACTTTAGATTTACCTGGACGAAACTCTGACACAGAATCCTGGACCTTCGACGCTCTACTTCAAGATTAGAGGACTGAAGAATCTCCCTTGGGGTCAAGGAGTGACTCCCCTGCTTGGCAGGCTCCAAAGAAGCAATTGTCCGGGCGGCATCGCTGAAGCTCCCGCCGGACGCCGAAGTCTTTGCATCACCAGAGGTTGATTTCCAGACTTCCTTGAGGCTGCCCTGAGTCCCTAGCAAAGCTGAGGCCCATAGCTGTTGTGGGTAATGTGGAACCGTGACCCCTGGACACCGATTGCATTTGCAAGTACATCCTCTTCTGGGTCTCCCACAAAGTCGTGCTTTGGGCTCCGAGTAGCCATAGCCTCCAGCACCAACTGCACCGAAGATCACTGGCCTCCACTCCACGAGTGTCCTGTGAGCCAGCTCCACGTGCATCGACTCGAGGCTCCTTTGCGGTCACTAGTCCGTTGGCTAGTAGGCCCTCCCGAAGGCCAATCTTCTTATGCTTGGGCTCCCTGGTTGCTCCAGGCGTGCCCTGACTTACCCTTGCTGGGTGAGTCCCCCAGACCTTGCTGGTCTGCAACATCGTCCTTCTTCCATTTCCACGAGACTTGCCGTTGCCAAGGCTTGTTGGGTCCAATCCGGTCGCCGACACCCCTGCAATCGACAAACGTTGTGGGACAGCTCGAATCCAGCTCCTGGTCATCGTCGACGCCTCCTGGACCTCGTGGCTGAAGAGTCAAGACGACCGTCAACCTACCTGAAGCACTCGACATCGGTGGGCATCTGCTCATCGCCTTCCTGGTCACTGGCTAGTGACCCAGACTCTGTCCCCTCTGCTTTCAGGTTCTTCAGATCTTCGATCCACCCGAACACTTTCGACTTGGCCGCCAGCAGCACTTTGCAGCAGATCGCCATTGAAAGCGACAACGAAACCCGACCCCGAAAGACACCTATGCACCCGGCTCCCCTGGGTGAGGTAACTCGCGTACTCCGGTGCTCCCGTGGGTATTGACACTAGAACAGCCTTGTTCTCAAAGGGTTTGCTCCAAGTCCTCCTCTAAGTGTCCCTTTTCTTTTAAATTCAAACCGCGACTTTCCCCATAGAAGTTAACGGCGATTTGCGGCTGTGTTCATACACTGCACGCGTCCCCCGTGGGTCCCCTGTGTCACTACCTTGGGTGGTTCCTTGTGGTCCAAGCACTTCTACAGGCTCTAGGCCCTGTGTCTAGCTCAGTCGTGGTTCTTATACCACTTTATTGGTATATGGTTTGGTACGGGCTCAAACGTGTATTTGTGCTATTACTGTAGATAACTAACTTATAATTTATGTACTTCGAACTCTAGCCTCATAAAGAGACTAGAGGGGTGTGTTTAGCAATAAATACATATATTTTGAATATATACCTGGTGTGGTCCTCTTTCATTTGGTCACTCAAGAGATTATAGACTGGTAAAACAAGCTGCTTTACATTCCTTCAAGACTTAGCCTGAAGGCTGCTCTCCATAGCTACCACTAGGATAGCTTTCAATAAAGGTTGTCTTTAACCTATCTCCAATAAGGGGTTGTTTGGACTGGTGCAAGGTGCCCACTATAATTAGTGGACAGCATATGCCAGGCCAACTTCTCACAGGTAGAAAGTTAGGGTTTACCACTCCGAAGTTCATCTCACCCAGGCATCCTATTTTGAAACCAGAATAAACAAGGCCGGTAATTTCCCCAGAGAAATGTTTAAAATTGCCAACATGTTGATGGACTCTCCCTCCAGCACACTTCTACCTAAACCCTCAATCGATAGATGCATAATTTTGGCCTCTTTTTTTCGATAAAAAAATTATTGAGATCTATCAATACTTTGAAAAAGACACGGGAAGTGAAAATACTGCCACTTGCAACAATATCAGGGGAAGTTGTACTTCTAGCCTTTCCCAATTCCCTCCCCTCTCATTAGAGGAGGTGACTGGGCTTTTTAGTAAAACTAAATCAGGATCCCCCTCGACCCGGCCCCCCTCAGGATCATTGCTCATGAGCATAAAATCATCTTCCCCATTTTGCTCTAAATGGTGAACTTGTCTCTGGAATTGGAGACTGTGCCTCAGCCCTGGAAACATGCAATGATCAAAGCCACCTTGAAAAAACCCAACCAGGACCCTACATGCTTGAGAAACTTCCACCCTATTTCACATTTACCAGCTTTTAGTAAGGTGGCAGAAAAATATGTCAATAGATGTCTTTCAGATTATCTGGAAGCCAACTCTTTTTTTCACCAAACACAAACTGGCTTTCGTTCCAGACACAGCACCGAGACCGGCCTTTTGGCGGTGGTGGAAGAGGCAGAAAAAAGATTGGATCTCTGGGCAACTGTGGCTATCGTACTCCTGGATCTCAGTGAGGCCTTTGACACTGTTTACCACCCCCCACTTCTGGATACGGTTGGCAAGGCTGGTGTCACAGGGAAAGCCTTGGACTGGGTTGGTTCCTATCTAAAAGGGCATACATTTCAGGTCTTTGACAAGGGATGTACATCAAACATCTTGTCTGTCACTTGTAGGGTCCTGTAGGGGTCCTCACTCAGCCCCACGTTATTTAACATCTAACTGCAACGACTGCCGGACATGGTAGCACATTTTAGGATGTCTATAGTCGCCTATGTAGATGACATCCAGTTGATTTTTTTCCTTACGTCTGGTTCTGATCTGCCCTCAGATTATGTGGGTTATGGTTGGGATCAGATAGCCAGCTGGATGACTCAATCCTGGCTCAAGCTCATCGAAGCTAAAACAGATCTAATGATTCTTGTGAATATGTCTCCCGCCCAACACGACTTGAACTGGCCAATCCACCTGGACCCCCTACCCGACTAACAAGTCAACTATAAAAAGTCTAGGGATGTTGATTGATGACACTCTGAAGATGGCAGCCCAAGCCACTAAAATATTAGCCTGTTGCTTTGACCTTCTGTGGAGGCTGCATAAGATTTTGCTGCTGCTCCCCCAGACCTCGAGCCAGGTGGTAGTACAGGCATTAATTCTTTCTCACCTGGACTATGGTAACTCCTTATACCTGGGCTCCCCTAAAGCTGCCATTCAAAAGCGCCAAGTGGTAGAAAATGCAGCTGCACATATGCTTCTGTGTATTCTCAGGTCCCATTCGGCCCAGCAGGGGTTAAGAGATTTACAATGGCTTCCTATTGCTCAAAGAATTGAATTTAATTCCCTGTGCATGCACATAGAGTCCTTCATGGGAAATGCCCTCACATCCTTCAACAGCTTGTTACTCATTATGCCTTTAATAGAGCCCTCCACTCTTCCAAACTGCATTTGGTCACAGTTCCTGCAACTAAAAGAGCCAGGAAAGGAGGATGCTCTATTCAGTTCAATATTGCCAAGCTTTGTAATTCTCTCCCCTTAGCTATTAGGTGTATGGTCAATGAGCTGCGCATTCGAAAGCTCTTAAAACCTGGCTCTTTTGGCTTTGATTTCTAGATAGCTGCTCTTCCTCGATCTCCGGCGTCTGTGCTCCCTCTCTCTCTTAGCGCTGGGATGCCTATGGGTTGCCATGCGCTTTTCTAAATCCTATCACAGAATAGAATAAAATAGGACATGGAAAACCATACAAGTACATGTCAGACCCTTTACTTACATGGCACCCTGCCCTTAGGGTTAATTAGGGCCTACCTTAGGGGGGACTTATATGTAATAAAAGGGGAGTTTAAGGCTTGACGAGTAGTTTTTAATGCCAAGTTGAAGTGGCAGTAACCTGCATAGACAGGCACTGCAGTGGCAGCCTTGAGACAGGTCTGAAAGGATACCTCTGTCGGTGGCACAATCAGTGCTGCAGGCCCACTAGTAGCATTTGAAGTATAGGCCCTGGGTATATGATATACCACTTCACAAGGGACTTACAAGTAAATCAAATATACCAAACAAATGTAAACCAATTATACCATGTTTAGAGGAGAGGGCACATGTAATTTAGCACTAATCAACAGTGGTAACATGCTCAGAGTCCTAAGGCCAACAAAAGGAGTTCAGCAAAAAGAGGAGTATGAAGGCAAAAAGTTTGTAGGGTGACCCTTCAGAGAGGGCCATTTTCCAACAAACCTGAGAGCAGAGATCAACCAGGTGTCAGAAAGTGAAAATTGAAATTTAGAACGGAAGAAATAAATGAAGAAGTGCTCGGGATTGTACTTACAGAGCCACACATATCTGAAGTGGTTCATTCACAAAGCTGCTGGGTGATGGCTCAGAACAACTTCAGTGGTTTCCAACTAGTGAAGGGCTTCGATGGAGACCAGGTGGAGGTCACAGTTTCAGAGATTCTCCATGATGACTCTGAGGCCAGTCCATTTCAAGGCCTCAGAAATAGAGCAAATGATGCAGGATCAAATGAATAGCCAAGCTTAGCAGAAAGAGCTCCACCGTCAATGTAAGTCATTCCCATAGCTAGTTACCATGCTGCTGCCTTCCTGAAACTGCCACCTCCTTTCGATACCGCCAAAAAGCAAAATATTGGCGATAGATTGACTGCTAGGATAGAGACATTTGATAATTTTATTTATGCACTTGAAGAGATTAATAACAAAAAGATTATCAAGAATCTCAAAAATCTCACTCATGATGGCGTGAAAGAAGTCATAAAGAAAATGCTGTGAACCAACGAAGAAATCAAATGCTGTCAGATTAAAGAAGCGCTGAATCTCAAGTTCAATCCAATACCAAACATTGATTACAAAAAATACATTCTCAGTCTAGAATGCAAAAAATTTGGTGACACTATTGATGAATTTGTGGAGAGACTTGAATCACTCATCAAAAACTGTAAGTTCAATCGCTTTAATGATGAAGAAGCTATGCGTCTTAGAGTTATTGATGGATGCTTGTAAAATATATTCAGATGGCGAATACTGAGAGAAACTCTTAGTCTGGAGCAAGTGTTGATTGCTACCATAGCCAAGGAGAGTGCTGAAAGACAAGCTGCTGACATGGAGACCAGAGGTGTCCAGAGTGAATTAGTCAAGAGTATAAAAAGTAAGCCAAAGCAAAAGACTGGAGGACATAAAGTGATGTCTACACGTAAAAAGAAGTTATGTTTGTGATGTTGATTTTTGTTTTCACACAAAGGTAAATGTCCTGCCATTTGACAGATATGTAAAGGCTCTGGGTAAGAGAACCATTTTGCGACAGCTTTTAATGTGAAGGAAAAAGCAAGTGCATCACGACACAAAGACAAAATGTCCGTCACAACATTTCTGAAGCAACGTTCGGCGCACGCCCTCAAGGCGAAGGGCCAAAATCAATTGAGGCAAATCGACACTGAATGAAGTCGATCATCATCTAAATCATCGTCAAACAGTTCTTCCACCTCACTATCAAGTGAAAGTGAGGAAGATGGTTGTGCCATGTCGATGTTTGCCTTAGAGAAACGTGTGCATGTCGGACTGGCTGCATGTGAAGAAAAATGTCAGTCAAAGAAAAGTCGACATGCCAAAGAACCAAAGTCATACAACCATTGTCCGAAGAGTGCATTGAAAATAAATTATTGCTTGATACCTTTCACAATCGACATTGGTGCATCAATAAACAGAATGGCTAAAGGGAAATACAATGAACTATCTCCATTGCATGACTTACGTGATCAAAAACCAAACTGTACACATGGGCTGCATCAAAGCCCATAAAAAGTCAAGGTTCATTTGTAGCGACAATGAAACACAAGAAAAAGAAGGTGCAAGCCCCCATCCATATGCTTCAAGGTACATCGTCAAGTACCTGTCTTCTCAGTTTCATTACAGCTGCTGATATGAGTCTGATATCTGTGAATTATAACATGAATGGTCACCATGAAATAGTAAGTCAACTCCCTTCATTGTTTCATGGTTTAGGAAAGCTTAAGACTACAAAAGTAAAGTTGCATATTAATGAAGATCTCTCCTGTTGCTGAGAAACATAGACAAATTTAAAAGAAGCTGTTGAAAAAGAACTTGAATCATTACTTATGCATGGCATTATTGAGTGTTCAACTAGAGCGAAGGCATGGGTTCTCCAATAGTAGTAGTGCCCAAAAAGGACAGTGAAGGAGCTGTACACATATGCATTGACATGCATCAAGCAAACAGGGCAATTGAACAAGAAAGACATCCAGCTTCACAGATTACTGACATGGTAATACAATTAAATGGTGCAAAAGTTTTCTCTCACCTTGATTTAAATAAAGGATATCATCAGTTGGAACTCAAAGAAGATTGCAGGTACGTTACAACCTTTTCTACACATGCTCTGTTTTGATACAAGAGACTCAGTTTTGTTGTGTCATCACCTGCAGAACTTTTCCAAAAGTCATTTGATGTGTCATACAGCCTGTTGTGAAAGCATTTGGTTAAAGCGATGACATATTGATATTTAGAGCTACAAAGAAGGAGCATGATCAAGCTCTCACACAAGTAAGTCATTTACTTACTGATGCAGGTTTGACTTTGAATGCTGACAAGTGTGAGTTCCACAAGACAAGGTTAAAGTTCTTTGCCCATATCTTTTCAGATGAGGGTATGGCACCTGATCCCACCCAACACCAGGAAAACAGTAACACAGGCCCTCATCACCAGTGGAGTGGACTACGGGAATGCACTCCATGCTGGAATCACAACCCAACTACTGAAATGACTCCAGACCATTCAAAACACAGCACCCAAAATCATACTGCATCTCCCAAGATGGTCAAGCATAACCCCTCACCTCAGAGACCTCCACTGACTCCCCATCATGAAGAGATGTTACTTCAAACTACTCACCCATGCTTTCAAGGACCTCCACAATGTAGGACCAGCCTACATCAACCACCAACTGACCTTCCACAAGCCCACCAGACTAGTCCGCTTAGCCCACCTAGCTCTTGCACATGTCCCACACGTCTGTCGAGCCCGAGGAGGGGGCCAAACCTTCTCCTACCTCACTGCCAAATCCTTGAACAACCTGCCCCTCCACCTCTGGACCTCCACCACCCTTGCTGACTTCAGGACAGCACTCAGGACTTGGCTGTTCGACTAATCGGCTCACCATCAGCTCCTGGATACCCACTGGTATACAAATCCAAATTGATTGATTGATTGATTGATCCTGCAAAATTACAAGCCCTGTCAAGTGCTGATCCCCCACAAGATGTTTCTATGACACGTTCATTTCTTGGCATGGCCCAGATCTCTGTACTGGGGTGAATGTTTGACATTGTTCTGCATTCTGTCCATCAACTGTTGTTTTTGCATTTGTCACCCCGAGTGGGACGGGTATGCCCAGACGTGGGTCCCGTGCTCTCCATGCCACTGGAATCAAGCTATCCTGGCTGAAGAGGGGTGAAACCCCGAAACCGGTCCTAGGATGCTTGTTTCCAGTCCAGGGAGGACCTGGCTTGGCAGTTCGGGCTGGACTGTTCCCATGAGGCACAGGGTCAAGACTGATTTGCATATGGCTGGGTTCAAACTGGAATGGCATGGTGAGCAAAAAACGATGGATTTAGGCCCAGATCTCTGTACTGGGGTGAATGTATGACATTGTTCTGCATTCTGTCCATCAACTGTTGTTTTTGCATTTGTCACCCCGAGTGGGACGGGTATGCCCAGACGTGGGTCCCGTGCTCTCCATGCCACTGGAATCAAGCTATCCTGGCTGAAGAGGGGTGAAACCCCGAAACCGGTCCTAGGATGCTTGTTTCCAGTCCAGGGAGGACCTGGCTTGGCAGTTCGGGCTGGACTGTTCCCATGAGGCACAGGGTCAAGACTGATTTGCATATGGCTGGGTTCAAACTGGAATGGCATGGTGAGCAAAAAACGATGGATTTAGGCCCAGATCTCTGTACTGGGGTGAATGTATGACATTGTTCTGCATTCTGTCCATCAACTGTTGTTTTTGCATTTGTCACCCCGAGTGGGACGGGTATGCCCAGACGTGGGTCCCGTGCTCTCCATGCCACTGGAATCAAGCTATCCTGGCTGAAGAGGGTGAAACCCCGAAACCGGTCCTAGGATGCTTGTTTCCAGTCCAGGGAGGACCTGGCTTGGCAGTTCGGGCTGGACTGTTCCCATGAGGCACAGGGTCAAGACTGATTTGCATATGGCTGGGTTCAAACTGGAATGGCATGGTGAGCAAAAACGATGGATTTAGGCCCAGATCTCTGTACTGGGGTGAATGTATGACATTGTTCTGCATTCTGTCCATCAACTGTTGTTTTTGCATTTGTCACCCCGAGTGGGACGGGTATGCCCAGACGTGGGTCCCGTGCTCTCCATGCCACTGGAATCAAGCTATCCTGGCTGAAGAGGGTGAAACCCCGAAACCGGTCCTAGGATGCTTGTTTCCAGTCCAGGGAGGACCTGGCTTGGCAGTTCGGGCTGGACTGTTCCCATGAGGCACAGGGTCAAGACTGATTTGCATATGGCTGGGTTCAAACTGGAATGGCATGGTGAGCAAAAACGATGGATTTAGGCCCAGATCTCTGTACTGGGGTGAATGTATGACATTGTTCTGCATTCTGTCCATCAACTGTTGTTTTTGCATTTGTCACCCCGAGTGGGACGGGTATGCCCAGACGTGGGTCCCGTGCTTTCCATGCCACTGGAATCAAGCTATCCTGGCTGAAGAGGGGTGAAACCCCGAAACCGGTCCTAGGATGCTTGTTTCCAGTCCAGGGAGGACCTGGCTTGGCAGTTCGGGCTGGACTGTTCCCATGAGGCACAGGGTCAAGACTGATTTGCATATGGCTGGGTTCAAACTGGAATGGCATGGTGAGCAAAAAACGATGGATTTAGGCCCAGATCTCTGTACTGGGGTGAATGTATGACATTGTTCTGCATTCTGTCCATCAACTGTTGTTTTTGCATTTGTCACCCCGAGTGGGACGGGTATGCCCAGACGTGGGTCCTGTGCTCTCCATGCCACTGGAATCAAGCTATCCTGGCTGAAGAGGGGTGAAACCCCGAAACCGGTCCTAGGATGCTTGTTTCCAGTCCAGGGAGGACCTGGCTTGGCAGTTCGGGCTGGACTGTTCCCATGAGGCACAGGGTCAAGACTGATTTGCATATGGCTGGGTTCAAACTGGAATGGCATGGTGAGCAAAAAACGATGGATTTAGGCCCAGATCTCTGTACTGGGGTGAATGTATGACATTGTTCTGCATTCTGTCCATCAACTGTTGTTTTTGCATTTGTCACCCCGAGTGGGACGGGTATGCCCAGACGTGGGTCCCGTGCTCTCCATGCCACTGGAATCAAGCTATCCTGGCTGAAGAGGGGTGAAACCCGAAACCGGTCCTAGGATGCTTGTTTACAGTCCAGGGAGGACCTGGCTTGGCAGTTCGGGCTGGACTGTTCCCATGAGGCACAGGGTCAAGACTGATTTGCATATGGCTGGGTTCAAACTGGAATGGCATGGTGAGCAAAAAAACGATGGATTTAGGCCCAGATCTCTGTACTGGGGTGAATGTATGACATTGTTCTGCATTCTGTCCATCAACTGTTGTTTTTGCATTTGTCACCCCGAGTGGGACGGGTATGCCCAGACGTGGTCCCGTGTTCTCCATGCCACTGGAATCAAGCTATCCTGGCTGAAGAGGGGTGAAACCCCGAAATCGGTCCTAGGATGCTTGTTTCCAGTCCAGGGAGGACCTGGCTTGGCAGTTCGGGCTGGACTGTTCCCATGAGGCACAGGGTCAAGACTGATTTGCATATGGCTGGGTTCAAACTGGAATGGCATGGTGAGCAAAAAAACGATGGATTTAGGCCCAGATCTCTGTACTGGGGTGAATGTATGACATTGTTCTGCATTCTGTCCATCAACTGTTGTTTTTGCAGTTTTTGTTCAAGACACATACAAGACTTTGCTACTATAAGTGCTCCCTTAGGAGAGTTAACAAAGAAACATGTTTCATTCAAGTGGTCACAAGAATGTGAGACAAGTTTCAAGAAAATCAAGCAAGGCATTTAAACTGCTTCTAAAATGGCCTATTTCAATTCATAACTTCATACAGAGGTTGTTGTGACGCTATCTCAGTACGGTTAGGCGCTATCCCCGCACAGCACAGAGGACACCCAAATGCTCGAACGCATATTGTGGTATATGCTAGTAGAAATTTGTTCCAGACAGAACGTGCTTACTCGCAACCTGAGAATGAAAGTTTAGCCATGGTATGGGCTTGTGAACATTTCCATGTATTCCTGTAAGGAAAGCCTTTTACCCTGGTGACAGATCAACAAGCTTTACTGACTATCTTTGACACTCCAAAAGCCAAGATGTCTCTTCTCATTGAAGGGTGGGGACTAGGATTTCATGAATACAATTATCCCATTGTGTATCATCCAGGATCAAAACCCTGCTGACTTCTTTTCAAGAGTGCCAAGACGAGGTCAACATGATCCATTCAAGACGGCTAAGGCCGGGTTACATTTCATTGTAAAACCAAATGCGCCAGCTGCTATATCGTTAGCCCAGATCATCACTGCCATGATCCCTCATAGTGAAATGCTGAAATTGAAAAATATAATTAGGCATGAGTCATGGAACCAACATACTCGACCTCTCACCAGTGATGATGAATACCAAAAATACAAATACGTTAAAGATGAACTGTGCATAACTCATGCAGGAGTTATACTGCGAAGGTCGAAAATCCTAATCCAGAGAGTCTGCAACAGAAAATAATTGAAGTAGCTCACAAAGGACATTGTGGAATTGTTGCTACCAAAGAGTTTTCCAAAACCAATTTTGGTTTCCATATTTAGATGAAAGGGTTGAAAAGGAACTGAAGGTCTGTCATCTATGCAACTGCCATTCTAGAAATATTACTCAACATACTCTTAACATGTCAAAACTCCCTGAGCATACATGGGAGAGAATAGCCATCGATTTCTTTGGTCCACTCATCTTATGGTAACTATGGACGAGTACTCACGTCTTTCATTAATAGAAGATCTCTCATCCACAACAAATGAGAGAGTCATTAAGAGACTAGATGGCATCTTTGCAACATGGGGTGTTCCAGCCCTTTTGAAGTCTGATAATGGCCTGCCTTTAACAGTTGAGAATTCAAGGTTTTCATGGGGCTTCTGAACATAAAGCATCAGAAGAGTACGCCTTTAGGGCTGCAGGCTACCGGACTCTTTGAGTGTTTTATGAGTATTCTAAAGAAAGAAGTACAGTGTGCAACTCTTGAGAGACTCAGTTTAAAAGCTTATCGTTCAACACCTCACTTGACCACAGGCGAAAGTCCTGTGACTTTGATGTTCGGGAGAGCAATGACAACCAAGGAGCAACAAAAGAGAAAGAAATGAGAACACAACTCATACAAAGCACTTGGTTAACAAGCAGAAAATGAAAGCTTATGCAGGCAAGAGGTGGCATGCAAAGAACATTGAGTTTAAGAGAGGAGATCTAGTGATTGCCCAACAAATGTTGAGGAGGAAATCTGATGCTCCATTTGATGCTGACCAGTTCCACATAGTTTCGACCAGGGGACACATGGTGACTGCCCAGCGTCCTGGAAAGTCTCTAACCACAGAATCTTCTTACTCTTGGCATTTTATTAATTGGTCTTCTGCTCAAGATGGTGAAGGAAAGACTACCTGAAAGCTAAATGACTGCTGTTACCTCTTCACTGTCTTCGTAAATCTCTGACACTGAAGGTGACAGCTCCCAGCTTCCAGTAACCAGATCAGGTCGAATAATTAAAGGTCCAAGAAGGTTGAGTGAAGAAATGCAATTGTACATACACACACACATATATATACTGATTTGTAACAAATGTGAATATTTTTATTTAACAGAGGGGGAGAGGTAGTCTCTTGCGAGTTTTATGACGGAACCCTTTTGGCTTCTAATGGACTCCGTAGAGCTGTGACGTAGGTGTCAGAGAGAAATGCAATAAGAGCTTGTTTTAGAATGTTGAGTTCGCAGTTACACGCAGACGAATAAAGACGTGTAATATTAAGCTCTGTGTGTGGTGTAGTCATTGGTGAGTGCCCAGGCTGGAGAGGACGCTGGAAACCGTAATGCATTCTGTCCTAGTGCACATATGGCCAAGCACTTATCAGTCCATGCAACCAGCTCACCTGTAGCCTGACAGGTAGGGATGGACGGAACTCATGGAGTTCTGCTCTGCAGAATTCAGCAGACTACCCAAAAACACTCCGAGTGACCCTGCGGGATCCTGCGGTACTCTGGTAGTGGGCACAAGTGATCATCCACCCGTTCGTGCTGGTTTTTTACATGCCATTAACACGACGCGCACTTCAGCACTGCAAAACCAGCTAGAACCACATCACTTTATTTGCATGGGCACAGTCATTTTGTTTGACCTGCTTTACTGTTCTGTGCATGTGCTGGCCCTGATTTTTGTATCTAAATTAAATCTTGCCATCCTCCCCATCCCACTCATGCACCCCTCATTTACCTTTATTTTATAAGCATGTCTTTGTGTATTTTATGTTTTTGTCTTTTTTTTCTGTGACTTTTTTGCACTTTTTGGGGGTTTTCCCTTTCCATCCTTAGTTATTCTTTTTGTCTTATTTAATTCCTTCCATTCACCTATTTCTTTTTTTCCCCATCCAACACCATGGCAGAGCAGGGCACGACAGGGAGTGGTGGCACCAGTGTAGCTGCTACCCGCCTACCTTGCAAATGCCGGTGCTACCATGAGGTGCAGCCCGCGCCATTTTTTCAGAGGTGGATGTGGCCCCACTTGCTTTTTACGTGCAGCACCATCCCGCCTCCATACTGGCAGCAGGAGGCAGGCCTTTGAGTGCATACACCCTGCGGGAACATTGGCTGCTGTGGTGGAGAGTGCACCAGTGCGTCCCTCAGCAGTTGCCGTACCAATGGGTGGACATATTGGACCGGGAGCAAGAACTGCTCGTTCTGCTGGGTATCGAAGTTGCAGGGCTTGGTGAGTAATTATTTATTTGTTGTGTTTGGGTTCTACAATGCTAATATTTATATTCAAGTAGTATTCTGCTCGCACTCAGAGGTAAGTTAGGTTTCCATTACGAATATTATGTGATCCAGTTTAAGGTAGACAGGTACTCAGCGCTACCTAATCGTACTATTCAGCACTCACTTGGGCTGAATATTTAAGTAGCCATGCAGACTCCTCTATCTTGTCCCTAAGATAGTGGTGGTAGTAAGTAATATCAGTGAGTTAGGATTCTCTGTGTCTTTCTTTTTGTATCTCATACACTCACAAGCAATCTCCCAGTGATGTGTAGATTGTGCATTTATGCATTGAACAAAAGAGAGACTGAGTTAGGTTGACAATGACCTGGGTATGGTGGACAATGCTGCCCATTATTCATTGCAATGCATTAGTAGTTCCAATGTAGTTTAGGTTTTTGAACATTTTGAATAGGATTTAGGTTTAGGAAATTAGGAATTGATCAACTCGATACTAGTTCTATAGGTGATCTGATTTAGAAAAGTACAATGTTACTGCGTTTGCCTTTGCCTGTCAAATAATTTTTTGAAAGATTAACTGTACTAGTAAAATATTTCTTGCATCAGCACCCCAGGTCAGGAATAGGACTTTGGAGGTGGATCGGGCATCTGGGGTGCCAACACCGGTGCCGAGGCTGACAGATCTGCTGGCCCTATTAAGTCCTCTTGTTAATAACATTATTATTTCCCTAGCTTTTACCTCTCTCCATTTAGACATTTTTTTCCTTTTTTTGCTTCCCCTATGCCTGTTTCCTTTTCTTTAAAGCTCCTCTTCATTCTATCTAATGTTTGTAAAAATTTTGTTCACCCTGAATTATCCTAGTTTTTTCTATATTTCATCTGTCTGTAGCTGACTTCCTCCTTTCTGTACTAGTCTGTAGCTTTCTTCTACTTTGTTAGTAAGCTTTCCCTCTACCCTTTTGTATCTTGTGAACTGTCACTGTAAGACTAAGTGAACAGATTTTAGGACAGGTACTTTACAGTGAAGATTGCATGCCAAGTAAGCTATTCTGCACATTTGTTGAGGAGGCTTTCTATTTGTAGCTCATGCTCATACAGTAAAACGAGGGAGCAGACATGGTGAACACCCTCAAAGTTGTTTTGTATGTATTATCAACATTCATTTATACAGTAGTATATACCAGCAGTTATGATGACAGTGCAGCATGGCTAGAAAGTAATATGAAGACGATCCCATTGCATTTGCCAAGCAAGACCATATGTCCTTCATTGACCAATTCTTCCACCCATCATTGTGCTTCAGTGAGTCAGATGTCATCATAGCTCTGCCCCTCCATTACGAAACATTTTTAGCTGGCTTGACTACCTGGCTTTCCTAACATTGTTAACAAACAAAATGCCTAAAGTGATATTTTTGGTAGAAGATACTGCTAACCAAACTGTAGTGATGTATTGCAGTTGTACTATTTTGTTAAAATCAATAATAAAGGGAGGTGTTTCTGGCATCTAAAATGTGTAATGTTTTTTCTAGTCTCACAGACCATCCGTGCCGGGGCCGGCGCCATTGCAGCAGGTGTGGCGGTGGTTGGAGGGCGAGTCCCAGCAGCAGGAGGGATGGCCGGTAGTAAGTCACATTGCATGCTTATTGACAATTACTATTATACTCAGCAAGGGCATCGTGAACCCCCTGCTTTATCAGCTACAGCGGGGGTTGAGTTATTGTGGCCTCTTCTATCTGCATCTCAGCAGACAAAAGCTCATAATGAATGCTAAAAATAATGGGTTGATGGAAACGAGAAAGCAGAATGGAAGGGTAAAAGAAAGTATGGGAGTAATGGTATATGAGTGAAAGGATGCATGGGTAGCCAAAAGAATGCGTAGGTGTGAGATAGAATGCCTTCATGGGTGAAAGGATGGATGAAAGGGTACATGGGTGAAAGGATGCCTGGGTGGGTGGATGGGTGAAATGATGCTCGGGTGGGTTGAAGGATGGGTGAAAGTGTGGGTGGGTGAAAGGATGCATGGGTGGGTAAATGGAAGGATGGATGAATAGATGGGTGGATGGATGTATGGATGGATGCATTGGAATAGTGAAAGACTGGTTGAGAGAATGTAAAGTGTAAATGGTGGTTATCAAAGGGTAACTAGAACAATGAAAGGATGAATGGATAATTGCTTGGATGAAGAATAAAGGGAGTTCTTCTGGAGAGGGATGTGCTCACCTACTTCGTTTGCTTGGTTTTTATCAAATCTTTGGTTCAAAGTGGGGGGTATTTAAATTTGCTGTCTACCCCCTTTACTCACTGTATTTGTTTAGTGAGGCAGATATTTGTCCCACCCATCACCATTCATCACCTCCCTGCACATGGCATTTGGCTTACCATGACCTAACATGATTCAATTCGACACTACAGTGTTGGCTGTGCAATGTGAGTCTGCTTCAGTTAATGTGACAATTACAAAGTTTTCTATGCATTGCAAACAGAAAACAAGGTGTGTTTCCCTTCCCTCCCATTGCCCACTCAGTCACCTCCTAGTACTTCACTCCTTTATTCTTTCCTAAGTTCTGTCCCAGTCTACCAAAAAAATTGAAAAGTCCATTCTTGGCAATGCCACATTTTTCAGGCCAAGTAATTCATATATTTCATGGCTTCCGTAATTGATTTACACCTGTTCAATTTTTCTCTTTTGTTATTCGTCAACAAAAGTGACTGAAAAAGCCAAAGTTTAGGCACATGATGGTTATCAGTGGCACCCCACTATTCTATAGCAAAACAACTACCTACCTGGCCTAATCCGCCCAACTTACCCTGCTATAGAGAGTAAGTTAAGTTTCCTTTCCTTACTGCCAAGCAAATGTATTTGTTGTAAATAATTTGTGGTGGAGGGCGAGGCCAGGGAGTAAAGTGAGACTAAGTGCCTGGTTTCAAGTTTTGCGAATGGGAGAATCTGTGACAAACGTGCCACATATATATATATATCCCAATCCTTTCCCTGTACTGCAGTGCATCTTTTTCCCACTGTCTATTTACAGCAGACAGGATATCCGCATTTTATATGTGACGTGTGTTAGGTGCTTATCATTATTACTCATTTGCCACTTCGGAGTGAGGGTAAAATTGAAAGGCGTTTGGAGAACAGCAGGAATTAAAATAAGATAATTGTCCATTACAGCTTCCTCAGCTGCAGACTGCAGAGAGGAGCAAGGTGCCCGACTCACTAGCTAGCATGCCTTCTTTAATTTAGCACACTCCATAGTGCATAGTGCCTTACTCATTAATGAGATGTAAATTATATTTATTTTTCCTCACAATGTGTCTGTTTAGTTTTTTACTGGGAAATCCTTTAAAAGGAAAAAATAAACAACAGGTTTTTTTTAATCTGGTGTGCTGTTATTCTGCCTTAATTCCTTTCAGGCAGTCCGTGTTTTTATGTGAAGCATGTGTGGGTAATAAATGGCCCTGTGACTTGTGATCACATCAAATTCTAATGGCCCTGGGGGACCACCAATGTACTGCTACAGTGCCACCATTGCACAGAGCACTGTTTACAGTTTGTATTTTTTTTCCTTTCTTGATATAGCTACTTTTGCTGGTCCACTTACATGCCAGGAAATAGCAGCCTGGCTGCAGCGGCAGAGGTTGGAGGCTATCCATCTAGAAAATCAATGGCTGGTGGCACTGGAAGAGGAGGAGGCTGAGGCCCAGGGTCCCAGTTCCTCCAGACAGCCGCCAGCACCTCCAGCCTCCCAACAACATCACCAGCACCACCGGCAGCTGGCAGCCCAACCACCGATGCTGCCTTCCCCCACTTAGACCACATTTTCAGTGTCAGGTCCTGCAGCATCTATGACGAATAGACTGCAGGATGGCACACATGGAGGATAATCTTGAGGAGCTTGGGACGCAGATGGAGAATGCCCTCTTCTAGCCCTTTTTTATTTTTTGTTTTGGTGGGATGGACTTTTGTTGTGGGAGGAGAGAATAGGAATTGCGAAGGGAGCTGGGAGTTTTCTTTGGAAATTGGTGGGGGACGGGGTGATTTGTTTTGGGAGAGTGACGGGCCTGTTGTGGGTAGAGAGGGCTGGGTTTTATTGTTATAAACAAGTAAAGGGAAACATCATTGTAATCTTTTGAGTTTTTTGTGTTTTACATTTACTTTGCACTGCTGTGATTTCCTGAAGCCTATTTTTTAATCAGCTTGATTATCCAAGTGTATGCATACCAGTTAGATATAGTTAGTTATACCCTTGTCATACTAACATCTGTAACTACATTTTAGACCATTAGGGGGGTGGGGGCCTGTATTGTGTCTACAACAAACTAGATAAACAAGGAAGGGCTAGTCAAATCTGCAATAGAAGTTAGTTGCTTATTAACTAACTAGTTCACTTCACTCCATAGTTCTCTTACCTGATTAGATAAAGCAATGGCTGCTACCTCTCTCTATCTTCCAAAACTCTCTGCAGGGATTCCCAAGGTGCCGTCTTAATGGTTGTGGTAGTAGTAGCAGGCTAGTACGCAAACAGGGAAGGCATAACAGCAAGTGAGGTCCAGGTCCTACTCCCATCTAGGTGAGCTCCAACTGTAGGATTAACCAAAAGGATTATCCATCACAGACAACTCAATTGAAAGAACAAACACAGTTAGTGGGTTATATATTTATATCATAGCTTTACAAAGACTGAGACCAGACTACAACCACCACGAAAATACAAAGAAAAGAATACCTGATATTATAGCAAAAACTAACAAGAGTAACTTCTTTTGAGCAATGGGGAGCTACTTAATTAAAACTAAAGTTGCAAAATCCTCGAGTCAGGAGAAGTGGACTCATTGTCAGGGGTGGAGTTGACAAGCTTAAGTGTTTATGCAATGCAAGGCCTGAATGATGAGGCTGATGAACGATGTTCTATATCTAAATCCCTTTTATGTGTGGGTGGGTAAGTGGGGTTAGTGTGGGCAATTGCTCAAGTAATAGAAGATCCCTCAGCGAGTTGGTGTTGCTTTCACCACATCCGCCCCACCACGTGTGTGGTCCATTTATGGTATAAATTAAGTCACCTTAATAAATCAGACATCCTAGGGGAAGAGGGTTTTGGGTTTCATAAATGGATGGGGAAGGGGATTTGGGGAAAGGTGTGACATAAGACAAAAATTACACAACACCAATATTGATCAGGGCAACCATGAGCAGCACATCAACCTCAATCTGTTGTGGAAGGAAATGAAGAAATGAGTATGACACAACTCAGTTAACTGCATGGCAAACGGTCCTTCAGCCACAGAGACCCAAGTTATTATATATCTAAATGTTCTGTGAACTAGGTTTGAAAAATACAAATTATGGAGGGGTGAAAAGAACTATATTCTGGGTGCGCTGTGAGGAGCTGTATGGAGTGATAAGTGCCTGGATACCAGAGCAATGTGCATCCAACTGGTGATTGAGATTGAATAGTGACAGCAGCACCTAGGTTACTGAGAGAATGCAAATGGAAGGTATATAGGAAGGGTGTTTGAAAATGGGTTGGTGCACTACCAAAGTTAGGGTATCAAGAGGGAACATTTGAAGGGCAATGAGATGGGGGTACCAAGAGGTCAAAAAAGGAGCCAGAGGCACAGAGGTATGGGGATCCTGGACCTCGTCCCATAATGAGGGGGGTCAAAAAGTCCCTGCTAAAGTTTGCTATACATCCCTGACCAAATTTTGTGCAGCCTGACTCCCTCCGTAATTAGTGAACCCACAGAGTTCTAAAAATGATGATTGTGAAAAGAAAAATGATACTGTATTGATAAATTGGGCTGTGTATCGGCATTCTTCTATAAATGCCTGTTTTGGTACCTGGCTGAACCATTCCGGTAAGGTAAGGAGGAATGTTATAGAGCTTCCGCCTTTTGTGCAGGAGCAGAAGATACATGATTGTAAAACAGAAATGATATTGTAGAGTCAAGACGAAGGATGAAATGTAAGTTTCCGGAGAAGTGTACCAACTACCAAGACTCAGAGACAGAGCAAGAGCATACGCTGCTGCAATCCTTTATTTTATCAGTCATAGCAGATCAATTAACTGAGAAGTGAGAGCAATTTACAAATAAGTAGCCGCATGTACCGAGCTGATCAATCTCAAAATAGAAATCATGACATTTAGCCGAGTGCATGCATCATGGGATGGTGATGATGATGTGGAATCACAAAGTCTGTCTCCACTTACAAGCAACAGCCCCCCTGGGCCACAACCACAAAGGATGAGTTTTACATTTGAGACAGCACACACACACAGCAGCATTTCCCCAATCAACATATCTCTCTCAAGTCTAAAGAGCTGAGAAGGCCTTAGAGTCATCATCATGTTGGTTTCCCTTTAAAGTTGATAGACTCAATACCTTCCTTCTTCTGGCTGTTGAGATAGTCCCGCCCTGAGTCTTTCCATTTTCCTCTTGACCCAGTGTAATGAATCAGTTCAACCCTGTCCCGAGACCTGTAGTGCACTAGAAGAAAAACAGAATTTGAGTATTTTGTGTAGATTTGCGTTTGTTAACTAAAGTGACTCTTCTGGTCTTTGACAAACCAGAAAAAGGGACTTTACCCCGAAAGTAAATCTGGCTAAGTGTGAAAGGGCAATCAACTGCAGGAAAAGTTATCACCCATCAGGCCCAAAACATTGCAAATCCTCAAAATTAAGTCTACAAATGATTAGTTGAACACCCACCCTAACTGTCTACCACCACATAAATCATCAATCATCACTCACAATCACTCAATAATATATCACTCATTGGTGCAATAGTTAGTTACCTGTAACAGTCCAAGCACAGTGCTAGGTACACAATTGTTTCTCCTCTATTATGCAAGCAAAACATTGGAATTTGGCAGTTTTGTTAATCAAATGATCTTTACTGGGTCAGCCCTGCTAAGGGATGAAAAAAGAATAGGCATGGAAGGGAGGCAGGCATTGTCTCCAATGTCCCTGAAGGGAATGGGGAGGATTCTTCAGTGCACACTGGTACAACTCCAATCCCGCCATACATGCGCCTAAAAATTGTGAAGTTGCATAAATCAGACAAAAATATAAAGTTTCACTAGCTATATCTTTTTTTTTCTTTTTTGCAAAACAGTTTGACGATAAATGATTAAAAACATCTGTGGTGGCCTACTTTCAGTCAAATAAGTAGATTGTGTCCTCAAACTCAAGTGGTTTGCCCATAAATCGGTCATCATAATCTAATACACTTGGGTCTGACCAATCACCCTCATCCTTCTTTTGTGGAATTTCAGGAACAGTGTAATTGCGTGGTATGAAGTGTTGGTTCATTTTGATTATGGTCAATCTCTCCACATTTTGAGGCAAGAGACTGGTCCTTCTCACAGTGAAAACTGTGACAGCTGCACTGAATACATGCTCAGCAAACATACTGGCTACTGGACAAGCCAGATACTATATTGCTAGCCTGCTGAGCTTTGGCCATTCCATACCAATACACCAATGGGGTTTGATTCACATAAACCTCT
The DNA here is from genome assembly GCA_963921515.1 of Calotriton arnoldi. Taxonomy (NCBI): domain Eukaryota; kingdom Metazoa; phylum Chordata; class Amphibia; order Caudata; family Salamandridae; genus Calotriton; species Calotriton arnoldi. The sequence goes on along the minus strand of CAWUFW010003150.1, from coordinate 177,174 downwards.
CTTGGGTCATCCAGATACTCCTGGAATATTCTCTGAATAGTTATTGTTGCTGCCACTTGCTCGACCTCTTTTGCCTCTGCTTCTGCACTGGACTTCAGACCTGCAAATTGAAACCAACCCAATGCAGAGGTTCTGGACAATTGTTGTATTCCTGTTGTTGTTGTTGCCGCTGGTGTTATTATTGCTGGTGTTGGCTGTTGTGAGACAACAGGACTGTCCTATCTGGAAGTTGAAGGCAGCCCCCCAGAACTTGAGCCTGTGGTTGAGACTCTAATTTCCAAACGTATTTCTTCCAGGTCTCAGGCTCCCTGAACAATCCATGTCTTGTATTCTGAAAATGTAATGAAAGTGGACAGTACATTTTTTATACTGTGGATCAAGTATTGTGGCACAGATGTACTCTTTGGACAACACGATGTCTCCTTGCAACCTTGTGTTATCAGTCAAGTGAAGGATTAAGCTCTGAGTTAAAATATGCACATTTTTGTTTACACCTCCAAAGCTTTCAGCCACCATTTTTAACTGGTCCTGGGGTAGATGCAACAACGAGATAGCTTGGCCCATCGTACAATCCACCTTGCTGGCTTCCCGTGTTTACACCTCAAAAGGAAGTAGCATCTCTATCAGACGTTTGACTAGGCACCATTTGTCCATCACAAAGGACATGTTTATCACAGTTACATCCCCTCTTCTTTAAAAGTCAAACTCATTGATCAATTTTTGCTGCTCAAACAGATGCAAAGTGTAATAGGTCGAGTTCCAACGTGTTGGCGCCTACTGTATGAGGGCTTTAACCGGTACTCTATTATCATGCTGAATGATCCTCAACTGCTTCTGAGCTTTAAAAGAGTGCAGATCCTCCTGCAGGTGGTCAGTAAGTTGTTATGTCTTCTTTTTGAGAAAGTCCTGCACAATAAAGTTGATGCAATGCATCAAACACAGGACCCTAAAAATATTTACCATCTGACATGACCTTAACGATATTACTGCCATTGTCCGTGGCAACAAATCCAATTTTGAGACCTGTGGGTCACAGCCATTCAAACAACTTGCTGTTAAAGTCTTCCAAGATGTTCGCAGCAGTATGGGATTTCTCCATGGTGAACATGGCTACTGTTGCATGCCGCTGAATGCCCGTAAAACGTTCTTCAGCTCCAACACCTATAGATACCTGTTGCCTAACCCCCAGGTGATCCAATGTGCAATGATACACATGCAATCAGTGGATTGAGAACTGCTCCACATGTCTGTCCTCAGGTGGATAGTGTGCACAGTACTCTGCTGCAAAGCATGTCCAACCAATTGCAGCACATCATAATGGAGTGCTGGAACAGCAACTCTGGCAAAATTGGTCCAGCTGGGAACCTTCCATTTCGGGCAGATGGCCACCACAAATTCTAAAAATCCCACTCCTTTCACCAAAGAAAAAGGAAGGCGGTCAAGCGCTAACATTTTTGCCAGCTTCCCATTGTACAAACGTGCCCTTGGGGGGCTGCATTCGTGGGCCACCATAAGCCTAAACATGCCCATAATAGTAGCCTGGATCTTTTTCTTTTGTGGTGCCATTGACACAGGTGACTTCTGGAGAGAACTAGGAGGTGGTAGACTCAATGAGCGTCCTGGGGTGAGTCACTGTATGCTGTTGCTATGGTGTCTCCATCTGACTCTTGTGTCATTGTGAGGTTGCTGAGGCAGGAGATACTGGTGCAGTGGTGGGAACAGGGCTGCTTTGCATAAAGAACATTTCACCCTCTTCTTCCTCATCACCTTCACCTCCCACTGTGATCGGGGCCAATTCCCCTTTCTCATCACCACCAGCACCTGAAGCAATTCTTTTAAGGTGTGCCTTCCACCGGATTGCGAGGTGTTTTTTTTCATGTGTGTTGTTTGGCCTCCACTCATGTGGCAAATGGACTATATTGCAATATTATCCTCCTGCTTGCTAATCGTAAAAAGTCCCAAACTGGGAAGCTGAACTTTTTCAGTGGGCCACTGGTACCACTGACAATGCCCTAAGAACTGGAGGTTGGCAGGTGTGTAGACGATTAGCTGTCTGCAGTGTGTACTTCTATTGAGCTAGTGGTGGATGCAGGTATCGGGAGAGGCCTTACAAATATATGAGCTGGAGCTGGCGCAGGTGCCACATCCCTCGGAGCAGGTTGAATAAGAGGGGCAATGTCGGTCTCGTCTTAGCCAGCTTCCACAATGACTGACTGATCGTCATCCTCACCCCCTTCCATAATTCTAAGGCTATCAGGAATGTTTATTTTTCTGAGCCTCTCCTGGCATGTCTCGGACTCTGCCGGGGTCCAATCTGTGTCCAAGTCATCAGAAGGGGGGCTTGGGGAAGATGGTGGAATACCCTTCTTTTTGTTGCTGGAGATCTGGAAGCCAATGGTCCTAAAAGAGGAAGTTTTTGCTCAGCAGGTAGCTCAACATCCTGTTCTGCTGCTAGTTCAGGAAAATCGACTATTACTGGCTGTGACTGTTATAAAGTGTGCTCACTCTCCAGCAACTACTGGGTACTACTTTGAGAAAGAGACAAATCCAATTCAATGTCACTGCTCATCGGCATAGCCATGATTGCAGTGGCTGCATCGGTAGGAGACATGGTCTTGGGATTATGTTGGGGTGGTGCCATTGATGCAGGAGTGTTGCTCCCAGCTTGCTCCCCAGAGGATGTTGCGGCAAGTACAAATTTGCGGAATAAGGTTACAGTCTGCATGCCATTAGTGGAAAGCTGCTTCTTCTCACTAGCCACTTTCTTGACCTCATCTTTCTTTGGGACCATCTTGAAGCTGTCAATTGTCTGTCGCATTTAGCTGCACAAACAGAAGAGATTGTAGGACTCACATCATGTGTTGTGTACTCACGTCACTTTGTACAGGCCTTCTGTCTGGCAGTACTCTGGGTAATGTCTTTTGTGCACCTAAAAGCAAACAAGCAATAAAAACAATTAGTGAAATGTGGCATTAAGTGGTGTAAATAAGTTATTATCCTAAATAACTATCAAAATTTGTGTATTCATTCCAAAGTCAAACCACACCACTATAACATAAATATTTTATTTCCAATCACCACAAATAACATAAGGATATAAATGTTGCACCCACCTGTGGCAGTCAGGAAGGTGCAGGGGAAAATAGAATAATCTTCAAAAAATGAATGCTGGTGTGTGCCAATTGCAGGCAAGGGGGGCCAGGAATAAATGAAATAGTCCTTAAAAAATTAATGCTATTGTGTGCATACATATGGCAGGCAGGGGGTCAGGTGAAACAGGAATAATACTAAACAAATAAATGCTGTTGTGCTGCTGTGCGACTATGACACGTAGGGGATGGCTGGGTGGATGGATTTGGGAAAATGTAAAAAAAAAGTTAAAAAAGATTAATAATTAAAAAAATACTACAAATTAAAAAATAAACTAAAACTAAATAAAAAAAATTAAATCATTAATTGCTGGTGTACTAGAGGACTATGAGAAATCCATTGGAAGGTAAGAAGGTGCTAGGAACATTTTCAAAAAATGCATATTGTATAAAATATTGTTCATAATATTCATAATATACATATAATATACAATGATCATCAAACATTAATAAACTGATATCAGAGAAAAGTAATCATTTTGAAAAAAAACAAAAAGGCGTAGCCCTCTCCTATCAATCTCCCTAGAAAATGGCTTTAAATGAAAACTGAAATAAAGTAAACTAAGGATCGCTGCACAAAATGGCTGCCGGCCACATGGTCAACCACCAGCAAGGAAACATTGCCACAACAAAGAACACATGCAGGCCTATGTCCAAAGCACACTGCCTGGCAACACGAAATGGCCACCGGCCACATGGTCAAACAAAAAATAACCAGCAAGGAGTCATGACCACAACAAAGAACACATGCATACCAATGGCAAAAGCACACTGGCTAGTTACACAAAATGGCCACCGGCAACAAGGTCAAAACACAACAATCAGCAAGGAGGCATGGCCACAACAAAGAATACATGCAGGCCTATGGCAAAAGCACACTGTCTGGCTACACAAAGTGGCCACCAGCCACATGGTAAACCAACAGCAACCAGCAAGGAAGAATTGCCACAACAAAGAACACATGCTGGCCTATGGCAAAAGCACACTAGCTAGCTACACAAAATGGCCACCGGCAACAAGGTCAAAACACAACAGCCAGCAAGGAGGCATGGCCACAACAAAAAATACATGCAGGCCTATGGCCAAAGCACACTGCCTGGCAACACAAAATGACCACCAGCCACATGGTCAAACAAAAATAACCAGCAAGGAGTCATGGCCACAACAAAGAACACATGCAGACTAATGGCAAAAGCACACTGGCTAGCTAAACAAAATGGCCACCAGCAACATTGTCAAACAACAGCCAGCAAGGAGGCATGGCCATAACAAAGAACACATGCAGGCCTATTGCAAAAGCACACTGGCTGGCTATAAAAAATGGCCACCCGCCATATGGACAAACAACAAAACCAAGCAAGTAGGCACGGACAACAAAGAACACATGTAGGCCTATGGCCAAAACGCACTGGCTGGCTACACAAAATGGCTGCTGGCCACATGGTCAAAGAACAAGCAAGAAGGCCTGGAAAACAGAGAACACAAACAGCTCTGTGGACACCGACTACAAAAAAATGGCCCCAGGCCACATGGCATGGAGAACAAAGACAAATGGTGGCCCATGGCAAACACACTCACTGGCCAGACAAAGGAGGCCTGGCAACACTGAAGAAAACACTACCATTAATTCCGCAATTCCAAAAATGAAAATTATTTGAGCTATAACATTTTAGAACAACACTCAGCCTCCCAAGGCATCAAATATAACCCCACCTATACACTTTTTTTGCAGAAAACAAATGTGAAATACCTACAAAAAACACATTTTTAATTTAATCCAATGCCATTACTGCCCTAAATGATGTTCTAAATTACATATACCACAGAAACAGTTGTTTCATGCACCAATGACTAGTACTGGGCCTACTGGCTAGATGCCTTTTGGAAGACTGGGCCACATTGTAAAATAAATGAATATACTGCACATTTATTAACAAGCATGGAGAAAATGTACTGAACTGTGCAACATTTTTCCTTTACAAAAGATTAAAAATTAAATGCAAAAAAATAACTAGGCTCCTACTGAAACTGCAGGTCACCCAACACAATACATTTAAAAATTTGAATAAAAGTACAAATAAATACTGGTGCATGCCCTCTATCAAACAAACAACATCCTCATACAACAGTTTTTGAACTTCCCTGTGTTATCACAAACACAAAGTCCTTAAATTCAATGGTACATATGCAGCAGACAAAGAGAGTGATCCTTCCAGCTCCAAATCCAAATGAAAAGTGACAGATTTTCAATAAACGTAAATATGTCAAATTCAGTTTTACTAAAACACAAAATGAAGCTTTAATTACCCTGGCAAAATGCAGGGAAATAATAATCAAACCTGTGGATAAAAGGGGAGCATTATTATACACGACAAAACTGCTTACGACACAGAAGGACTGAGGCAGTTATAGAATGAACATTTCTATCAGAGACTCTCTAAAAACCCTACCACTTCCATTCAAAAGGAGAATGCCAATGTGACTAGATCTGGCCTTGATGGCCTATGGCTCAGCCAAAAAGAATTTGACAATTTGAATAAAAAGGATTTTTCCATTCTGCATTTTATACGCTTCAAAAAATCCACAAGGATGAAAATCATCCTCCCGGGAGACCTATAGTTGCAGGATGTCAATTAATACTACAACCTTTAGCTGAGTATGTTGACTTCTTCATACAACCGTTTATTACACATACTAGGTCATATACTAGAGGGAGCCTTGCAGTAATTACATGAATCGAGGGGCTAGATTTGAGGCCAATTCTAACATCCTTGTGACAATGGACATCGAAAGCCTCTATACAAACATTCCCCGATCAGAGACATTATCAGTGATTCAAAGCACATTACAGTCGAGACCACGTACACATGAAGTACCTACTAGCTTTATTGTATACATGCAAGGATTGCCTTGGAACGTAACTACTTCATTTTCAATGGCGATCTTTATGCCCAATATAAAAGGAGTTGCAATGGGGGCAATTTTTGCCCCAGACATAGCCAATCTGTATGTCTCCTCAGTTGAAGTAAAATGCATCTATAATAATAATCCTTCTAGCCATAATGTGCAAAAATGGCTAAGATATGTAGATTACATTTTTATGATTTGGCATGGTTCTACAACTGATTTGGTGGAGTTCCAAAAATTGATTAATGCACAGGACATCAATTTACAATTCGCTATTGAATACAACAACCATTCAATACATTTTTTAGATTTGAAAATTTCAAATGATCAAGGCTCATTTTATATGTGCCTGTAAACCAACAGCCAGGAATGCACTTTTTAAATATACAAGCAATCATCCAAGAAACTTGAGAGATAATCTCCCCTTTGGACAGTTTTTGAGGATTAAAGGCAACTGTACCAAAAGGGTTGATTATTTTGCTGAAGCTAAAATCCTAGTGTCTAAATTGGTGACAAGAGGCTATCCATACTGTCTAGTGAAACATGCATTAAAACAAGCATGGTACTGATGGAGCAAGGACTCATAAATGAGACTTGCTCGGAAGCAATCCTTACGTTTTAACTCACTAACGACTTACTAACGATGTGTTTGTAATTAATAATTGCATTTAGAACAAGACACGCAGGACAAGGAAGCTTGCCTATGTGTTTACTAACGGCAATAACATGAACGAAGGACTAAAAACGCACTTTAACAGGGGTTCTTTACTGCGCATGCGTCTACTACATCTACGTAGTTTGACGTACTAATGCTTGGAGGGAAAAATCTTGCGCCTGCGCAATAGACAATAAAATGGCCGCTTGAAAGCTCACATGCATGGCACCTGTTTAGCTGAAATAGAATACAAGTTTTATACTAACGCAAATGCAGAAAGGGTAATAATAAATGAAGTGGGTTAGAGTAGAGGTTGGTGGTGTACAGTGAAACCATTTATTTTTTAAAATAACATCTCTTCTTTTGACTTTATTATTAGTGTGCATTTGGGCCCTCTATATTTGTCTGAATCGAGCTGACTGTCTTGACCCTACGCATGCGTACTGGCGAGAAATACGAAAAGATGAGTAAGGACTTGTCACGCATCCAAGGCCAGCGAAGATGTGCCCTGGGAACATGAGGGTGGAGAGTTCATATGAAGGAGCTTTATTCATAATATCGCAACATTTGTATTAATAAAGTTTGGAGATGTATGGGAAAGGAAATGATTTAATAAAGTTTGAGGGGAGGGATTTGAATACAATGGTTTAAAGAAATAAGCGAAATGTAAGCATGGTGTGACGATCATCCTACCCTTGCCTGACCAATCAGAAGTTAGCATTTTACAATATTGAAACATTAATGGGTGGTACTCGGTAATGGAAAGGTATAATTGAGATAGTTTCAGTTAGTTAGTTTAGCTTTTTGGGAGCAGACACGAGAGAGCTTTTTGACGGGAGTCTTGCTGATGATTCGAGAGCAGACACGGGGAGAAGCGTCGATGTTGTCGGTGCTGGGGGTGGTGCTGAAGCTGTGAGACGCTGATGAAGAAAATCGAATGCAGAACCATCTACTTATCTTAAGTGGGTTAGAAAGAAGATCGCGGAAGAACCACGAGGAGGAAGAGAGTGTCATAGAGGGGTGCATCGCAGTCGTCGGTATTTAGAGAGTTGAAGTATCCTGTCCTGATTCCTGTCCTGAGGTCTTTGTCTCCTGATCTATCCCGGGGGACCCTAACCAGCCCTTTGGCCAGGGGGTTGGTCTTCACACCATACTTGGTAAATATAAATTCATCATATTGATAGATGTTCTTCTCTCTGTGTCCTCTTCTTTCTGAGCATAGTTATTGTGTGGATCTGAATTGCTAAATGCCTATTTGAAACTTGATTGAATTGACACTCTTGCGAATGAGGGTTTTTGTACTGAAACGTTTGAGATGGTTCACATGCAATTAATTTAGATAAAGATTTTAAAACTTCCCGAGTCTGTGATTATTTCATTTAATCAAGAAATGTTTAATAAGTTATGTTAATTATCACCATCAACTAGTTCCAACTAATGGTCCATTGACCAGAGGAAAGAACTAATTGATCAGTGAAAAGGTTTAGTTAGGGAAAGAAATAACTAGATCTTGAAGTATGAAAATCATTAACTAAGTTTTCCAGCGGTCTACATGGTGTTTTTGTGGAAGTAGTTATATGGGCCCAGGTGTGTATATGGTTGTGTTGTTAGTACACCGCTGGATCAGTTTTCTGGTAGCAGAGCTATGGTTATTATTGACTAGTTTGGTGATAAGTATAGATTATTAATTATTTGGTTTATGTTTAACAAAAAAAGTTAGCGTCTTGTTTTATGTCGTCTGGAAAATTCCCGGGGAATGAATAGCGGGTGGCGATAGAAACCACACTGCAGAGAGGTTACTCGTCTGTTGAAATAACACTGAGAAGCTAGGTAGGGCTGGCAGTGTTAAGGTAGGGACTATTTTCTGTGTAAAAGTGAGAGTGATTGATAGCAAAGAGTTCGCTAGTGAAACTTTAGGCGTTATATCACCTAGAAAGGGTAACCCTGAAGGAGTAGCAGCGTCTTCTAAGCTAGATTGACAGCAAAAGGAGTTCGCTGGTGAAACTTTGGTCTCAAATTTACCAAAACGGGTGACATCGGAGGAGTAGCAGGTTCTCTGGAGCTTATGTGAAGAGTAAGCGGAAGGTTTTACTCACAGTAGAAAGAAATAAACTATCCTTTGATTTAGAGGAACAGACAGAGTAGCGAATATTTTTATATCGTTAATAAAGAATTTTTAAGAAAATATTGAGAAATAAAGTTTTTGCATTACCTTGTGAAGGGAGGGTCAGTTGCCGGAGTGGTACTGACATCACAGTGAGCCGCGCTGGGATTGGTAGAAACAGCGGGCGTGTGACAGGAGCAGCCTTGTAAAGGAGGGGTCAGTAGTAAGGAGCAGAACTGACGTCAGGAAAAGGCCACCCAGACATTGGTCAGACCACAGGTGTGAGCCTGATTTGATTGGATAGCCGGTTAGAAGCCGCGCTAGGATTGGTGGAGAGAAGGATTGTATGCGGGATTTTGATTTGACTGTTAGTGCAAGACGTACAAGTAGAAGATTTCTAGGGTTTGCAGAATACAATTTCCTACATCGTTCTTCAAGGATGTATGGAGAAAAATGAAAGATGTCATTTTTAAGGAAAATTAAGAATTTCTTTGTAAAGGATAAGCCTGTGTTGACTAGAGAGGGAATTCCTATTCCGAAGACACCAGCATCTTTTATGATGATGGAAAGAGGATATCATACCTGCGTGTGGTTGGAAAACTGGATAGAATACACGAAGGATGATGGTGTGTTAGCGTTTCCTAAGGATGGTACGTTTAATGGGAGGATTCTTCAGAATTTGAGATTGAAGATGAATGATTTGGAACCTAGACCTAGGTTAACTCAATATGAGGCTTTGGGAGAATGGGAGACTGAGTCATATGAACGAGAGAAATGCAGAGGTGGAAGGTATAGAGGATTCTTTCCCAGACACTTGCATGAGTCACGCGAAGGGCAGATGAAACAATAGAGGAGAGCTATGGTATCAGAAGGGTTATACCCAGTGTTAATGGCTGAGGAACAGTCTGGAGGGAAGTGTAAGGAGAAAACGAAACACATGAACTCAGCAGGATATGGTGAATAAGATGATGAGTTGTTAGAGGATATTTTAATAAAAAATCCACCACTGTATCAGGAAGCAACTAGTAAGGTTACCCCAAGTGCACCAGTAATGGGAATGCAATTACCCCACATATTTTACATGAGACATCATACAACAGAGTGTTGTAGGATAGTGAAAGAGATGCTTTGAATAAAACTAGAGAAGAACTAGTTCAAAAGATAAGTCAATTAAATTTGAATACTGAAGCTTTGACAGTACCAGTGACCATTGGTCCGGTGATCCCATTGTATGGAGATAATAAGATTTGCCAGAAACCACAACCTGTGACAGTTCCATTAAATAGTCCTAGAAAAGAAATAATAATTACAGATGATCAGGTTAGCGAAAGTGAGTCAATTATTTCATTAATGGATCTCCCTAATGTGGAACCTCTGATGGAAACTCCAAAGAGATTTACGCCTATGAATTTGAGAGAAAGAAGACCTTTGGTTCCTGCTGGAACTGGAGGCGGAACAGTGGTCACCTCTGAAGAAATAGAAAGGTGGGCTCAGGAAAGAGATAATCAGACCCCAACACCAAAGATTTTAGATATCAGCAGATTGAAAGTGGAATTGGAAGAAATGATGACAGGATGTGTGGGTACAGAAAGATTGAACGCTTACAATGATGAGGAATTATTATTTTTGTGTAAGAGTATAACCAGAAGGGCAAGAGTATTTCATGAGAGATTGACTGAAGTTGCTTCAGAAATCGGAATAGACATAGGGAAATCAAAGTTGTTACAGAAACCATATCGGGTGGACTTTACTGATAAAGATTTGGAAAGTGTAAATGCTTCTGGAAAGAGACTATAGATAAAGGAATTAATGAACATTTTGCGAAAATGGGGAGACATTGATAAATGGAGAATTAGATGGATAACAAAGAAAGAGGAAGTACAAGCGAGAGAAGCAGCAGCTGCATTTCCAGTAAGAGAATCAAGCAAAGTGGAAAAATTGTGTCCAATGAGAGAGGTTCCAGGAGGTGGATATGTTCATGTTCCTTGGAGTAGACAAGATATTTTGTCATTCACAAATGATTTTCCAAAGCTGAGAGAAAAACCAGTTGAGTGGTACAAACAGGTAGAGAGATTTGTGAAGGTTTCAAAGGTGTTATTGAAAGACTTGGATGGTCTATTTGATATAGTGGTACCTGCTGATTTATGGACAGAATGTAAGATCACAATTGATTGGCCTAATGAGGAGTACCCTAGAGATGCAAAGACAGGGGCACCCTCGGAGGAGGTGATGAAAAAGTATCACCAAGTGATTACGTATTTGAAAGGGAAAATCCCTCCTAAAGAAACAGATTGGATAAAGATAGATAGAACAACCCAAGAACCAAATGAATCTGTACATGCGTACTATGAAAGGTTGTTGCAGGTGTTTAAGCAGTATAGTGGTTTTGAGAATATCGGTGATAAGGATATGGGACATTTTGTGTATCGGTTTGTATATGGTTTGAAACCAGAAATCAGTCAGATGATACAGCAGCACATGTTGTGTTGGCAAAGCAAGACAGTGGATGAGATTTTAAAGTATGCAAAATATTGCGGAGATGACATTGAGGCCAGACGTTGGAAGCTAAAGGATAAAATGATGTGGGCACAAGTTAAATTGGCAGAACAGCAAGAAGAGAAAACAAATGACCAAAATAATAACCAAGTGAAAGAACAGAGTCAGAATAATCAAGGAGCGAATGGTAATAAATATAAGGGACGAATGGACAGAGAAGAAGCGAAAAAGAAGTTTCCTTGTCATGCGTGCGGAAAGCTTGGACATTGGAAGAACGAGTGTAAGAGTACTCAGAATAATAAGAATAATAATGGGCCAAATCAAAATTTAATCCCACAGATGCAGAATGAAGTGGTTATGAATCAGCAGCAGCAGGTAGTTACTCCATAATATCAGGTGCCACCAGCTCCTATGCCAAATGTTGTGAACCATCAAAGTTTCAGTGCGAACACCGGATTTCAAGGAGAAAGTGGTAAGAATAATAGAACAATTGCACAATATTTTTTACAGAATGATGAAGAACATTCAGATGCCGCACAATGATGGTGCCTGAGGGGGGAGGAAGAGGAGTGCGTGCTTGGCGCATCCTTGCCGGTAGATCAGTCAGGTCCATTTGTTGATGGGAGAGTAGAAGGTAAAGACATTACTTTCCTATTGGATACTGGTGTTACCAGGTCTACTGTGAGAACAGCAGACATCCCAAACCTACCCCTCTCTGGAGAATCAATCCAAGTTGTAGGCGTGTCTAACCAACAGATTAGAACCCCAATCACAAAACCAATGGAGGTACACATTGGAAACTTCAAAGAAATGCATCGGTTTGTAGTTTGCGATTCCAGTCCAGTAAATCTGTTGGGAAGAGATCTTTTGTGAAGATGAATTGCACGATCTATTGTACACCGGATGGTGTCGCTTTCCAAACCCCTGATGAAGGCGTGGTATACAAGATGATGTTGGCCAAACAGGGAACAGAAGTAGATGAAATGTTTTCATTAATAACTGAGAATGAATTACCAGAAGAGTTGAGAACCACAGTTAATCCGGAAGTGTGGGATTTTACAGGAAAATACATTGGGCTAATGACAAATATAGACCCAGTTAAAGTGACAGTGAAAGAAGGTGCAGTGTATCCAAATACCCGACAGTACAAAATGAGTCCAGAAGTAAAAGCAGGAATTATTCCAGAAATTGAACGAATGGTTAAACAAGGTATTTTAAAAGAAGTGATGGGTAGTCCCTGCAATTCGCCAATAATGGGATTGAAAAAGCCTAGCGGAAAGTACAGAATAGTGCAGGATTTACGGAAAATAAATAAAATTGTAGTACCATGTTGCCCAATAGTGCCAAATCCAGCAGTAATCCTTTATCAGATACCTTGGAATGCAGGTTGGTTTACAGTAATTGATTTATGCCAAGCGTTCTTTTCTAGTCCTTTGCACCCAGACAGCCAGTATCTTTTTACGTTTAAGTTTGAGGATCATATCTATGCATGGTGTCGAGCTCCTCAAGGGTACACAGAGAGTCCTTCAATTTTTAATCAGATTTTGAAAAAGTGGTTGGAATCATTGATTATGCCTGGAAAATCTGTTTTGGTCCAGTACATTGATGACCTACTGGTGGCATCAAAAACACGAGAAGATTGTGTTACAGACACAATTGCATTGTTGAATCATTTGGCTGAAGGAGGACACAAAGTGTCTCCATTACAATTCTGTCAACGAGAAGTTAGATATTTAGGGCACAAAATAGAAAGAGGAGTTATAAAAGTGACACCGGAAAGAATAAAAATAATCAAAGAAATGCAATTGCCACAGACTCAAAGAGAAATGAGAATGTTTCTAGGAGTGGTTGGATACTGCAGGCAATGGATTAATGGTTTTTCGATGTTAGCAAAGCCATTAATACAGATGACCAGGAAAAGAGCAAAAGATCCGATTGATTGGAATCATGACTGAATAGAGGCATTTGTGAAACTAAGAAACTGTTTGTGTGAGGCTCCTGCTTTGAGCATGCCTGATTATTCAAAAGATTTTGCTTTGTTCTGTTGTGAGAGAGAAAATTGTGCACTTTCAGTCTTAACACAGAGATATGGATTGAGTTGACGTCCAGTGGCATATTTTTCAGCTACATTGGACCCGGTGGCTTCAGCATTGCCTGGCTGCTTAAAAGCAGTAGCTGCTACCTGAATAAGTCTGGAGCAAAGTGAGTCGATAGTGATGGGACATTCGGCAAAGGTTTTTGTTCCACACTCGGTTGAGATTCTTTTGACAAGAACAAGAACACAGCATCTCACCCCTAGTCATTTGACAAAGTATGAAAGAGTAATTTTGGGAGCTGAGAATGTGTCTGTGATAAGGTGTACGATCATGAACCCAGCTACCCTATTGCCAGACCCCTGCGATGAAGAAGTGAGAGATGAGAGTGATCATGATTGTTTGGACGTGACTGAATTATGCACGAAGCCCCGGCCTGACATAAAGGAGACACCTTTGAAAGAGGCTGACCATGAGTTATTTGTAGATGGTTCCTGCCTCAGGACACAAGAAGGAGGACTAAGTGCTGCATATGCTGTTTGTAAAATATCTGGGATAATTGAAGCATCCTGTTTACCTGGGGTCAAGTCTGCACAAGTAGCTGAATTGATTGCCTTAACAATGGCATGTAAAAAGGGGAAAAATTGGAGAGTAACCATATTTACGGACAGTCAATATGGGTTCGGGGTTGTGCATGATTTCGGCCAGCTCTGGATGCAGAGGGGATTTCTGACTTCTTCAGGATCTCCTATCCGAAACAGCAAAAATGTGAAGGATCTGTTGGAAGCATTACAATTGCCAAAAGAGATAGCAGTTGTAAAATGTGCTGCACATCGGTCAGGAAATGACTATGTGACTGCTGGCAATAATTATGCTGACCGAGTGGCTAAATACTGTGCTAAAAATACAGTGGCCATAAACCGAAAAATTGAAACAAGTGAAACCAGATGCCAACTTATGTATTTCTCAGTATCAGAAACATGGGATGAGATTAGACAATTGCAGGAAGAAGTTGAGGAAAAGGAAAAGGAAATTTGGGTAAAGGCAGCTTGTACAAAAAGACCACATGATGAGGTATGGGTGTATTTAGATGGAAGACCAGTCATGCCAGATTGTCTGCTTGCAAAAATGGCAAGAGTGTATCATGGAGCAACACACATAGGGAGAGATTCAATGATCAAGCTATTCAGACAGAGTTGGTACAATCCGAAATTCAGGGTAGTCGCAGAAAGCCTTTGCCAAAGATGCTTAACCTGTCAACAGTAAAATCCAGGTAGAAAGACAGTGGTAAGCTGGGGAAAGATTGGAAAGGCAGAAGGACCCTTCACTACATTACAGTTAGATTTTATTGAATTGCCCCCATGCAATGGACTGAAATATATACTTGTCATAGTATGCCTTTTCTCAAGATGGGTGGAAGCCTATCCCACTCGAAGAAATGACAGTCTTAGTTGCAAAATTGTTGTTGAGGGAGTTAGTTCCGCGATTTGGTTTTCCAGTTACTTTGGAATCAGATAGAGGCCCTCATTTTAATAATGAAATAATTTGATTAATCTGTGCTGCATTTAACATTGAAAAAAAACTGCACTGTGCTTATCGTCCAGAGGCTTCTGGAAATGTTGAGCAAATGAATGGCACAATCAAGTCAAGATTGGGAAACGTGTGTGCATCCACAAAGCTGAAATGGCCAGATGCATTACCTCTTGTATTGATGGGTCTCAGAAGTATTCCAGACAGAAAAACAGGAATGAGCCCACATGAGATTCTCATGGGAAGAGCCATGAGACAGGCATTTATTCCTGGGAATAAACTAATGAGTATAACTGATGATCTGGTATTGGACTATTGCAAAGGATTGGCTGAAATGATGCGTTCTATCTCTCACCAGGTTGGAGAAGACGCAGTTGAAAGACAGCCAGACCAAGCACATGATTTGAATCCTGGAGATTGGGTGCTAGTGAAGAAACACGCAAGAAAGTCGTGCCTAGCAC
Organism: Calotriton arnoldi; assembly: GCA_963921515.1. Taxonomy (NCBI): domain Eukaryota; kingdom Metazoa; phylum Chordata; class Amphibia; order Caudata; family Salamandridae; genus Calotriton; species Calotriton arnoldi. The sequence goes on along the minus strand of CAWUFW010003150.1, from coordinate 161,839 downwards.
CAAGGTGGGACAGACCGCGGCAAGTCATACTAGTCACTACCACAGCAGTGAAGTGTGCAGGTTTGCCCAATTGGATTCATGCTAGCCATACCAGAAGAGTTCCGAGCCCATCGGAACAACAAGAGCAACCACTGACTGAAAAGGCTGAAGCGTCAGGAGTTGTAAACTGTGAAATTGAAGAATCTAGAGTGATAGATTCTGAAAGACAACCATATGACGAACAGCCAAGTACAAGTCAGGAAGACTGATACCAGTGATTGAAATAATTGATGATGTTATTGAAACCAGAAGAAGAACAGAACTGAAAAGACAGGAAAGTAGTCAGGAAGAGACAGGGGAAGAAGAACACACTCAGGTAGAAATTGAAAAAGACACACATGAACCTGAGGAAGGAAAAATAGAAGAAAACGTTCAGGCGGAAGAAGAAAATTTTGAATTAAGACCTGAACAGGACCAGATAGAGTAAGAAGAACAGGTTCAAGCAGAAGAAGAAAGGTTTGAAGTAAGACCTGAACAGGGTCAGATAGAATTAGAAGAACAAGCTCAGGAAGAAGAAGAACAAAATACGGTAGGACCTGAGCAGGAGGAAGTAAAATAAGGTACAAGCACAGACAACAGAGAAACAGAACAGATTGTGCCCAGAATAAATGAAATAAAAAGAACTTTACAAGGAGATAAAGAAAGTGAAAACACTGTACAAATCAAAAGTGTCAGAAAGGGAGACAATTGGCCAACTGGAGTAAAGAAACTAAAATATCACTTGAGAAAATCTGAAAAGAGACCAGAACAAGTAAACGAACTCACAAGTCAAACGCAATCGAAACAAACGTTGGCAAGAATAACTCAAAGAAGTCCAAGATTGAGAAATTTAAACAGGAGATACAAGGCTCCTGAATGGACGTACGTTATACTCGAGGAATTTGAATCCCTAGATCTGACCGATGATACAGAAGAAATTCATATTGTCCAGATGGATGAAAGCAAATTGAGGCCTACTTAAAAACGAAAAGAAAAATAAATAAAAACTGACAAAGAAAAGATAAGAGAAAAGAAATTTTCTCAGGCGTAAAAATGGCAGAAATTGAAGTGACCGGAAAACCAAACTGTGGATTAAAAAGAAAGTGTTTTAGATTTTGTTTTTGTAGTATTTTATTAGCAGCATTTGTATGGTTATTCCTAACAGTAGGAGTACCTTTGTTAATGAAAACAAGTGACAAGAATAATACAGATACTAATGTTAAGGTGGATAGAATAAAAGAAACTGAAATAGAAATAGGGGTAGAAGATGAAGCAAATTATCATAATGAATCATACTATAATACGTCCTCTAATGTGTTTATTAAATTGTTATTTCAATATATTAGTACTATGGAGATTAATATCTGTTACGTGTATATGAAGTTACCCTCATCAGTATCAGAAGGAATGACGTATCACCATATACCTTTAACGTATGGTGTGTCATGTAGTATTTTGTCAAGTTTATTTTATGCTACATGGAAACTTCAATATTTTTATTCAGATATAGATGTAGTATTTTCTGAATTAACTATTAGAAAGAATATGAATCCAGTAGTTAGTAGTAAAAATGCACAGTTTATGGGTGAATTTTTTCTTAACAATGAGTTCAATAGATTTAGTTCAGGCACATAAAGATAATCTAACATGTACATTAAGAAAAGAAGAAAAAGATTTTTTGGATTTAGTAGAAGAAAGGAGACAGGATTTAATAAAGAAGGCAACTGAACAGAACACCCATGTACCTCCATGGGTTGGGAAGGAGGAAATCAATGCAAGTGGCAAGGCTCATGCTGCGATGTCCCCGGATTTTGTGAAGAGGGGAAAATTCTGCCTCCATAGATTAAAGACAGATTATAACAATAATTACATTGGTTCCAGTGAATGCGAACACAACTTCCTAATTTTAGGAGGGTGGGGACTAAAAGGGGAACTGATCCTGTATTTCCAGGAGTGTATTATGTTTGTGGGAGCAATACCTATTATAGGTTACCTGCAAGATGGTACGGGAGCTGTTATTTTGGAATAGTTTTTCCAAAGATCTATCATGTAGATAAAATCATTGTAACCAATGGAAATTCTAATGGACTAACACGAAGAAGAAGAGCTAGTTTTTCTGAAATTGTAGGAGACATTTTTAGTGCATAGATACCCTCAGTTGGAGTCATTCTGAATTCACAGAAAATGTTTAAGTTATCAACCATAGTTGATCGTCTTTCTACAGACACTGCAGGAGGATTCTTAATGATTAACACAGAAATGGTTGCAATCAGGTCCATGGTTTTACAGAACCGTCTTGCTCTTGATATATTGTTAGCAAAAGAACGTGGAGTCTGTGGCATGTTGAAAATTCAACACTGCTGCACTTATATTCCGGACAAGAGCAGAGAAATTAAAGGATATATTGAAAACATTACAAGAATGCATAAAAGACTTGACCCAACTGGAGGTTGACAGTGTGTGGGGAAGACTAACAAAGAGTATAACATCAATAGGGAAATGGTTTGTTGGTTTTGGGAAGGGTTTTCTAGGTCAAATAATAATACCATTGGTTATGATAATAACAGTAGTGATGATAATAATGATTACATATAAGTGTTGTAGAAGAGGTAGGAAAGAGAAAGTACATTTTGAAAGAAAAGGAAAGGGACAGAAACGAAAACGAAAATATGATGAAATACAGCTGGAAGAAATGAAAGGCAGATTATATAAGAAGATGAGAGAGTTAGAAGGTAACGAGTTGATTGATGAAAAATTGAGAGGAGAAATAGAGAAAACTGAGAAATGTTAAAGTTGGTATCTGGGATGGGATGGGTAATTTTTGTGATGGCTTAAGATGCCATCAGAGAGGGGATTGATGGAGCAAGGACTCATAAATGAGACTTGCTCGGAAGCAATCCTTTCGTTTTAACTCACTAACGAATTACTAACGACGTGTTTGTAATTAATAATTGCATTTAGAACAAGACACACGGGACAAAGAAGTTTGCCAATGTGTTTACTAACAGCAATAACATGGGATCTTTACTGCGCATGCGTCTACTACATCTACGTAGTATGACGCACTAATGCTTGGAGGGAAAAATCTTGCGCCTGCGCAATAGACAATAAAATGGCCGCTTGAAAGCTCACATGCATGGCACCTGTTTAGCTGAAATAGAATACAAGTTTTATACTAACACAAATGCAGAAAGGGCAATAATAAATGAAGTGGGTTAGAGTAGAGGTTGGTGGTGTACAGTGAAACCATTTATTTTTGAAAATAACATCTCTTCTTTTGACTTTATTATTAGTGTGCATTTGGGCCCTCTATATTTGTCTGAATCGAGCTGACTGTCTTGACCCTACGCATGCGTACTGGCGAGAAATACGAAAAGATGAGTAAGGACTTGTCACGCGTCCAAGGCCAGCGAAGATGTGCCCTGCAAACATGAGGGTGAAGAGTTCATATGAAGGAGCTTTATTCATAATATCGCAACATTTGTATAAATAAAGTTTGGAGATGTATGGGAAAGGAAATGATTTAATAAAGTTTGAGGGGAGGGATTTGAATACAATGGTTTAAAGAAATAAGCAAAATGTAAGCATGGTGTGACGATCATCCCCCCCTTGCCTGACCAATCAGAAGTTAGCGTTTTACAATATTGAAACATTAATGGGTGGTACTCGGTAATGGAAAGGTATAATTGAGATAGTTTCAGTTAGTTAGTTTAGCTTTTTGGGAGCAGACACGAGAGAGCTTTTTGACGGGAGTCTTGCTGATGATTCGAGAGCAGACACGGGGAGAAGCGTTGATGTTGTCGGTGCTGAGGGTGGTGCTGAAGCTGTGAGACGCTGATGAAGAAAATCGAATGCAGAACCATCTTCTTAACTTAAGTGGGTTAGAAAGAAGATCGCGGAAGAACCACGAGGAGGAAGAGAGTGTCAGAGAGGGGTGCGACGCAGTCGTCGGTATTTAGAGAGGTGAAGTATCCTGTCCTGATTCCTGTCCTGAGGTCTTTGTCTCCTGATCTATCCCGGGGGACCCTTACCAGCCCTTTGGCCAGGGGGTTGGTCTTCACACCATACTTGGTAAATATAAATTCATCGTATTGATAGATGTTCTTCTCTCTCTGTCCTCTTCTTTCTGAGCATAGTTATTGTGTGGATCTGAATTGCTAAATGCCTATTTGAAACTTGATTGAATTGACACTCTTGCGAATGAGGGTGTTTGTACTGAAACGTTTGAGATGGTTCACACGCAATTAATTTAGATAAAGATTTTAAAACTTCCCGAGTCTGTGATTATTTCATTTAATCAAGAAATGTTTAATAAGTTATGTTAATTATCACCATCAACTAGTTCCAACTAATGGTCCATTGACCAGAGGAAAGAACTAATTGATCAGTGAAAAGGTTTAGTTAGGGAAAGAAATAACTAGATCTTGAAGTATGAAAATCATTAACTAAGTTTTTCAGTGGTCTACATGGTGTTTTTGTGGAAGTAGTTATATGGGCCCAGGTGTGTATACAGTAGTGGAGTATCTGTTGTTAGTACACCGCTGGATCAGTCACTATGACCGAGACTCTTTATTACAAGTTAAAAATCTGAAAAAACAGACAAAATTAACGTGTGTTACTACCTTTGGCACAGAGTCAAACATGATAAAAAAAATCATACTTAAAAATTGGCATCTCCTAGATACAACACAGATGAACTGGGAAAAACCAATGTTCACCTTTAAAAGGGGAAAACATCTAAGAGATTGTTTGGTGAGGGCGTGCAATGAACCAGAACCTATGCTGATCAACCAACTTTGGGGCTTAAAACCAATAGTACAGCATTACCCTTGTGGTAATTGCTCAGCATGTGCCACAACAACAGAAGTGAAAACTTGTGTATGAATTGAGAAGACATGGGTTTTGAGACAACTCTCAAACTGCTGTTCCAAGAACGTTATCTACTGTATTGAATGTCCCTGTGCATTACAATATATTGGAAAGACTACACAAGTAGTAAAAAACTGAATCATCCAACACCAATCTAGAATACGATGTAAAGTGGCTACTACCCCGTTTGTCGATCATTATGTGAATATGGCATATCCCCCAAATGCAATGAAATGGTTTGTATTGGAGGTAGTCAAGGGCTCAAGACGCAGACAGGATGTGGACCGCCTACTTACAATGAAAGAGAATAGATGGATTTGGATGTCCAAAACAGTTGACAAGGATTGAATCAATATGTGGAGTGGCATATGGTGGCTACACTTTGATTGGTTTTATATATGCTTTTTGCATAGGGGACAGATATTTGGGAAAGTACTTACATCTATTCTGTGGTTGAGTTATTTGTTTAGGAATGCTTACCTTCTCAACACAGTTTTTATATAATCTCAATTCTGAATGTCCTTGTTATAGATGTTTTAAACTTGGGCACCCACATATAATATTATCTGTGAACATACACCAGAATTGAGACATTCCAATATGGCCACTTTGTATTTGTATACAGCCCACATGATATTTCTGAGAACACTATTGCAGAGACACATGTTGTTATCGTGTCTCGCTGTGTGAGAACACACATTTAATTTCATTTCACTTTTGAAAGTCCTTGTTTTTAACTTGGGCACCTACATCTAATACTACCTCTCAACAGATACAGGAATTGAGCCATTCTAATATGGCCACCGTGTATTTGTATACAGCCCGCGTGACTTTTCTGAGAGGGCGCGCTATTGCAGAGACGCGCGTTGCTACCGTGTCTCGCCGTGTGAGAACAGCTGAGCTCGAGCAGAGATCCACATTGGATGCTGCATCCTGGGGTCTAAGTAAGTGCTAGGCTCCCGGCAGTTTAGTATGTTTGAAAATGACTATTTGAGATTTGTGTAGTAAATGAATGTTTTTTGTATTAATTTTGTTTTCTAGATGGAAGACCCATATTTAAACTGAGCTTGGGTAAGAGTGCTTAGTGGCAATTGATTGCTTGGGTGTGTCTATTAGATTATAATGCAGTTTAATTCATCGTGTTGAATGGGCATCCGTTGTGGAGCCACTTTGGAAGCAAGGTACTATTGAATAGACAAAGTATTTGTGATAAGGCACTGGTGTTCAAACATTTGATAGTAAACATTAGGTACCTTGATTAATTTCTTTATATGGACTTTTTTCAGTTTAGTTTTGAGTATATGGTTTTGAAGACCAGGTGGCACAATGGTTTGCATTTAGGAGTATGATCACTCTTGTGGTGTTTTCATTGTAAGGAGGGGTGCACAAATTGGTTGGGCATGTTGCTCTTGATTATGTTTAGTTGTAGTGCTGTGTCTCATTGATTTGTTTTTATCTCAGTTCTTACTGGTGTATTTTTCACTGTCAACGCTGAGTCCTGAGGATGGTCTTGCGGACCTATATGGCCACTTGAGGCCGAAACGTCGACATTTGCATCTTTCTTAACACTATCTCTTACAGTTCACTTTGTATTTAAGTTCCATTGGATTATTTTGAATGCTAACAATTCAGTTGATGGATCCTTGGATTATCATAAACCATTATTTGTTAAGAGGATTGTTTGTGCTTCTCCAGTAGCAATTATCTTTAGGGAGCAGTTCCCTATAACCTACCACTCTATCTTTACACCTTCATATGAGGCTCTTTACTTTGCTCTTGAACTTAACCCTAGGCTGACTTTTAGAGGCATTTTACTGTATCGGCCTCCAGGATCTAGAAGCACTTTCATTTCTAACCTAGATAGTCTTCTGGAACCCACTTTTTTAAACAATGATTTTACCATTCTCGGAGATTTTAATTTTTACCTTGAAGACAAAGATAACAGGGAGACAGGGACTCTCCTAGACAAATTGGGAGCCGTAGGCCTAACTCAACAGGTACAGACCCCCACTCATGAGGCGGGACACACGCTAGACAGTATCTTTACCTCGGTTCATGGTCTCATACTCAAAGAAACTCTCCCTCTGACATGGTCAGACCATTCATTAATTAAGTTCAATCTCCCAGACACTACTGTCGGGTTCGGAGGTATCTCCAAGCCCCCTGTCTCCACCCATATAGAGTGGAGTAAAATGGATAAAATGACCCTCCGTACACAGTTGGAGAGCTCTCGACCACAATTAAATGGTCACTCAGAACTAGCTGCCACCAAATATACTGAATGGCTCAATGAAGCTGTCAATGCCTCAGTACCCATCAAGAAATCATCAGGGAATAGGAGCCCCCCCTCTGCCCCCTGGTTTTCTGACACCCTACGGAAAGAAAAGCAAACATGCTGTTGAAAGAAAGGTGTTGGTGAGCAAATTATCACTCTCCTGAGAGGAAGGCATACAAAACGGCCCTAACTCAATATAAAAATTTACTGATATTAGGAAAGAGGGATTATTTTACCAGACAGATTGAAAACGCAAAAAATTCCTCTAAAGCACTATTTTCAGCAGTAAATAAACTTACTATACCCAAAAATACAGAGTTCTGGGGCTGTCAAAAGTTCTGTGATGACATTGCAGCTGCTTTTAAAACCAAAGTCCTGGACATTTTTAAGATCTTTGAGAACGCATCAGCTTACCTCCCCACCACTCTACCGACAAGCCCTGTTCCTAAATACATTACCCTTTGCAGCTTCTCCCCCACTTCATCTGAAGCAGTGGAAAAATTTATAAAAGGAGCTAAGTCGGGATCTCCCTCCGACCCATGCCCGCCGGCATTTCTGATAGAAATAGCAGATCTCGTGAGTCCCGGGCTTACAGAAATTTTTAATTCCATGTTTGAATATGGCATCTTTCCTTCAAGGTGGAAGGATACCTCCATCCTCCCGCTGCTAAAAAAACCTAACCTGGACGCGGCTAACCCGAATAACTATCGACCAATAGCCCGTTTGCCGTTGCCAGCAAAAATAATAACAAAATCATGAACACTCAACTAACACAATTTATTCGTGAAAATAACATGTTGGGTCACTCCAAGTTTGGGTTCCACCAAGATCACAGCACGGAAACGGCTGGAGGAGGCACAGCTGCCCTTGTGCTCCTCGATCTGTCAGCCGCCTTTGATACGGTTGACCACTCTCTCCTGGAACAGTGACTGGAAGGTCTGGGGGTCAGAGGCACCGCACTAGCCCTACTGTCCTCCTTTCTTAAGGACAGGAGATTAACAGTTTCGGTTGAATGGTATCATTCAGAGCCCTACACCCTCCCATGTGGAGTACCACAGGGCTCCTCCCTGAGCCCTTCTCTTTTTAATATCTACTTCTCCGATCTGGCTCCTTTGATCCGGGATTTTGGGATTAGTCTGACGTCGTATGCCGATGACACCCAGATAGTGGTGGCTGCCTACAAAAACCAGGCTTCCCCGATTCAACAATTTCAGAACTGTATGTGTACCATAAACAGATGGATGAGTACACATTGTCTCAAACTCAACTCTGAAAAAACTGAGGTCCTGATTTTTGGCAATATGCAGCCAAACTGGGGTAATCTATGGTGGCCGGCAGAGATGGGAGAACCACCAAAACCAGCGGTCAAGGCTAATAACCTTGGCGTTTGGTTTGATAACAAACTATCGCTCTCTCATCAGATAAATGCAACTGTATCCACCTCCCACTTTCTTATCAAGAAAATAAGGAAGATCTTTCCTTATATCCCTGCGGACACCAGGAAAACTGTGGTAACCTCGTTAATCCAGTCTAAATTGGATTACTGCAACGGGCTTTACTTGAATATACAGAAACAGTGCTTAAAAAAGCTTCAGATGGTTCAAAACTCAGCGGCACGTTTACTGGTCAACATCCCCAGGGGAAACTCTGTATCTAAAGAGATTCGTAGCCTGCATTGGCTTCCGCTGTCACAACGCATCAAATTCAAGGCTCTTTGTTTGGCGTATAAAGCTCTGAACCACACAGGTCCTTCCTTTTTGCAAAACCTGTTTGTCTGGTATGAACCAACAAGACACCTTCGTTCCACAGGGGCCAGACTCTTGACAGTGCCCAGAATTCGAACATTGCATTGGGGCGGCCGCAGATTTCACTACGGCACCTCCAAACTTTTGGAACACTCTTCAGAATGAGCTTAGAACTGTGAGCTCCCTTTCCACCTTTAGGAAGGAACTAAAAACCTGGCTGTTCATGAATTAGACGTTACAGTGGGCGCACTGTGTCCTCAGCGCCAAGACACCTCCGGGTATTCGTGCGCTTTACAAATCCCGTTAACATTAACATTAACATTAGCATTAACATATCTCTGGAATTGATACTAGAAGAGTGGAGGGATTCTAAAATTGTGCCAGTGTGAACTTATGTACTGCTTTGCATTGTGATATAGGAAAAGAGATTACATGCTTGTATAAAATTTGATGAAGTATTGTTGGAACTAATTGAGTAAATGTGTAAAAATATAATATGCGATTTCCATTCCAATGCGCCTGCATTTTGATTTATTTGATTTAATTAACTTGATGTGCCAGGATCACTTATGTGACCAAAAAAGTTTCTAAATAATATGTAATAATTCCTTAAGGAACAATTGTGTTAATGAAATTAGAATACCCAGTTCCTTGTGGAAAACTATGTTGATCTGTGAGTACACTATATTCACGAAATGACATGTCCTGGATTTCAAAGTCACAAGATCAAATTTGGACTCTAATGCTCAAACATCACTGACATCATATGTGGTATTATGCAAGGATCAGCCTTGCTGCTCATACTTTCAAAGCCATTAGACACATTAGATGCCGATAGATACTGCTAACCAGTGCTAAAGTGCATGTGCTCTTTACGTGAAACATGGTAACATTGGTTAATCTAGAATGGGCATATTTGATTTACCTTAAACCCTAATCCAAGGAGCTGGGGCTAGATATAAAGACAAGCTTAAGCAGGCCAAGATATTTTAGGATTCTTCTGTTTTGGGGAATTTTCGGAATGCAATCCAGAAAAAGGAACCATGCAACTTTTTGGCACACTCTCAGCCATGGAGGTAAAACCAATTTGATGAGGTAAGAATCTAACATCCTACCCAAGGATTGGGTTTTCCACTTCCAATCCCTCTATAGTGTGGACAGTACTACTAATTATGACCCTGACACCACTGATTGGGAGATGCTGATTGCTGAACTAAACATCTCACTAGATGACTTCTTAGTGCCCCCACAAGAGATGGCTAGTGTTATAATGTCTTTCAATCTTGACGAGACACGGCAAGCTATCTGTGAGTTGAAAGCCGGCAAGGCCCTAGAGCCAGATAAGATCCCTGGGGACCCATATAAATCAGAGCCGAACCTCTGGGCACCATACCTAAATAGCATCTTTATTTCCATTTTAGTTGACGCACCAATTCCCCATACATGGAGCGGAGCAGAAATAGTTTCTGTTGGACATAAATAGAGGAAGCCTTTATGTACCATTTGTTCACCTCAAGGCTGAATTTGATTGGGTCCCCAGAGATAGACTCTGGGCAGTCTTGAGAGAACTGGGCCTTCCCCTTCCCCTACTAAAACCATAGTGCGACTCCATACTAAGAATCATGCCCAAACAAGATGGGGCTCTAAGGGTGACAGATAATTGACCGTTTTACAGGTGGACAAATGTGTTAGGTAGGGATGTGTACTCAAATCAACTCTTTCTTTGTTATTAATAAATAATTCTGTTGAGTTCTTAATGTGCTGCAAAAATGACTCCCAGGTTCCAGGTCGCACCAAGATCCATGCCCTGTTGTTTGCGGATGACACCCTTTTGTGTCGAAAACCCCAGAGGGTCTGGAAACTTTGCTCGACAGGTTTAGTCTTTTCTGTTCCAACCATGGTTTAGCCATAAACGCCAACAAAACAAAATTTATGGCAATACATTCCCATCGACAATGCCATGAGATGGTGAGACTGGATGGAGTAAACATGTAGAGGGTGGCAGATTTCAGGTATTTGAGTAATAGAACAGCCAAATTACCAATAGTGAGATTCTCCTTACCCATGATGCAGCAGCCACACTGAGCTTCATGAAAAATACTACTTTCCACCCGATGTCTCCCTCACTGGAAATCTGGAGAGCCCAAGCAGTAGCTGCTGTCATCTATGACTCTGAACACTGGGGCTATAGTAACGTTGAGGCCCTGAGGGTAGCCAAAAACAACTTTTTGAGGGCTGCAATAAAACTTCCCCAAAGTACGCCCCTGGTCGTTTTTAAACCAGATGTGGAATCCAACCGATTACTGCCATAGTCAGACTAAAACCCATCTTGCATTAGCTAAGACTATGGTTGACTACCCAGCTGGAACCATATAGGAAAGGGCTGAAGGACATTCTTTGTCTGTCAAGGAATGTTGCTGTATTGCCATGGCTAAAGTATGTTAAACAGACTCCCTACACACTGGGATTGCCCGACCTTTGGCAACACCTTGAGTTAATTAACTCTTCCTTTATTAAAAGGGTAAAACTTTTCTTTTGGGACTATAAAAGGTCGAAATTAATCCAATCAAAAAGTTATGGTAGAGTGGCCAAGTACCTTTCAAAAGAGAGGTGTAAACAGACATTTTAAACATTTGTTGATGAGATCAACCCTCCGTTCACGAGATCACTGTACATAAGATTAAGGCTGGGAAACCTACCGCTTGCATCTTTCACTAGTAAATGGAAGTGCCGCCTAGAGGGCAGCGCACTCTGCCCAGTTTGCAGGAAAACTGATGAAATGAACAACCATTTTCTGTTCTTTTGCCCTAAGTATGAAAGACAACAAAGGTGCTGGATTGTGCCCTTGTGTAGATACCTGGTAATACGACAATATAAATTGGCCTTGAGAGTCTGCAGGTCACATACTGGGCCATGTTTTGTTTTTTCTGTTGCCAAATTCCTTGAATCGGTCTGGCCTATCCACACCAAGATTATAAAACAGGTAGTAGCTGCTACCACTGCACCTAAATAGGAATACATTGTTTGGGCAAAAGCAAATGGCAGTTCTGTTATGCTGGATAGCCTGCGCAAAAGTATTATTTAATAACGTACTCTTGCATGTTTACTGATCTATTACTAAGGTAGAACTGCTATTGTCATAAGTTTTATAGAACTTAGTTTCTTTAAGCACACCAATCTTTGAGTACAACAACATGTACCCCTGACTCCAATTAAATCAGGGGCATATTCTCAAGGAGCTATCGGCGAGTTATCGGCACTTCATCGCAGCCAAATCCGCGATAAAATTATCACCCCATTCACAAGCTGGTGCTAACAGCCGATACCACCAGTTTACTTGCGAAAGCATCCGCAAAAAACATTGCCACAGATGACCCCGGCAACTATCGCTAATGAGATGCAGAGTAAGCGTTCCCTAGCAAAAAGCTGCGACAACACCACACCTCAACATTCTCAACGACCAGCCACATCGGCAGTAAGACCACAAAACAGGCGATAAGGTGCGTTAGCAGCAGGAAATTAACACCTGCTCCGACCTGGTGTAAAGTCGGACGACAACCTGCACCATCAAAGGGAGCCCAGCCCAGAGCCACACATGAAGAACAACAGATGCCATGGAGCCACTCACCATGCATCCCGGAGCCCCGAGAGGGCAACAACACCCACCGCCACCCCCCCAGGACCGCCCCCCCCCGATCCTCCCCGGACCACCACAGAGGCAGCGCAGACAAAGACAGCGGACTTTCAGGAAATGCACCAGCCTCACAGACCTGACACCAGACAACGTCAATGCCCACTACAGGCTCAAAAGGACAACCATCCTCCGCATCCTGAACATCATTGCTCACAGGCTGACGGTACCAACACAGCGGACAACCAACATCCCTCCGCAGCCAAAGCTGCTGGCCGTGCTGCACCTGTTGGCCTCTGGTACCTCCCAACCAACAACCGCCAGTGTCGGAGGAGTCGCACAGCCAGCCCCATCCAAGTTCCCCACACCTGTCCTGGATGCCATCATCAGCTACGTACCCAGTACCTATACGTCCCCCACAATGCGCAGGAACAGCTGTAGACCAAGCAAGGACCATATGCCATAGCTGGATTCCCGCACGTGTTGGGGGCAATCGACTGCACACATGTCCCACTTGTGCCCCCTGCCGACACCGCACACAAGTACCGCAACAGAAAGCACATGCATCCCATCAACGTGAAGGCAATAGTGGACCACAGGGGACTCCTCACCAATGTCGTAGCCAACTACCCAGGCAGTGTGCATGATCCCTTCATCTTTCGACAGTCCAACATCAACCAGCGCTTCCATGATGGCACCTATGGAAATGCACTGCACGTTGGCAAGTACCAAATGAACACACCACACCCCTCAACTCCACAATCATGCAACTCACAACTCTGGCACTGCACACGTCACAAAATCACATACAACATGCCAAACAACATGCCCACCCACCAGACACGACAGCACAACTTACTGTGGCAACCTTGGTTAGCCATGTACATGAGCCATCAACGGCATGGCACCCCAGCCACACAATACCGGAATGTGGGGAGAGGTGGGACCCAGGCATGTGCGAAGGAGGCAAGTCACCCATGAATGAGAATGTACACAATACCAAGTGTGGCGGAGATGTGCTGGACAGACTGCAGTATGCAGACCACAGACATATCCATGTCTACATGCACTGCTGGTGTCTGGAGTGTAGTGGACAGTGGATGCAACCATGTCACCCCAGCCAGTGGGGAAGCCCAAGTAAATGTAGCTTGTGACGTCCCCCCCTGTAAGCGTGTGCGGAGTGGGCTGGCCTGGCGTACGCCTGGCCAGCATAGGGGTGTGAATAAAAAGCACGTAGCTCTGGGCGTGGTTCTCTTCCGGAATGCCCAACGTGTCTGCCAGGGTGGCGCCTCCCACCCCGCCACGAGCCCAACGCCGTCGCCTTGAGCGGTGTGGCCTGCGATCCTGTGTGCCTGCTGCACCCCGGGCTGCTGGTCCCCGAACCCGTCATGTCCGCCCCTGCGCAGCCAGGCCTCACTGCTCACCTGCCGACACTGGCGTGTGTCAAAGTGGGCCCACCACGTGACGGCGCAAGCTCCAAGCCCGAAGCCCGCGACATTGGCAGCCTCCTCAGACCATCACGGCCTCCGCGACACAGGCCCCCTTTACTCCTTTTTCGTTGACGTACTCCACCGCTGCCTCGGGCCTAGACTACCGTCGAGTAGGTCACACATGTGGAACTGAGTCTTGATTCCTGCATGGCGGAGTTCATATCATTGTACGCAAGGAGACGAGTAAGAGGAAGACGCGGTTCAGTCCGGAGGAGAAAAGGATCATCGCTACGGAGGTGATCGTACACTGCCTACAACTGCTCTGGTGTCACTAACTCTGTGCATCGTGGGCCAACGACACGTGGCTGTGGGCCCCTGCTGACCGCTGCCTCGGGCCTACACTGCGGTCAAGTAGGTCACACATTTGGAACTGAGTCTTGATTACACAATGGCTGAGTACACAATTTACGGCTGAGTTTATATCACTAAACTACCTTCGATGTGGTGACACAAAGTATGTGCATGGCATCCCAACCACACGTGTCTGTAGGCCCTTGATGACTACGCATTCGGCCTATACTGCGGTCGAGTTGGTCACACATTGGGGATTCAGTCATGAATCATTCATGGCGGACTTGACATCATTGTACTGGCATCATCGCAGACTGCATCCCCTCTCAGCTCCGGTGCCACTAAGTCTGTTCCCCGACATCCATGGACACATTTTCTGGTTGAACTTTGGTTGCGACTGAGTCCATGGCCTGGGGCTTGTCTTCATCATCATGTCGGTGATAATGACTTTTGTGGAAAAACGAGGCTGTAGCATTCCACTCCTCCATTTGCCACTTCCGGCCGGCGTCTGCCCTCTGCATCATGCCCTGGAGGACACCTTCCACGGTCCCCCGCAAACCTCCGCTACATTCACCTTCGACATCGACGAGGACCCGCTCACCTCACGTGGCCCTTTCTCACTGCACCGCAAGTCACCGTCCCGTGGCGGTGTGCCTGTGCCGGCCGCAGTGCATCTGGGGCCACTAACTCTGTGCAGCTCAAGTCATGGCCCCTGTCTGATAGCATATTGGATGGCCTCTGGGTCGATGGACTGGGGGTCATCAACGCCATGTGTCTGTGGCCCTGCGCTGTCCGCTGCCTCCGGCCTCAACTGCGGCCCACCTGGGCTCACACATCAAATCGAGTCCTGGCCTGCCCGGACGTCGCATCACCGCAGGATGCACACGCCACCACTGCCAGGACCAACTCCAAACCAGTGTCATAGGTGTCTTACTGCCAGACTAACTGAGTTGCTCACACCAGTCGTGGGTGCCATCATTAGCTTGTTCCCTGCTCAGCTTTTCAGGTGCCACTAAGTCAGTGCACCACAAATCATGGACCATTCTGCTTGCATGTTGGGTGGACTCTGTACATTCTCCGGTGACCACCATGATGCTTCACAGTTGTGTCTGTTATGCTGGTGTTTTCTGTTTCCGCTTTAATTGTGATCACTGATCAAATTGTTGCCAGCACCAACGACTCCATGAGAGCTGGATTACACTCACCACACACACATCCAGCACATGCATCACTGTACATGTGACCATGCCAATAAAGGTGTCGCGCACGTGCCCGTAGCCAGTTCAACGAACTGTCTGAGTGTGTCCGTGTGCTCATGATGTATGCATTTGTGCCCTGGGCACTACAGCATAACATTGTGCCGTGTACAGAGGACGCAGCCATGTCACCGCAGGCAGCGGGTGGGACATTGCACATGTAGCTTTGTCGTTCCCCACTCAATACATAAGAGGAGTGTACTGGGCCAGTGTACGCCAGTCCAGCGTGGGGGTGTGGATGATCATCTGGGTGTGGTTCAGTACTGGAAATGTGCAAAGGCATGTGTCTCTGTCGCAGTGTGGGTCTCCGTTGGGGAGTGTAGGTGGGCCCTGATGGGACTTGAACACCCACGTATGTGATCTAGTTCGGCTTCCATGAGGTAGTACCCCACCGGCACATGTTCGCCCCCCCTTCTGGCAGTCTGACACTTGGCCTTGGAATGTGATGTGTGCTTGGGTGGGCTGCTGGGAGCCAGCCAGGGTGGTGGGTGTGTCCAGCTGTGTTGTCTGTGCAGGGGGTGGGGTATCCTCGATGCAGCAGTGCTGCCCTGCTCCTGGAGGTCGTTTGCCTAAGATATCCATGCACTGTTGTGGGGCGTAGGTGTCGGAAGTGTGGTGGTTCTCTTCAGCATTACTGTAGAGTTGTCTGGTCTGCTCTGCTGGAGGTGTTGTATGTCCCTCTGCAATGTGAAGGGGAGATGCTTGTTGACATTGTGTTGGCATGTATGTTGCTGCATTGTTCAAGTTTACATACAGACTTCATGACAATGTACATTGTGAGTGTTTGGGAGGGGCGGACTATTTGATGCGGGACAGTGGACATTTGGACTACATGACGTAGGTGAGATTGTACAAGTACATTTGCATCTCACAGTTTCCTGCTATGTCAGATGTGATTGGCCATTTTCTACGCACAGGCGGACCCAGTTGTGTCCTCTGTTCTGCAGTGTAGGTGTTGGACTGTGTACCACATTGTCGTCCATGTGGGTGTGCTGTCATTGCTATGTGTGTGTGCTGCATTGTGTGGGAGTCGCACCTACAGCTGTGATTTTGCTGCCCCTTATCCCTTGGAGGCGGTGTGCCTTTGGCTTTTGTGCTTTTGAGATGCTGTGATGTTGGCGACTTGGGTCATTTGTGCTCTTGGACGGTTTTTGTACTCTTGTGCATGGTTTGTCCGCAGATGTGTTGTTGGCGTCAGGGGTTGTTTGTGCAGGTGGATGTGTCAGAGTGTAACCTGCTCCTTTCCGGATGTGGTCCACACTCAGCCACCTCAGTCTTGTGGCGTGCACAGTGTCATGGTGATTGTACTCCAGCCATGCTGCTGGTCATGTGGTGTCAATTACATTGTCAGTGTGGCTCTCACATACACATCTTTGCTGTGTTTCGCACGGGTGCATGTGTGTGTTGTGTAATTGGTGATGTGTGGGGTGGGACCCCTTTGGGCACATGGTGAACGGGGGCCTACTTGATGTTTGTATGTGTGCTGCAGTGTGCCACGGGGATCAGGGACATGACCCAGGGTCATTGTGGGTGTGCGGTGTGCTACACGTCGTTGTGCATGTGTGCCATTGTGCCCGTCCCTCCCCCCGTCCCCACAGTCCCTGTTCGTTACTCACACTGTTGTTGTTGTGTCATGTCATGTCGAGCAGTGTCCGGACTCCCGACTCCTTGCACCGTCTCCACACTGATGACTGTGGCCACCATTTGCTCCAGCTCCTCCTGTGGCGCAGGACTCCCACCTCCATTAGCCGTTGCTGCCTTCCTGTTGGCAGCGGGTTTCTGCTTGGTTTGGCTTTTCACATCGTGCCAGCGCATCTTGGCCTCCTCGACACTCCGGCTGCATTCACAATGGAATGCCATTTTTCCATCTGTGTTGCCAATGACACGGTGGAGATGACGGACAGTTGTTGTTGGTGCTCTGTCACCTCCGTGACGACGATCAGGTTGTCATGCAGACTGTACCCCGTCTTCCTCTTCCTCTTCTCCTTGGCCTTCCCCGACCGTGAGGTTCCTTGCTGGTGGTCTGTGGGGCTTGTGGGGTTTGCGTTGACCTGGGCACTCGTTCCGGGAGCCTCCATGTTGCTACGCAGTTTATTTTGTTTATGGTGTGTTTTTCTTGTTCAGCTTTTATAGTGCATTTTCCCGCATGACGCGTGGGGATTGCAGGCCTGTCGCTGGTTTTCGCTGATTTTTGTATCGCGGTTGGCCTCATCGCAACTTTATTCGCGTTCGTGTTTCGCATATTTGCGCCGTCGCTCTGATTTTAACGCGGTCATTTGACGCGTTATCTTGTGACTATCGAATGGTACCGCTGTGTGAATACCACGTTAACACTGAGTTGTTTTCCCCCGATGGACTGCGATGTGAGGGGTTGCGTTAAGCTACACTTGCGGTAGTTATCGCACGTTCTTGGGTATATGCCCCTCACTCTTTTAGGTATGACTGTATCTCATTTCAATTTTCTTTTTAAAACTTTTACATGTAGTCCCAAATTTTGAATATGGTCTGGGACCCAAAAATCTTTTTTTATATTTTAAGTTCCTCAAGATTGTTGTTGCGAATTGAAATATGAGTGATGTAATCTTTTTATATTTCTTTGGTGCTTTCAAGGTCTTTGAACGAAATAAAGTGTTTAAACGTAAACATAAACAGATTTTCTTATAAGTCCCTAGTAAAGTGCACTACATGTGCCCAGGGCCTGTAAATAAATTGCTACTAGGGGGCCTTCAGTACTGATTGTGCCACCCACTCGAATATCCCTTTAAACATGTCAAAGGCCTGTCGCTGCAAAGCCTGTATGTGCAGTTGTAAACCACCATGTCGACCTGGCAAGTTAACCTACTTACCAGGTCTAAACCTTCCTTTTTATTACATATAGGTCACCCCAAGGTAGACCCTGGACAGCCCAAGGGCAGGGTGCAGTGTATTTAAAAAGTAGAACATGTACTTTTAAGTTTTACATGTCCTGGTAGTGAAATATTCTTAAATTAGTTTTTCACTGGTGCAAGGCCTATCTCTCCCATATGATAACATTGGGATTGCCTTATTACATTTTCTAAGTGTAATTTCCAATTGGGAAGAGATGAGACCTCCAAATCTGGTGTATCTGGACTCACAATTGAAAAACACAACTGATGGTGAAGTTGGTTTTAAATTGCAGTTCTGAAAATGCCACCTTTAGAAAGTTTGCCACCTATAACAGGGGTTAAGCCCTTATAAGATAGCAAGGCTAGGCCACTTCTAATTCAGACATCTCACAACTATCAATACTGACACTACTTCTACACATCCTTAGTTTCCTAAATGACCATTGTATTCAATAGCAGTTATCACAATTTATTTTTTTAGGTCATGAATCATTGTTCTTTTTCAATAAATATTGTCATACACAAAAGAAAAATATGAATGCATCATAAATGAACATTACAATATCTTACACCCAACCCACCCCACCACACATCACAACAAAGACAAGATCAAAAAAAGTGTATTATGCATGGGTTTCCACATATATGTCACGGATAGGGACAACAATTAATTTGAATACTGACATCAATGTCACTAATTTAAGGGTGTAAAGTGGTGATATAGGAATATGCAAAATTACAATCAAGATCATTTTCTATTTTTAGCCCTGAGGAAGTCATGGGGTACGCCCCATTAATGATGAAACATGTGTAGACTTTGTGGCTAAAAAGAAAGTAGTGACCGATAGGCAGAATGATTAAAGGAAACTTTGGAATACAGATTGTTATTCTGAACAAATGTTTGTGTACTCTAAACACTTATTGCAGCGTGTGCTTGAGGCTAGAATGTGCTATAGTCAGTGATCTTTTATCACGTTATTGGGCATTTGAGTGAATCTCCCTACCGTTGGAAGCACCACAACCAATATAACATTGTGTCAGATATTGTGAGGAATAATCAAGTGAGTGCCAGGTCCTTATTCAATCACCTTAATGAGACTCCATTTGGTGCCTTCTGCCTGGCTCTGGAATACATCTGGGGTGGGTGACAGCTGGCTTCCTGCATTCCCTCTAGATAGCCACACACAAAGAAAGGGTAGGTGTGACTGAGCAGTCATCTGCATGTCGATGGGTCATCCTGCGCAGGATGGGAGAGAGGAGCTGACACTTTACACCTGAAAGGGCTGTGTCCTGTCCCAACACAAAGGATTGCATACCCTCCTGGAGTGATTCTGGAGCCAGGGCAGGAAAGGCAGGGTCTTCTGCACTTCAAAGCATCTCTTTGAAGTCTCCCTACTTCAAAGGCCCAACTGGGTATAAGTACACCACCAAATTAGAACATTTCTGGAACTGAGGACATTCTAACAGGAAGTAGGACTGCTGTGCTGCCAGGAGGGGCTATTACTTTGCTGAACTACTTTGCTGTGTTGGCCTACTGCTTGCTACTTCTTGCCTGTGAGTGAGAAAGACTGGACCTGCATCTCTATATCCCAGAACCAAAGTATCTCCAAGGGCTTGTTGGCTTGCCTCCTATTTGTGAAGTCTCAGGGTTACCAAAGACGTCACCCTGCTACCTGCAACCAGCAACTGGACTCTGTATGCTGTGAGTCCTGCTCTGCCAAGTGGTGCCAATCCAGTCCTGGGCACTTGGAAGTGAGTTTTCAGTGCTGCAACCCAGTAAATCCACGCATGGACGAAATTTCACCAATCAGAACCGGGTCATTTCCATTGACACTGCTGCATCGTCGCTGCTGAGTGAACCACGGACACCACGTCGCCGACAGCATGATGCATCATCCCCTGTTTCTGATGCATCACAGACTTTGCACGGCTCTGCGCCAACTCATCTCTTTCTGCTACACGCATCACCTACAGCCCAATGGCTAAATGACGACGCATTGACCCTATGCTCATCACATGTTGACTCTCGATGAATCTCAACTTTTTGCAGCTCGGAACGACGCATCTCCTTTTTTATGAGATTGACAGTGGAGTATCGCCTCTTTTGCTCCATGCATTGCCCTCGGCATCGACGTATCCAAGGTATTGTTCAGCGGGCCAAGGCTGGTGCCTATACCTGACCCATACTCCATCACGGTCAGCCTGAACTTTGGATTTGCCCTGGTCAAGCGCAACCAGATAGCTCCGGTTGGCGCTATTTGTTTCTAAGCACGACAAAACAGTTTGTTCTTTAAAAATTCTGCTTATTGGATTTTTGTTATTTTGGTCTTGTATTACTCATACAAATATTCTCTATTTGTCTAAACTGGTGTGGAGTACTTTTGTGGTGTTTTCACTGTGTTATTGTGATTGTGTGCACAAATACTTTGCACATTGCCTCTCAAGTTAAGCCTGACTACTCTGTGCCAAGGTACCTGAGGGTAAGCATAGGTTAATTTAGAATGTGTTACTGGCTTACTGTGATTAGGATTGTAGTTCCTGCTTGGCCATGGTGCATACCTCTGCCAACAGGAAACCCAGTTTCTAACAACCTCTGATGAAGATGACCCTGCCACCTGATATTGCTGACCTCTCAGCTGCCTTCGATCCAGTCTACCATCCTACCTTCATAAAATAAACACCTTTGAATCACAAATGGTATTCACTGACAATGTCCTTCACTGATTTTTGTCTTACCATCCTAACCAACACTAGTTTGTTCACATGGGCAACTCCATGTAACAAAAGATCCTTGTCATCTGTGAAGTCCTCCAGGGTTCCACACTTTCTCCAGTCATCTTCAATCTTTATATGGAGCCGCTGGGTGCTCTACTCACAGATAACTGTATAACAGGAGGGGAAGCCAAAAAAAACCTCTAGGACTTGGGCAAATCGATAATAGTGAAGAAGCAACTGGCCCATGAGACACAGATTCTATCTATTTCTTTGTCAACAATAGTCAATTAATTACTATGGGATGCCGTAACCTCACTTAGATGAATGATCCAGAAACTTTGTTTACATGCATATCAATGATAGTGCCCAGTACAGCATTAGACGGGACTAGTATCTATGGCCTCCATTGCAGGGGATAATCTTTTTATCTTATCAGGGACCGTCTTGCCATTATTAGTAGCCCAGGTGACCCTACCGTACCGCAGGCACACCCCAAAGAATTTAAAAGGTAGCACTCGCCTTGTAGCGTCATTAGGAGGCAGAAAGTTATCGGGCCAAAACGCGTTTGCTTCTTCCTAAAGGAGTCCAAAACAGATGTAAAGAAATATTGATAAAGAAACACCAGTCTAAGCACAATATATACATATGGTTAATGGACATTAGACTCATGCGTTGATTGGATACACAAGTGGACGACCTATAAGATGGACCCAGCAAAAAATAAGACATGGACAGCCATTGTTTTGTGTGAAAAAACAGATGATGAAAGAGTGTATTCTTTGTGTAATTCTTTGAATAATATGGATATTGGCACTATTTTGAAATAGAAAAATTGGAATAAAAAACAGATTCACAGCTATCATGAGTAGCCTTTTGACATAATTATTAAAATTATAAGGGTAAACAAGCATAAGTGGTACAATAGTAATTGACAGACTATTGTTGCTGAATTAATAGATAGAATCTATCCCTCGTGGACCAGTTGCTTCTTCACTGCTCACAGATAGCAGCATCAAGATTCACCACAATGCTATTGATACACAGCTCTACTTGAAAGCCTCCTCCTCTTCCGATATCCAAAGTCTCAAACACTGCGTGCACATCATCCAGACTAGGATGTCCAATGCCTATCTGAAGCACAACACAACCAAGAGAGAATTCCTATTATTAGCTAATAATAACAAGCAAGATATGGTACAAACTTGGCTCAATGTCAGGAATCTTGACGGCTCCAAACTCCAACTCTCACCGAATGCCAAATCACTTGGATTCACCCTGGACACCAACGTCTCCCTAGAGAAACACATTGTCAGGAAAACATTGATGGCCTGGTACCAGCTCTCTCATCTAAGGAAAGCCAAACTGTTATTCCCAGAAAGCAACTTCAAAGCTGCTGTTCAAGCCCTTTTACTCTTGCTTCTGGATGATGGTAATGCCCTACTCCTTGGCTTTCCAGACTCCACACTGGCACCGCTAAGGGGCACTCTACATGCTGCAGGACATCTCATCCGTGTCCTAAAGAAATAATGCCTCATCCCCCCATCCTAATGGGATTCCATTGGCTCCCCTTGCCACCCCACACCGTCTTCAAAACCAGCTGCATCATTTACAAAGCCATCACAAACAGCACCCCACTTATCTTGCAGATAAGATCACCATCTCTGGTGGGTCTAAGCACAGACAGAGCCAGGACACCATCAGACTGCAGACTAAGAAGTGTAAAAAAAGCAAACAAGACGACAATCATTTTCAATTCATGCACCGAGGATCTTGAACAACATCTCCATATGTTTCAGGATCACCCCAACTCTGCTCCTATTTAGGAAAGAGTTGAAGACTCACCTCTTTAAAGCACACTACACCCCCATACGTTAACCATCCAAAACTAAACTTCCTGTCCTATTACTCGCTGACTTTAAGCTTGCCTTTGCCATTTGGCTTGGTTTGTGATATGAAATTGTGTCTACATACATATATACGGTTACATTCTCTGAAAATACTTACATAAAACAAAGCGTCCAAGTTTCTCAGTCTCAGTAGATCACTAACTCAACATAATTTTATGTCTCACCTATAGACATATTTAGCTGCTTGTTTTTGAAAGACGTACTGTGTACAATACCAGTAGTTAGAGTAGACTTTCAGTCACTCCATTGGTTGGCTGTCTTGTCAATCACATTTGCTTGTTTCTTATTTGATGGATTTTCTTCCTCTTCCAGTGTTTGTTCCTCCACCGGTGGATATCTTTTTTTTATAATAATTTTGATTGGCTGACTTGCATCTTTCCACAATTGACACCAGGAACTATTTGTTATATCCTGATATGTTGTACTTGTATGTACTCTAGCCCTGCTGCCTCTAGCTGCTCAGCCAGAGTGTGAGTTGGTTATGGAATGTTGGTGTGCCTGTGATGCGTGGAATGCCTGGGTGTCTGAGTGGATGAGTGTTGGTAGTTATGGATGGGCTGAGCAGCTAGGCAGGCTGCTCCTGGTGGGGCTGGTACCACACCAGTGCTGGCTGGATTCAAGACAGATGTAACTTGGACAGATGGATGAAATAAAGAAGACTTAAATACATCCTGGCTCCTGGTGTCTACCTGTGAGATCACAACATATTTTTGGCGACGAGGATGGGATAGTATTGGAAAAAATGTGAAAGTTTGTGTTCATGCATTTCTTTAATTCTTTGATTTGGGTTACGCTGCCATCTAGTGACAATTTATAAAATTTCGAGCTTGTGGCTCTAAGTCAGATTCTATTCACTATTTACAATTATCCATCTCTACACGGGGTGGGTTTGGGGGACATTCTCATGAGAAGTGGCCCTACGTGGATGGTAAGTTTTGGAGTTGTCTGCAATATCTACATTTTGTGACTGCACACTGGTGTCACTTTGGGGAAGAAATTTATGTAAAAATGTTCTAGTACAAAGAAAGGGGATGTGAATTTCCACAAAGTCTATGGTTGGCTTAAGAACTGATGTTAATGTTAAC
Source organism: Calotriton arnoldi (assembly GCA_963921515.1). Lineage (NCBI taxonomy): Eukaryota > Metazoa > Chordata > Amphibia > Caudata > Salamandridae > Calotriton > Calotriton arnoldi. Next base: position 137,690 of record CAWUFW010003150.1, on the reverse strand, counting down.
ATTTACATGTATAGTGTTTTTACTCGTTTCTGGTGGTTGGCTCAAATTTGGGGCTGTTCAAAATTTCGTGTGTACTCAGAGTGGCTATATTCGGGTGAGAGATCGCTCACCGGCGTGGGGCACAGTTCATTATTGTTTACACTAAGTGGAGGTGTATTAACAGTTGCTTTGTTTTAGTTGTAGTGATGCCATATTTAAACACAGTTTTATGGTTGGGACGTCCTAGTCTCTTTGAGGGTGGTTATCACAGCTTATTCCTTAGGTGAGGGGTAAAGTTGGGTTTGAATCCCAGGTAGTAACCATAGTTCCCTTTCTTGAGGGATGTTGTGGGGTAGTTTTTCTTTGTGTTTCTATGTTTACTACTCCCACTGGGGGTATGTAACCTCTACAAGGGGTTTGGGTTTGGGTTAGTCCCATACATATACAGTACCTAGGTTAACCCTTTCGCGGGGTTTGGATGTGGGTTTTTACCCCTTTCACAGTTTTGCGCAGTACATTTGTACATCCCTACACGGGCGTTTCTATGGGTGACGACCCATATACTTCTTTGTTCCCTTACTATTGGGATTGAAGTGGCAGGGTATTCTACCTTTCGCTACTCTAAGTTATGCTTTTTGGCATTTGTGTTTCGGGGTCTTTTACCCTTTGCGTTATTGCACATTATGTTACAGTGTTTTATACAATATGCTTGAACTGTATTTCTTGTAATGTGACACTTTTGCTTACGCTTAAAAATGTTTTATAATTTCTTATTAGGGAGGATGGGGGATAGTGTTGGTCAATTGTTTATTTGCTGTATCTTTACCATCCTTTCTTGCTTTAATGGTTCTTTCTCCTGCGATGTTTTGTCTTTATTGCTGCATCCGAGAGACTTGTACCATGATTCATTTTTCTTGTTTATAGTTCTTGATTGGTGTTATATTATATTCATTTTTCGTTTTCTTTGAAGAAAAAGGGATAATGTTATATCCTGATATGTTGTACTTGTATGTACTCTAGCCCTGCTGCCTCTAGCTGCTCAGCCAGAGTGTGAGTTGGTTATGGAATGTTGGTGTGCCTGTGATGCGTGGAATGCCTGGGTGTCTGAGTGGATGAGTGTTGGTAGTTATGGATGGGCTGAGCAGCTAGGCAGGCTGCTCCTGGTGGGCATGGTACCACACCAGTGCTGGCTGGATTCAAGACAGATGTAACTTGGACAGATGGATGAAATAAAGAAGACTTAAATACATCCTGGCTCCTGGTGTCTACCTGTGAGATCACAACACTATTTTTGCCTTTTTCTTTCAGTACTTTATTTGAGTACTTTTTTGCATGTTTCTTTCAGTACTTTCTTTGGGTGCATGAGTTTTCTTCCTCTCTACCTCTGTCCTCCTTTCCCTTCTCATCCCTGCAATAGCCACATGCCTTCACTCGTCCCATGCTGTTGTACATATCCATTGCTTTCGAAACCCTTCCCTGTGACTTCAGGACACTTGTTAGCAATGCATTTTATGACCTCCATTTTTAAAGATGTTGTGGCATTTTCCCTTGCATTTCCATCTTCTCTTCCCAAATAATTTTTTTGTAACAGTGTCCTCTGCATCACATTTCATCCTTGGTGTTTAGCCCTCTCTCAGTTCTCAGGACTATCCATGTCATTTTTTTTCTTGTGGGCTGGGTTGTTCATTCAGAGATGGGTCAACGTTTCAGTTGGATAACTGATGCAGCTGTCAACCACTAACTATCCCTAGCATTTTAGAAGGAATATGATGTGCAGGCAGCATAATTTGGTCTATGTACTCCGAATCTTGTAGAATGTGATTTTCTCTCTGTTTCCGGCACACAGAGGCTATTTACACGATTCTCCAAAGGTATGGGATATTTTAAAGCACAAGTTAACAACCTCTCATTGGTGCATTTTCCCAAGTCTTTCTAATTCTCACAGTTTTCACAGATTACACTTAGAAACCGCAAAAGCCTGAAGTTGCCAAGTATACTTCTCAAATACTTGTGTAAAGTTAAAGTTGGGGCTAAGCAGAGAATGCCATTTTACACAAATATACATGGGATGCAATTGTGTATGTGGAAAATAGGTCAAGTTTTTCTATGTTGAGAAAAAGCTCATTCCCTCCCTGGAAAAGGATTTTTTCCTGTCCTTTTCAGAAGTAAATCTCCAATTTCCTGGGTCAGATTTACATATTTTTCAAGACTGCAGCTTAGAAGCTAATTCGGCTGCCTTGTTGCACAAGGAGGAAAACACAGTGCAGAGCCATATCTACTAAGATTGTCATTCTGCTATTGTCTTACTTTACATTAGTGCTCTAATTAGGTTGCCGTGTGTGACACACACCCTTACGCCATAGTGCAGAGGCTAATGTGTGTTTACTAGGGGCATATTTACAAGCTCTCATCGTTACCGGAGCGTCACTTTTTTTGACACTCCGGTGGTTTTACATGGTGGCACTAAGCAACTTTGTGTGGCTTAACACCACCTTGTAAATATGCTCCTTTCCACCGGAGTCCTCTGTGGCAAAAGGGCGTTCAATGGGTGTTGCAGATGGAGTTCCACCAAAACACCCATTGCTTTTTGCCTCTGCCCCAGATTTACAAGGCTGTGGCAGTGCCAAAAACCAATGCCATGGAATACCAGGCATTAAAATAGAGATACAAGGAGAAATTATTAATTTCTGCCTTATTTTTGCTCTTTCCATGTATGCTGCATTCAGCACATGTAGAAGGTGCAAATCGGCTTTCGCTAGGCAACTTTTTTTGCACCGTCGCTAGAGGAAACACCGGGGTGCACTGTATTCTTGTGAATACAGCACATCCCTGCATTTTAAAAATATCAGAGCATGGCTCTGATATTTTTACACATTGGATGTGTACTGTGCAATTCAACACACATGCAATGAGTGGGTTTAAAAGAGAAATACAAGCCTTTCCCCTCGAAGCACAGCCCGGTCTAACTATTTAGTGTATTGGCCTTCATGTCAAAACCCATGTATGCTTGCTTTGGTCCACCCAACTAAAGCCACAGTAATGTCACCTTGACATAAAGTGATGCAAAGCAGCACAAGGCACTTATGGCCATGAGAAAAGGGCATTTTTCCAGTACACATTGCTCTTCCTCTGAAAGTAAATACCGGTACATCTCTTTCTCTGGTAATGTGAATTGGTGACTATGTTCTGGTGGCTGAGCACTACTTTCTGAGATGAAGGGGTGGGTGCCCTTCTGCTGAGTGGGCCATACAGAACTAAGGCATTATGAAATCACCGAGGGGCATATTAGCAAGACCGCGATAAAACGGCGATAATGGGCTTGCTAATAAGCGTCATGGAATTCCAATAGAAGCCCAGGTTAGATGTGCAGGACATCTAACCTGGGCTTCTATTGGAATTCTATAACGCATATTAGCAAGCCCATTATCGCCGTTTTAGCGGCAGTTTCCTGCCGCTAAAACGGCGATAATTTTAACGTGGGTGTTGCTAATATGCCCCCAAATCTTTAAAGGTAATTATTACAAGCATATAGCCAAATCATTTTCTGAATACATGTATGTATATGAAAAAAACCCATAGCACAAACAAAAAAAAATGCATTTAAAAGTTTTGGGGGTACTCTCAGGTCATCGGAAAATAATCTTATCCAGTACTTTATCCGAATGTGCAATTTAAAAATAGTTGAACTGGTAGTGCGGTCAAAAGATTTGGCTGCAGGTACTAGTATCAATAATAAAATTCAGGTTTGAAAACGTATCCTACAACTTTTTATTTGGTTGACGATGCGTACGAAAACATGAGCAGCTAACTCTACTTCAGTGACCCTATTTGGTAATCAGACAACAGTACGAAATGTTCCTCACGTCTTTTCAACCTAGTAAGCATTCCACAGAGCAGTACTCCTACCTAAGAAGCATGCATTCGCTTCAGAGAATCTCTGATTGCCAAATACCCTGAGATCATGTTGCATGAAAAGAGTTATATGTATGCAAATGACTCTTATTACAGATATGACTGGTTCCAAAAAAACAAAAGCTACCATTTAATTATATAGTAACTGTTCATTTGTTTTCTCGGTTTTCCAAAGTGTTATCCTGCAGGTGAAATATGTACATCTCAGTTATGTGTTTGCTTTCTGCAGCGGCTTCACACAAAGGCTCTTTCTCATTTTCACGCTCTGCTTGCCAACATAATGCACTAAACAGAATACAAATGGGACGCAGTTAAAGGGATTCCTATTTTTAATGCAGAGCAATGCATAAAGCAGCGTTAAGCTAATTGCACCGCCACTTTTGCTGAAAAGATGTGTGATATTATAGTTGGAAAGGATTCCGTGCAAGAATATTTATTAGCCTTGTAAATAAAACCCTCCTACTACTCCTCCTGAAAACAACAATGCGTTTACTTTTAATAAGTTACTAAATGCCCACAGCCTGAGTGCCAAGTTGCAAACTATATGTCGAAAAAAAGCTAGGACAGCTATTCTGACAGAGATTTGGGCAGGTGAGATTCTGAGAATTCATGACAGAACCCGGGAGATCTGGGGGGGCTTTAACTAGGGAGATTGGCAGTGTGATGGCCTCAGGTATATTTTAAGATCACTAATGATGGCAGTGTCAGGTGATGTTATTTTTAAAAGTAATTTCAGTCATTGGCACCACATTCCGATTGTCATTTTTTATGGTGATCCATAGTGTTCCCTTCTCATCGTTAGGCCTCCAAAAGGCAGGTCGCCTGATTCCTGACAGTATACATGCACAGAGAGGAAGCTGAGTGAGTGTTTTATCATAAGGGCAGTTCGGGTATGTACAGTGTCGAGAGCAGAGAAAGCAAAGGATCCAAAACAACTATATCTGCCAAGAAGCTGTTTAAAAGCTATGCATTAGCTTAAGTAAAGTGATATTTTTATAAATATACATGTTTTGTACAGAACATTTTAAAATTACTCTCTAAGCAGGACTTTACAATGTCGGCACATTAGTAAGTGCTTGGTTCATCTGGGGAGACATGGAAATGTATTAGATTGAATAGTGCTTTGCATTTTCATGTAGGAATGGCATTGAAGCTATGAAAGCAAATAAAGCATGGTGCAATCGTTAATACACTCTTGTAAATGCAGTGAAAAGAGACGGAGTAAACGGAGAGTACTTAGAAGTCCTAGAAGCTCTCAATCGATAGGTCCTCACTCAGGAGTGATGACCCTGAAGATGAAGTAAAGAAAGCCCCAAGTTTGTTCCCGAGAATTCTCTGCACACCCCCAGGTACAATTGGATTCTTCTAGCCAACACAGGTCTCTTTATCTGCCTAGCTGCCAAGACAAACAGTGCTGGACCAGTTAAAGAACAAAATGCGAAATCTGACAGAGACAAGAAGTGTCTCTACTTAGCTCACCTACACTAGTAGCACAAAAACCTTGAGGCAGCCCTCCTCTGGTCTGAGGTTAGTAATAGAGAGGACGTCAAGGTGCTGCATGTGCTTTTCTCTACTCCTGGGGCTTGCTTGAGGACAGAAGGATCAGCAGGGTCATCCTGTACAGTTTGAGCAGGGCCCTAAAGCTTCTTCCTAGCCAGGATTGAGCGGGCACTATTTAGATCTACTCTCTGAAACCACCAACACCATTTCCTTAAGTCCAAAAGGTGCTGGGTCAGTTGCTAGCAGCTTCATGTTATAATAACAAATTCAGGCAGGTGCTCCGAATCATAGTTAGTGAATTCACAAGGTTCTAATTCTTTCATCTCTGTGTCTTTACCTCATTTCTTCATCACAGTTAATCTCAAGGAAACTACCAAACCATACAAATGGTATAATCTTCAAGGAAGGGGACTCCAATCCCCAGAATCCACATTGCTGCTGGGACAGTTGGGGGGGGGAGGGGTAGAGGAGGAGGACCCCTCCCACCTGTGTATTTGCGGTGTATGGGGCTGGCCCTTGACCTGCTGCACGGGGCGTGCGCAGGCCTCGCCTGGGGATAGCTTGTGCCAAGTGCGGGAACATCTATGCCCGTCAGTGACAGAAAGAGTCAGGGTAGGTAAACCCCCTTAATTTTGTATCCCATTAAGATTTAACTGCTCAGAACTGCAACCAGAAAGTAGTATTACAATTGCATATGTCGTGGCTTGAGTAGTTGGGACGCTTTCAATTGTAAAATATAAGAAACTTGGATTAGGAGCATATAGTCAATAATTTGTGTGTAATTGAAAATATCTAACAACATCTGCATTTTGAATTGTAGGGGCTCATTATACCAATCCAATCTGTTGTAAACCCACCCAGGACAGTATACATGTGGGCTCGCAATTTCAGCAGACTAAAAATGGGGAAACAAAAAGCAGGAGACAGTCCTGTGGGGGCTGGCAAAGCAAAATTGCACTTTTACTGAAATTGATTACCTTATAGCAGAAGTTGAAGGCTTGTTAGACACTAAAGAGAAGAAAACAAACCCCAATATTAAAATAAGGGATATTAAAACATTCCCTTGCAAACCTTATGTTCCTAAAGGGCACTAGCCATTAACTCGTTTTGTACAAAAACCTGGCACACCCATTCACAATAGACTTGGAAGTGTGCATAATACAATGGAGAAGGAAGGGTTATGTACAATTCATATTTGCTTCAACGTTGTCCTTCAGAATGGATACCAGGCGTGATTGAAGGGCCTGGTAATAAGACATGTTGTCTGAGTATGATTGATAATATTACACAACCACACAATGAGGAGGAATTGGAGAGGAAGATAGAATTGCTGCTAGCGGAATTCTAAATCTGAAAGCCACGTTAATGCAATAAAAAAAAAAGGTTAAATAAGATTGAGGTAATTACTTGTGCACTCAATAGCTATGCCCTGGTCAGCTCTACTAAGTATGACCATGGAACAATCTCACACATTCAACAAACAATGGATAGTTCTGGAGCATAATACTTAGAAACTTGTTTTCCTTTTGAGTGGGAAAGGGAAGGGCATAGTGTTGTAGCATTATGCTGGGCCCAGAAAGTCTTTCTGAAATATTTAATATCCTTCTTAACTAATGCTACCTATCACACTCAATTGGTCCTCTGATGGATCTTGTTCTGTGCTGAAAGGGACTGGATATTCAGAGAATGGGCAATTATCCAATCAAGACCAGAGTTAAGATAATTGCTATTATCAAATTCTACTTCTTACAGTCAGAAATGTATTCAATAATGACACTAGAGATTCAAAAGTCAAAAGATTTACCCACAAGGAAATTATGAGTCAGAATCAGCAGAATTTAGTTTACATTTTAGTTTAGTTATTAATCCATCAGTAAAGAACATTAAATAAATAGCATACAACCCTAGTATTAAATTAGTAATAGATTTAATGACATAATTGTAATTCTCAGAGGGAAAATCTTCCTCGGCCGAGGCAGATTTGGGCTCCTACAGTGTATGGGTCGACAGAAAATAAGTTGTGCCTCATACAAACCCTCAAGGAAGTTCAGTAAGTTCCAAGTGACCAGTTCCAGTTTGTTAAGGACAGCAATCTTTCCCAGTCTGTTGCTGCAACAGTAAAATCACAGCAGCACAGTGTGAACCCTTCAGCCGATAAGGTTCACTGAGCTAGCACACCTATTGGCAGCAGATCACAGTGTTACGTAACAGTTCGCTTCAGTCCTCAGATGTCCAAGCCATCATTCCACAACACTGCAAAAGTGGAGCTGGGTGCCTTCAGTCCCAAAGTCTGAACAATTATACTCCATAAGTTTCCGGGGTGACATCCCTTGGCTTCACCAGAAATGTCAGACCACTCCGTCATATTGGTTCTTCTCGATGGGATGAAAGTGATGTAGTAGGTATAATGAATACAATCGAGAAGAGGTAAGCAATTCAAATTACCTAGTTTCTTTAAGAAATGTAAGCTTAGCCGTATGAACAATGAGACATCTCAGAGAGAAAGAGGAAAAAAAAAAACTATGACTTTCGTTACTCCTTTCCCAAGCATCTGTTCTAGTCTTTAACAGAAAATGTTGCAACTGTAGTCGAGCTGTACTGATGATGTCAAAGGAAACATTTAAGAGTTGAGATTCTAATGGTAACTTCGGTGAATATTCCCACAAGCTTCACACTATTCTGTTCACAAGTTCATGTTATAAGAAAGAGCTAAATTATGAATCTTGCATCAATATCATCTGACATTATTAATTTCATAAGTGAATGCATCAATAAACACTCCAATTAAATCATCATTAATTTGTGTAAGTATAAGGTACTCATACATTTTTTGTAAATGTCAACATTACACATATAGGAAAACACAAGCAAATCTCTTTACGTAAATGCTATTCAAGGCACACATATCTTAAATGTACGTTAGAGGAAAGTTTTATGAAAACAATTTTAACTAAGCCTGTGCAACACCTACTTTTCTTTGTTGTCATTTTCAGTGCACACGTTACAACATGAAATAATAATTAATATCTTTTACATGTAAATTGATCTATTGTGCATATAATTTCTTTGTTCTCATTAATATCACATTATCAAGTTACAAGATCTGATTCATTAATAGTTTTTAATAATCAGGTTTATTGAAGTTGAACATAAAATATAACATTTACTATTCTATCGTCTGCATGCCTTTACGATGCAGTATCTGAATCAAGGTTGCATGTCATTTTCAAAAACGTGTTGCTTAACACATGTTTGTCATCATTTATGTAAAGTGTTGTCATAGTCCTTTCTTTTTGTCATAAATTTGTTTAAGTGAAAACTCCGCTCTATCAATAGTATTAATACTAATAACATCGGCCCTTCAAGAAATCATTTTTAAAAGATTGTAGATTGGACACACTACCAAAGGATACATATACTCTAGGCGATCGAAAAATGGGTGATTGCACCATGGGATTAAGAAGAACTGGAACACAACCTTCTGACGGGAGATATAACATCGATTCATCTTATTTACAACACACATATCCCACACAAACAGGTGGGAAATATACCACAAGAAAGACATCAGTCGACCTAGAGATAAGGGACTATTTATGATTAATGTTCTGATACTCCACCCATAAACTATAGAAGGTACTAAATCCTTGACTAATACAGTAATTCAGTGGGTTAAGCATGTACATAATTGCAGATCTGTAAACTGTGAAGACATAATGATAGCATAATGTTATATATTACTAACTGGCCAGTCAGATTATATTAGGTAGAGACTTGCAAGCAAAACCTTAGTAGTTGAGCTGATGTGTTTGACCATCGAACATCACCTAAAAAGGAATCCAGTGTATATTTTAATCTTAATCCCCCAACTGATTTGATAAACCTTAGTGTAAGACAAACTGAGATAACAAGACCATTATCAGGCTCTAATAGAATGTTCCATGAGAGAGAATTTGCATCAGACCTTTTTATATTTGCACTAACATACACAGCCTATAGACCCAACATACTACCATGGAAATTTGACTGATAATGGATCTATAAAAAGGGAAATGCTGATGTCCAACCTAAAGCTGGCTTAGAGTAATAAAAATTACAGGACCCATGATAACACAAAGAGGGAAAAACTAAGTCAAACCAGATAATCTAGATTCTAGTTGAGATATAAAAGGGAATGATGAATCCATTTCAAGTTGTTGTCATGGAATGTGGGTAAGTATCATTTGTGCCTCTCACAAGAGTCATGAGCAATTGATACTGTACCCAGAATGGGTTACCACAGCTTTCCCATCCAAGGCTGGCAGATCTTTTGGCAGCCTGTTAATCTGCCGAAGAACTACCATTAGATATAAGATCAAGATTCTACAAACAGGCTCTCCTGACATCCTGAGGCTGGTCATGGCATTACAATCTGGGTCCAAATATAGAAATATAATTTTCATAAAGATGTATATTCGCACATTTCAGGACAAATGTGAATCTCAGACTCCGTGTCTTTTAAACATACCCTTAGATTCTGTAGATCCTAAATGGCCGGTGATTATAGCAGGCAACTGTATTATGACTTATGGGCCTCTTGACGCTATGTCAACATCGTAGGAAGATGAAGAATGGAGTATACTTCATCTAAATTCTGTATGTATCAAGAAATATCCACAAGTGGCAATACAATGGATTTCCTTGATTATGATTAGGGGATTAAGGGTCTGTAATTAACATTAATATTCAGATGTTAAGGGTGAACATACATTCAAATGAGGTGATTAGACCAGTATAATTCCTTGTATAATTTTAGATCTGCAGGTGGGGCCATATATGATTCACATGGAAGTCTTTCACAATGATGATAGCAACCACAACACCCTTGAGCCAAAAAATACAGGGGGCAGTGTTTGGTATGACCCCTAGTAAGGATAATGCACATGCTCCCCCTCTGATATCCCCAATTAACTGCAGGAACATAAATGGGATAAATTAATTAATGATCAAAGGACCAGAGTGGGAATTTATAACCCATCACACTTTAGAGCCCTATGAAAATATTAAGATTAGTGTAATCTCTGTTACTGTAATTCTTTTAGAACTGTTTGATCATAAAAAGAATGCAATAAAGAAAACAATAACCTATGGTATAGAAATGAATGTAGGAAGGAAAAGGCAAGATAAGTGAAGGCAATAAAAATTCTTGAAACAATAGGGTACCCCTAAATCGCTTCTGTCAATCTTAATGAGATGTCACACAGGAACATACGTACAGAAGGTGGGGTAACCTTGGGGAACTCACTAAAAGGATTCTTTTAGTCTTGGGAGCTTCGCAAGGTTGCTTCCTGGTTCTTACTTTATGCAAGCATATATGTTAGTGGCGTGGTCAATTGGCTAAATAAATATCACAATGATGCACAAAATTCAGAAAATGTCACTATCCCTGTGCTTAAGTTTGCAGATTACCCCCTACTAATATCAAGGAGGGCCTTTGGTCTGTAGTCACTGTTAAATCAATTCTCTCACTTCTACTCTTGTTAAGGGCTTGAGTTTAATCCAGGGAAGACAAAATATATGATCTTAAATGCATACTGTTCATGTATGGGTGGATAGTAGAAGAAACCTTGGTAGAAAAAGTGAAGCATTGTGATTATTTAGCAATTAATTAGTGGATACCTTTTCTTGGGCTCCGCAAATAAAGGAGGGTAAGCTGGTATTATGAAATAGAATAATGCTAGTAGTGAAAAAGTATATGGCCACATTTACCACTGCTAATCAGTGCTAAAGTGCTTGTGCTCTCTCCTTTAAACATGGTGGAATTGACTTACACCCAATTGGCCTATTTCATTTACTTGAAAGTCCCAAGTAAAGTGGTAGTACATTTGCCAAGGGCCTGTAAATTATAGGCTACTAGAAGGCCTGCCATTTCGACCTGGCAAAAGAAAACTTTTGCCTGGCCCAAACCTTCTTTTTTAATACATATAAGTCACCCCTAGAGTAGGCCCTGAACAGCCCGTAGGGCAGTGTACACTTTATTTGAAAAGTTGGACATTTACTTTTAAGTTTGACATATCCTGATAGGGAAAAAATCCTAAATTTATTTTTCACTACTTGTAAGGCCTACTTCTCTCATGGGATCCCATTGATTTACCTTATTACATTTAATAAGTGATAACTTTTGATTGGGAGCAGGTGCACAGTTCACATTTGGTGTCTAAAGAATTGTAATTAAAAGCCCTCTTTAAGGCACTGTTCTGAAAATGGCACTTTTAGAAAGTTAAAGCAGAAAGAACAGATGATGGATGGAATAATGAACAATGCAAACATTTACCCTAAGTCACATATTTGGGTTTAATCCACCGTTTTTTTTTTGCTCACCATGTCACCCAGTTTGGACCCAGCCATATGCAAATCAGTCTTGACCCTGCTCCTCATGGGAACAGTCCAGCCCGAACTTCCAAGCCTGGTACTCCCTGGTCCAGAAGCAAGCATCCTGGGACCGATTTCAGGCTATCACCCCTCATCAGCTAAAGCTAGCTTGAATCCAGTGGCACGGGCATCAGGGTCAAAACTGATTTGCATATGAGTGGGTCCAAACTGGAATGGCAAGCAAAAATATTATGGATTTAGGCCCAGATCTCTGGACTAGGGGTGAACGTTTGACATTTTTCAGCATTCTGTCCATCAATTGTTCTTTTTGCATTTGTCACCCCGAGTGGAATGGGTATGCCCAGACGTGGGTCCTGTGCGCTCCATGGAGCTGGAGTCAAGCTAGCCTGGCTGATGAGGGGTGATACTCTGCAACTGGTCCCAGGATGCTTGATTTCGGCCAGGGAGGACCTGGCATGGCGGCTTGGACTGGACTGTTCCCATGGGGAACAGGCTCCAGACTGATTTGCATATGGCAGGCTCCAAACTGGAATGGCATGGTGAACAAAAAAAAGATGGATTTAGTCCCAGATCTCTATACTGGGGTTGAATGATTGACATTGTTCAGCATTTTGTCAATCAATTGTCCTTTTTTTTCACTGATAGACAGTTGGCATTTTCTTCTCCTAACCATGTGGTTCCTGCAGCCTCATCCTGGGTTACATGACTAGGAGTGGCTGACAGTTGGTGTTTGTGTATTGCTGAGGAAAATAAGAGGGAGTGACCCCACTAACCAAGAGACAGGGTACCACAGGTAAGTAAAGCAGAAATTCTCTTGGAGCAACTGTTATATATAGAGACTTATCTTGTCACAACATCCATTCAGATTGTTCCTATGCAACCAACATTCTTACACACTCTTCAACTGAAACATATATATCTCATTTGATGGATCAACCCTAAAGACAACCGTCAGAGCATTCAACCACACAGATATGACTATTTTTTATAAAACAAATTTTTTATTATTAATATTCATTGAAGATATTCATTTAAAAAATTATTTTGTGTTAAAAAGTTTTCAATACAGTACAATATCACAAATGTGGCCATACAAAATGATATCACAAATTTAACAATATACAAAAAGATTTTTGTTTTATATTTTGAGAGACAAAAACCATGTGAAGCGTTAAAACATCATAATAGTTATCCCAATGGGAGTTAATCAATCATGCAAAAGGATATCCACTGTTCAATGATTAGGTGGAACCTTAAGAGTTCCCAGGGTATAACTTTCAACCAACGGGGCGCCGAAGCGTTTCGGTGGTATTAAAACCAGTTTATGTAACCACCTTCTTCAGGACAATATTAAATAGTATCTCTCACAGTTGCCATCAATTCATTTCACCTATTAAAAACAAAACGTTTATTTAAAAACCTTAAAAAGAACAAATATCAAAGAACAATTTTCATAAAAAAATGAATTTTATACTACTTAATTACTCAAAACAAAATAAATTCAAAACAACATAATTCATAGTATTATTGTTCATTGCTAAAGTTGAATCGTCTAACAGTTATCTGTAAGGGTTCCATCACTAATCCTATCAAAAATCATAACATACTCACGCTCATCCACTCCTAATCATCCTTTCATTCTATTGTTTCATATATACTCTTTTATAAAGATGTAAAAGAGAGACTATCTCTTTGTTTCATATATACCCATCTAAAAAGATGTGATAAGAAAGAATATCTTTAAGTCAATGAATTCATGTTTGTGTACGACAGTTCCATGAGTTCATGCTCACCAAGAGGAAACTTAATAATAGTTAGCCCGCCCGTTTGTTCTTTAATATATCTAAAGTTGCGAAAATTTTGGCGAGAACTTAACAATTATTATTTATCTCATGTTTATTATTTGGAACTATATTTGTGTCTGAAATTCATCCAATGTGACCTACCTAATTCAAAGATTGATTTAAATTCACCAATTCTTCATAAGGCGTCAGGGACGATATACTTCATAGGAGGGACTATAATGTTTCCATATGTGTATTCATGGAGTCCTACAAAATATAGAAAAAAGTATAGAAAAAAGTATAAAGTCCTTAATATAACTATAAGTAATTACACATGTTCTACTGTGTCCATACAACCCATTATATCCGACACAAATTAGTAAGATTATCCTACTTACTTCAATAAAAACTTGAAGCACCACTGTATTTAGGTTCCCAAATCTTCAATTAGGGCTTGACTGAGATACACATCAGTGGAGTAAATCTTAATGTATCCATTCATAGAATCCTTAAAAACAATATATATAAAAAGGAAAATAATGATGAAGACAATGGAGTCCTCTAGTATGTCACCCTCATAGACCTATTTTTGCTTTTAGTATATTAAAGTCAAACCTATTTTGTAACGTACCTTAAAGATATAATTCTTTCTCCTAATCAATATCGGGCTGCATCTGTTTAGCACTCTCCGAAATTAAAAACGCATCCTTTACGATGTTTGGATCGCTAAAACCAATGGGCATCTATTCCGCATCAGCCTGAAATCATATATAAAGTCTAGTCATATAATCATCACTACTATTTAGACCAACAGCTACTACTATATATAATATTTTAATGCCTTTATGTTAAAAACTAAGTAAATAAACTAACTCCATTTGTCTGTACGCATACCCGTACCCCACCTACCCAACATACTCGGTGGGTGTACGGATATAGTACGTGTTGACCTGAAATTGCTCCCTTAATCATAGTGTGAGCAAAGCTTCTGGAAATAACATACCTAAAGATTTTCTCAAAGCCGGAGTATATATCATATCAATATTGCATATTATTATGTCCGCCTAGATCCCTAAAAGAACTAACTCTACAGTCTCAAAAGAGACAAATTTCCTCTCCTTACTTGGTTGCAGGTTCCAATTCAGTCTATAGCGTCGTGCCGTCTCTCCGGTCGCAAATGTTCTCAATTTAGTCCTCCTATTCTCGCGGTTTAAATACATAGGCTGTCGCCTCACACCTGATGTGTGAATAGCCACGTCATTTTTTCGCGACTGCTCTAAGACGCACTGATAGCTTTTCCTTAAAGCGGTAATGTTTTTAAGGCGGCACCTACGTATGTAGCATAACAAAAGGGCCCACCTATGTATTATCGATGTAAATAAAGGATTGTAATTTTGAGAAATGGAATTCTCCACCTTTATGAAGTTAATACCTATTTATAAAAGACAAAATCTCTATTTTATATAAAAAAATATAACACTATTAAGCTCATTGCAATAAATGATTCTGAGACCTTTTTATATAATGAGTCATTTTTTTGCGACTACTCTAAGATGCACTGATAGCTTTTCTTTAAAGCGTTAATGCTTTTAATGCGGCACCTACGCATATGGTATAACAAAATATATGACACTATAAATCTCATCACACTAAATGATTCTGAGACCTCTCCATATAATGAGTCAGTAATGTATCCCGTACCTTTTAATTTTATAGGGTCCATCACAGAACCCACAGACCTATCCTAATGAGGGAATATTGACCGACGGTCATAAATCTATTGGATAACATGATGGTTACCCACAGACCAACCCCGAGGTATCCCAAACCGCTCAAATCCGGAACACCGAGGGGTAGTTCGTGGACAATCTAACGGATGTATCGTAACATATATTGAACCTTCATTATTAGACAGTTATCCTACATCAGGCGAAAGATACTGATTATAAAAGGAACAACAGGTGGGGCAGAGCCTCGGACTGTAAAAGAAATCTGGCCGGTACAGTTCTCTGAAACAGTCCGACGCAACACGCACCCCACTGTGTCCCAAGTATAAAGTTTGTAATAAATCACAGCTATCCCTTAATCTCACACTCAGTTTAATCTATTAATCGCATCCAATCCTCCTTTGTATTTAGGCCTGATCGAATGGTATCTAGTATGGAAATGTACCATTGTTCATGGTTTTTTCTTTTAATTAAAAGATCACCGCCTCTCATATTACCCTTGATTCTTTCCACAATAAACCATCTGAAGTCTGTACATGTATGACCTGCTTCCCTGAAATGGTCAACCAGCGGTGCATTTTCTTTGTTGTTTTTGATAGCCGATTTATGCTCCAAAAGGCGAATACGTAGTTCACGTGATGTTTCGCCAATATAGGCCAAGTTACAAGGGCACAGTATACAATAGATCAAATTCTTACTTCTACAGTTATTAAGATCTTTTGATATTAGGGTATGTTTATTATATGTTAACTCTTTACTCACTATGCATTGATTACACATTGTGCAATTACTACATTTAAAATTGCCCACCACTTTCGTACCTAAAAGGGAGGATTGTCCTGCCGTGGATGTTTCCCTATAAGTATGAACCAGTGCCTTTCTCAAATTGTTGTTGCGTTTAAACACAAACAATGGTCTCTCCATTGTTTTTAGGTCATTGTCATTAAGAATACTCCAATTGGAGTTAATGACATTCTTAATTTTATTACTAATGTATGAGAACTGACTTACGAAAACAATCCTTTGATTATTCTTGTTTGTATGTTCTTTAACTCTAGTGTTAGATAACATACTTTCCCGGTTATAAAATCTCGCCCGTTTGAAAGAATGAGTTATACGTTTTTTAGGGTACCCCCTCTCTTTTAATTTGATCTTGAGAATTTCAGAATGTTTATAGTAATCATCCAGTGTGTATGAACCAGTGCCTTTCTCAAATTGTTGTTGCGTTTAAACACAAACAATGGTCTCTCCATTGTTTTTAGGTCATTGTCATTAAGAATACTCCAATTGGAGTTAATGACATTCTTAATTTTATTACTAATGTATGAGAACTGACTTACGAAAACAATCCTTTGATTATTCTTGTTTGTATGTTCTTTAACTCTAGTGTTAGATAACATACTTTCCCGGTTATAAAATCTCGCCCGTTTGAAAGAATGAGTTATACGTTTTTTAGGGTACCCCCTCTCTTTTAATTTGATCTTGAGAATTTCAGAATGTTTATAGTAATCATCCAGTGTGGAGCAGTTCCTTCGCAACCGAAGGAACTGCCCGAACAGGATGTTGTCTTTCTGTGACTTAGGATGGAAGCTTGAGTAATGCAGTAGAGTGTTTTTGTCTGTAGGTTTTGTAAATAACTCTACTGCTAAACTGCCATCTACATCCTTAATGTTAAGATCTAATAAATTCACAGCATTATCACTATAATGTGATGTAAATTTTAAATTGGCATCACCCAAATTTAGCCATAGTAGACATTCCTCCAGGAGTTCTACACTTCCTTCCCTGATAAAAAGGATATCATCTATGAATCGGCTCCACTTCAAAACATTTTCAAAAAATGAAGCGGATTCATTGAAGATATGAATATCCTCAAAATGCCCCACATAGAGGCACGCCAGACTGGGGGCACAGGTGGCCCCCATGCTGGTCCCCTTGCATTGCAAATATAAATTGCTTTTGAACAAAAACAAATTATGTTTAAGGACCAATGAAGCACATGCTAGGATAAATTCCACATTAGCACCTCTGCTTTCTGCAGGACCCAGGATGCCACTGATGACATCAAGTGTGGCATCCTGGGGTATGTTAGTATACAATGCTTCAATGTCTAGCGTTACTAATAATTGTGTGTTGCGATTAAAACTACAACCCTCAATATTATGAATCATGTGGGCTGAATCCTTAATGTAGGATTTTTGTTTCTGTACAAGTGGTCCTAAAAAACTGTCCACATATTTACTTAGTGGCTCGAGTGTTGAGTTTATGCAACTCACAATCGGTCTCATGGGAGGATTCATAAAATTTTTATGAATTTTCGGCATGCCATATATGGCAGGGATGATGGCTTTATCATTATGGAGGAACCTATATTCTTGTTCCGAAATCCAATTATTTGTTCGTGCTATAGTCAGAAGTTTAATAACTTCTTTGTTAAGATCATTCCATTGACACATAGGAACTTTTCTATAGTGTTCCTCCACCGCAAGGAGTTCCATCATTTTGTTTTCGTAATCAGAGGTATCAAAAATGACCACACCACCACCCTTGTCGGCGGGTTTTATGGTAATGGTGCAGTCATTCTTGAGTTTGTTGATGGCTCCCTTGTGTTGTTTACTCACATTATGAGTCACAAGTGGTCGTTGATCACAAATTTTCCGTATTTTGGATTCAACCACTTGTTCAAAAATCTCAATTTTACGGTCAACCTGGCTAATATGGGGTGTAAATGTGGATTTGGGTTTTAATCCCGAGATATTATTATCTTCCCTTTGTTCTTTATCAGCAAAATACCGGGTCAATCTGATTTTACGAAAAAAGGCTTTAAGATCTTTTTCTAATAAAAATGTATTAACCTGTGTCGTGGGGGCAAAACTAAAACCTTTCTCTAATACCTCTAGTTCAATCTGATCTAAAGTCCTGGTTGAGAGGTTAATAATGGGAAATTTGTTGGTGGTTACCTCCAATATCTCTTATTTCTTGTCTGGAGGTATTCCTGTTGAGGTTGATGCTGATGTCTCACGTATTCTTGTTGAGGTAAAGTCTTACATACTGTCCTCTTCCGTATCCCCCATTCGGTCTCGAACCTCTCCTTGGGCGCTGATCTAAAAAAGAATTAGAGGGAATAGACGTGCTAGCAGATGGACCACCTGGTCCATATTCTATATTATGAAAATGATTCCACTGATCTCCTCTTAGATGTCCATCATCATCACTCCCGGATCCAGATGATTCTGAGAAAGTGATGCGTTTCCTTCCACCCCTGTTATATATGGGTCTGTGTTGGTAAGGTCTGTCCCATCCCTGTTCTCTTTTATGTAGATAATCATCTTTTCCTAAATAGGGGTAGCTCAATTCAGCACTATATTTCTCAATATCCTTTCTTAATTTTTTTGTCTTTTTGTTGATTAAATATTCCTTATAGCCATCAGCCTCAGCCTCAAGTTCTTCCAATCTTTTCTTTGTATCTTCCAGGACAGTATTGTTCCTAAATTCCAACTCTAGTTGCTCAATTTCCTGTTTTTCTAGGATAATGATCTCTTGTGCTGTTTCAATAATAAGTAATAGCCAATCCCTACTGCATCGGTTAGCGATATGAGACCAGGTTTCCAAGAATTTTTGATTCTCAATGAATAGGCCAGGTTCATTTTTAATTTGTAACCCAATTGGGATCACACCTGCTTTTACATATTCAACCAGAAACTCAGCATGCATCTCAGTTCTTATAAGTTTCTTTTTTAAATTTAAAATCTTGCCCCATTTTTCATCTTTACTGGATAAGATTGTAACTTTATTACCATTCTTAGGGGTCGATTCCGATTCGGGCCGGAAAAAGCACCGACCGACTCGGATCCGGAAAAAATACCGACCGACACGTACCCGTGGCGCACGACACGCCAAGTACGATGCAAGGCGCGAAAAATCCAACCGACACGTACGGAAACAAAGTCGACCGACCGAGCCGCACGGAAAGCAGCAATCCGGCCGGAAAAACACGCGAATCCAACCGACCGACACGCACCCGGAACAAATCCGACCGAAACGTACACGCGAACTCCAAACCGCAAAGTACGATGCAAGGCGCGAAAACCACGACCGAGTCGGACGGAGGACAAGCTGTACGACCGACACGCATACAAAACCGAGCCGA
The DNA here is from genome assembly GCA_963921515.1 of Calotriton arnoldi. NCBI lineage: Eukaryota > Metazoa > Chordata > Amphibia > Caudata > Salamandridae > Calotriton > Calotriton arnoldi. The sequence goes on along the minus strand of CAWUFW010003150.1, from coordinate 118,266 downwards.
AGCAACACAATACACCGCGACCGACGCGTACGCAGCATAGAAAACTGCACAAACACAGCGTGAACGAAACGGAGAACACCGTACGAGACCAATGCAGGGTCCGACTCGGTCACAAGAACGTTTCCAACATACACAAACAGCACAAAGGAAAAATCACCCAAAAAAAGGCCAAACAAGCAATTACCAAGCCAATAAATACTGGGGGTGGGGACAGAGAACAAAGACACACCCACAACTCCACCTATATAAAGGACACAAATCACTACCATGAGCCTTTGCAAATGCCATTCCACTGCCAGCACCCAAGAGAAAGCAACCACACACCCACAGCTCATCCCTCACACAAGCCACACACCATCAGCACACCAACAAATACCTACCTCACATACACCCAGCAAAACACACACTCACACACCCTCACCTGCACACCAACACACACATCACCCACCATCACCACCCATCACCATGCCCCCCAAGAAGAATCCCAAGTTCCTAGATAGTGAATTGGAAGTCATGGTAGACGAGATCCTCAGGGTGGAGCCACAGCTGTTTGGCACACTGGTCCAACAGACCCCCATGTCGCAGAAAACCAAGATGTGGGAGAGGATCATCAACAGGGTGAATGCACAATCACCATGTCGGCGCACAAAGACCGACATCCAGAACAGGTGGTATGACGTGCGCAGGAGGGTACGGGACATGCTGAAGAAAGACTACATCAACAGCCAATACACCGGCAGTGGCCCTCCTGCCAAGCCAATATACCTCAGGCCCTGGGAGGAGAAGGTGCGGGCCATCCTTCCGCCAGTGAGCGTATATGGACTAGAGGACATCCCAGAGCCTGGTGAGTATACAACAAATGTACACAATATACTGCCACAAAACACACACATCACTGTCAAGGGGAGAGTCAAACCATGCACTCATAGCAATTACACAGCAACCAGAACAGAATCATCCCAAAATGTGTATGTCAGTCAGATAAACACAACACATGCCATCCAAAAAGTCACATCCAACTGTGCCAACACATGTACAAACACAACTACAGCTAGGCAGTGGCACAAATAGAACTAACAAACACATCCACACATGTAGCCACCACAACAACACCAACACACAGTGAAGGCCACTCAAAGGAAGGAATTCTGTGTATGCTGGCCAAGTCAGTGAAGCCAATAGCATCATGGGAGTCGCAGTCACACATATTGCCCCCCACAACTGTCCCATCAACACCACCATGAACCATGCTCACATCACAGGGAGTGGAGAAGGACTCACAAGATGGCTGACACTGGCTACTGCTGTGGGGAGCACAAGGCCCTGCTGGCAACTGTGCACCAACAAACAGCAGGACACCACTGACTGACATCGTGAGAGACAACTTACACTCCCTGCAATGCAAGCACGTTCCATGGTGGGATATCTGGCTAGCTGGGTGGGAAGGGGGACTTGCAGCACTGACCATAGTCACAAGCACCTCCCCTCACACACACCCCAACACAAACTCCACAGAACCCACCTGGTAGAATGCAATGCCCCCCATCCTAACACAAGATCCCACAAAGAACCACCACCCTGGGTCATGTTGTGTGAAGCACAGGGACACTCTTGGGACTTCCAGCCAAACAACTGCCAGGACAACACTCCCAGCCATCCTGTCAGCACAGCCACCCCACCCCACAGGGAAGCAGAGTCAAAAGGAAGGAAGCATGGGCATGCTGGGAAGGGGGGAGGAGGCAATAGCATGATGGGAGTCGTAGACACAGCTCTACATCCCCCACCACATGGCCCAGCAAGCTCACACTCACGCATGCACATCCCACAGAGAGTGGAAAAGCCCATCAAAGATGTCTGACACTGTTGCTGTGTCGTGGGGAGCACAAGGGCATGCTGGGTACTGCACACCAACCAACAGCAGGACACCACTGTCAGCCATCTTGCCATTGCTCTCACACCCACACACACTGAACTCCACACAAAAGCAAGTAAGTATGGGAATGCTGGCAAGTGGGGTGGAGGCAATGGCATGATGGAAGTCGTAGTCACTGATATTGGTCACCCCCACAACTGTCCCATCAACACCACCCTGAACCATGCTCACATCACAGGAAGTGGAGAAGGACTCACAAGATGGCTGACACTGGCTACTGCTGTGGGGAGCACAAGGCCCTGCTGGCAACTGTGCACCAACAAACAGCAGGACACCACTGACTGACATCCTGAGAGACAACTTACACTCCCTGCAATGCAAGCACGTTCCATGGTGGGATATCTGGCTAGCTGGGTGGGAAGTGGGACTTGCAGCACTGACCATAGTCACAAGCACCTCCCCTCACACCCCCTCCAACACAAACTCCACAGTACCCACCTGGTAGAATGCAATGCCCTCCATCCTAACACAAGATCCCACAAAGAACCACCACCCTGGGTCATGTTGTGTGAAGCACAGGGACACTCTTGGGACTCTTAGCCAAACAACTGCCAGGACAACACTCCCAGCCATCCTGTCAGCACAGCCAGCCCACCCCACAGGGAAGCAGAGTCAAAAGGAAGGAAGCATGGGCATGCTGGGAAGGGGGAGGAGGCAATGGCATGATGGGAGTCGTAGTCACAGACATAGCTCACCCCCACAACTGTCCCATCAACACCACCCTGAACCATGCTCACATCACAGGGAGTGGAGAAGGACTCACAAGATGGCTGACACTGGCTACTGCTGTGGGGAGCACAAGGCCCTGCTGGCAAATGTGCACCAACAAACAGCAGGACACCACTGACTGACATCCTGAGAGACAACTTACACTCCCTGCAACGCAAGCACGTTCCATGGTGGGATAACTGACTGGCTGGGTGGGTGGGAAGGAGGGTTGGCTGTCAACCAAACACAACCAATGCAGACCATGTTCACACCCCAGAAAATACATAGAAATGCCCAAATAATGCAGGACAATGTGCCACACCAATATCAACCCCTGACTGTGACGACTCAGGACAATGCAATGTACAGGCCCGCACCCAGAGGCACAGTCACAACTGTAATGTGTGTCAACCATTGATGCCTGCAGAAACATGACATACATTGTTTGTGTCTCCCAAAAACAGGTGATGATGGGGACACAGCAGCAGACGCTGAGGAGTCCCAGTCCCAGGCTCAAGAGGATGCCGAGCTCACTGGCGTCGTACAGCCTCTGTCCTCCTCGGACGATGAAGAACAACCTGGCACATCCGGTGCAAGTCAACATGCAGCACCAGCAGGACCACCAGCTGCAGCACCAGCATGACCACCAGCTGCACCCTGCACCCCTGCACCCACCCCTACAACGACTGTCACCACGAATACCATCCCTGCCGACATGGACAGAATAAGGAGCAACACCAGCACAGTGACCCTGGACCAACCTGGGGCCATGGACACCACCACCACCACCAACCCCCAAGGTGGACCAGGGTTATCTGTGCGTGCCACTGCACACACTGCACATGTCAGCAGGGGTGGTGGGAGGGGTGGGAGACAGAGGTCGCTGCTTGCAGATGTTGCTGGTGTGCATGATGACCCACAACTGGTACGCATAGCTGATGCGTACCAGTCCAGCACCGGAGAGCTCAGCCAGGTAGTGGGGCTCCTCAGAGACATTAAACAGCAGCAGGCTGCCCATCATGCCCGCTTGGACTCCCACATGTCCCACGTGGAGTCACACATGTCCTGTGTGGACTCACACATGTCCCGCGTTGAGTACAAGTGGGATGCACTGCATGAGATGACGGCGGTGCACAGGGACATTTTACAATGCCTCCGCCAGATGAACAGCAACCAGTCCACACCTCCCTGTGTGCCAACAACATCTGGTGCCGAACAAACTGCAACTGCCACAGGGAGGGAGGAGGACTCTGGCGGAGAGTCCCCTGCACCGCAGCAGCCTGCACTTGAGGGCCCCCCCCAAGAAGAGGGGTCGTCCGAGGAGGGAAAAGTGAGAGGCCGATGGCCAAGCGCAACTCCCAGGAAGCCTGAACCTGTTCTGGATGTTCGCCTTTGTGCACAGACTGTTCACCCTGTTGACGGCAACACTACTCCCACACATTGCATGGGGAGTACAAGTTGGACCAATGTGTCAGACAACTGTGGCCCCGATACTGGGGATCCTGTCTACCCGGACTTTCAATTCACCTAGGAACTTGGGATTGCAAGATTCATGTACAGCACAACCCATCCTATGCACTATTAACACAAATGTATCACAATAAACACACTAATACACCATACTTGCCTCTGTCGTGATTCCAACGTGGGTGCTGTTATGGGGATGATGAACTGCAAAATTACACTGTGTATGCGAACTGCAACAGCAAGGACAACACAGGCATGTGAGTACAGGAAACGTGACACACATGAGGGAGACACACCACCAGGGCTACACGACACATACACACCTAGGCCATCTGACTCATTGCCTACACTGATGTTGCCAGGGAAGACGGTGCAATGCACAGACACCACACCCATTCCCAGTTGTAGTCAAGTAGCCCACAGGTGCAGTAAGCAAATGGCAGTCAAATGTGTGACCACAGACAACGCACATCACAAAGTGAAGCACAGGTTTATTACACAGTTGCAACATGCCGTAACCACTACAGATGCAAGGTAACCCCACCTGGCAGCGGGCACACAGTCAACAACTGTAGACGGAAGGAAGTCCATGGGTGTGGCGCACATCACCTGTAGGGACACAACAGCTACCAGCCTGGATGTGCAATCACGTCGTCGGTGGACACAGTTGACCAAACGAATCTGAAAGTATCCTGTGAAGGACAGAAATGACACACAGTCAAAAGCAATGGAGTACAGGACAGAACAGCAAAACACATGCACAATACATGTTACAAGATACCCACCCAGAACCAAGTTAGCATGTCAACACTGTTGGGGAGTACAGCCCACCTGTCACCACACATCGCAACACACATCCAGTCAAGTGGCCCATGGACACACTCCAACAGCACCAGAGCACCACCCACACATCATGCCAACTCACATCATTGACATGACACCTCAGGATACTCACATTCAGCTAAAGAAGTTGGTGATGAGCTGTGTGCGGACATCACCATCACCATCATCATCATCATCGTCACTGGCATCGTGGTCCAGGCCAGGATCCTCCACAGGTGGCGGATGTTGGTCATTGTCATCCTGGATGAGAGGCAACTCCTTCCGCACTGCCAGGTTGTGGAGCATGCAGCAGACGATGATAATCTTGCACACTTTCGCAGGGGCATATGGGAGGGACCCTCCGGTCTTGTCCAGGCAGCAGAAGCGGCTCTTCAGGAGACCAAAGGTCCGCTCAATCACTCTCCTGGTCCGACCATGTGCCTCATTGTAGCGCATCTGGGCAGGTGTCACAGGGTTCCTGAGGGGTGTCAGCAACCACGGCATGTTGGGGTATCCCGAGTCACCTACGGACAGACAAGTGCACATTAGCTGACTTGGAAAAGTGGGCGGAATACTACAGATCAGATCACACACAATGGCACAAAGTCAGTACACACCGACAAGCCAGGCACGCTGGTTCTGCATCTGTGCCATCATCCTGGGGATGCGACTACTCCTCATCACAAAGGCATCGTGTGCTGAACCAGGGAAACGGGCACACACGTGTGTGATGGTCATGTCTGCAAGACACACCACCAGTGCATTGACCGAGTGGTAGTGCTTGCGGTTCCTGTAGGCCTGCTCCTGGGCCTGTGGTGGTACCAAAGCCACATGTGTCCCATCAATGGAGCCAATGACATGCGGCATCCTCCCCAGGGCATAAAAGTCACTCTTCACGTCAGTGAGTCGTCGCAGTCTAGGGAAATAGATGTACCGGTTCAGGAAGAGCAACATTGCCGCCAAAACATCGCGGAGCACACGGCTGAACATGGTCTGTGACATCCCACCAGCAGTCGCCACAGTATGTTGGAAGGTACCAGTGGCAAAGAAGTGTAGGGCCGCCATCACCTTCACCTTGGGGGTCAGCGCTGTAGGATACGGCCGGCCAGGCCTCAAATGTGGGGACAACTGCACTGCCAAATCCTCAATCAGCTGCCTGGTGAAGCGGTACCGTCGGATGCTGTCCCGTTCCACCATCGTTGCCAGGTCTGGGAATGGCCGATGGACAGCAGGAGCCCTGCAGTGCAGAGGAGAAGTAAGCAAGATTGTCAGTCACCCCACATATGCGGCATTGAACACACTCAAGATCCCAACATACATCATTATGAGGCACAACTACATGAAGTGTGCAGTACCGGAAGGACATGTATGGTACATACATGGCCAACATCTGTCAACACGGTCCAACAGGTGGCATCAATTAGTCCCAGGTTGGCCCATTGGATATCATGAGGCCGTGTCACAGTTCCCATCTCCTGCTGCCGTGTCACAATAACCCCCACAGGGACATGTGAGGACAGATGTGCCCCAGGCACCACAGCTCAACGACAGGTACATTCCCAGGGACCCTGTAATGCCACATGGACACTGGCATTACATGGAGTATCATGTATACACCACAGCAAAACAACCATGACCCCCACAGGTAGTGGCCCCACTTGCCACGGCAGGACAGACATGGACGTCTGTGACACACACGCACAACATCAGAGTCCATGCACACACAACGTGGATGTGGAGACTGTCTCCCATTGTGCACATGAAATCAGAGACATTGTAAACACCACATGCACAAAGACTGTGGAGGACCATCACTATTGTGCCACTGGGACACCCTGGCTCAAACATACCGTCCCACATGGGACTCACGGGGTATGTGACATGACATACACATACACCACTGTGAAATGTGACCATGGCACATGCACAGATATGAACAGTTGCACATCACAGTGGTCACGTACACGTAACACCCAGGATCCTGTCCCCATGAACACGTGCACAGCCTGGGGGTGGCTGCCCACAGGTGACACCCACAGGACAACATGTACACCAACATACACACAATAGGAAATGCAGCCTTACATGCCTTATGATAAAGTTTGGACAGGCTGTCGTGATGTAGGTGTGCCCCTCACTCCCTGGGAGCTATCTGTGGCTGGCATATGTCCATCTGAGACAGGCATGCTGACATATGCCAGTCACATGTACAGTGATGCGTTGAACAGCAATGGACCGATCGGTGCCTCCGGCCGGCCCATTGCTTTCAATGTGTGCGGGTACGCGTTGTACCCCTGTGCGCGTTGAACTGCAATGGACCGATCGGTGCCTCCGGCCGGCCCATTGCTTTCAATGTGTGCGGGTACGCGTCGTACCCCTGTGCGCGTTGAACTGCAATGGACCGATCGGTGCCTCCGGCCGGCCCATTGCTTTCAATGTGTGCTGGTACGCGTTGTACCCCTGTGCGCGTTGAACAGCAATGGACCGATCGGTGCCTCCGGCCGGCCCATTGCTTTCAATGTGTGCGGGTACGCGTTGTACCCCTGTGCGCGTTGTACCGCAATGGACCGATCGGTGCGCACCCATTGACAATGGGCTTGCCTGGCAACGGACGCGTTTTCGAATTTCGAACGAGTCGGTTGCTGGAAAATCAGTTGGTCACCCACAACAATGTTGCAAAATCATGTATGTCATGAAGTTGAAGATTTGAAGGATGCTGTGGGCGTGTTTTGGTGCTGCTATTCCATGGATTGGCCAGATTCAGAAGATGCAAACGACTTGGACCTATCACTTTGGACACAAGGGACAGTATCTGCCTCTCCAGCACATATATATTGCTGGCTGTTCCCCTGAGAGCCCACTTGCCTGCACTACATGCTCCAGGACGACATCTGCCACTGCACTGCTGCTGTCTCTGCCCCTCTGGACCCTGCAATGGCACGTACTGTGGAGAGAGCCCCAGCCTTCAGCCTTGAAGAGAACCAGGCCCTGCTGGACAGCCTACTTCCACAGTACAGCAAGCTGTATGGGACACCAGGGGAGCAGGTGAGTGTTCTGTGCACTGCCTTTCTGAATGTGCATTTTGTCTGACTAGCAAGGCTGAGAGTCTGCACGCCACTGGCTAGCAGGCTCACTGAGTAGTTGTCACCCCCCATAGTGTGTAGTGACTTGCACTGGACAGGTATGGTGCAGTGACAGTGCATTTGAACATGGTTTTACTTCCCATGCAATGATACCATGTAGTGACGTCTGGCAAACTGTCCATGGGCAGCTTTGCACTGCCTGTGTACATCATGTGCCCCTGTGATTGAGACATGTATATACAACTGTGTCATGCACGGATATGTTGCATGTGTGGTAATGGCCTTTTCACTTTGTCATCCTGACAGGTTAATGCCCATCGGAAGCAGGAAATCTGGAAGGACATCGTCCGGGCTGTCCGGTCCGTGGGGGTCTACAAGCGCTGGATCCGCAACTGCCAGAAGAGGTGGCAGGACCTTCGGGGCTGGACCCGGAGGATTGCACGGGTCCAGCTGAAGCTGTCGCCTCCTCGCAGGAGGGGCGGAACACGGACCCTGACCCCCACATGCTCCAGATCCTGGCGGTGGTCTTTCCAGACCTGGATGGGCAGCTGAAGACCAGACAGCAGCAAGGAGGGGTGAGTCAAAGACTGCACTGTGAACTCTGTATTACATGCTTTGTGCCCTCCTCTGGCCTGGTTCAACTGCCACAGTGCAGCAGTCATGTTGTCCAGGAGCCATGTCCCTCTATTGTGCACTGCCCACTGCTCATCTGATACCCAGGTGTGGCCCTCACAGTCAGGGAATTGTGTCACTTGGGACTGTGTCCTTGCAGTTTGCTTCACTAAAGGTGGGGGACAGCATCTGTTTCCCTAACTCTGTTGTGGGCATCATGGGTGGGTCCATTGTTCACACAACGCCTGGGTTTGGACATGTGATCTGCGTGTTGCTTTGATATGCGGTCCACTTGCTGAGCTGAGCCACCACATGTGCCTGGGGTATGTGGCACACGCCCATGCAGCGGGTGGGAACAATGTTTGTGCCCCAGGAGTGTGCAGATTACGTGTGTCACACATACATAGCCAGCTATCCACTGTCCAGGGCACATCCCTCATTCATGTGGAGCAGGACAGTCATGCCTACTCCAGGCCATGCAATGCACTCTGTACTCCCACTCCCGTGTATCAGCTGACACATTGTGCACAGTGATTTGACCCCTCCGGTGTCTGCCTCTGTGTCAGTGTGCTGTGGATTAGTTGCCAGGACTGCTGGGGTGTTTCTTGGTAGGGGCTCAGCATGCCCCTGGAGATGTGACCATAGGAGACGATACTTGTGTGTCACATAGGTGTTTGATCAGCTGCCCGTGCAGACTGGGGTATGCGAATGTGATGTTCAGGCAGCTGTTCCCCATTCACAGCAAATTGTGAGGGGCTCAGGTTCAGAGGGTAGTGTCACAGGTCTCCCATATGTCCAATAGGTGTGACCTGGACAGATGAGGGTTGAGATGATGTGTTGTGTGGGGGATGTACATGTGCACTTGTGCAGCTCCAGGACTTGCATTCCCCATGACCTACTATTGTGACACAGTGCATAGTGTTGTTGTCTGGCTGCCAAGTCATACATCACTGAGACAGTGATGTATGACTTAGCAGTCATGCCTCTGCCATGGCATGTGTCAACTTATTTGTGGTCCTGCAGGGGAGTGACATGTGCTACATGCACACCATAGTGGCGCTGGCTATCAGGACATGGGTGCATCATGGTGTCTGTCGCTGGTATGCATCACATGCATTTCCTATTTGACTCTGGGCATCCCTTTCATCCGGAAACCTGTACTCACTCAGTGGCAAGAGCTGTGATGTGTCCACACCGTGTCCTCTGCACTGTCCAACTACTGTGTACTTGGTGCATGTGTCCACACTGGGGTGTTGCAATCCAACAGACACCAGACAGATGGGTGCAAGGCCATGTGGGATGTGAGTGCCATGCTTGGCATCAGACTGACAATTGGCTTCTCCTGTTCAGTTAGGGCACTTTTAGCAATGTACAACTAATGATGCCAGGGCTTGCTCTGTGATGTGCTGTGCTCACAGTGGTGTGTGCGTTTGGTGCAGGTGACTGATGTCTGTCTGTTTCCCCATTGTTTGCAGATACATCCACGGCCACGGAAGGGGACAGCTCCACGGACCAGGAGGAGCCAGAGAGCCAGACTGGGTCAGCAGCCGAGGAGTGGTCGGAGGGACCCAGTGGCACGGAGGGCGAGGGGAGCCACACCGAGGAATCCTCAGCACCATCCACCTCAGCTGAGGACCAGAGCAACTCGGAGGATGACTCCCTTGTGGAGGCGGGTGTCAGCAGCCACCACACCCCAGCTAGTGTTGCTGTCCCCGCCACCACCAGCACCACCACCGCCCTCCCATCGGCTCCCATTCCCAAGGTCCGTGGAGGCTCCCATGTTCGGGAGCGTGTCTCCTTTGGCCCAGGCACCGCACCCCCTGCCCCTGTGTCCCCTGCTGCCCTGAGTGAGGAGTCTGTGTACCTCCTTCGCCAGCTCCATGTAGGGCAGACAGCCATGCTGAGTGTCCTCCATGCGCACACCGCACTGTTGACTCAGCTGGTGTCGTTCATGGAGGGCATCTCATCGGGCATGTCTGACCTACAGAGGGGCAACAGGTCCATGGACTCCTCCCTGACGGCAGCAGTGTCCCTCCTCAGACAGTCCCTCACCCCTCCTGCCTCTGCTCCATCCACACTCCCCAGCACCTTGCCCGTCCCAAGCACACACACACCGGCACAGGCACACACCAGCACACACACATCCAGCACACAGACACACACGCCACAAACTAAACGCACACGCACGCACAGTCAGGGGACTGAAACCAGACTCACAGGGGATGGGGCCCTGGTACACACACACGCATCCACGGGCACTGCACAGTCCTCAGTTGCCTCTCCCTCCAAAGCACCCTCCCTTGCCTCACCTGCAACCCCAAAGACCCAGCGCCTCTTCCTCAGTGACCTCGGCCTCTTCCCCTCCGATCCAGCTGCCCCAGCATCCAGGGGGAAGAGGAAGCCCCCACACGGAGCAGAGTGCCCCTCGCCCCCGGACACCCTCCCCCAGGCGCAGACAGACTGAGGCCCCCACCCGCAAGTCCCCCCGGAGTGGTAAGAGCAAGACCCCGCCGCCGCCCTGCAGCTCAAGCACCAGGTCACCTTCCTCCATCCCTCAGGCCCCCACTCCACAGGTGCCCCCGCCACACCCTGCCCCAGGTTCCCCCACCCACAGATATACCATCCCCAAGAGGCTCCGGCCTTCTCCCCCTGCCACTTGCTCTCCCGGCACCACACCCCCGCTGCGCTTGTCTGTGCCACTGATGTGGTGAGGGTGTCCTCCCCCTCTGTCCAGCCCACCTTGCCTGTTCCCCATTCTCCTCCCCTGGTGGTAGGCACTGCAGTGGAGTCCACTACCACCCTGTCTGACTTGGGCACTGCAGTGGCGGACCTGTCCACTCCATCTGCAGGGTCCACTGCAGTCGTGCCGGCACCCACAACATCTGAGCCATGCCCCCCAGTTGTGCCGGCACACACCATGTCAGACACCTCCACTGCAGTTGTCAGTGGCTCTCCAGCACCCACCACCCCTTCCCTGCTTCCTCCTGGTGAGCCCTGATCCTGTCCCTGCGGTGCCTGGCCTACCCCCCGGTTGCCCCTCCTAGTGGATTGTCCCTGGTTTTGTGCAGGCATGTGTAGGGTGGCATCTGCCACTGTCACCCACTTGTGACTTTGTTGATGGACTGGCCATTGGCCTTTGTTTATGTTCTACCGGACTTCTACTTTTAATGCCACATATGCTGAATAAAGCAACTTTCTGTTCTCTAGTGCTTTTGCTTCTGATGTACATGATGTTGATGATGCTAACAATGCCCTTGCTGCAGTGATGGTGATATTTGGTCTCATGATTATGAAGTGTTACTGTGCAGGAACCCATGTGGTCCAGGGGTTATGTGTCCTATCCTGTGGTGTATCCATGTCATCCATAGCAGCATCTGAGGGTGTCATGTGTTCAGTATTTGGCAATGAGATTTCCTACTTAGATTGGCAACTTCACATCTGTGGCTTCCACCCCTGCACATCTGTTGTGCCTGCCATTGTTCTATTCGTCTACTTCCCTGACCGTGTGGCCATCTCCAGTGAACATGCAGGTTTGGACATCAATGGGGAAGGACTCATCTGTGTTGTCAGTGCAACATTGCTATACAAGTGTGTTGGATCTGTGCTGATGATTCCGTTGGCACTTCCATGACCAGGCTGATGGGACGGGAGCCCTCATTTGTTGCTAATTGTTGATTGTGTGTCCCATTGCTGCCATGGTATGGTATCTGTTCGCCTCACATCTGCAGTCTCCACAGGGTATCTGCATGTGTGTGCCCATTGGTGCAAATATGTGGGTCTGCATTCGGATGGTCACTTCTGTCATTGTGTCATTGATGATTGTTGACGGTGTCAGCCCCCATGGGTGTTGTTTGTCTGCACATGGCCAAAGTTATGTCTTATTTGCACTGCAGGATTTGGCTCCCCCAATTTATGTTGCAATGGGACACATACACTACTTTGCCACTGATGTGTTTGTTGTTCTGTGACCAGGAATCATCCATGCAGTTTGGCAGTTGCACCTCTTACTTTGTCAACACTTGCCTTTTGGTCACTGTGATGATGGGGGTTTGGACCCCATTGCCACAATGTTCAAAATGTGCTGCAGCTATGGACCCCACACTTGCCTTTTGGTCACTGTGATGATGGGGGTTTGGACCCCATTGCCACAATGTTCAAGATGTGCTGCAGCTATGGACCCCACACTTGCCTTTTGGTCACTGTGATGATGGGGGTTTGGACCCCATTGCCACAATGTTCAAAATGTGCTGCAGCTATGGACCCCACACTTGCCTTTTGGTCACTGTGATGATGGGGGTTTGGACCCCATTGCCACAATGGTCATGGCCTGCTTGCGTTGTGTGTGCCACACACATATTTGTGTGGCACATGTGCTAGGGGGTCACATTGTATGTTAGAAGTCATGTTCGGTGTTGTAGGCATTTGACACAGTCTACACACGCTTGTCATGGTGTTGGGGGGATGTCTTCTTCTTGCATTCCCTAGGTTGTGGTGTGCTGGTTGTGTCATGCATTGTCCATCCTATGGGTGGGGGTGGTAGTGGTGGTAGGCATCCTGCCCCCCCTGGGTGAGGGTGATAGTAGTGGTGGGCATCCTGCCCCCCCTGGCTGAGGGTGGTAGTAGTGGTAGGCATCCTGCCCCCCTGGGTGAGGGTGGTACTAGTGGTAGGCATCCTGCCCCCCTGGGTGAGGGTGGTAGTAGTGGTGGGCATCCTGCCCCCCTGGGTGAGGGTGGTAGTAGTGGTAGGCATCCTGCCCCCCCTGGCTAAGGGTGGTAGTAGTGGTAGGCATCCTGCCCCCCCTGGGTGAGGGTGGTACTAGTGGTAGGCATCCAGCCCCCCCTGGCTAAGGGTGGTAGTAGTGGTAAGCATCCTGCCCCCTGGCTAAGGGTGGTAGTAGTGGTAGGCATCCTGCCCCCCTGGGTGAGGGTGGTAGTAGTGGTAAGCATCCTTCCCCCTGGCTAAGGGTGGTAGTAGTGGTAGGCATCCTGCCCCCCTGGCTAAGGGTGGTAGTAGTGGTAGGCATCCTGCCCCCCCTGGGTGAGGGTGGTAGTAGTGGTGGGCATCCTGCCCCCCTGGGTGAGGGTGGTAGTAGTGGTGGGCATCCTGCCCCCCTGGCTGAGGGTGGTAGTAGTGGTAAGCATCCTGCCCCCTGGCTAAGGGTGGTAGTAGTGGTAGGCATCCTGCCCCCCTGGGTGAGGGTGGTAGTAGTGGTGGGCATCCTGCCCCCCTGGGTGAGGGTGGTAGTAGTGGTGGGCATCCTGCCCCCTAGCTAAGGGTGGTAGTAGTGGTAGGCATCCTGCCCCCCTGGGTGAGGGTGGTAGTAGTGGTGGGCATCCTGCCCCCTGGGTGAGGGTGGTAGTAGTGGTGGGCATCCTGCCCCCCTGGGTGAGGGTGGTAGTAGTGGTGGGCATCCTGCCCCCCTGGCTAAGGGTGGTAGTAGTGGTAGGCATCCTGCCCCCCTGGGTGAGGGTGGTAGTAGTGGTGGGCATCCTGCCCCCCTGGGTGAGGGTGGTAGTAGTGGTGGGCATCCTACCCCCTGGGTGAGGGTGGTAGTAGTGGTAGGCATCCTGCCCCCCTGGGTGAGGGTGGTAGTAGTGGTGGGCATCCTGCCCCCCTGGGTGAGGGTGGTAGTAGTGGTGGGCATCCTGCCCCCTGGCTGAGGGTGGTAGTAGTGGTAGGCATCCTGCCCCCTGGCTAAGGGTGGTAGTAGTGGTAGGCATCCTGCCCCCCTGGGTGAGGGTGGTACTAGTGGTAGGCATCCTGCCCCCCTGGGTGAGGGTGGTACTAGTGGTAGGCATCCTGCCCCCCTGGGTGAGGGTGGTAGTAGTGGTAGGCATCCTGCCCCCCTGGCTAAGGGTGGTAGTAGTGGTAGGCATCCTGCCCCCCTGGGTGAGGGTGGTACTAGTGGTAGGCATCCAGCCCCCCTGGCTAAGGGTGGTAGTAGTGGTAAGCATCCTGCCTCCCTGGCTAAGGGTGGTAGTAGTGGTAGGCATCCTGCCCCCCTGGGTGAGGGTGGTAGTAGTGGTGGGCATCCTGCCCCCCCTGGGTGAGGGTGGTAGTAGTGGTGGGCATCCTGCCCCCCCTGGGTGAGGGTGGTAGTAGTGGTAAGCATCCTGCCCCCCTGGCTAAGGGTGGTAGTAGTGGTAGGCATCCTGCCCCCCTGGCTAAGGGTGGTAGTAGTGGTAGGCATCCTGCCCCCCTGGGTGAGGGTGGTACTAGTGGTAGGCATCCAGCCCCCCCTGGCTAAGGGTGGTAGTAGTGGTAAGCATCCTGCCCCCCTGGCTAAGGGTGGTAGTAGTGGTAGGCATCCTGCCCCCCTGGGTGAGGGTGGTAGTAGTGGTGGGCATCCTGCCCCCTGGGTGAGGGTGGTAGTAGTGGTGGGCATCCTGCCCCCCTGGGTGAGGGTGGTAGTAGTGGTAAGCATCCTGCCCCCTGGCTAAGGGTGGTAGTAGTGGTAGGCATCCTGCCCCCCTGGGTGAGGGTGGTAGTAGTGGTAAGCATCCTGCCCCCCTGGGTGAGGGTGGTAGTAGTGGTAAGCATCCTGCCCCCTGGCTAAGGGTGGTAGTAGTGGTAGGCATCCTGCCCCCCTGGGTGAGGGTGGTAGTAGTGGTGGGCATCCTGCCCCCTGGGTGAGGGTGGTAGTAGTGGTGGGCATCCTGCCCCCTGGGTGAGGGTGGTAGTAGTGGTGGGCATCCTGCCCCCTGGCTAAGGGTGGTAGTAGTGGTAGGCATCCTGCCCCCCTGGGTGAGGGTGGTAGTAGTGGTGGGCATCCTGCCCCCTGGGTGAGGGTGGTAGTAGTGGTGGGCATCCTGCCCCCCTGGGTGAGGGTGGTAGTAGTGGTAGGCATCCTGCCCCCCTGGGTGAGGGTGGTAGTAGTGGTGGGCATCCTGCCCCCTGGGTGAGGGTGGTAGTAGTGGTGGGCATCCTGCCCCCCTGGCTGAGGGTGGTAGTAGTGGTAGGCATCCTGCCCCCTGGCTAAGGGTGGTAGTAGTGGTAGGCATCCTGCCCCCCTGGGTGAGGGTGGTACTAGTGGTAGGCATCCTGCCCCCCTGGGTGAGGGTGGTACTAGTGGTAGGCATCCTGCCCCCTGGGTGAGGGTGGTAGTAGTGGTGGGCATCCTGCCCCCTGGGTGAGGGTGGTAGTAGTGGTAGGCATCCTGCCCCCCTGGCTAAGGGTGGTAGTAGTGGTAGGCATCCTGCCCCCTGGGTGAGGGTGGTACTAGTGGTAGGCATCCAGCCCCCCTGGCTAAGGGTGGTAGTAGTGGTAAGCATCCTGCCTCCCTGGCTAAGGGTGGTAGTAGTGGTAGGCATCCTGCCCCCCTGGGTGAGGGTGGTAGTAGTGGTGGGCATCCTGCCCCCTGGGTGAGGGTGGTAGTAGTGGTGGGCATCCTGCCCCCCTGGGTGAGGGTGGTAGTAGTGGTAAGCATCCTGCCCCCTGGCTAAGGGTGGTTGTAGTGGTAGGCATCCTGCCCCACCTGGGTGAGGGTGGTAGTAGTGGTAAGCATCCTGCCCCCCTGGGTGAGGGTGGTAGTAGTGGTAAGCATCCTGCCCCCTGGCTAAGGGTGGTAGTAGTGGTAGGCATCCTGCCCCCCTGGGTGAGGGTGGTAGTGGTGGTAGGCATCATGCCACCCCTGGGTAGGGGTGGTGGTGCGCATTCAGGCCCCTGTGTGCATATGTGGCATTGGTGATGGGCATCCCGCCCCTATGGTGCTGCTGTTGCTGGTGTAAGTATATTCTGCATCCCTGTGTGTGTGTGTGATGTGTCGTGTACGTGTTGTATGTGTTTTGTGGTTGGTGTCTGGCTTACCTTCTGCGCCGTACGCGTCCGTGCCTGTTCCGGTAGTAAATGTAGAATATTGGTATGATCGGGACGAAGGGATTCATGGTTGGTTCGTGTCGTTCGTCCTTCTCGTTGCTTCGCGTCGTCCTCGTCGCTTCGCCTCGTCCTCGTCGCTTCGCCTCGTCCTCGTCGCTTCGCGTCGTCCTCGTCGCTGCCGTGTTCGTCTCGGAGCCGTGGATCGTGTTGTGGCGCGAATCGGAGCTTATGTGCGCCTCTCCCGGATGCTTTGACGTGCCGTGCGTAGCGACGGGTTCGGCGCGTACGGAAAGCGCATCGTACTTGTCCGGCCGGACGGGGCTGCATTTTCCTTCCGTGCGACTAGATTCGGCGTTTCCGGATTCGCCTCGGTCGGAGAACAGGACCTGGTTTGGGTGAGTACGGCTCGGCCGGATTCTTTGCTGTTGTGCGCATCGTACTTGCTCGTTCGGTGTGCTGTACGGATCGGTCGGGAAACAGGCTTTTGCATGGCTTTTTTCCCGACCGAATGGTATTGGGTGCGCCTCCGACCGAGATCGGAATCGGCCCCTTAGTGTTCATATTAATAATTTTATTAAGTTGGTCTTCGCTAAACCCAAAAGTTTTAAATGGATCCATATTATCAGTAGGTTGAACAACTCTATACACTGATAATAATAAAAGAAAGGAACTTCACCAGGAAGAACCCAACTCCCCAACCAACCTGGTTGTGCTAAATATGTGGAAAATAAGAGGAGTGACCCCACTAACCAAGAGACAGGGTACCACAGGTAAGTAAAGCAGAAATTCTCTTGGAGTAACTGTTATATATAAAGACTTATCTTGTCACCACATCCATTCAGACTGTTCCTATGCAACCAACATTCTTACACACTGTTCAACTGAAACATATATATCTCATTTGATGGATCAACCCTAAAGACAACCGTCAGAGCATTCAACCACACAGATATGACTATTTTTTATAAAACAAATTTTTTATTATTAATATTCATTGAAGATATTCATTTAAAAAATTATTTTGTGTTAAAAAGTTTTCAATACAGTACAATATCACAAATGTGGCCATACAAAATGATATCACAAATTTAACAATATACAAAAAGATTTTTGTTTTATATTTTGAGAGACAAAAACCATGTGAAGCGTTAAAACATCATAATAGTTATCCCAATGGGAGTTAATCAATCATGCAAAAGGATATCCACTGTTCAATGATTAGGTGGAACCTTAAGAGTTCCCAGGGTATAACTTTCAACCAATGGGGTGTCGACGCGTTTCGGTGGTATTAAAACCAGTTTATGTAACCACCTTCTTCAGGACAATATTAAATAGTATCTCTCACAGTTGCCATCAATTCATATCACCTATTAAAAACAAAACGTTTATTTAAAAACCTTAAAAAGAACAAATATCAAAGAACAATTTTCATAAAAAAATGAATTTTATACTACTTAATTACTCAAAACATAATAAATTCAAAACAACATAATTCATAGTATTATTGTTCATTGCTAAAGTTGAATCGTCTAACAGTTATCTGTAAGGGTTCCATCACTAATCCTATCAAAAATCATAACATACTCACGCTCATCCACTCCTAATCATCCTTTCATTCTATTGTTTCATATATACTCTTTTATAAAGATGTAAAAAGAGAGACTATCTCTTTGTTTCATATATACCCATCTAAAAAGATGTGATAAGAAAGAATATCTTTAAGTCAATGAATTCATGTTTGTGTACGACAGTTCCATGAGTTCATGCTCACCAAGAGGAAACTTAATAAGGCTGTGTTTCTGAAAGGACTTGAGCTCTGCTGGACTGCTGCCCTGAAGGACTGCTGCCCAACTGTGCAGATCTGCCACCCTGCTGTCCTCCTGCATAGGTGAGAAGGACTGGACCTGCAACTCAAAACTTCAGGACCCCACAGTGATTCCAATGGCTAGTTGGCTGGGCTCCTAATCAGAAGCCTAATGGACAGAACAGGCTTTCAACAACCTTGAACAGATCACTTGGACTCTGCCATCTGTTAGTCCTGCCCTCCCAAGTGGTGCCAGGACTCTAGGAAGTGAGTCTGAAGGTGCTCTGTAACCATCGGTGGACCTAGTAGAATGGACGCATCTCCTCTGCTGCCCAGTGCAACCCCCAGCAGAACTAATGCATTGCCATTGCTGCATGGACTTTCCTGACACAAATAATTTGCATTGCCTTTGCAACCCACAGCCTCATTGGAACTGTATCTGCGTGATGCATCCCCGACGCAGGTTCTAGTATCGCAAGCTCTTTGTCGAAGGCATCCTCAAAAATGACGCTGGGCTCCACATTGCAATCTCCACAGCTTGTTCAGAACCACCCAGTGTGTGATGCGCCCTTGAAGCAGGACTTCGCAAAACAAGCCCCTTCATCGACGGCATCCTCGACGACAAAACAGGAACTCGCATCACAGCCTAGCAACTCCTCAGAACCGATGCTCCATGATGGTTCTCCGATCAGGACCCCGCATCGACCTGGCTGCACAATGCATCCTCGACCTGGAACCTCGCAATGCTTAGCAACCAGGATTTAAGGCACTCTAGTTCAGCGACCCTAACTGGGTGCCTGTTCCTGGCCAGCACTCCATTGCAGTCAACCTTAACTTGTGACTTTGCTCCAACCAGATAACCACAGTTGGTGCTTCGTGCTTCTTGGCACTATTTTCACTGAAATATTTGAAATTATATATCTCCAGTTCTATCATTTTCATTTTTGTTGTTTTGTTCTTGTTGTCTTTATTAAACTGTATTCTATTGTTTTGAATTGGTTTGTGATTTTCTTGTGTTAGGTTTTCACTTTATAAGTATTTGAAGTGCTGCATAAATTTTGACTCTAAATTAAACCTGACTGTTTTGTGCCAAGCTACCAGAGGGTTGATCACAAGTTAATTTGCGGTTTGCTTGTGACTTCATCCTGACAAGGGTTGTGGTTGCTGCTTGAGTAGGGGCTCACCCCATTCAACCAGTACCCCACTTCTAAAGTCATTTATCACGGTTAAAAGGCCTGTCTCTCCCTCTGACTAACACAGGGTTGCCCTGTTAAATTTAATAAGTGCTAACTTTAGATTGGGAGCAGATAGATATATGCTGTTTACACTCAAATGAATTGTAATTTTAAATCTCTTTTAATGGCAACAACAGATTTTAAATGTAGAATTCTGAAAGTGCTACTTTTAGAAAGTTTACATTTTTTTGGCCCAACCATTTGTGCCTTTTGCTAGTGTCCTGGGTCACATGACTGTGAATGTCTCTGCTGTTGCGGTCTGTGTATTGCTTCCAGAAGGTAACATAAAGGGGGCTTAGTTGTGCACAGTATGGACCAGTATGGACCATCCTGATAGGATGGATGGGGTGGAGCTATGCCTATACGCACTTACACTTCAAAGGGTTCTCCCTACAGCACCCATAAAGGAACGTGACGCCAGGCCTGCCCTGCCTTTTGTCACCTCTAGACAATTTGGAGCCTAGATCAGTAGAAGAACTTTCTGGACCCAGTTGTGGTATAGGTATTGGACCTTCGGAGGCACTGATCTCGTCACTTCTGGACCTGTGGACGATTCAGAAGAAGGACTGCCCAGATGCCTTGCTGCCCTGCTGTCTGAGGAAGGAGAACTGGACTTGCTTATTTGAACCCAGGTCTAACAAACTAACTCCAAGTTCCAGTGGGCCAACCTGCTTTTGAGCTACAGGGTCACAACAAGATTCAGAGGCCTACCTGAAACCGCCAAGCTGAAGTGCTGCAACTGGACCTGCCTGAGCTATGTAACTGCCCAGCGAACATGCTGCAACTTTACCTGCTGAGCTCTGCTGACATCCTCTGCGGGAGTGAGTCCTTATCCCCAAGAGATGCCTCCCAGGTCCTGGACCCTTGCCTGAAATCAGTTGAAGTTCACCTTGCAACTAAAGGTGAAAAACCTGAGGTTTAGGCTCCTCTTGATTGTGAACGGGCCCATTCACATCAAAACTCTGATGCATGTGATGACAGCCAATGCAAAGCTCCTGTGAAATCTGCTCTTCACGCCAACAATGACTGTTTGCAGTGACCTGCAACACAAAACCTGCACTTCATGCTTCAGCAATGTGAGCACATGACTACTGCCAATGTGAAGTTACAGGTACAACCATCCGGGGTGCCCATCCGGTTCCTCGCACTACAGCAACGACCAACTCCGATGCCCGACCTGCTCATCGGGCTACAGCAACAACCATGCCGCACTGCTCAGCCTCCTCCTCGTGGCTTATTCCAATACAAATGGAACTCTTTGTGCCAGACTTAAAAAGGTATCCTTTCAGTGGGCCTAACCTGGTCCCTGTATCCAATACGAGCTCCATCATGGTCGGCCAGAACTTATAACTTTCCCTGGTCTATTGCGACCAGATGACCGTGAGTGGCACTTTGTGATTTTAGGCATTATTTTCACCTTAAACATTGACATTGAATATCTCTGGTTTTACTGATTTGAATTTTATTACCGTGGTATCATTTTATTTATTAACATTTATTCTAATTTTCTAAATGGGTTTGGGGTTTTTCTTGTATTGTGTTTCCATTTTATTACTATTTGTGTGCTGCTTAAATACTTTACACATTGCCTCTAAGTTGAGCCTGACTGCTTTTGTTCCAAGTTACCAGAGGGTTAAGCATGGGTTCATTTAATGACTTTTGCGGCTCACCCTGATAAGGACTGCTGTTGTTGCCTGAGTGGGTCTTCCATCCCCTTAAACCAATAATCCAATTTCGTACAGGTATACTCTAGGGAAACCATTAAATCATGATGATTTGAGGAATACATTGTTAATATTCCCAGTGCTGTTCTATGTTTTATGGGAGTATAATGTTCCTCTGGAATATCATGTTGGTACACTAATTAAAATATAGGTGCTATCATAAATAGGCATTTATCCATGTTGTGTTGTTATAATAATCATGAAGGTAGGATGAACCTTCAGGGTTAAAAGTCATATTATGTCATTTCATTTAATGTTGAGGTCAACAGGTGTATGATGTAATGTCTACTACCCCTGGCACTGTGATTAATTTATTTGATGTCCATGACCAAGAACATGACATTTTAGGCTTAAGTAGTGATTTGTATGTTTTTTCTGTTCACTGATGTCGATATATAAATGCTCTTGTGCAATTCTTTAGTGCTGCCTCTGGTTTATTCTCATGCATTGCCCGGTGAGACTAAAACATAGTAGTAACCTATTGTATTGTCAAGAGCAGAAGATTGCACTCTTCATGTTTTTTCATTCTTGTACTTCACTACTATGCCCTTCTTTGCATCATGACATCTATGAATTGGATATTTTTGATTTTTAAGAAATGTAACTGTGCAAGTGTCATATGAACCATCGAAAAACAAATAACCTATCCATAAAGCAGTGCATGCATCTTAAGGGTGTGATTGACAAAGGTAATTTCCGCTTTTGAATAAGTTCACACTTTTGATTAAGTGTATTTTTTTCAATACTCACAAACTCACGTGTAAGTTACTACTAAAAACACATTAGTAAGTCAATCACTTTATTTTCTATTGGAGTGTTTATTTTCTATTGCAGTGGTTGGCTATGTGTAGAGCTGGACTTAATGCTTTTTCCTTTTTTGATTTTCTTTTTAGTTGTAACTTACACTTGGAGTATGTGACTACTGAAAATGAGTACATTCACTGAAAAGTATAAATGTACTCAAAAATGTAAGTTGCCTTTGTGAATCAGGCTTTCGAGTCTCCACCTTGATTATGAATCATTTCCCTTCCACTCTCCCTCCTGTTATTTGATTGCCCCCGCCGATTTGATCCATCATTTTATTTTCTGTTCCCTCTTTATACTGGCTCTTGACTTTGTTTTCTCTTTGTTTTCTTTGCAGTGCGCACGATTGAATTCTCTTTAGGTAACTGTAGCGCCTTCCAAATACATGAATGGAAAAACAAAAGTAGAATGAAAGGCGTGGAAAAGTAAATCGATAACCTTTTGGTAATAAAACCCCACAAGAATACCTTCAATTTATTATTATATTGAGCAAGGGAGCAGAGTTGGTTGGTTAGGTTCAGGTGCTCTCTTTTATGCAGCAAAAACTTAATATAATATCATTTCGGTCAATTTTCTCTCGTATGCTGCAAGGTGTCTAATGTCAAAGTGTGGTGACTTGAGGGAGCAGCTTCAGCCTCTCTAGAATGAGGCACTTGAAGCTCGAGTTGTCCAGGAGCAGCGGTTATTCCCTGGTGAACGGAACAGGTATTCTCTCAGCCCAATTACAGTAAAAGACTCTTTCAACTGGGTGACCTCTTCCCTATGTGCTCAACCAGAGAATTCCCAGACGATGCAACGAGTCTGTATTTCTAAAAAAAAAAATTAGTGTAACCGTAGCAAAATATTCTGAAGCTTCAGCCTTTTGCTGTAGTGTAAAATATTCTCTCTTAACATCTTTATTTCTGCATTTCTCACCGCTGAATTGCTGTGCTCACTTTCATCAGAGCTGCTCTGCTGTGATTCCACTTGAACTCATTTTAAATACAATCGTATTGACAGAAACATACGTCAAAAGTAACATTGTTAAAGAGGGTACTCAAATATACACTTGGCAGCACACACACAACATCAATATAGAGGAAAATGCATTTGTGCTATTCTGTTTCTTTCATGGAGGAGAATTTTGTGTGGAGGCTGCAAAACCAAACCATGGCCATAACGTGAATGTGTGCGCTCGCGCATGGCACAGACGTGCCTCTGTTTTATACAACTGCATATTCTAAAGTGCATTCATTTAACTCTGAATTTCTCTAAATTAGTGCATGAGCTACATATAGCACAGCTTGGAGTCAGTGAACGGTGGGTGTCCCTCTCTATTTCACAGGCGTGCTGTCTACACTTCATGGACTAATTTGGAAAATGTCCAAAGTACGTGTGTGTTGGGTCTTTGGTTGATTGTTGGGAGGCGGCTGGGAAAGAAATAGAATGTTGTGTTTTGAAATTCAGTGGCGGCTGGTGACATTTTAAAGTGGAGAGGGCGTAAAATTATTGTGACACTGCACTGTGGGGAGCGAGCGCAGCGAGTGAACCCAAACAACTTACGGAGGGTTTGGGGGGGTTTCCCCCAGCCCCCCTGAGAAAATTTTGAAAAAAGAGTGGACAAATGGTGCGTTTTCAAGCAAATTCGAGAAATTAAAATAATAATAATACATTTAAATGACCTAATACATGAAGTCAAGTTGGAATAAAGAAATTAGGATTAAAGGTGCCTTTAGGCCTAGTTCGGGCCTACTTTTGTTAAGCACAGGAAAATAGAGTTTCACACAATCTAATAAGAAGGAGCAGGCACCCTAATAGATCTCTGCTCTTCGTGTTCTAATAAAGAAGGAAGGAAACAGCCGTACCGAGACGAATAAAACAATAGCAAAGGAGCAGTTGGCGAAGTTCTGCATTATTAAACCTGGACTCAGTAAATACAGTTTCCCTTCCAAAGCTGCTTAGATAATTATATTACCTTCATTACACAGATGCATTCTGGGTTCCATCTCTGAGCGGGTGGGGGAGCCCGGGCAAGGCAATATGAATTCAGGCAGTTATATTACATCAAAATGCTAAATATTATGAAAATAAGGCGCTGATGTGCTGCCTTTCATTTAACCGTAAATAAGCAAAGCAAAGTGTTCAAGAAAGAGACTGGACATGAAGCGGTCCCACGAAGTAAGTTTATTTAGGCTTCTCCAAGGACAGGGTTCCCAGACTCCTGCCTCCAGCAACCGCCACTCCGAGAATGACCGGACCACATAGAACACAGTGGTGTTCCAAGTCCGACCGGTCAGTCTCTCGCAACAGAAGCACAGAGACAAGAGAAAGATAAGAACATAACACATCTTCTTCTCTTACAGGAAACAAAAGAACTAACAATGAAAGATCAATAAAAACAATGCAAATCATAAAGCATGTGTACAGAAACATAAGTGATGAACAATATGACAAGTACATGTTTGCAAAGAGGCAACGTGAAACAACAAAATCAATACAATATAAAATCACCATATTTCCTTGGAATGCGAGTTTCCCGTACCTGTTTGACCCAAGACCAACTTTTGATAGGATTAGGGTGTTGCACAACAGGACTACCATCAAATGCTCGAACATCCCTTTTAGAATAAAGAGCAATTCTCCTAAAATTCCATTTCTACCCATTCTCTAAGACAACATGCCACCTATGTACTTCTTTGACTTTTAACGGTTCAGAAAATTTGTTCACACCTTGCTCTCTCCTGCCCAACTTTACCTTAACAAGATCACCCACTTCGATTTTACAACTACCACTAGAATGCACAACATGAGAAGATGACATACTCTCTTCATACATCCATTGGGGAGTGAGTTTGGTTTTGGGTACTCTTCCTCGCATTCTTTCAAATGGAACTTCATTGGTGACACTATGGGCAGTGGTATTATAAGACCAAATCATATCGTCCACACATCTTTGAATGTCACAAGCACCTTGAACAGCCAATTGAATAGTACCTTTGACCACTCTGTTCATGCGCTCAACCATGCCGTTCCCTTGAGGGTTATAAAGTGAGGTATACACATGCCTGATACCAAACCCTGACAGAAAACTGCGCATGGCCAAAGAAGTGAGTTGAGTACCATTATCTGTAACTAGCACATGGGGAAAACCTTCCTTCAAGAAAATGGACCTCAAGTGTTTGATCACATTACTGGTAGTGATATTCCTCAAAAATACAACAGTGACCCATCTTGAGAACACATCAACTAGAACCATGGCAAAGCGATACTCAGAAGAAAGAAAGTCCATAGGACCAATAAAGTCCAAACAGACCTTTTCCCATGGCAAGCCAGCTTGACATGAAATAGAACCAGAAGTCTGTGAGTTGACCTTTAATCTTTTCTCACTCTCCTTGCATAACGTACAATTTTCAACCCAACCACGAACTTCATCACCAATACCAGGCCACCAGAAATTACACTTAAGACGCTTCACAGTAATAGTTTGTCCAAGGTGACCTTCATGGGCTAAAAGAAAAGTTTCTTTCTGAGAGACTTGGGAGGAACAAACCTTTCACCTCTCAAAACCAAATCATCAGAGGTTCCAACACTAAGTTCTTCTTGTAATTTGACAAAGCTCCGTAGTGCAGGCTTGACATCCCCTTCACGCCTCCAACCATGGCGAATATAACTAACCAACTCAACAAAATCGGGATCATCAATGACCGCCTGATGCCATTCCTCCTTGGAAATAGATTTAAACTCCTCAGAACACGCATCCTCGACACTCGCCACAACGCATACCATTTCATCATCAAAGTCAAAACCTTGCTCAGTATCAAGGGGTAAACGAGATAAACAATCCGCTTGGACATTCTTCCAACCAGATATATACTCCATATCATACATAAACTCTTGTAACCTGGCGGCAAATCTCATTAATCGAGGAGAACCATTGTTAGCACCACCTGGAGATAACATCCTTATGAGAGGTTTGTGATCGGTCCTCAAAGTAAAATGTGTGCCCCACACATAGGTGCGAAAGTGCAACACACCCCATGCAGCAGCTAATGCTTCACGCTCAATCACAGCATAATTACGTTCAGAACTACTGAGCGTACGAGAAGCAAAAGCAACATATTTTTCATTCCCATTTTTTTTTTTGAGACAGAATAGCACCAATGCCATGGGCACTCGCATCAACTGTGATAAAAGTATCTCTCCCAGGTTCATAAGTAGTAAGAATATTAGCATTAATAATCTCATCTTTGATCTTGTTAAAAGCTTCATTTTGTGGTGCCTCCCAAGAAAAATGTGTACCTTTTCTGAGTAACAAGCGTAACGCTTCAGTTTTGGAGCAAAATTACTAACAAATTTTGAGTAATATTCAACTAACCCCATGAACGATTTAAGTTGATCCTTATTGGAAGGTGTAGCTGCAAATTTAATGGCTTTTAACAAATCTTCCTTTGGTTTGACACCAGTCTGTGAAATAGTATAGCCCAGATAGTCCACTTCAGTCATTAAGAATTTACACTTATCTTTTCTCAAAGTGAGACCAGCATTAAGTAAAATTTGTAACACTTTGGCTAAATTACAATTGTGCTCAAATTCATCATCACCAGTGATAAGAATGTCATCTTGGAAATAATGTACATGTTTAAGACCTTTCAAAAGAGAATGCATCATTCATTGAAAAACGCTAGCCGCAGAGGCTAGCCCAAAGGGAAGTCTCTTAAATTGAAACACCCCTTCAATAGTCAAAAATGCTGTTAGCTTGCGAGAATCAGGATGTAAAACTACTTGATGATAGGCTGATCTAAGGTCAAGCTTGCTAAAAAATTTCGCCTTATCCATCTAGAGTACCATCTCCGAGATGTTAGGGAGAGGAAACTTATCCACAATGATGTTCTGATTAAGGGACCTGAGGTCCACACAGAAGCGGAGTTTGCCATCCTTCTTTTGGGTAACCACCACCGGAGAAAGCCATTCCGAAGCTTTGACCGGTTCAATAATATCTTGCTTCTGCATGTCCTCAAGCATTTCCTTGACCTCTTGCCGGATGGAAATAGGAATTCTTCTAAGCGGATGTTTAACAGGGTGAGCATGGTCCTTAAGCTTTATTTCATGAACATACCCAATTAATTTACCTAGATCTGTGTGGAATACATCTTTGTATTTTGATAATACAGAATCAATATCAGGAAAATCTTCAACAACCAAAACTTTTTCATCAGATCTGGGATCTATAATAATGTGCAGATCATGTTGTTGAACCCAACCGAGAATTGCAGGCCCATCATTAGAGATATAAACTTTCCCTGAAGAGGATCTCCCTTTAAATTCAAATTTGGTTTGCATGACCCCCTTAATGTTAATAACCTCACCACCATAACCTTTTGGTGTAATATCACTAATCGAAAGAGTGCTGTTAGGCCAACACTCCTTAAAAATGTGAAAAGGAATGATGGTAAACATTGAACCTGGATCAACCAAAAGCGTTATGGGAACATCATTCAAAAGAAATGTAGCTTTAGGTCTCTGCAAAGACCCAGGACAGTTGTCTTCAACACACAAGGAAATATCAGGAGGAAGATAATCATCCTCAACAAAAGCAACTCTGTTCTTAAATGGGTTTCTACAAGCTTTGCTAATATGGCCTCTCTTTCCACATTTCTTACACGTTTTATCTCTAGCAAAACACCCCGAAAAATCAGCAGCATGACCCATACTGCCACAACGATAACAACCAACGAATTTGCTTTTGCTGTCAGACAAAACTTTGGGCTTGAATTTAGGAGTGGATGACCTGTATTTTGAGTCAATATTTTTTGGATCATTGTCTGCTTCTTTCTCATTTTTATTGACAACATTGACAGTGTCTTCTTTCTTTAGCTCAAGGGAATGCATTTCCTGCATACATTTGTCGGATTCTTCAACAACTTTGGCAATGGAAATGGCTTCCAGAAGAGTAGGGTTCTTGGCGGCCCAAAGTTTTTCCTGCATCCTTTTATTTTTGCATTGGACTATCAACTGATCTCTAATGAGTTGATCAGTCATGGGGCCGAAATCACACTTGATGGCAAGTTCTCTTAGACGCAGTGACCATTTGGTCAACAGTCTCTCTGTCTCTTTGAGGCACGGTGTAAAATTTATGCCGTTGCATAACGATGTTGACTTGCTTCCCAAAGTACCTAGAAAGTCTTTGTTTAGCCTCAATATAGGGATTGTCAATAGGTTCACCATCAGCACCTAAAAATTCCGGCAGGAATTTAAAAGCATGTTGACCAGCTTTTCCTAATGAATTTAATAATATGGCTTTTTTTCTCGAAGCTTGGAATCTAAGGCCGTCAATAGCCTCCAGATAATTTTCAAAAATTCCAATCCACTCCTCCCATTCAATTGAAGGAGTGTCCCCTTCAATCAGGAAGGCTGGAGGAGGAGCTATCATTTGGTTGGCAGCCATAGCGAAAATAAGAAAAACCAAGCGAAGAGTGAAGGGCTAACCAAAGTAAAATTTGGAGAGGAAAAAAAAAAAAAATAAATAAATAACTGCGGAATTACTGCGAAAAGAAGAGGCCCAAGAAAATAATGAAATGGTGTGCAGATCACCGTATAATCTGCCAAAGAGAAATTCAATAAATTGACATGGAATAAATTGACATGGTGTGCAGATCACCGTAGTAACTGCCAGAGTCTGCAGACAATGAAAATGATGGAGATTTAAGCGATAACAGGCTGGAGCGAGGAGGTACAAGAAAAGAAAAAAAAAAAAACAGCTGAGCGCTGTAGGATGCGCTAGTAGTCCTGATGCGAGGTCATGGTTGGCAATGGTTGGCAAAAGATGAAGAAAATGAAATTAAAATGGCCGCACGCTGCGTAAAATGCGTGGGCGTGATGACGATGTGGTTGGCGAAGGTAAATGGTTGGCAAGTAAAAGGTGAACAGTGGTGTTGCGTAGCAACGGTGCACCGCCGTTGGAGAGAGGTGTGCCGTAGGGGAGAGGTGCGCGCGCAGATCAAAGCGCGATCTGTATGGGAGAATCCCAAAATTAAAACAAAGAGTACCTTCCGTGTGTATACCACACACACCCGCACACAACCACAGAGGAATCCAGTAGGACGGCGAAGGGACCAACCAGCAGGACGGCACAGCAGCTGAACAACAGAGGCGGACGTGAAGATGGGTTCGTTCCCTGCCGATGAAGAGCCTCAAGGAAGATCGTCGCCAAAATGTTCAAGAAAGAGACTGGACATGAAGCGGTCCCACGAAGTAAGTTTATTTAGGCTTCTCCAAGAACAGGGTTCCCAGACTCCTGCCTCCAGCAACCGCCACTCCGAGAATCACCGGACCACATAGAACACAGTGGTGTTCCAAGTCCGACCGGTCAGTCTCGCGCAACAGAAGCACAGAGACAAGAGAAAGATAAGAACATAACACAAAGCAGACGCAATTCAACAGTCTGGGCTGCGAAATTATCTGCACGCGTCACATAACCAGTCTGTTCGAGGAAGCAATAATGTGGAAACGTGTTCTCAGCTTGAACCCGTGGCATCTTTACTGGGGTTAGAAACCGCTGCGTCGAGAGTGCCAAGTGACTCCTTAATTACAAACACAAAATACGCTGCGCATTAGGACGTACGGTTCAAGGAGGCGAGCGAAGCAGCGTGTCAAATGTAAAAACAAAACATCAACGCCGAGCAGGCACAGGACAGAGACAGGGCAGAGTTTTTGGAAAGTGTGATGTGTGTGCCTCTGCTGCAGACTCCTCTAGATACTTATTAGGAACAAGGGCTGACTCACAGAAACATTTGTGACTGGCACAATTGAGGACCTTGTATACCCCTACGTTACCGCACCTGTGATACAGTAAAATTACGACATGCACTACTAAAATGTATAGAATAACAAGAAACTAAAGGCTGTTGTTAAAAGCATTTAGGGATGTTCAAAGGTGGAATCCGTGAAGCTTCATTTTTCATTGTACACGATTCATCAGGAGGTAAAATCCAGCTCAATCATCACTAATTGTGGTGCAGCTGTGCTGCCTGACTAAAGGCATCATTCTTGGGCCTTAAAAGAAAAGAAAACTCACCGCGACCGGCGCGCCGCCTCAGCTCCTGACCAGTCCCGCGTTTTCCTGCTGCTCTCCCTCTCTCTCCTCAGGAAAGCGGAAGCCACCCACAGGCAGCCTCCCTCCCCTCTGCCAATCACAACGCTGCAAAGGCAGCGTTGTGATTGGCTTAGCAGGGATACTCACTTCTCATTAGGAGACCGAGGGCTGCTGCGTTGATCAACCCTCGCTCTCCTAATGCGCAGCCGCCAGCCAGCAAAGACTACTCCGACCCAAACCCAACATGCGCACTTGTGCTGCTGTGCGCTCGGCTCGTCGGACCAGGACCACCCATTGTCAGTCAGCATGATGTCGCCAGAGTCAACCTGCTGGCTGCCCCGCCCCACCCCCTTCAGACAGAGCCGCTGAGCTGAAGTCGGGCGGCCCGGGATTATTTAAGAGCCACTGATTGAAGCCAGTTAAAAACTACTGATTGAAAGAAGGTAATAATAATAGGGGCGGCGGGGCCAGAAATTACTAGTAGGTCAACGCCCCAGTGCCCTAATGGACGCACCGCCACTGTTGAAATTGAGGTAGCAGTTGCGAATTCTTGCTGGCTCTGTTGGTCGTGTCGCATTGGTCTTGCAATAAATCTTTATGGAGAAACTTACCTGAAGTGTACAGCGCATCTTTTCACTCAAAATCAGCTGGGGCTTTATACCTCCTTTCCCATTTATTGTTCCTTACTGCATCGGTGACTATTGGAGCAGCCCTGGCAGTGGTAATGAGACAGAATGTCGATGCAAAAAATACGACCTTCATTAATATCGAATGAGAAATATTGTGGAATGGAAATGTAGAGTGCAAGAATATCGCTGTCAAGAATATCGATTTAAAGGGAATTAATATTGATTTAAAAAATATAGAAGTCATTAATATTATTTGCAAAAATACAGTTGTTTAAATAACTACTTTTTAATTAGTGTTAGGTATTTTAGTATATATTTGTAATATATGTGATGTAATATTTTTGTGTATTGTCTATGTTTTTTAATATATGTTTTACATTTCTAGTAGTTATTACATTACATTTAATTACATTTTGCATCTTTTAGTTCCGTAGTGGGTTGTGGGTTTATAGGGGAAAAGGGTGGGAAGTAATTTAAATATAATACATTAATGATTATTTTTTATTTAATTATATTAATTTAATTGATATTTAATAGTGTTAATTGCGCTTTTAATCTTTTTGGGGTAAATTTTATGTGTGGTTTGGGGGGTTTATAGGGGTAAAGGGTGGGAAGTAATTTATTTTGAATTAATTGTTAATTAGTTGTTAAGTAATGTTAATTAATTAATTGATAATTCATTATGGTAATTGTGTCATTTTTATAGGTGTGGGTTGTAGAGTTAATTGGGTTAAAGGGAGGGAAGTGATTTATTTGTAATTAATTAATAATTACTTGTGAATTATTATTCATTAATTAAATTATAATTAATTATGTTAATTGTTTAATGTTTGGGTGTGGGTTTATAGGGGTAAATGGTGGGGAGTAAATACATTTTACTTAATTTGCAATTAGTTAAATGCTGTTAGTTATTTAATTGAAAATTAAATTTAAATGTATAATTAATGTTTTTAAAGTTCAATTTTAGGTGCAGTTTATAGGGGTAAAGGGTGGGAAGTTAATTAAATTTAATGAATGAAAAATTTATTAATAATATTTGTTTAACTGATAATTAATGATGTTAATTGTGCAAATATATATTTTTTTACCTTTTAGTTGTGGGTTGTGGGTTTTGTAGGAGCATGGGGGAAATAAATCAATTTTCAGCAATTAATAATGTTTTAATTAATAATAATTATTGATTTAATAATCAATTCTGTTGTGTGTTTTGTGGGGATATATTGTGGGAAGTGCATTCATTATAATTAATTCAACATGAATATTTAATTAATGAAAATTAATTTGTTGATGAATATTTATATTAATATTGTAAATCATTTTTTAGGTGCAGGTTGTGAGTTTTGTGGTGTTATAGGGTGGGAAGTAACTAAACTAAATGTATGTAATAATTAATGTTTTTGTTAATAAATAATTTCTAAATAAAAATATGTATTTATATGAAAATCATTCTTGTATTTTATTTATAATAATATTTGTATGTATTTGTGATATGTATTTAACATTACATGTTTTTATTTTTTAAACTATTTTAATATTAAATATATATATTTTTCAACATATTTATATATTTTTTTATTTACTTTGTTTTTAAAATATATTTATTTTGATGAAGAAATTTTGTTTGTTTTCAATGTTGAACTGACTGGAGTGGGAATAGTAAATGTTACCCCTCCGCAATCCAACGCATTCCCTACAATTGCACTAAATGGAGTGGGAATAGTACATTTTACCCCTCCGCAATCCAGCGCTTTTTCTCCTGTTGCAGTGACTGGAGTGGGAATAGTAAATTTTACCCCCTGCAATCCAGCGCTTTCCCTACTGTTGCACTGACTGGAGTGTGAATAGTAAATTTTACCCCTCTGCAATCCAACACTTTCCCTACTGTTGCACTGACTAGAGTGGGTATTGCTTTTTTTTGTTAATTATAGATTTTAATGTTGTGTTAAGTGTAGTGGGAATAGTAAATTGTAGTATTTCGTAATGTTATATATTCTATGCAATTTTATATTTATTGTAGTTAGAATAGTAAATCTTTTGTTGTGTGGTGTAAAATATGTTGTTACTGTTGTGTTAGGTGGGAGTAATAATTTTTTATTTATTTAGTAGAAAAAGTATTTATTTTTAATGTGGTGGGAAATGTATATGTATTTATTTTAATTTGTAATAATTTATTTTATGTTGCAATTTATATACTGATTTGTTTGATTTATTATAATAACAATATTATAATTAGCAATTCTTTTTGTTTGTAATTTATTTTTAATTAAATTGCAAAATATGTGTGTTGTTTAATTTTTATTTTAAATTAAATTGATTCCCTTTTTAATATTTAGGGGCCGATTCCGATTTGGGCTGGAAATCTCTCCGACCAAGCCGGACCCAGAGAGATTTCCGACCGAATTGGACTCTGGCAGTCCGACCGAACGAGTACGATGCGCACGCTTGCCATCGGACTCGAGTCGGTCGGACTCCCATTGAAGTCAATGGGAACCAGTCGTACAACGCGTACGCGGGCTCCCATTGACTCGATGGGTGCGAGGCGGACAAGGGCGCCCCCTACAGCAGGTACGCGTCGATGCGCATCGCGGCGTACATGCACAGGTAGGGGGGACCCATGGGTCCCCCCTGTGTGCGACTCGCGTGCCTACGCGTACAGGGGGTCTGACGCGGACCCCCAAAGTCTGGCTCCGACAGCTTTTTCGAGCCGGACGGCGCGAGTCGATCGGACTGCTCGCGGCGCGCATCGTACTTACCTGGCCGGGAAACGTCTCCATAGCGCGGTGCGAGTCGTGTCCATGCGAGTCGGTCGGAGCGTGTTGAAGCCGCGCTCGAGTCGGTCGGAGATTTCGCGGGTGCCTGCATCGTACTCGCTCGGCCGGACCCGCGTACGATTCGGTCGGGAAACAGGGCTCCGAATCGGATCCGGTAAATCCGAATCCGATTCGGAGCCCTACCGGCCGAGATCGGAATCGGCCCCTTAATGTTTTTGGTAATATGTTTACATATATTTTTGATACTATTATGCTATTTAAGATTTTATAAATCATATTATTAAATATAATATTAGTTTATATTTTCTTAAATGTATAATTATATATATCTACATATACATATATATATATTTATATATATATGTGTGTTTACATTTTTAAAATGAAGTTTATTTCTTGTATTTGTTAAAATATACATTTAGATATATATTTTTATAAATTAAAGTTAGTATTTAATTTGTTTATTTTAATATTTTAAATTATATATATTTTAAAATTGTTATTTAATACAACTATATCATTGTAAACAATATTTGTTTGATATTTTTGTACTTACCTTTTTAAGTATAGGGAGTCGATATTTTTGTATTCTATATTTTTACCTCAATATTTTTTACATCTATATTTTTTTGTCAGTGAACTAATGGCAGCATATGTTGTGAGCCAGTGGATCTTCATCATAGAAGTCTGTGGAGTATTGGCAGTGCCCTCGCCTTCCCGCCAATCAGGAGTGGCAGGACTGTAGAGGTCATTTTGTCAACGCACAGAACTTGTATAGTTCAGTGTTGGCAACCATCACTGCATCTGTGTGGCCGCCATCTTAGGAGGATCAAAGTTAGCAGTCCTGGTGTCTATTGATGTCATCACGTCTGTACCGCACAGCTGTCACTGAATCTGTATGGCCACCATCTTAGGAGGATCGAGCGAGTGGTCCTGTTGTCTGTTGACATCATCATATCTGTACAGACGCCATCTTTGAGGAGTGATGATAGTCAGTTTGATGATTAGCACACCTTTGGAGCCAGTCTGATTGTCCACATAATTTTTTGCAGTGATTCGCATTTGCACTCTTGCACAATGTGGTAAACAGTCCAGTCTTTTCAAGGCTGTATGAGTTTACATGCTGATGTTTTTCTCCTTGTTCTTCATGTGGAGATTTGCACACCTTGTGCACTCATCTGGATCATTATCTAGGTATTCACGGGGACTTGAATATTTGTTATGAGTTCTGGGAGTCTACATTGGGCACAGTGATTCACACACCTTTTATTGTTCAGCTACTGGTAGTGATACTTTAGTGATTTGTGACTGCCTAAATTCAAGCATTGGTGTTATCATCCCAAACTGTGTAAAGCTAGAGTGAGCTATTCTGTAGTTTCAGCATGCAAAAAATGTGATTCCACCTACTGCCTTTTTAGTGTCCCCAGGATGTCCTTAAACGAAATAGGAACAATGGAAAGATGCTTTTGAAGAATATTTGGAGGCTATTGAAGGGAAGGTTTTTACAGAGAAGACAAAATATGCTGTAGTACATCATTCATTAGGTCATGAAGTGAGAAATATTTTGAAACACCTACCTGTGTCATGAGGGAAGATGTTGTCAATGAATATGCCTCCGAATTAAAATGCTTGATCTTCAGTTTCTAAAGAAAAAAGTGTCATTATGGAGCGGCATAAATTTTATATGCAGCATCAACTACCAGGGGGATCTATTGAATCATAAGTAACTGTTTTGAGAGTTGAGTAAACTACTGTTTTCATGGAGCAAATGGAATCAAAAGGGAAAGGAAGAAAGGGCATTTTAAAGTCCAATGTAATGGAGTGGTGCAGCAGCAAAGATCATTTGGGTTATGCTCAAAAATTGCTGGCTGTGGAGAAAATGTGTGCCAAATGTAAAAAAAGGGGCAGTTTGCTAAAGTCCAGTGGTGCCTAAAGTACGTCGTGTGACTATGTCAATGCATGATGAGTTGAAAAAAGAATTGGAAAGTTTGTGTGAGCAAAGGATCATTGAACCCACTGAGAGCTCAGAATGGTTATCCACAGTTGCATTAGGTTGGAAAGCAAATGGGTCTATAAGGATGTGCATTAATTTGAGGGATCGTAATGAAATAATTTGGGTAGACAAATATTTCTGCAATGCTTGCCTCCATGAAGGATGCTAAAGCTTTTGCTACCTTGGACATGATGTCAGCATACCACCAGATAGTTTTGCATCATGATTTCTGACATTTCACACCTTTTGTTGCTCCGGAGGGGCGTACAGGTTTAGATGCATGCCTTTCGGGTTGGCGTCACCATCCTCTGTGTTACAACATCTTCAAGAAGCCTTGTCCAGGAGTATTCCTAATGTGAAGTGTTTTCAATATGACATTCAGGTTTTTAGGGAGGCTATAGAAACCCATGACAAGTCCTTAGTTAGAGTGTTATCCCTAGATGCGTCACGTTGTAAATAGGCCGCATTGTTTGCGCCGCTGTTGCGTCAAAAAAGTGACGCAACTGCAGTGCAAAAGTCACGCAAGGGGCTTGTAAATCTGCCCCTCGGTGAGAGACTGTGTGGCTTGTGCCATGAGTGACAAATCTCAAGCCATGGTTCCTAGTCCAGTTGAGGCTATTACGGCCCCAGGGAAATCTTGGCTGAAGTTAGGTCTGGATCTGATTTGACCCATGAATGTATTGAGAGAGAGTGTTGCAGATTTGGCATAGTGGTTTCAGATTACTTTTTGCGGTGGCATGAAGTTGGTTTTGTGAAAAATGCTGGTGCAACAGAGATACCTGAATTTCTTCAAAAATTTCAAAAATTGTTTTTGAGGGAGGATGCGCCTGATGAAGTGGTGACTGACAATGGTGTACAATTTACGTCCCATGAGTTTGATAAATTCTTGGAAAATTGAGGAATCAAACATGTAACCACATCATTGTGTATCCTCGTAGCAATGGTCAGATGGCGAGATGCAACAGTCGATCAAGGGCAATGTGCAATTGTGCATTGCCAATGGTTTGGATTAGAAAAAGGAATTGAATGATTTGTTGTGGTCCAATCACATGACTCCCAATGCTGTCACAGATCTGTCTCTGTTTATCTCTTAAAAGAATGTGTGCCGTCCACCAAATTGATGTGATCATGGGAGTAAGAAAAGTGGCATAAAGGAAAAACTGTTAGTTGTTAAGTGTAAAGGGTAATTGCACAAAAAAAGTATGCAGAAATGAATGAGAGGTGTGATAATCGTCAGTTGGAGGTAAAAGTTGGAGATTAGGTCAAGATAAAAATACCAGGTTTTGTTGCCAAGGGGCATTCTAAGTTTTCTGTTCCTAGGAGAGTGGTGAATATTAAAGAGTTTGTGGTGAAGTTAGAAGAAGGGAAATGGTGAAACACAGTGAAATTGTCTATACAAAGGCATGTCCTGCCACCAAAGTGTCATGGTATGTATGGCAATGAACATAATTGAGAACACAAGAAGAGTTGATGTTTGAAGTCTCCAGCTGAAAGGAATCCTCCTAGGGGTCTGAGAGATTATGTCTGTGATTGAGTCAATCCTTCACATTTTATCGATGTATTGTGTGTGTTTTTTTTTTTACTTTTCATTTGAAGTGGCCTGTTTTACCATGTGGGTGTTTGTTATGTTTTTTTATATTTTGGGGCTTAGTTCGGTTTAGTCAGTGTGAGGGAAAAGATGTGTTGGGTCTTGATTCTAGATTGTTGAGAGGTGGCTGGGAAGGAAATGAAATGGTGTGTTTTGTTGTTGGCTATGCCAGTTGTGTCGCATTGGTCTTGCAATAAATCTTTATGGAGATACTTACCTGAAGTCTATAGCACGTCTTTTCATTGGCGAAAAGCTGGGTCTTCATACCTCCTTTCCCATTACTGTTCCTTACTGCAGAGGAGACCAGTGGAGCAGTTCTGGCAGCATATGCTGTGGGCCTGTGGATCTTTTCAGTGTATCAACTGTAGACAATGCACTGTCTTTATAAACACAGCAGGGGGCGGCATTGTGATCCCATTTATGCACTATGCTGTTGAAGAATGCATCTGTGGTGTCTTTTGGCATCTTGAGCATATACAATAACTCAAAATATCGCTAAGTTAGCGGATGGTTTGCAGACAGCAGAGCTCGGAAGCACAGAGACAATTACTGCCCTGTGTTTATGAGCTTTGTTATGAGCAACAAATACACTAAATCAGAGATATTTCGAGTTAATGTATGTGTGAAACACACACATCGCTTCTGCACCAGCGCAGAATAAGGGATCATGATATGGCATCAGGTCCATTCTGAACTAGCACACCCATTCAGGATAGGGCCCTAGGACCAGAGTGTTAAATGAGTGTAGAGTCCCCTTCTGTCTTCTCCTCTTGACCTTCATTATCTACCAAAATCTTTACGGACCATTGTTTTTAAATTACAGAGCGGCTAGCATTGCAAATTGTATGGCTTGATGATTTACCTTGAAGGAATCCTAAGATTGTCGATCATGTATAAATATATATATATATATGTTCCCAACAGATTTAGAGATTTGAACTAATTAGTAAGTATGGTTTCAATGTTTTAATTAATTACTGTAGCTCTTTATTGGCCTTATTTGAATTTGCTTCCATTTTATGCATGATTATTTTGTTCACCTAACAGAAAAAAATCCAACCTTTTCCACTATATAAAACGTTGTAATTGTTATTTCTAATTATTATGATTATGGTACAAATTTGAATTGTTCTTTATTTTTTTAAATTGAGATCATGAGTTTCTTTCTAATAGAATAACTGCATACAGCATTTAGATTTTACATAATATAATTTACAAATGAATGTTTACTTATAGATCGTACTGCTGGAGTATGAAGAGTGGGTGGTAATACGCCAATAGTACAATTATGTACATTTTTCTACGCATTTATAGAGGATTATATATTGTACGTGTTTACATTGTAGCAGACAGAAAATCTTACAGGACACGTCTTGCCTGAGGGTGTGAGATTGGTAACATTATAAAATGCTTTGCTGTGAAAAATACAGTGCTCCATGTCATCACTTGCACTATACATCTATGCTGAGCCAATTAGCAAGGGCTTGGAATTAACTCAGGACACAGTAAGAGGATTTGTGACTGGGTATGCCCAGTACGTCGTTTGGATTCCAGGAGAGCCAAGAGAGTATTTGTGCTTCGAGAAGGATCTGTAATGTAAGGGTGAGTGGAGTTCGCGTAGCAGCGCTATGCAGAACTCTGCGTTGTGACCAAAAAACTATGCTATGCTACATGGAGTTCCACGAGCGGGTGGAGTTCCTTGTCCCACCGGTCCGCGTGATGTTTCTGCCATTCAGCAACGCGGACTGCATGTTCGGGCAGAAATATTGCACCAACTGCACCGTGCGGTCACACACAGTGGCAGCCGTCTTGTTTCTCAATCTGTTTATGGTGCTGAGGCCTATTTTTTTTATCCTTCCTGAAAATTTGCAATCCTTGTGCTCTAAAGCTTTTTTCCCATCTTTTGTATTTATTATCTTACCCTTTGTCTTTCTGAGTGTGTTTTGCACTTTTTAAAACTTTTTTGTGTGTTTTTGTGACCTTTGTACTTCATTTTTTAGCTTTACTTATTCCTGTTTCTACATTTTCTCGCTTCCACCCCCATAGCACCATGGCAGATAAAGGTGCGCCAAAAATGACTGCATCAAAGAGCTGCCTTCCTAGTGGAAGGCAGTGCTAGGAAGGGGTGCATCCCAGGGAAATGTTTTCCGAGGTGGAGTTGGCAGCACTGTTTTTTTTATGTCTAGCACCACCTCCCCTCCACCCTGGCAGCAGGCAGCAGGCCTGGGTCCGAGTATGATCTCCAGGAGCACCAGCAGCGCTGGCCACAGGTGCGCCGGGCAGTGCATCACTGCTTTGAGGTACCCCATACACATAATCAGCTGACGCATTGGTGGTCCGACATCCTGGACTGAGAGTAGGACCTGCTGTACCTGCTAGGGATTGAGATTGTGGTGCTCGGTGACTAGCTATTATTAATATTATTACTATAACATAACCTCCTGGTCAGCGGAGTCTGCTCTCCCCTCGTGCAGCTTCACCGTTGCGCCGCTGCCCCCTGCACCTCTTTGGTCTCAGGTAGGTGTTCGAGGCCCTCCTCCACCCGCAGGCTCCTGCCTGCGCCTCATCCCTGGTGGTCCAGTGGGAGAGCCTTGCTCTTCTGCTGGTTCGCTCAGCCAGCCGTCTCTGTCTTCTGTTTCTTTCTGTCTCGTCCTGTTTATTGTGCCTGTTCTCTGTCTATCTGTTGTCTTCTAATCTTTTTTCTCTTTATTGTGCCTTGTTGTGTTTTTTAATCTTTTTGCTCTTTATTGTGCCTTGTTGTGTTTTTAAATCTTTTTTCTCTTAATTGTGCTGTTTTCAGCTGCTGGTTTCCTGCCGCTGCTGCCCCTCCCCCCCTGCTGGTTCCCGCTCCCGCCTCCCACCTGCGCTCCCTCCCCGTACCCTACTTAATGGTGGCCACTGTGCAGCCGCACCGCTGGCGCGCCAAAGGCAAGCCCGTCTGTGACCCAACCGCAACCAGCGCCAGGGACCCTGGTTCTCCGAACCCCCACGGCTACAACTCAGCTGCCCTCCACGCACTCAACCCCGGAAGAAGCAACAACTGCCAGACACCACCCACGGACAGTTTTCCTGCCAACACTGTCGCTGAACCTTCACCCACCTCCGGACCCCCAGGGCCACCGCCCTCCCACCGGACGCCAGCTTATCCGAATCCCTTAGGTGCATCCTCCTCAATGTACGCTCCCTGCACAGACACGCAGTAGATATCTGGGACCTCCTCGACACCCTATTGCCAGACGATGCCTTCCTCACAGAAACCTGGACAAACTCCACGTCCGCCCCTGACATCACTACTGCCATCCCCAATGGATGCAAGATCCAGAGGAAGGACTGCCCCAACCACCCAGGAGGAGGACTCGCCATTGTGCACAAGAACTCCTTCCTTCTCATCACTTCCAGCACAAACAACTGCTCGTCCCCCACCGAACACCTCCATTTCCAGATCCAGACCAGCCCCAGAACAACCCTACGGGGTACCCTAGCCTACAGACCTCCTGGACCACGAACTGCGTTCACCACAATCATCACTGACCTCATCACACCCCATGCCATCGCCTCCACGGACTACATACTACTTGGAGACCTGAACTTCCACCTCAACAACCTCAGCGACCCCAACACCACCGCCCTCCTGGACAACTTTGCCAACATTGGACTGAAACAGCTCATCGCCACCCCTACCCACAAGGCAGGACACACCCTGGACCCCATCTTCACAGGAGGGAAAAACATCCACTTCAAGACACACCTCGCAACCTCTCTGGACGGACCACCACTGCGTACACTTCTCCTTCGATAAAACCAATGCTCACAAACCCACTCTGTGATCTCCGCGAAGGAATTGGAGCAAGGTCACAGAGGAGCACCTCAACTCCACCCTCACCACGATCTCCCTCCCACCATGACTGTCAACTCTGCAGCCAATGAACTACACAGATAGATCACCAACTGTGCAGACAAGCTCGCCCCCCTCCGTAACTTCGACAGACAGCACCCCATGAAAGCCACCTGGTTCACCACCGACCTCCGAGAATCCCTACACACCTGCAGACATCTCGAGAAAGTATGGAGAAACAGCAAAACCCCGGAAACTCGGACCACCTACAAGAACACCATGAAGGAATACCACCACCACATCAGAGCCACCAAAAGTACCTTCACCCAGGACAATGTCCTTGCCAACTCCAGCAACTCAAAGTACCTCTTTACCATCATACAGCAATTCACCATACCCCCCCAGTGAAGACTCAGATTTCACACCTTCCTAGGACCTCTGCAACAAACTCGGCTCCTACTTCCATCTCAAGA
Source organism: Calotriton arnoldi (assembly GCA_963921515.1). Classification (NCBI taxonomy): domain Eukaryota; kingdom Metazoa; phylum Chordata; class Amphibia; order Caudata; family Salamandridae; genus Calotriton; species Calotriton arnoldi. Next base: position 76,898 of record CAWUFW010003150.1, on the reverse strand, counting down.
TCAAATCCCTCTACAACAACATCAACGAACAGACACCAGGCACCGAAACCACTCCCACCTCCAACAACGCCAGCCAACCTACCATCTCTGCCTGAACCCCGGTCACAACGAAGACACCGCCATGACCATGAAGAGTATTCACTCAGGAGCCCCCATGGACCCCTGCCCGCTGCACATCTTCCACAGAGCCACCGTTGCCATAGCACCCGAGCTATGACGCACCATCAAAGCCACCCTCGAATCGGACACATTCCCGGACAACTGGAAAGGCACAGAAGTCAAGCCCCTCCTCAAGAAGCCCTCCGCAGACCCGACAGACCTCAACAACTACAGACCCATCTCTCTCACCCCCCTTCGCGGCCAAAGTCACCAAGAAGATCGTCAACATCCAGCTCACGAACTTCATTGAAGCCAACTCCATCCTCTACTCTCCCCAATCTGGATTCTGCAGCAACCACAGCACCAAGACCATCCTCCTCGCCACCACAGATGATATCTGCACTCTCCTTGACCAGGGCCACACGGCAGCCCTCATTCTACTGGACCTCTCTGCAGCCTTCGACACCGTCTCCCATTGCACCCTCACCGCCAGACTCCACGATGCCGGAATACAGGGAACCGCCCTCGACTGGATCAGCTCTTTCCTCACCGGCTGAACCCAAAGAATCAGACTCCCGCCTCTCCTCTCCGAACCCACAGAGATCAGATGCGGAGTACCCCAAGGATCATCGCTCAGCCCCACGCTCTTCAACATCTACATGGACCACCTCGCCACCATACTCAGACAGCATGGACTCAGCATAGTATCCTACGCCGACGACACCCAGCTCATCCTCTCCCTCATGAAGGAACCCACCACCACCAGACTCAGCTTCCAGGAAGGAATGAAAGACGTCACTTCCTGGATGAGCAGCAGCTGTCTCAAGCTCAACTCATAGAAGACAGAAGTCCTTGTCCTCAGACCCACCTCCTCAGCATGGGACAAAACCTCGTGACCTACTACCCTCGGCAACCCCCACACACTCATGGACCACGCCTGCAACCTCAGCATCATACTCGACTCCTCCCTCAGCATGACCCGACAGATCAACGCCATCTCCTCCATGTGCTTCAACACCCTCTGCATCCTCTGAAAGACCTGCAAATGGATCCCCCCGAATCCAGGAAAACCATCACCCACGCACTCTTAACCAGCAGACTGGACTACGGAAATGCCCTCTACACCGGAATCAACAAATCCCTGCTCTGAAAACTCCAGACCATCCAGAACACCGCTCCCAGACTCATCCTCGGCATCCCATGACCACATCACCCGGCACCTACAAGACCTCCACTGGCTCCCCATTGAGAAGAGAGTAGCTTTCAAGCTACTCACGCCTACAAATCCCTCCACAACACCGGACCCCAATACCTCAGCGAAAGAGTCTTCTTCCACGTACCCAAGAGAAACCTCCGCTCCGCCGACCTCGCCCTCACCGAAACCCCATGCATCCGCAGAGCCAGAGCGGGTGGAAGAGCCTATTCCTACATCGTGGCAAAAACCTGGAACGAGATCCTGCTCAACATCAGACGTTCCCCCACCATACACACCTTCAGGAAGAGCCTCAAGACCTGGCTCTTTGGCTGAATCGGAGCTGCACACCCTCCACCCCCAGTGCCTTGAGACCCTCATGGGTGAGTAGCGCACTTTACAAATCCCTGATTGATTGATTGATTGATTGATAACATCGTAGTCAAATCGCCATGAAAGCCCTGGCCCTTCAAGTCAGCCCCTCCAAACTCGCTAAAAAAGTGACAGGTCCTTGCTTAGCATCAATGCTGGAAGAAATGCGAGCCAAGATAGGTCCCACCTTGTCGTGTGGCTATGCGATCTCTTTGGGCAAGCTTAGCATTGCACTTAACCAACATGTGACTAAAATCTACAAAAAGGTGCTGCGGCTACCAAAAACCTCGTCCGCCACCCAGATTCGCCTGGAGCTTGGTCTTGTAAATTACTCTTTACAAAGTTTGGGGACCTTTCTTAACCTGTGCCACAAGTTGAGGTAGGCTAGAGATGGCTCACTCGAGTCTCTTGTTTGGACTGACATCTGCATCAGCAACCCCGGCGGGTCACACAATCAATTATTTTATGAATGCCTGCTACAATTATCAGCAAGTAAACTGTGGTCTCTCAACCCAAGTAAAAAAGCTTTTAAAGCAAGCACTAAGAAGCAAATCCAACTGTACTCCAGTTTGTCCGACAGAGAGAATTTAGCCAATCGAAAGCATGCATGGGCAGTAATTAAATCTTATCAGTTGGCCCCTCCTTTGCCGCACTTTGCTTGCACATACTCCCTACACTCAAAACAGAGATTTTTGGTGCTTAGGCTGGGTGAGTGGCATTTTTTTAAACATATACCTCACTGGCGGTGTACTTTAGATGAGGTTGTGTGCAGGGGCTGCGGAAAATCAGACAAATCTCTTGTGCACGTGGTGTGCCTCTGCTCAGCACTGATGGACTTGTGCAGATCAAAGCTGAGGCCTGAATGGAATAAACTGGGAGTACAGACCTATAGGCAGAGTATCATTGGACTGATCTCTGCTGCTGGTAAGCAGCATTCTATGTGCATCAATGACTTTTTATATACAGTGCAATCTGGAACCCCCTGCGGCGACAACATGCTGAACATCCTTGATCTGCCTAGAGGACTTTCTTACAATTTTTCCATCGACCTAATAAACAGATTGGCTAGTTGGTTCTAAGATTCGCAGCAATTCAACTCTCTGGTCTTGCTGGACTGTGAACACGTACGCACTTTAGAGTAAATCTGCTTCTGTTCTTACAATATGGCTTCCTCGTTTTAGAAGGGATTTCTCCCCAAGTGTATATTTTAATATATAAATGTTATACTTTTTGCCTGTGATGGGAGCAGCGAAGGGTAAACAGCTCAATTACTGTTTCCTAACTACTGTAATGACCTTACATATCAAACAATAGGTCATCAGCTGTTGCCTGTCTCCGTGCTCTGTTTCAACCACAATTGCACTCTTAATAGGATGTCTTTTATAACTCCTACAGTACACTAGCTGCTGGAGATCATGTAGTGCTTACATGCACATGGTTATAACTACAAGTGGATACTTTTTTAATTCCAATCTGCACTTACACTGTGACCTTTATCCTTTTAAAAGGCTGTAAGATGCAGGTCGTATTTTCTGGTCTTTCTTTTTCCTTTTATATAATTATATATGTAACGTTAGTTTGGAAAAATGACACAAGAGAGAGACCCTGTATTGAGTATGATTATTTGCACATGGATTGTCCTTGCGGGTTGATTACTCTCTGCTTTTACCCAATTATTGCTAGTGCAACTAATTCGGATTTCATATAAAAAGTTTAACCATGCAGCCATGTTTAAATTTAAGTGTAACTATTTATTGTTGTTTTGTTATGTATTGTATGCTGCTTTTAAGATCCTGGAGATCAAATAAAGCTTATCAATAGTGTGTTCTATGCTATTGCTAATATTTTTTTCCCAAATAGCAAACATGTGATCATTATTCTAAACAGGTGCTCGCTGCTACCTAATCATACTTGTTGGCACTCGCTTGGGCTGATTATGTAAGAATTTAAGTAATGCAGAGACTCCTTTGTCCTGTCACTAAGATAATGGTAGTTAATATTAGTAATTTAGCTGCACGCGCCCTCTCTCTTCAGTTCTTAGAGACTTTTTGGTAGCTTGTACAGCGACAAGCAACTAATTTGGTGTATGCATGCGTCCATCTATGCATTTAAAGAAAAAATGTAGACTGAGGGGCCGATTCCGATTCGGGCCGGAAAACGTACCGACCGACTCGGTCCGGGAATAAAGTCCGACCGACACGTACCGGCGCCGTACGACCCTGGTAGTACGATGAAATGCATGTGAAATCAGACCGACTCGGACGGAATACAAAATGACCGACCGAGCCGGACGGAAACAAGCCATCCGGCCGGGAAATCACGCGAAACGAACCGACCGACACGCACCCGGATTGAACCCAAACGAAACGTACCTGTGAACTCCGACCCGCGTAGTACGATGCTGTGCGTGCACAACATGACCGACTCGCCCGGAGCACAAGCCGTACGACCGACACGCATACAAAACCCAGCCGAAGCAACCCAATACTACGCGACCGACTCGTACGCCGCATAAGAAACCTAGCTGACACACAGCGGGAACGAGTCAGACAAGATCGCACCACACAACTGCAGCGTCCTACTCGGACACAATAACGACTCCTACATGCACCAAAAACACCAAGGAAAAATTAGAAAAAAAAGGGCCAAACAAGCAACCACAAAGCCAATAAATACAGGGAGGAAAAAAAAATGGAACAAGGACACACCTCCAACTCCACCTACATAAAGGCCACAAATCCCTACCATGATCCTTTGCAAATTCCACTGACCTGCCAGCACACAACACCATCACACAGCAACCACAGACACACTCACAGCTCATACATCACACAAGCCACACACCATTACCACACGTACAAATAGCACCCTCACACACACCCAGCTAAACCTACACTCACACCCCCCACTTGCACACACACACATCAATCACCACCACCACCCATCACCATGCCCCCAAAGAAGAACCATAAGTTCCTAGATAGTGAATTGGAAGTCCTGGTTGACGAGATCCTGAGGGTAGAGCCACAGTTGTTTGGTACATTGGTACAACAGACCCCCATGTCGCAGAAAACCAAGATGTGGGCGAGGATTGTAGATAGGGTGAACGCACAATCACCATGTTTGCGCACAAAGGAAGACATCCAGAACAGGTGGTATGATGTGCGCAGGAGGGTCCGGGACCTACTCAAAAGGACTACCTCCTCAGCCAGCACACCGGCAGTGGCCCTCCTGCAAAACCAGTATACCTCAGGCCCTGGGAGGAGAAGGTGCGGGCCATCCTACCACCAGTGAGCGTATACGGACTAACAGACATCCCAGAGCCTGGTGAGTACACAACTAATATACACAATATGGTGTGACAACACACACACATCACAGTCAAGGGGATAGGCAAACCATGCACCCTTAGCAAATACACAGCAACCAAAAGATATTCATCCCAAGATGTGAATGCTAGTCAGACAAACACAATACCTCCCATCTCATAGTGATATGTAACTGTGTCATGACATGTACAAACCTAACAACAAATACAGCAAGGCAGTGGCACAAATAGAACCAACAAACACTCCCAGATATTTAAACACCACTAGAACACCACCTCACAGGGAAGCTCACCGAAAGGAAGGAATTCTGTGTATGCTGGTCAAGTCAGTGTAGCCAATAGCATGATGGGAGTGGTAGTCACAGATATTGGTCACACCCACAATTGGCCCATCAACACCACTCTGAACCATGCTCACATCACAGGGAGTAGAAAACAACTGACAAGATGGCTGACACTGGGTACTGCTGTGGGGAGCACAAGGCCCTGATGGGAACTGGGCACCAACAAACAACAGGACCACACTGTCAGCCATCTTGCCATTGCTGTCACACTCACACACAGTGAAGTCCACTCAAAAGGAAGGAAGTATGGGCATGCTGGGAAGGGGGTGTAGGCAATAGCATGATGGGAGTGGTAGTCACAGATATTGGTCAGCCTCACAATTGGCCCATCAACACCACCCTGAACCATGCTCACATCACAGGGAGTGGAAAAGGACTCACAAGATGGCTGACACTGGGTACTGCTGGGGGAGCACAAGGCCCTGCTGGGAACTGTGCAACAACCAACAGCAGGACACCACTGACTGACATCCTGAAAGACAACTTGCACTCCCTGCAATGGAAGCACGTTCCATGGTGGGATATCTGGCTGGGTGGGAAGGAGGACTCACAGTACTGACCATAGTTACAAGCACCTCCACTCACACACCCCTCAACACTAACTCCACATAACCCACCTGGGAGAATACAATGCCTCACATCCTAACTGAAGATCCCACAAAGAACCACCACCCTGGGTTATGCTGTGTGAAGCACAGGGACACTCTTGGGACTTGTAGCCAAACAACTGCCAGGACAACACTCCCAGCCATCCTGTCAGCACAGGCACCCCACCCCACAGGGAAGCAGAGTCAAAAGGAAAGAAGGATGGGCATGCTGGGAAGGGGGGTGGAGGCAATAGCATGATGGGAGTGGTAGTCACAGATCAACATCTCACACCCACATGGCCCAGCAAGTTAGCACTGAAGCATGCACACCTCACAGGGAGTCAAAAGCCACTTCAAAGATGTCTGACATGGGCCACAGCTGTGGGGAGCACAAGGCCCTGATGGGAACTGGGCACCAACAAACAACAGGACCACACTGTCAGCCATCTTGCCATTGCTGTCACACTCACACACAGTGAAGTCCACTCAAAAGGAAGGAAGTATGGGCATGCTGGGAAGGGGGTGTAGGCAATAGCATGATGGGAGTGGTAGTCACAGATATTGGTCAGCCTCACAATTGGCCCATCAACACCACCCTGAACCATGCTCACATCACAGGGAGTGGAAAAGGACTCACAAGATGGCTGACACTGGGTACTGCTGGGGGAGCACAAGGCCCTGCTGGGAACTGTGCAACAACCAACAGCAGGACACCACTGACTGACATCCTGAAAGACAACTTGCTCTCCCTGCAATGGAAGCACGTTCCATGGTGGGATATCTGGCTGGGTGGGAAGGAGGACTCACAGCACTGACCATAGTTACAAGCACCTCCACTCACACACCCCCTCAACACTAACTCCACATAACCCACCTGGGAGAATGCAATGCCTCACATCCTAACTGAAGATCCCACAAAGAACCACCACCCTGGGTTATGCTGTGTGAAGCACAGGGACACTCTTGGGACTTGTAGCCAAACAACTGCCAGGACAACACTCCCAGCCATCCTGTCAGCACAGGCACCCCACCCCACAGGGAAGCAGAGTCAAAAGGAAGGAAGGATGGGCATGCTGGGAAGGGGGTGGAGGCAATAGCATGATGGGAGTGGTAGTCACAGATCAACATCTCACACCCACATGGCCCAGCAAGTTAGCACTGAAGCATGCACACCTCACAGGGAGTCAAAAGCCACTTCAAAGATGTCTGACACGGGCCACAGCTGTGGGGAGCACAAGGCCCTGATGGGAACTGGGCACCAACAAACAACAGGACCACACTGTCAGCCATCTTGCCATTGCTGTCACACTCACACACAGTGAAGTCCACTCAAAAGGAAGGAAGTATGGGCATGCTGGGAAGGGGTGTAGGCAATAGCATGATGGGAGTGGTAGTCACAGATATTGGTCAGCCTCACAATTGGCCCATCAACACCACCCTGACCCATGCTCACATCACAGGGAGTGGAAAAGGACTCACAAGATGGCTGACACTGGGTACTGCTGGGGGGAGCACAAGGCCCTGCTGGGAACTGTGCAACAACCAACAGCAGGACACCACTGACTGACATCCTGAAAGACAACTTGCACTCCCTGCAATGGAAGCACGTTCCATGGTGGGATATCTGGCTGGGTGGGAAGGAGGACTCACAGCACTGACCATAGTTACAAGCACCTCCACTCACACACCCCCTCAACACTAACTCCACATAACCCACCTTGGAGAATGCAATGCCTCACATCCTAACTGAAGATCCCACAAAGAACCACCACCCTGGGTTATGCTGTTTGAAGCACAGGGACACTCTTGGGACTTGTAGCCAAACAACTGCCAGGACAACACTCCTAGCCATCCTGTCAGCACAGGCACCCCACCCCACAGGGAAGCAGAGTCAAAAGGAAGGAAGGAAGGATGGGCATGCTGGGAAGGGGGGTGGAGACAATAGCATGATGGGAGTGGTAGTCACAGATCAACATCTCACACCCACATGGCCCAGCAAGTTAGCACTGAAGCATGCACAACTCACAGGGAGTCAAAAGCCACTTCAAAGATGTCTGACACAGGCCACAGCTGTGGGGAGCACAAGGCCCTGATGGGAACTGGGCACCAACAAACAACAGGACACCACTGTCAGCCATCTTGCCATTGCTGTCACACTCACACACAGTGAAGTCCACTCAAAAGGAAGGAAGTATGGGCATGCTGGGAAGGGGGTGTAGGCAATAGCATGATGGGAGTGGTAGTCACAGATATTGGTCAGCCTCACAATTGGCCCATCAACACCACCCTGAACCATGCTCACATCACAGGGAGTGGAAAAGGACTCACAAGATGGCTGACACTGGGTACTGCTGGGGGAGTACAAGGCCCTGCTGGGAACTGTGCAACAACCAACAGCAGGACACCACTGACTGACATCCTGAAAGACAACTTGCACTCCCTGCAATGGAAGCACGTACCATGGTGGGATATCTGGCTGGGTGGGAAGGAGGACTCACAGCACTGACCATAGTTACAAGCACCTCCACTCACACACCCCCTCAACACTAACTCCACATAACCCACCTGGGAGAATGCAATGCCTCACATCCTAACTGAAGATCCCTCAAATAACCACCACCCTGGGTCATGCTGTGTGAAGCACAGGGACACTCTTGGGACTTGTAGCCAAACAACTGCCAGGACAACACTCCCAGCCATCCTGTCAGCACAGGCACCCCACCCCACAGGGAAGCAGAGTCAAAAGGAAGGAAGGATGGGCATGCTGGGAAGGGGGTGGAGGCAATAGCATGATGGGAGTGGTAGTCACAGATCAACATCTCACACCCACATGGCCCAGCAAGTTAGCACTGAAGCATGCACACCTCACAGGGAGTCAAAAGCCACTTCAAAGATGTCTGACACGGGCCACAGCTGTGGGGAGCACAAGGCCCTGCTGGGAACTGGGCACCAACAAACAACAGGACCACACTGCCAGCCATCTTGCCATTGCTGTCACACTCACACACAGTGAAGTCCAATCAAAAGGAAGGAAGTATGGGCATGCTGGGAAGGGGGTGTAGGCAATAGCATGATGGGAGTGGTAGTCACAGATGTTGGTCAGCCTCACAATTGGCCCATCAACACCACCCTGAACCATGCTCACATCACAGGGAGTGGAAAAGGACTCACAAGATGGCTGACACTGGGTACTGCTGGGGGGAGCAGAAGGCCCTGCTGGGAACTGTGGAACGACCAACAGCAGGACACCACTGACTGACATCCTGAAAGACAACTTGCACTCCCTGCAATGGAAGCACGCTTCATGGTGGGATAACTGGGCTGGGGGGAGAAGGAGGCCCGGACGGCAAGCAAATACCACCAATGCTGGTCATGCACACACCTCAACATTCACATTGACAAGCCACAGGTTGGCAGGACAATGTGCTACACCAATATCACTCTCTGACTGTCACAATTTAGGAGAATGCAATGTCCAGGCCCACATCCAGAGGTACAGTCACAACTGTCAGGTGTTTGAACAATTGATGCCAGTAGAAACATAACATACAATCTGTGTCTCTCCCCAAAACAGGTGATGATGGGGACACAGCAGCAGACGAGGAGGAGTCCCTGTCCCAGGCTCCAGGGAACACTGAGCTCACTGGTGTGGATCAGCCTCTGCACTCCTCGGATGGAGAAGATCCAGCTGGACCCTCCGGTGTGAGTCATCATGCAGCATCAGCAGGACCAACATCTGCACCCCCTGCACCCACCCCTTCAACAACTGCCAACACACAGGCCACCCCAGCCAACACGGACAGACCAAGGACCACAGATGACAACAGCGCAGGGACCCAGACCCAAACTGGAGTTGGTGACAACGAGCCCGGGAACAACACCCAAGTGGGCCCATGGTCACCTGTGCATGCCACCGCAGGTCCTGCACGTGTCGCCAGGGGTGGTGGGAGGGGTGGTAGACATAGGTCGCTCTTTGCAGAGGGGTCTGTACTGCATGATGACCCACAACTGGCACGCATCGCGGATGCGTACCAGACTAGCACCGGAGAGGTCAGCTAGGTAGTGGGGATCCTCAAGGACATACAACAGCAGCAGGCTGCCCATCATGCCCGCTTGGACTCCCACATGTCCTGTGTCGAGACACACATGTCACGTGTCGAGACACACATGTCTGGCATGGAGTCCAAGTGGGACACATTGGAACAACTGACAGCGGTGCATAGGGACATACTGACATGCCTCCGCCAGATCAGCACCAACATGGCCACACCTCCCTGTGTGCCCACAACATCTGCTGCTGAAACAACTGCAAATGCCACAGGGAGGGAGGAGGACTCTGGCAGAGAGTCCCCTGCACCGCCGCAGCCTGCACCTGAGGGTCCCCCCCCAAGAAGAGGGGCCGTCCGAGGAGGCCAAACTGAGAGGCCGGTGGCCATCTACATCCCCAGGAAGCCAACACCTGTTCTGGAACTTTTCCTCTGTGTGCAAACTGCACGCCCTGTCGAAGCCAACCCAACTCTCCCACATGACATGGGGAGCTCTAGTTGGCCAAATTCATTAGATGACTGTGGACTTTACTCTGGACATCTCAGCTACCAAGAGTTCCAAATCACATGGGAACTTTGGATTCCAATTTCTATGTACAGCACCCACCATCCTGTGCACCATTCTCACACCTGTATGTAAATAAACTCACCAATACACCATATCTGCCTCTGTTGTGATTCCAACGTGCTCTCTGTCATGGAGATGGTGATCAGAAAAATGACACTGTGCATGCTAACTGCTACAGCAAGTCCAACACCGTCATGTCAGTCATGGCGACGTGACACATATGAGGGAGACACACCACTAGGGCCACACAACACATACACACCAGGGCCATCAGACTCATCACCTATACTGATGTTGCAACTAAATACAGTGGAATGCACAGACACGCCACCTATTCACAGTCTGTCAACTAGACTACAGGTGCAGTAAGCAAATGTCAGTCAGATGTGTGACCACAGACAACGCACATCCCAAAGTGAAGCACAGGTTTATTACATATTTGCAACATGTTGTTTTCACTACAAATGCTAGCTAATCCAACCTGGCTGTGGCCACAAAGTCAAAAAGTGCAGAAGATAGAAAGTCCAGGGGTGTGTGGCACATCACCTGTAGGGAAACGACTGCTTCCACCTTGCAAGTTGATTCATGGATTCGTGGTATCCAAGTTGATCAAACAACTCCGGCAGCACCCTGTGAAGGACAGACATGACACACAGTCAAAACCACTGAAGAACAGCACAGAACGGCAATACTCATGTCTAATACATGTCACGAGATAACTACACAAAACCAAGTTAGCATGTCAACACTGTTGGGCAGTACAGACCACCTGCAAGGACACATCGCTGCACGCATCCAGTCAAGTAGCACATGGCCACACTCAAACAGCAACAGAGCACCACACACACATATCATGCAAACTCAAATCATTGACATTACAACCCTCTGGAGACTCACATTCAGCTGAAGAAGTTGGTGATGAGCTGTGTGCGGACATCACCATCATCATCATCATCATCTTCACTGGCATCGTGACCCAGGCCAGGATCTTCCACAGGTGGCGGACGTTGGTCATCGTCATCCAGGATGAGAGGCAACTCCTTCCGCACTGCCAGGTTGTGCAGCATGCAGCAGACGATGACAATCTTGCACACCTTTGCTGGGGCATATGGGAGGGCCCCTCCTGTCTTGTCCAGGCAGCGGAAGCGGCTCTTCAGGAGACCAAAGGTCCGCTCAATCACCCTCCTCGTCCGACCATGTGCCTCATTGTAGCGCATCTGGGCTGGTGTCACAGGGTTCCTGAGGGGTGTCAGCAACCACGGCATGTTGGGGTATCCCGAGTCACCTACAGACAGACAATTGCACATTAGCCGATTTGAAAATGTGTGCGGAAAACAACATAGCAGAACACACACAATGGTACAAAGTCAGTACACACCAACAAGCCAGGCACGCTGGTTCGGCATCTGTGACATCATCCTCGGGATGCGACTACTCCTCATCACGTAGGCATCGTGTGCCAAACCGGGGAAACAGGCACACACATGTGTGATGGTCATATCTGCAAGACATACCACCAGAGCATTGATCTAATGGTAATGTTTACGGTTCCGGTATGCCTGCTCATGTGCCTGTGGTGGTATCAAAGCCACATGTGTCCCATCAATGGAGCCAATTACATGTGGCATCCTCCCCAGGGCACAGAAGTCACTCTTGACGTCAGTGAGTCGTTGACGTGTTGGGAAATAGATGTACTGGTTCAGGTAAATCAACATTGCCCCCAGAACATTGCGTAGCACACGGCTGAACATAGTCTGTGACATACCACTGGCAGTCGCCACAGTGTGTTGAAAGGTACCGGTGGCAAAGAAGTGTAGGGCTGCCATCACCTTCACCTTGGGGGTCAGCGCTGTAGGATACGGATGGCCAGGCTGCAAATGTGGGTCCAACCGCACTGCCAAATCCTCAATAAGCTGCCTGGTGAAGCGGTACCGTCAGATGCTGTCACGTTCCACCATCGTTGCCAGGTCTGGGAATGGTCGATGGACAGCAGGAGCCCTGCAGTACATAGGTGAAGAAAGCAAGATTGTCAGTCACCCCAACTATGTGCCGTTCACCATACTCAATTTCACATGATACATCATTAACAAACACAAGTACTTGATGTGTGTGTCGTTCTGTTTGGACATATATGGCACCTACATGGACATCATCTAACATCTCTGTTCAACAAGTGTTGACATTAGGTTCCAGGGTGTGCTATGGGAAACCATTAGTCTGTGTCACAGTACCCATTTACTGCTCTCACGTTCCACACACATACCACAGTGACATGTCTGGACAGATGCTCCACAGGCATCACAGCTCATTGACAGGTAGATTCCCAGGGACCCTGTCTTGACACATGGACACTGGCATGACATTGCGTATCATGTACACGTCAGAGAAACTAACATGACACCCACAGGTAGTGGCCCCTGTAGCCTCTGCAGGACAGACATGGACGTCTGTGACACACACACACACACACAACATCAAAGTTCATGCACAAACCACGTGGATGTGGAGACTGTCTCCCATTGTGCACATGGAGTCAGAGACATGCGAAACACAACATGCACACAGACTGCGGAGGGGCATCACTATTGTGGCAATGGGCCACCCTGTGACATACATGCCTTCCCACATGTGAGCCTGGGGGTATGTGACATGTCATACACATACACAACCTGGAAATGTGACCATGACACATGCCCATAAATGAAAAGTTGCACACCACACAGTGGTCAGGTGCACAACACACAAAGGACCCTGTCCCCATGAACACGTGCACAGCCTGGGTGTGTCTGCCCCCAAATGCCACCCCAAAAACCACATGTTCACCCCCATACACAGATAATGTTATGCTGCCACACATGCCTTAGATACAGTGTGGACTGGGTGTGGTGTTGTAGGTGTGCCCCTGAGTCCCTGGAAAGTATATGTGGCTGGCATAGGTTCACCAGTGACCAGCATGGTGACATATGCGTGTGACCTGTCCAGGGGCGCGTTGAACAGCAATGGACCGATCGGTGTGCCCGGCCGGCCCATTGCATTGTATGTGAGCGGGTACGCGTTGTATCCTGGGTACGCGTTGTACAGCAATGGACCGATCGGTGTGCCCGGCCGGCCCATTGCATTGTATGTGAGTGGGTACGCGTTGTAGACCGGGTACGCGTTGTACAGCAATGGACCGATCGGTGTGCCCGGCCAGCCCATTGCATTGTATGTGAGCGGGTACACATTGTATCCCGGGTACGCGTTGTACAGCAATGGACCGATCGGTGTGCCCGGCCGGCCCATTGCATTGTATGTGAGTGGGTACGCGTTGTATCCCGAAATACACCTTGTACAGCAGTGGACCGAACGGTGCGCACACATTGGCTGGGGCCTGGCATGGCAACGGACGCGTTTTCGAAGCTCCAACGAGTCGGATGCAGTGAATTCAGTTGGCCAGCCACAACAATGTTGCAAAATCATGGGTGTCATGAAGTTGAAGATTTGAAGGATGCTGTGGGTGTGTATTTGTGCTGCTATTCCATGGATTGGTCAGATTCAGAAGATGCAAACGACTTGCACCTATCACTTTGGACACATGGGACAGTATCTGCCTCTGCAGCACACATATAATGCTGGCTGTTCCCCTGAGAGCTCACTTGCCTGCACTACATGCTCCAGGACGACATCTGCCACCAACACTGCTGCTGTTTATGCATCCTCTGGCTCCTGCAATGGCACATACTGTGGAGAGAGCCCCAGCCTTCAGCCTTGAGGAGAACCAGGCCCTGCTGGACAGCCTCCTTCCACAGTACAGCAAGCTGTATGGGAAACCAGGGGAGCAGGTGAGTGTGCTGTCCACTGCCTCACTAATTGTGCATGTTGTCTGACTAGCAGGGCTTTCAGTGTGCACACCACTGGCTAGCATGCCCACTGAGTAGTTGTCACACCCCAAAGTGTAGTTACATGCACTGAACTGGTACAGTGCAGTAACAGTGCATTCCAACTAGGTTTACTTCCCATGCAATGATACCATGTAGTGACTGCTGGCAAACTGTTCATAGCCATTGTTGCACTGCCTGTGTACATCATATGCCCCTGTGATTGAGACATGTATATCAAACTGTGTGATGCACGTATATGTTGCATGTGTAGTAATGGCCTTTTCACTTTGTCATCCTCACAGGTTGATGCCCACCAGAAGCAGGAAATCTGGCTGACCATCGCCCGGAAAGTAAGATCCGTGGGGGTCTACAGGCGCAGGATCCGCAACTGCCAGAAGAGGTGGCAGGACCTTCGTGGCTGGACCCGGAGGATCGCAAGGGTCAAGCTGAAGCTGTCGCCTCCTCGCAGGAGGGGCGGACACCGGACCCTGACCCCCCACATGCTCCGGATCCTGGCGGTGGTCTTCCCTGACCTGGATGGGCAGTTGAAGGACAGACAGCAGCAAGGAGGGGGTGAGTCCATGACTGCACTGTGCACTGTGTCTGACATGCTATGTGCCCTCCTCTGGCCTGGTTAAACTTCCACAGTACAACAGTCATGTGGTCCAGGACCCATGTCCCTCATTTGTGACATGCCCACTTCTCCTCTAATACGCATATGTGTTTCCCTTATAGTCAGGAAATTGTGTCATTTGGGGACTGTGTCATTGCATTTAGCTTTGCTCAAGCTGGGGGACAGCATTTGTTCCCGTGACTATGTTGTTCGATTCATGGGTGGGTCAATTGCTTACACAATGCCTAAGTTCTGACATGTAATCTGGGTGTAACTTTGATATGTGGTCCGCTTGCTGCTCTGACTCACCACATGTCCCTGGGGAATTTGGCACACACCCATGCTGCTGGTGGGAACAATGTTTGGGCCTCAGGAGTATGCGTATCCAGTGTGTCACACATGCTTAGCCACCTGCCTACTGTCCAGGACTCATCCCTCTTACAGGTGGAGCTGGACAGTCATGCCTACTCCAGGGCATGCAATGCACTCTGTACTCCCACTCCCGTGTATCATTGGGCATGTTGTGATCAGTGTAATGTACCCTCAGGTGTCTGCCTCTGTCTCATTGTGCTGTGTCTTCGTTGTCAGGACTACTGGTATGTTTATCGGTTAGGGCTCAGCATGCCATCTGAGATGTAACCATGATAGACGATACTTCTGTGACTTATAGGTGTCTGATCACTTGACTGTGCACACAGGTGTTTGCGACTGTGACTTTCAGTCAGCTGTATTGTCATTCACAGCACACTGTGAGGTGCTCATGTTCAGAGAGTTGAGTTTCATGTCCCCCATATGTCCAGTTGGTATGACGTGGACAAATAGTAGTACAGATGATGTGGTATTTGGGGGATGGACATGTGCACTTGTCAGTCACATAACTTGCATTCCCCATGCCCTCGGATTGTGACACAGTGCAGACTGTTGTTGGCTGGCTGCCATGGCCATGTGACTTGAGACAGTAATGTATGACTTTGCACGCATTCCTGTGTCATGGCATTCAACTTCCTGAGACTGATCCTGCAGGGGAGTGACATGTGCAACATGCACCCCATTGTGGCATTGACTATCCGGACATGGGTGCATCATGGTGTCTGCTGCTGGTATGCATCACATGCATTTCTATTTAGACTCTGGCCATCCCTTTATCCGGACACCTGCACTGACTCAGTGGCAAGAGATGTGATCTGTGCATGTTCACATACTTCACCGTGTTCCCTGCAATGTCCAACAACTGTGTAGGTGGTGCATGTGTCCACACTGGGGTCTTACCATCAGACAGGCACCGGACAGAATGGGTGCAAGGGCAGGAGGGGTGTGAGTCCCATGGTTGACCATCAGACTGACAATTGGCTTCCCGAATCTGTGTGAGGACTTTAGGCAATGTTCAACTAAGGATGCCAGGGCTTGCTCTGTAATGTGCTGTACTTACTGTGATGTGTGCGGTCAGTGCAGGTGACTGATGTTTGTCTGTTTCCCTAATTGTTTGCAGATACATCCACGGCCACAGGAGGGGACAGCTCCACGGACCAGGAGGAGCAGCGGAGCCAGACTGGGTCAGCATCGGACGAGTGGTCAGAGGGACCCAGTGGCACGGAGGGCGAGGGAGCCACACCGAGGAGTCCTCAGCACCATCCACCTCAGCTGAGGACCACAGCAGCTCGGAGGATGACTCCCTTGTGGAGGCGGGTCTCAGCAGCCACCAAAGGCCTGCTAGTCTGTCTGGCCCCGCCACCACCACCACCACCACCGCCCTCCCATTGGCTCCCATTCCTGAGGTCCGTGGGGGCTCCCGTACTCGGGAGCGTGTCTCCTTCGTGCCAGGCACCGCAGCCCCTGCCCCTGTGTCCCCTGCTGCCCTGAATGAGGAGTCTGTGTACCTCCTTCGGCAGCTCCATGTAAGACAGACAGCAATGCTGAGTGTCCTCCATGCACACACCACTCTGTTGACACAGCTGGTGTCGTTCATGGAGGGCATCTCGACGGGTATGTCTGCCCTACAGAGGAGCAATAGGTCCATGGACTCCTCCCTGACGGCAGCAGTGTCCCTCCTCCCACAGTCCCTCACCCCTCCCACCTCTGCCCATCCACACTTCCTGCCCCCCTACCTGTCCAAAGCACATGCACACCTGCACAGTCACCCAAACACACAGACACGAGCAGCACAGACACACCCAAGAGAAAGGCAAGATGTGCACACACGCATCCTCAGGGGACTGATACCACAGACACAGGGGACGGGGAACACAGACACACACAGGCATCCACATTAACTCCGCAGTCCTCCAAATCCTCTCCCTCCAAGACCCCTTCCCTTGACTCGCCTGCTAACACACCTACACAGCAGATCTTCCTGTGTGACCTCGGCCTCATCCCCTCCAATCCTGCTGATCCAGCATACCGGGGGAAGAGGAAGTCCACCCACACAGAGGGGAGTGCCCCTCGCCCCCGGACACCCTCCCCCAGGCGCAGGCAGAGTGAGCCCCCCACCCGCAAGTCCCCCCGGTCCCGGAAGAACAAGACCCCGCCACCGCCCTGCAAGTCAACCATCCAGTCTCTCACCTCCATCCCCCAGGCCACCACTCCACAGGTTCCACTGCCACACCCTGCCCCAGGTTCCCCCACACACCGATACCGCATCCCCAAACTGCTTAGGCCCTCCCCCTGCCACTTGCTCTTCCACCCCCAAACCAGATGCTCTGCCTGTTTGTGCCACTGGTGTGGAGACCGTGTCCCCCTCTGTCCTGCCCAGCTCTTCTGCCCCCTTCCACTACCTTGGAGTCATGCACTGCGGTGGAGTCCACAACCACCCCGTCTGACTCGGGCACTGCATTGGGGACCCAGTCCACTCCATCTGACCAGCCCACTGCAGTGGTTGCAGCACCAACTCCATCTGACTTGAGCCCTGCGGTGGTGCCAGCCCCCCTGAGTCAGACACCTCCACTGCAGTTGCCGGTGACACTCCTGCACCCACCTCCCCTTCACTGCCTCCTTCTGGCATCCCCTGATCCTGTCCCTGCAGTGCCTGGCCTGCCCCTCGTATGCCCCTCCAAGGGGATGTCCCCTGTCCGTACCTGTGCAGGCAAGCAATTGTTGACAAGTTGTCACACATCACCCTGTTGGGACTGTATATTTGGACTGGCCATTGGCCTTAGTTTATTTTGGACTTTTGATTTGAGTTGCACACTTGCTGAATAAAGCCTATTTTTGTTTACTTGTGGTTAATCTTTGGAGGTACATGATGTAGATGTGTAGAATCATGCATTTGCTGTTGTAATAGTGTTCAGATCAGGTAAATGAAGTTTTGCTGTGATGGGCTCCATGTGGTCCATGGGATATGTGTCCTAATCTAGTCTGGATCTATAGCATCCTTTGCTGCAGTCTGAGGGTGTAATGTTCAGCATTTGACACAGGGATGTACGTTTAGCATTTGTAGATTACCATCTTTGTCCTACACTGATGCACATCTGGTGGGCTTACCACTGTCCAATGTTCCTAGTACCCTGACTGTGTGCCCGTCTCCAATGGACATGCAGTTTAGCACATCAAATTTGGAGGACTCATCTGTGTACACAGTGCAAGTTGCTTGACACGTGTCTTGGGTGTATGCAGATGACTGACGTGACACTCCCGTGCCCAGGCTGATATGAGCAGAGCCTTCAGTGTGTTGTAGTTGTTGACTCACTGACCGAGTGTTCTGCTGACATGTTTGAGTCATGCACAGACAAGGTTGGCACAGCTGACCTTCCACAGGAGTGGAGTGCCCTTATGGCAGTGCGTGATTCCGTGATATAGGCTGTGCCCATGTTGTGTGTTGTGTAGGCATGTCTGTGCGTGTTCCCTTCTCCTTTTCCTACACAGGCTGTGTCCCTACGGATGTTCCTGTTTGTGATGCTTGCTGAGTTGTTCTGTATTCATCCAGCATCTTGGACCTGGTTACTCCGGGATGTGGGTGCATGGCAAACTAATGTTCATGAGGTTGTCATCCCTAGTTGTCTTTGTTGTCAGGGCTGGGGCTGTGGGCAAACGCAGATGGGACACAGTCAGGATTCCTCTTGGCACTTGTTGGTTACACGAGTAATGTGATTTTCTGTTTGTGTATGCTTTCAGTGATTGTGACACGTTGTGTGTGTGACTGCTGCCACTCCTCAGGGTCAGAGCTGCAATGTTTGAAGTTGTCTATGTATGTCCTTTGTGGGTCAGCTTGGCTTCTTCATTGGTGTGTGACTATGGCCAGGATCCCATTGTTTGGGGTGGATTTCACGTCATGCCCATGTATGGCATACTGTGCAGTGTGTCAGACATTCACAAGTATTGTTGACTGGCCATGTGTGATGGGTTTCTGCACCTCATTTCCCCCCACCATCCCTGGGATTGTCATGGGTGCATGGCTTCAACGCTGCACATTGGTGGAGTTCAAGGTGTGTGGCGTTGAGTGTGTGCAAATGTGAGTTGTTGCACGGCTGGGGCACTACCTCCATATTTTCCTTGGCTGGCAGGCCGTGCTGAGTGCTTTGTGCTTGTATAGGTGTGATGGTAGTTTGTTGCTCAGGACACATGGCTGTGATTCACAGTGTGGATGACATCTACCTTTGTCATCACAGTGTGATTGTCATGCAGGCTAGTGTCACCACAATGTGGGGTCCCTGGGGGAGTGCTGTGGTGGTTCTGTCTCTTGCTGTGTGTGTTGCTGTTCCTACAAGCTTGTGTGACATGTGTAATTTGGGCTCCCTCTCATCTCACAATGCCTGTTTGCCCACATAGGGGAATCCAATCCATGAGTTACTTTTGTATGTGACTGTGTTGACATCTGGGTATCAGTGAATCTGGCCTCCTCATGTGTTGTGTGTTTGCCTGGGGACACTGGCACACAACCCCCCTCACCTGTTGTGTATGATATGCAGTGTGAGTCTGCCTGTTGTGTTTGTGCTTTTGCACCACTGCATTGGCATATCTTTAGTTTGCCATTGGCTGTATGTTGTTTGTTGGCTTTCCCCTGCTGGCCCTGGGACTGCTAGGTCATCAGTCAGCACATTGATCATGGTTAGTCAGTCCCATTGCTGCCATGGTATGGTATTTGTTCACCTGACATCTACAGTCTCCACAGGATATCTACATTTGTGTGTCATTGGTGCTGATATGTGGGTCTGCATTATGATGCTCACTTCTGTCATTGTGTTATTTGTGAATGTAGACAATGTGGGCCCCCATGGCTGATGTTTGTGTGCACATGGCCAGAACGATGTGTCATTGGCACTGCACTGCTTGCCTCACACAATCTATGTTGCTATGGGACACAAGCACTACAATGCCACTGTAGTGTTTGGTGTTGTGTGGCCAGGAATAATCCCTGCAGTTATGTTTTTGCAGCTTTTACCAGGACTACACTTCCCTTTTGGGCACTGTGGTGATGGGGCTTTGGGCCCCATTGCCACACTGTTCAAAATGTGCTTCAGCTATGGAGCACACACTTCCCTTTTGGGCACTGTGGTGATGGGGCTTTGGGCCCCATTGCCACACTGTTCAAAATGTGTTTCAGCTATGGAGCACACACTTCCCTTTTGGGCACTGTGGTGATGGGGCTTTGGGCCCCATTGCCACACTGTTCAAAATGTGCTTCAGCTATGGAGCACACACTTCACTTTTGGGCACTGTGGTGATGGGGCTTTGGGCCCCATTACCACACTGTTCAAAATGTGCTTCAGCTATGGAGCACACACTTACCTTATGGGCACTGTGGTGATGGGGCTTTGGGCCCCATTGCCACTCTGTTCAAAATGTGCTTCAGCTATGGGGCACACACTTACCTTATGGGCACTGTGGTGATGGGGCTTTGGGCCACATTGCCACAGTGGTCATGGTCTGCTTGCATTGTGTAGGCCACACACACAATTATGTGTGACACATGTGTTAGGGGGTCACATTGTATGTTCAATGTCATGTTCAGTGTTGTATGCATTTGAAACAGACCACACACGCTTGTCATGGTGTTGGGGGCTGGGATGTAATTTACAGACAGTCCTTATGTGGGAGTATGCTAGTTGTGTCATGCATTACCCGTCCTATGAGTAGGGGTGGTTGTAGTGACAGGCATCCAGCCCCCCATGAGTGGTGATGGTAGTAGTGGTAGGCATCCATCCCCCTAAGGGTGGGTATGGTAGTAGTGGTAGGCATACAGGCCCCCCTGGGTAGGGGTGGTAGTAGTGGCAGGCATCCATCCCCCTAAGGGTGGGTATGGTAGTAGTGGCAGGCATCCAGGCCCCCCTGGGTAGGGGTGGTAGTAGTGGCATGCATCCAGCCCCCTGGATAGGGGTGGTGGTAGTGGCAGGCATCCAGCCCCCTGAGTAGGGGTGGTGGTAGTGACAGGCATCCAGGCCCCCTGGGTAGGGGTGGTGGTAGTGGCATGCATCCAGCCCCCCCTGGATAGGGGTGGTGGTAGTGGCAGGCATCCAGCCCCCCATGAGTGGGGATGGTAGTAGTGGTAGGCATCCAGCCCCCATGAGTGGGGATGGTAGTAGTGACAGGCATCCAGGCCCCCTGGGTACGGGTGGTAGTAGTGGCAGGCATCCATCCCCTAAGGGTGGGTATGGTAGTAGTGACAGGCATCCAGGCCCCCTGAGTAGGGGTGGTGGTAGTGACAGGCATCCAGGCCCCCTGGGTAGGGTTGGTAGTAGTGGCAGGCATCCATCCCCCTAAGGGTGGGTATGGTAGTAGTGGCAGGCATCCAGGCCCCCTGGGTAGGGGTGGTAGTAGTGGCATGCATCCAGCCCCCTGGATAGGGGTGGTGGTAGTGGCAGGCATCCAGCCCCCTGAGTAGAGGTGGTGGTAGTGACAGGCATCCAGGCCCCCCTGGGTAGGGGTGGTGGTAGTGGCAGGCATCCATCCCCCTTAGGGTGGGGATGGTAGTAGTGGTAGGCATCCAACCCCCCATGAGTGGGGATGGTAGCAGTGGTAGACATCCAGCCCCCCATGAGTGGGGATGGTAGTAGTGGTAGGCATCCAGCCCCCCATGAGTGGGGATGGTAGTAGTGGCAGGCATCCATCCCCCTTAGGGTGGGTATGGTAGTAGTGACAGGCATCCATCCCCCTAAGGGTGGGTATGGTAGTAGTGGCATGCATCCAGCCCCCCCTGGATAGGGGTGGTGGCAGTGACAGGCATCCAGGCCCCCCTGGGTAGGAGTGGTGGTAGTGGCATGCATCCAGCCCCCCCTGGATAGGGGTGGTGGTAGTGGCAGGCATCCAGCCCCCCCTGAGTAGGGGTGGTGGTAGTGACAGGCATCCAGGCCCCCCTGGGTAGGGGTGGTGGTAGTGGCAGGCATCCATCCCCCTAAGGGTGGGGATGGTAGTAGTGGCAGCCATCCAGCCCCCTATGGGTGGGGATGGTAGTAGTGGCAGCCATCCAGCCCCCTATGGGTGGGGATGGTAGTAGTGGTAGGCATCCAGCCCCCCATGAGTGGGGATGTTAGTAGTGGTAGGCATCCAGCCCCCCATGAGTGGGGATGGTAGTAGTGGTAGGCATCCAGCCCCCCATGAGTGGGGATGGTAGTAGTGGTAGGCATCCATCTCCCTTAGGGTGGGTATGGTAGTAGTGGCAGGCATCCAGCCCCCTAAGGGTGGGTATGATAGTAGTGGCAGGCATCCAGCCCCCCCTGGATAGGGGTGGTGGTAGTGGCAGGCATCCATCCCCCTAAGGGTGGGTATGATAGTAGTGGCAGCCATCCAGCCCCCTATGGGTGGGGATGGTAGTAGTGGTAGGCATCCAGCCCCCCATGAGTGGGGATGGTAGTAGTGGTAGGCATCCAGCCCCCATGAGTGGGGATGGTAGTAGTGGCAGGCATCCATCCCCCTTAGGGTGGGTATGGTAGTAGTGGCAGGCATCCATCCCCCTAAGGGTGGGTATGGTAGTAGTGGCATGCATCCAGCCCCCTGGATAGGGGTGGTGGTAGTGGCAGGCATCCAGCCCCCTGAGTAGGGGTGGTGGTAGTGACAGGCATCCAGGCCCCCTGAGTAGGGGTGGTGGTAGTGACAGGCATCCAGGCACCCCTGGGTAGGGGTGGTAGTAGTGGCAGGCATCCAGGCCCCCCTGGGTAGGGGTGGTAGTAGTGGCAGGCATCCAGCCCCCCCTGGATAGGGGTGGTGGTAGTGGCAGGCATACAGCCCCCCTGAGTAGGGGTGGTGTTAGTGACAGGCATCCAGGCCCCCCTGGGTAGCGGTGGTGGTAGTGGCAGGCATCCATCCCCCTTAGGGTGGGTATGGTAGTAGTGGCAGGCATCCAGCCCCCTAAGGGTGGGTATGGTAGTAGTGGCTGGCATCCAGCCCCCCCTGGATAGGGGTGGTGGTAGTGGCAGGCATCCATCCCCCTAAGGGTGGGTATGGTAGTAGTGGCAGCCATCCAGCCCCCTATCGGTGGGGATGGTAGTAGTGGTATGCATCCATCCCCCCATGAGTGGGGATGGTAGTAGTGGTAGGCATCCAGCCCCTCATGAGTGGGGATGGTAGTAGTGGTAGGCATCCAGCCCCCATGAGTGGGGATGGTAGTAGTGGCAGGCATCCATCCCCCTTAGGGTGGGTATGGTAGTAGTGGCAGGCATCCATCCCCCTAAGGGTGGGTATGGTAGTAGTGGCATGCATCCAGCCCCCTGGATAGGGGTGGTGGTAGTGGCAGGCATCCAGCCCCCCTGAGTAGGGGTGGTGGTAGTGACAGGCATCCAGGCCCCCTGAGTAGGGGTGGTGGTAGTGACAGGCATCCAGGCCCCCTGGGTAGGGGTGGTAGTAGTGGCAGGCATCCAGGGCCCCTGGGTAGGGGTGGTAGTAGTGGCAGGCATCCAGGCACCCCTGGGTAGGGGTGGTAGTAGTGGCAGGCATCCATCCCCCTATGGGTGTGTATGGCATTGGTGTTGGCCATCCCACCCCTATGGTTCTGCTGTTGCTAGTGTACGTTATTTGTGCATCCCTATGTGTGTGTGACATATTTCGTGTACGTGTGGTTTGTTTGTATTGTTGGTGTTTGACTTACCGTCTGCGCCGTACGCGTCCGTGCCGGTCCCGGTAATAGATGTAGAGTATAGGTAGGACCTGCGCAATGGGATTCATGCTTGGATCGTCTCGTTCGGGTTTCTCGTGTCTTCGAGTCGTACTCGTGGCAGGCTTGTTCATCTCGTAGCCGTGGATCATCTTGTGGCGCGAAACGGAGCTTATGTACGGCTCGCCCGGATGCTCAAATGTGCCGGACGTAGCGACGAGTTCGGCGCGTATGGAAGACGCATCGTACTAGTCCGGCCGGAAGGTGCTGTGTATTTGGTTCCGTGCGACTCGATTCGGCGTTTACGGATCCGGCCCGGGCGGGGAACAGGAGCTGGAATGGGTAAGTACGGCTCGCTCGGAATCTGGGCTGTTATGCGCATCGTACTTGTTCGTTCGGTAGAGTGTTCGAGTCGGTCGGAAAACACGCGTTCAGCTGGTGTTTTTTCCGGACGAATACTGTTAGGTGCGCTTCCGGCCGACATCGGAATCGACCCCACAGTGAATTGGCCCATCAAAGGGGGTTGAGATTGTGAATGAGATGAGAAGAAGCAAACATAATTCATTGCAATTTATTAGTAATTCCAAAATCTTTGGAATTGGGCTAGGTAGGTTTAGGAAATTTGGAATAGGATAGGACGGTCCACGATACCAGTCTACTACTAGTCGATCTGATTTAGAAAAGTTCAATGATATTCTGATTGCCGTTTCCTGTCAAAAAATGTTGTTGGAGAGATTATTTATTTACCACAATTCTTTTTTTGACTTTATGTCTTACATCAGCATCCAGGTGCATGAAGAGGTCTGAGGCCCAGTCCCAACGTTCCTCCTCGGCCGATGGCTCTGCTGGCCCCAGTAAGTCCTTCTGTTATTAACACTAATATATTTATTTCCCTAACTTTTACCGCTCCTTATTTTGAATGAGTTCTACCCATTTCCATTTTTTTTTCCAAATCCTCTTTGATCTATCCGTTTCTAAATTCTTGTTATCCCTGCATTATGCTATTTACTTATTTTCTATATTCCTAGTATCTGTACTTTACTTCAAACTGTCTCTGTTTACTAGTTTGTCTGTAGCTTCATTTCTTCTTTCTTTGTCAGTCAGCTTTCCCTCTCCCCTTATATTATATTTTGTGGACTGCCTAGTGGTGGTACTGTAAGACTCAGAGAACCAATTGGTCAAGTACTACTAGTGCTACTCTGCCATGCAGATGGCATGCCCAAGTAATGTATTATTCTATACGTTTGTTGAGATGAGAACAAAGGCTTTCTTTTACTTCTTCATGCTCAATCAGTAAAATGAGAGAGTGGCCATGGTCACGTTGGATACCCCAAAGTTGTGTCTTCTTAGCTAGGCCTAGTATTATTAGCAGCAGTTGGTGAACTGATGACTGTGCACCATGGCTGAAAGGAAGTATGAGGAGGACAGCCCCATTGCATTTGCCAACCAAGATGATATGTCCAGTTGTCCACTCTTTTATTTCATTTAAAAAAACTCAGATTCATCAATAGCTCTAGCCACTCCTTTACAGATACTGTCTGTATTCAAATTGTAGTGATGTGTGTGGTGTATTTTGCTATAAAAAATAAATAAGGGGAGGTGTATCTGGCATCTATAAAATGTGTAATGTTTTTTCTATCCACACCCACCACCAGTGCCGGGGCCAGCAGTCAGCAGATGCGGCAGCGGTAGGGGGTGAGCCAGCGGCAGTGGCTGGCGGTGGTGAGTCATAATGCTTTCTTATTGACAATTATATACTCACTGCAGGGGTGTACTGTTGAGACTTGTGAACAGTTGAACACACCTCTCCTTACTTAGCATATACAGCGGGAGAGGAGTAACTAATGGCCTCTTCTATCTTCAACTCAGCAGAGAAAGTTTAATGAAGACTTTTAACTATGATGGGTTGATGGAAAAGGGAAAGAAGGATGAAAGGAGAAAGGACAGGTATAATGTAATATGACTGTTAGAGAAGGATGCGTGGGTGAAAGGATGCATAAACTATAGGTGGCTGATAGAAGGCATGGATGGGTGAAGGATGGATGATAGGTGAAAGGATGCCTGTCTTCGTAGGTGAAAGTGTATTGGTGAAAGGATCCTGCCTGGGTGGGCGAAAGGAATCCTCCGGTGGCTTTGATGGGTCAAAGGACGCATGGGTGGGTAAATGACAAATGTATGTTGATGAAAAGTTCGTTGAGACTGAGAGCCATGTTTGGATGGATGAATACATGGATGGATTAATGGTTTTCAATGCCGAAGACTAGATTGAGAGAATGTAAAACTTTAACAGTAAGTAGCAAAGCAAAGGGTGAAGAATAAAAATACTAGAAGAACAATGCAATGATGAATTGAAAACTCCTTGGGAAGAAGAATAAACAAGGGGCTAGGGTGCTCCTCTGTAGTGGCGTTCTTCTCACCTTTACTTGCTTGGAATGGTTTTTATCAAGGTTTTTGATTCAAAGGGTTGAGGTGGTATTTCAGACTACTCCCTTGACTCACAGTAGTTTTCAAGCGCCACATATATCAGACCCTCCAGCTTTTCGCGATTTCGTGATTCACGAAAAAATCGCGAAATCAGCTGAGAAGCGCGATGGCCGCGATATTTACCATTTCGGCCGCGAAAAAGGTGTCCCAGCTGCAATTTAAAAAAAAAATGTTGGCTTCTTATTGGATGTACGGACACACGTCACTACGTGTTTCCGTACCGCATTAGAGATATGGGGCAGAGTGAAAGGTACACGAGAGAAGCAGGCGAAAAGGCACATGGGATCCACAAACATCAGTGGAGAAAGGAGGGGAAGAGTAGTGGGGAGCTGCGAGAATGAAAGGTAGCGTCTATTGCTGTTTTTAATTATCGTTTCTTTTGCCCTCTTGATAATTCTGTTGTTGTGATGCAATGTCATCAGGTAGCGCCACCTGCTGGAAAGTTGCACAGTGAAATGAATGCAAGTTCGTCATCATATCTCTCCTTCCTCCATTCACTCTGCCACAAGCATAGTCAACGCAACCAGTCTCTGGCTGTGCGTGTGGCAAGCCTGCTCATCAATTAGCAGGCAGGTCATATTTTTTAGGCATGTCACTTTGGCTTTAGCTTAAGTGACCTTTGAAATCCCAGGCCCCCTCTCATCCTCTGCTCCCTTTCTGTAGGTAGAGGGGCCAGTGAGGAGAGGTGCTGGAGAGGAGAGGGGATCTGTGGAGGGAGGTGCTGGAGAGGAGACGAGAGGAGCGCTGAGCTGGAGAGGAGAGGGGAGCTGTGAAGGGAGGTGCTAGAGAGGAGAGGAGAGCTGGAGAGGAGAGGGGAGCTGTGAAGGGAGGTGCTGGAGAGGAGAGGAGAGCTGGAGAGGAGAGGAGAGGGGAGCTGTGAAGGGAGGAGCTGGAGAGGAGAGCTGGAGAGGAGAGGGGAGCTGTGAAGACGGGGCCTGGTGTGAGAGGGGGGCCAGTAGATAGGGAGGCGAGTGAGGAGGATAGATGCAATAAAAGGGTCTGTGGAGGAGAGAGAGATGCTGCTTCTACAGGAGGGGTGAGGTAGTGAGGGGGGACAGCTGGGGAGCTGAGGTGATGCAAAGGTGATGGCAGAGGAGGAAGTGAAGGTAGTGCCCAGGGTGACGGAGGAGACGGGGCAGGGAGAAGGTCTGGCAGGTGGATGAGGCTAGTAAAGGGAAAGGTTCCCAGGAGAGGCTTACTACTGCTGGGCGTGAGAGGCACAGCCTGCCCTTCAGATATAGTCACTCTAGGACTTTTTAGTCGCTGACTGCAGTATTTAGGTGTCTTACTGATAGTATTAAGATGACACCTTTGCCCAGAGAGTGTAAAAATATAAAAATTACAAAACTACTGTCACAAAATGTCACACATTACGCCACATATTTTGCTTTTGTTGATGAATAATCTAGACAATGCACCTGCTTAATTTGTGCCTACCATCCGAATAATTCCAGTCGCCTTGCATAAAATGGACGCGCTACCTCGGTCATCTTTTGAAGTTAATATACACAGTGAGCCTGAAAGTATCTAAGTACTGTATTAAATTGCATTTCGGCAACGTAATGAAGTTGTGCAGGATATGTAAGGCTTACTCAGAGCCGTCCATTCTCCTTCGCCTCCTGGGGGCGTTTTCCAAGAAAAACCTTCAAACAGTAAGCTATCAAGCCAGGCATGTTCACTTATTATAAGCCTATCAAGTGATGGAGAACAGTTTCTACTGTGTTGTTAACAACCACTTCATGTATATTTTTAGAAAGAGAAAGTTGGGTACCATCATGTGTAGAAGTGGACTAGTTACCTCCATACACGAAATGAGGGGGATCTGTATGACTAATTACACAACAATTTAAAAAGCACTTACAAATTATTATATTTTTATTTAATTCTTTAATGCCGCTATTCTTTCTAATGCAGGATGCTAGAGTGCTTTGCATCACACCCACATATTAACAGAGACAAAAAATCAAACACATGTGACTCAAATGTATATCAAGTTGCATATGGAAAAAAGGGTTACAAGGTGTAAGAGTCCCCTATCATCCATACTGGAAAGCATTAGGCTGTATTAGAAAGATTGCAAGGTACGAGCTGCAAGTAACAAAAAGATCTCTATCCCAAAAGCCTGGGGAGGGGGGTTGCTCGCAGAGGAGGTGGGAAGAGTCTCATATTTGGGATGTAGACTGCACACACATCACCTGTAAGTCACATTGAGGTGGGGGCTGTATTGTATAAGGGCTCACATCCACCCCCATGCCACTGATCTGCGTAGAGCAATATTTATTTTATTTTATTTTGATAATCTTTTTATTGGTGCGTAAGATTACTGAACTTACAAAAAGCACGTACATTGCATCTCCCATCTCGTTTTATGGTTAGAACAGATCCATCCTGTAGCATATTACAATAATGCGATATTAACTAACAGTGAACAAAACATTGCACGTTTTCCCATCTATAGGCCTCAGTATGTCTGCCATGGCGTAGAGCAATATTTAACATCCTTACATTAGCCGTGGCAATGCACCTCCACCCACTACAATCCTGTGCCCTAGGGCACCTGAGGAAGAGGTGTCGTGCCTCGTGGGTTCAGGAGGCAGCGGTGCCCCAGCAGGGGTGTGTACATGGGTGCTAGAACATCCCAGGGAGAAATAGGACCCCCTCAAATGAGGTTAGGATTGGAGCTATGCTTCCGTAGAGCGGCAGAACTTTAAACATGCCTATTTTAAAGTGGAATACTCTGCTAAAACATTTTCTATTGATTTAAGGCTGAAAATGAATGATTATGAGTAAAATAAAGTGCCGCAAAAATGCCGCTAAATTTCCATATTTGTGCCGCTAAATTTCCATATTTGTGCCGCTAAATTTGCTAATCCATGCCGCAATATCCTGGGGGGTCTGATATATTATGTATCCTTCCTACCCACCCATCATCATCAATGACATCCCTCCCTCCCTACCCATGGCATTTCGCCAGTGACACCCATGGGTGACCTATCAGCTGCATGGTTACATCGGCGGCACTGCATTGTTGGCTGTGCACTATGCGTCTGCCTCAGTTAATGTGTAGGCCAATTTACAAATTAGAGGGCTATGCAAAAAATTGTTGTGTTTCCCTTCACTTTCAGTGCCCACTCAGTCACTTCCTAGTACATAACTCCTTTCCTAAGTTCCTTCTGTGCCAGCCTTCCATAAAATTTGAAAATTCTTGGCATGCGCCACTTTCCTCTGGCCAAGTGATGTATTTATTATTACTTCCATAACGGATTACGTCAGGTAAAAATTTTCCTTTTCCACAATTGCCGGGCAAAGTGACTCACTACTAGCAAAAGCGTAGACACTTGATAATGATGATCAGTGAAACGTCTACCTATCCGGCCTAATCCCTCTAGCTTACTGGCAGTAAACTAAGTTAAGAATTATTTTCCTTACTGCCAAGCAAATCTATTTTGTTGGAAAAAAGTAATGTCAAATGTGGTGATGGAGAGAGTAAGGTGGGACTAAGAGTAAGTGCCTTTTCATTTTGTGGATGGGATAGTCTGTGGTAAACATGTCAAATACAATATCCTGTTCTTTAATCCTTTCCCTGTACTGTAGTGCATTGCTTTTCCCATCGGCAGACAGTAGGATGTCTGCCTGCATAATTGTTTTATATAGTACCTTACATGACGTACATCATTCATTGTAAGTAACTATTCAGCTGCCTTCTAGTCAGGTTGCAATTGAGGCATTTAACAGAGCATGGCCATGATAGGAATAAGATATTTGTCAAGTACAGCTGCCCCACCTGCAGACAGTAGCAAAGTAACGCGACACGAGTATGTCTGTCTAGGGCGCCAGCTGAGCTAGCATGCCTACTTTAATTTAGCTCAACAAGAGAGAGAAGAATACGTGTATACTCCATAATGCATAATGCCTGAAACTCTAATCACATCAAAATTGAATGGCCCAAGGATACCAGCAAATGTACTGCTAATGTGCCACTATATAATTTTTATGTGGTTTACTAAGAGCATTGTTTAAAATTTGTCATTTTTCTTTCATGACATAGCTACTCCTGCCGATCCGACACCACCTAACAGGCAGGCGAGAGCAGCATGGACCCTCAAGAGAAAGCTGGAGACCATCAGGGCCGAGTACCAGCAGCTGGTGGCCAAGGAGGAGGAGGAGGAGGAGGTGGCAGCTGCAAATTCTCCGGGCACCAGCCAGTCCCCAGTGCCTCTGATACACTGTCGCTGCGGTCCCAAAGCAGCCACCCGCCGCCATTCCACCACTGCTGCTCCCCCCTATTTTTGATCATTTCAGCACTGTATTATGCAGAGGCTGGCGTGCCTGGAAGCCAGGCAGGATGAACGTCTGTCCACATTGGAGAGACACGTTAAGAAGCTCCTAGCCCAACGTTAGGCATACTCTTCTGCACCTTTTTCATACCTTTTTTGGTGGGTGGGACTTGTTGGGGGAGGGTGGGAATATGGAAGTTGGGGCATTTTTGGGATTTTCTTAATGGACAATTTTGTTTTTGCTGTAAATTATGATTAACATCTTTTTGGGGGGGTTACTGTTTTACTACGCACTGCTGTCTTTTCCGCAGCCAGTTTTTAAAATCTGCTGATAGTGTAACAACAAAATAGTTTTGCCGTACCCTCCCTTGTCCTACTACTCTCTCCTCCTAGTCTCTGCAGTCTGCAGCTATATTAACCCCTAAGGACTCAGAGGGTGTGGGTGTGTGCATTTCCACTGTATATAAAATGATTGCAGTTCAATGAATCAACCACAGTTCTCTCACCTGATTAGATGAAGCCAGGGCTACATGGTTTCCCAAGGTGCCATGGTGATGGTAGTAGTAGCAGTATACTAGCGCACTAGTCAAACAGTGAAGGCATCAGAAGCGCGATTCCACTCCCTCCTAGCTGAAATCAAACTGTAGGATAAGGACTATTTATCTAAGGGAACTAAACAAATTGAAATAAAAATAGAGTTCATGCCGTTATTATATGCAAGCTTTAAAAAAAAATGAGACAGTCACCAGAGACTAGATTGCTAGTACACAAGAAGAGAGACAATAGAGAAAATATGATAAGCAATGATAAATTAAATTAATGAGACTAGTGAGCTAGTAAAACTTATAAAAATGAAATAGACTCGAGCTACGAAGTGGACAAGCATAACCTTCGACACAATACAGTGCCTGAATGATGATGCTGGCAATGATGTTCCTCTGAAAAAAATACCAAACACTGTGCGTGGTGGCTAATATAATACTGCAAACACAAGGAGATGATGGACAGAGTGCTGAAACTTTTCAAGCACTCACCCATAGTCACAGATCTGGGTTGAATCCATCATCGTTCTTTAGCTCACTTCGCCACCCCAGTTCAGACACAGCTACATGCAAATCAGTCTTGACCCTGTGCCTCATGGGAACAGTCCAGCCCGAACTGCCAAGCCATGTCTTCCCTGGACCAGAAACAAGCATCCTGGGACCGGTTTCGGGCTAACAGCCCTCATCAGCCAGGCTAGCTTGAATCCAGTGGCAAAGTGAGCAAGGGACCCACGTCTGGGCATACCCTGCCAACTTAGGGCGAACAAAGCAAACACAAGGAGATGATGGACGGAGTGCTGAAACCTTTCAAGCACTCAGCCCCAGTCACAGATCTGGGTTGAATCTAACATCGTTCTTTAGCTCACTTCGCCACCCCAGTTCAGACACAGCTATATGGAAATCAGTCTTGACCCTGTGCCTCACGGGAACAGTCCAGCTTGAACTGCCAAGCCATGTCTTCCCTGGACCAGAAACAAGCATCCTGGTACCAGTCTCGGGCTAACAGCCCTCATCAGCCAGGCTAGCTTGAATCCAGTGGTAAAGTGAGCAAGGGACCCACGTCTGGGCATACCCTGCCAACTTAGGGCGAACAAAGCAAACACAAGGAGATGATGGACGGAGCGCTGAAACTTTTCAAGCACTCACCCCCAGTCACAGATCTGGGTTGAATCCATCATCGTTCTTTAGCTCACCAAGAGTGTGATCAATTAATGGTGTAAATTATTAAGTCACACCTCAATAAATCACACAGCTTGGGGGAAGAGGGTTAGGGGTTTGATTTGATTTGGGAAAGGTTTGACAAAGGCAAAAACTACATGAATATGCAATAAGGAGAGAGGGACCCCTTTGTTAAACCAAAGGAAATAGGGTAATCTTGTACATGAAAGTTGAATTATTCCTTGGTTATTAAAACCCACAGATGCACACAATATAACATCCTATCCAAAGCAAATTTTTGCATATACAAAGCCACAAAATAGAAAAGACAAGTAAAGAAAGAAAGCCCAAACAATAAGCTGCAAATCAATATCAAAGGTAGAAGTCAATATGAATAATTTTTATTAAAAACGTTTTTTATACAATTCAAATTAAAATTATCATAAAAGCAAAATTAAAAACAAAATATATCAAATCCATATTATGTGAAACATACAATCAAGAAGGCAAATTCATACACTATCCCTTGCTGGATGATAAGGGACAATAAGACAATATCAATCCTAACAATCACCCACCGAGAGAAACGAACAACAGACAATACAATTTGTCATAGATTATGACACATCCGTAAAGAAAAACAGACTGCTGACTGGAACCCGATACACGCTCGTCTGGACGTATCTGTTGAGCCAGTCAACTACTGAATTGTGTCAAATAGCTGCGTCGACGCGTTTCGATGGCACTCATATATTTACACCATCTTTATCAAGACAAATTCATAATTCTCTCGATTGGAAATTTTCACAATGTCCCTTAAAACAAGACCTGTGTATAAAAAACAAGAAACAATCCTTTCTAATATCAAAACATCATATAAAAACTATTTATTTTAGATCAATACATTACTATTAAATCGACTTATATGGCATACAGTCAATAAATCAAACTGCATACCTCAAACCCTAAGCAAAACAATTGGCCTATTGAATGGGCTAGATCTAGAAGAGGAATAAGTAGATGGAAAAAAAGGAAGAGAAAGAGAATATACATAAAAGAATCTATTTTTCCTCACCCATGGTAGAGCCATACAGACAAACTTATCTAAGATTTTGTCAAACGGCTACCTAATCAGGTATGGAGTAATCCGGTGGTATAAAGTGCTGATTCATTTTGATCATGGTTAATCTCTCTACGTTTTTGGGGCAAGAGACTGGTCCTTCTCACTGTGACAAAGGCACCAGCAGCATTGAAAACACACTCAGCGGAGACACTAGCAACCGGGCAAGACAGATAGTTTATTGCCAGCCTGCTGAGCATTGGCCATTAGCGCCTCTTCCCATACCAATACACCAATGGGTTTTGATCAAGTTACACCTATGTTGGGTCATCCAGATAGGTCTGGACCATCTGCTCAATGGTCATTGCTGGTGCTCCACCTTGCTCGAGCTCTTTTGCCTTCACCTCTGCTCTTGACTTAAGCCGTGCCAGTAGAAACCATTCCTTTGCAGATTTTGAGGCTGATGCTGCTAGTCTTGTTGTTGGTTTTGGCTGCTTTGAACTTGAAGGCTGCCCACAGGACTTGTGCCCTGGAGGAGTGGGCCTCTAAATATCTGCTGTTCTTTTTCTTGCTCACTGCCTTGCTCAGCTATCCATGTTTTGTATTTTCCAACATCCCTATTTGAAAAAGGAATGAAAGTGGACAGTAATGGTTTGTACTGTGAATCAAGATTTGTGGCACAGATGTAATGTTTGGATGACACAATGCCTCTTTGCACCCTTGTATTAGCAGATAAGCGAAGGATTAAGCTCTCCACCAAGTCATATGCATCTTTTTTTTCCTCCACACCTGCGTACATTACAGACACCTCATTTATCTGTTCCTGTAGCATGTGCAGCAACGGGATAGCTTGGCCCTTAGTACTTTCCTCCTTGCTGATGTCCCATGTAAACAACTCAAAAGGAAGCAGCATCTCTGTCAGACATTTGACTAGGCTCCAGTGGTTCATCTCCATGATCATGTCTTTCACAGTTGCATCCCCTCTTTGCATGACATATTCATTGATAGGCCTGTACTGCTTAAACAGGTGTTCAAGCATGTAATAAGTTGAGTTCCAATGTGTTGGCACCTCCTGTATGAGTGCTTTAACCGGAATTCTGTTATCACGCTGAATGACCCTCAGCTGTTTCCGGGCTTTAAATGAATGGCTGAAATGAGTGCAGATTCTTCTGCAGGTGGTCAGTAAGTTGCTTACTTGGTCATCTTTTTTAGAAAGACATGTACAATGACGTTGATGCAGTGCGCCAAACACAGGACCCTGAAATAGCCACCAGCGGCCATATCCTTAACTACATTACTGCCATTGTATGTGGCAACAAATCCAATCTTAAGCCCTCTTGGTTGAAGCTATTCAAAGACCTTGTTGTTAAAGTCTTCCAAAATGTTTGCAGGTCTATGGGATTTCTTCATGGCGAACATGGCTACTGTTGCATGCTTCCGAGCAGCATTAAAAATCTCAGCAGTGTCAACACCTGGAGATATCTTTTCTCTGGCCCCCACAAAAGACATTGAGTGTGCAGTGATGCACACGTAATCAGTCGCTTGGCAACTGGTCCACATGTCTGTTGTCAGATGAATACTGTGAACAGCAGGAAGGGGTGGGAGCACACTGCTGACCTCCCAGCACAGTTCGCCCCTTAGCATTCTGGTAAATGCAGTTTGTAGTGCATGCTTACTTGGTATTTTTCTGGAGTGTTCCACCAAAGTTGGTGCAGATTAGTGCTGTCATCTCTAGACACATGTGTTTCTGGATTTTATCCGTCATCAGTAGAGATCAAAAACGATTTTCTTCTGGGGTTGCTGAGCAGGCTGCCACAATTCTTACAGGTCTCAGTACCTCTCACAGGCGCACAGGTGCATCTCCACTAGCTCGTCAGCACTCTGCTGCAAAGATTGTCCAAGCAAGTCCAGAACCTCATGATGTAGCGCTGGAACAGCAACTCTGGCAAAATAGGACCACTGGGAACCTTCTATTTTGGGCAGATGGCTGCCACAAATTCAAAAAAGCCCACCCTTTCCACAAAAGAAAAAGGGAGGAGGTCCAGCGCTAACATTTTAGCCAGCTTCTCATTGTACAAACGTGCCGTTGGGTGGTTGCTTTCATACTGCCCTTCTGGCCTAAACATGGCAAGAAAAGTAGCCTGGATTTTTTTTTTTTTCTGATGTCACTGATGCAGGTGACTTCTTGAGAGCAGGCAATGGTAGGATCAATGTGCTTTTCAGCAGGGCAGTCACTGTCCTCTCTTGCCTTGGTGTCTCAACCTAAGCCTTGTGCCATTGCGATGTTGCTGATGTGGGCGATACTACCGCACTGCTGGGGAGAGGGCTGCTTAGCATAACGAAAATGTCTATCTCTTCTTCACCTTCCACCGTGATCGGATTCAGCCGGGCTGAGCTAACATCCATGATAATTGGCTTGTCACCATCCTCCTCTTCTACATCTGCCTCCATAACTCTAAGGCTTTCTGGAACCTTCCTTTTCCCAAGCCTTGTGTTGTGGCGTGTCTCACTCTTGGACTGAGGCGGGATGCAAGTGGTGTCTAGATCATCAGAAGGGGTCTTGAAGAAGAAGATGATGCACCACTAACCCTCCTTTTTCTAGCTGGAGATTTGGAAGACAATGGATCTTCTGAAAGAGCAGATTCCTCTACTTCCTCAGTGTGGAGCTCAATCTCTTGAACTGCTCCTTCTTCGGGAGGAACTACTATTGGTGGTTGTGGCTGTTGTTGTTGTCCACTTCTCTGAGTTTCCTGCAATGATTGGGTACTACTTTGTGGTAGGGATAAGTCAATTTCAACATCACTGCTCAGCGGCATTGCCATGATTAGATTGGCTGCCTCTGTGACAGACATGGGCTTGGGCCTAGATTTTTGTGGGTCCACTGATATGGGGGTGCTTCTCCCAACTTGCTCCCCAAAGGCCAGTGCATCAGGCACAGTATTTTTTCCCAAAAAGATCTGGGTTGAAATACCAGTGGTGGCAAGCTCCTTCTTCTCAATGGTAAGTTCCGTATTCTTCTCACTGGCCACTTTCTTGGTAGTACCTTTCTTTGGGGCCATCTGAAAGTTGTCAGTTAGCAGTGGCCCTTAGCTTCACAAGTTAAAGAGATGTCTGTGATGTGTGGGTCATGCATCACATCGTGAACACGCCTTCTTTCTGGCAGTACTGTAGGTGATGTTGTGTCTTGTGCACCTAAAAGAAAAGAAGCAAGAAGGACAACAGTGAAACACGGCATTGTTGCAGTTCAATTAGTAGTACAACCAAACACAATATCATCTAGTATGGTCACTGGCTACTTTTATTTAAAAATAATTACCAATACAGTGTATCTATTCGTAAAACGGAAAACCACACCAACATAAACTTTCATGGTGAATGGCTGTACACTCAGGAAGGATAAGAAAGAGCAAAAACAACATATAGATGTAACTGTTTGTTTTATGTGCATCACCTCACTCACGTGGGATGTGCCACTCTGTGAGGTGCAGCTGACAAATGACAAAGGAGGAATAATCCTTAGACAATGACTGTTGTTGTGCACCTATAGCAGACATTGGGTTGATTGATGCCAGATGCAATGAAAATGGTATGAACCTAAAAAATAAAAAATAAAAACACACTAAAACATTTTTTTAAGTAAACAAATTATAAATAAGTGAGATTATCCTCAAAGATATAATAATAAGTTATTAAACTGCTATCTCATTGCTCAACCATCCATGCAAGACAATGTCAAAGAGCCGTACTGGCTGGACGCACAAAATGGGTGCCTGCTAGTGCCACATGTTCATCAACAACAACAACACTGAGCAGGAAGGTATTGGGAACAAAGAGAAAACATGCAGGCCTATGGGGAATGCATACTGACTGCCTACACAAAATGGCCACCAACCACATGGTAACAACAACAACAACCAGTAAGAAGGCATGGCCGCAAAAAAGACCACATGCAGGCCTATGGAGAAAGCACACTGGCTGGCTAGTGGCTACGCAAAATGGCTGCCAGCTGCATGGTCACAACTACAAGAGGCAGGAGGACCAGGCCCGGAAAACAAAGAACGCATGCAGGCCCATCGACACTGACTGTATACAAAATGGCCCCTGGCCACATGGCATGTCAAACAAAGGCAAATCGTGGCCTATGGCAAACACACACACACACTCACTGGCCAGTCTCCAGACAAAGGAGACATGGTAAAACAGAGAACACAGCATTAATTCAGCAATGCCAAAAACGAAAATTAACAGGGCTAAAAATATTCACAACAACACACATCCTCCAAAGACATTACCCCACCTATACACTATTTACAGGAGGAAAGAACCTTGAAATACCTTTAAAAAAAGCACATTCTGTATTTTAATCCAATACCATCCATGCCCTAAAAGCTGTTTCATCCAACAGACAACTCAGAAACATTTGTTTCATGCACCGATGACTAGTACTGGGCTTACTGGATGGAAGGCCCATTGGCAGACTAGGCCACATAGTGAATTAAAAGAATATTGCACATGTATTAGAAGACATGGAGAAAATGTACTAAACTGTGCAACATTTTTCCTGTACAAAATAAGAAAAATTACATGCAAAACAACAACAACAACAACCAGCAAGGAGGCATGGCCACAAACAAATAAAAAATGCAAGGCTACAGCAAATGCACACTGACAGCCTACGCAAAATGGCTTCCAGCTACATGCTCACAACAAGAAGCTGGAGGCCTTGAAAACAAAGAACAGATGTAGGCCTATGGGGAAAGCAGAACACTGGCTGGCTAAACAAAATGGCCAACATCCACATGGCCATAACCAGTCGCGGCTCCTGGAGGGAGTGCTGCGGGGCGGTGGGGCGGGGTGGGGGTGGGGGGTAGTAAACTCCGGTATACGGCCGAATGGAGGTAAGTACATAAATAATTGAATAAAACTAATTACATTGTGCGCGGCAACGCCAAATGGCGTTGCGGCGCGCGCAATGTAATTCGTTTTATTCATTTATTTATGTACTTACCTCGGTTCCGCCGTATGCCGGAGTTTACTACCCCCCACCCTGCCCCTCCCCCGCCCCGCCGCCCCGCAGCACTCCCTCCAGGAGCCCCGACTGGTCATAACAACAAGCAAGAAGGCATAGGAAACAAACTAAGAAGAACACATTGCAGACCTATGGGAAAAGCACACTGGCTGGCTACACAAAATGGCTGCCAGCCACATGGTCACAACAAGAAGCATGAGGCCTGGAAAACAAAAGGACATGCAGGCCTATGGACACTGACTATACAAAACAGACCCTGGCCACAGGCCACCCACCAAAATACATTTTAAAAATAAATTAAAAGTACAAATAAATCCAGGTGCATGGCATCAATCAAACAACCAACACCAGTTTTTCAACTTACTTGTGAAATCTCAAATACAAAGTCCTTAAATCCAATGGTATATGCAGCAGACACAAAGAGTGATCCTTCCAGCTTCAAATCCAAATGAAGCATGACCAGGAGATGGACAAATCACTGGGAGGAGCCTGCTGGACAGGAACAGGAAGTTGGAGACTCTGGGGCACTTCCTTCCAGTTGGAAAAAAGTTTTTCAAACAAGGACTCCTCGCACAAAAAAAACAATGCCAAATGTCCATTTGAGGAGGTTTTTAACTCCAAATCATCATTTCGGGAAGATTGTGATGCTTCTCAAGGAGAGAATCTTCCCCAGATCACAGCCACCGTAGATCCTGCGCGTTCGGGATCGCGTACAGCAGAAAACATCCACCGGAAGTCACTGATGTGCCAGAATGACGTGTTGGCAACCACAAAATTTCATTGGAGCATGCGGCCGTCTAGCAAATATCGTGGCGCCTGCCAACGGCTCTTAAAATGTCGTGGGCGGTCGCGAGCACCCGGAAAGTCACTCCCACGCATGCGAAAGGACATTTCGATTGTGCTAAGGAAAAAAAAACTCTGCTCCGCTCCATTGCGAAGTGTGTAGTTTATCTGAAACTCTGCATTCTCCAAGGAACGCAGAGTTGCTGAATTCCGCAAACTCCGCGAGCGGAGCAGAGTGTTACACCCAGACTTACTGTAATGCTAATATTTCAAGTACCAATAAAATGCCTAATTTTGACATATAATGCACAGTAGAACACGTTCTCTAGTCTCAGTAAAGAGCTTCATTGTCACCAGATCACAGAGCAGGCATCAAAGAACCAACGATCAAACCGCGTTGTTCCCGTAATATACATTACAAAAATTGCATGCAAATTGATTCATAGTGATGCAGACTGTAAGCCTCATAGTGACATGCTCAAATATATTTAGTACTCTGACATTCGAACCACTTTGTGATTTAAATATGGTTGATATTCCCACTAACTGCTCCTAGATAATAAACACATTTTTCAAACTTTCATGGATGTATCTGAGGAGCATAAAAATTTTTATTTAGCCCCGTCAAGAAATTTGGATTTCTATACGTGATTTCACATATTATGGTTGAAATGTCTATAAGAAACCCGATGGAAATAACAGATAAACGTTGGGGAGATGGTAAGAGGTGTCCTTGGAAAGACTTAGGGCAAAAAAATACTCCCTTGGACTGTCGGAGTTATATTTTTAAGCTTTTCTCTGCTGAAAAAATGTGACATAATGATTTGGTAAACACAAATTTACCAGATAGATTTTGTGTGGTAAAAAATGTTTTTCGCGTATGCATTTAGATTTACTGACTGTAAGAGGCTTAGATTTACAGCACATATACCTGTGGGGTGAAAGGTAATGAAAAAACCTAAACTTTCACACATATAAGACAGCAGTGGATAGAAATGTCCTCCCTTAGATTTATGATTTTGTGTATGACTTCAGCTCAGTATAACCTCGGACATCAATTTGAATGTGCCCTTGATATCCTTCTGCGAGTGGAATCGTACAAACATGGCCCGTGTTGACTCATTTGAGAACCATACCCATTTCTGTAATCATCTCTACATGCAGCGGGAAGCCAATTACGCCTGGGCAGAGCTCTCAAAAATGATTAAGAGGTGAAAAGCAAGTGTTTTCTAAATGTGCTAATTGCCTTTTCAGGGGACTTTTGCTCGCAAGTCAGTAATCGCTGCTGATGCGATGATTTAAATGCGTGTTTTGCATGCTGGATATGACCCAATATTTTCTAGAAGCTTCTCCACTATTGAGCTAGGTAATTCATGCTTCACCATTCTTGAGTTCAATAATATACAGCTGATTGATCCAAACGAGCTCTGCCTCTGCTCAGGCAAAGGGGTCGAGTATGAACAATCTGGTGTAGAATTCAGGGGCATATTAGCAAGACCCACGTTAAAATTATCGCCGAAACGGCGATAATTTTAACGTGGGTCTTGCTAATATGCCCCTCAGTCTTTTACAGTGGCTCTGACGAAAGAGCAAAATCTCCCATCTTTTCGAAGTGAAATGTGCAGCGTGGCATATCTGCCCGACCTTGAACTGCTATTCAGCCATAGAAATATGTGTTTCCCAAGGAACTGTTGCGTGCTTGAGTGAGAGAAAGGAGTACAGTGCAATTGCCACCCACGCATTGCTGAGGAGTCGGAAGTAAACTTTCTGGTCATTTATTTATTTATAAAAAGTTTTTAGAAAATGCTCCGTGTCTACTTTTGGTTCCTTGAAAGCCCTGGATGAGCTGCGGAATGGGAAAGTTTGATTCCAGTCGGTAAAGGAAGAGTCGTCTGATATTTTCCGGTCATTACCCCTTGATGTTTTGGGTTTAGTTAAATTCATGACAAACAATTCGGGTGTCGGCGTTTTCTTAAACAAAGCATCCGCTGTCGCAGTAGATGTGCTGTCCCAGGAGATGTGGGAAAAATGGTACGTAAAGCAAACTCCTGCTCCCACTTATCAAAGTAACAGAACTAGTACTGTGTACTTTTTAGTGACAGAAGCGCAGTGTAGGTGTGGCTTTAGGCAGACAGCTCCAAAGGGTGTTTTATGGAGGTATGCAGTATGCACTCCACCTCCACGACTCCACCATGGCTGTTGCTTTGCCACAAGCATAGAGATAGGCATTGTTTTCAATCCTACCCAGGATTCTCTGTGGAGCTAAAATTGATGCTTATTACTCATGATGTAATATTGAAATTCACAACACTGAGGTATTAGAGTGGTCTGCAAATACAATGAAGTACAAAACTGTATGATCAACTGCTTGGCATTGTTAGTACTGGCCAGCAGCAGAGCCCTGTAGCAAAATGGTCTAGGAAATGGGAATGAGTGATCATACTGCACTCCGAAGAACAATGCCTTTTGAAAAAAACATATTGTGCAAAATTATATTAGTACAGTGACATATTCAAAAACTTGTTTCAGTCCCATTGTCATACAATATGGCCCCTTATGTGTACTCATTTGATGACAATATTAAGGAAATCTGGAAAGACATATATAATCACATTGGAATTTGAAGACCTCAGAGAGAGCAGTAGATTATCTGATTTTCTCTTTTATTCCTTTCTTCACCTCTGCTTGTTTTCTCTATTTTTTCTCCTGCCCCCTCTCCTTTCCTTCAATACTTAATTCATTCTCCCCTCTTCTTACACGCCCATCCTTTCTCCACCATTCACCACGTTTCCTCCTATCTTTTATCCCTTTCAACTATTGACTCAGATCCTTCCTTTTCTTTTCATCAAATCTGTTCATCGTGCTTGTCTCTATTCTCTTCCAATCAACTTTCTGCATCCATTGCTAATTCCACATGCCTCCTTTAGTCTAGTTTTCTAACCTAGTTTTAAACATAAATCTATTCATACTGCTTTCCAAGTTTCTGCACTCATTTCAGTCCTTGCCCACTCTGTCTACTTCCCACTTCATTTCCTTTCTCAAGCTACATCACTTACTCAACGTCAAATCAAATAGCTTCTCCTTAATCTGCCTTTTCCCTATATATTCTTTCATATCTTAGCATTCACAGGTCAGAGACACTATTCATCAGTGTTGGGTGAGCCACTGAAGGCTTGAGCCAGAGGCTTGGTTCCGGCTCAGCCTATCGCAAAAGAGGGGCCCCTGTAAAAACGGTTACCCAGGCAGGGGAGCAGGGGAAGAAAGTCAAAATTCAAACAAAAAACAACCTGCCTAGTACATACATTGAAGTAAGATATCTCAACAACAATTTCAAAGCACAATCAGATGCCAACACAACACTAACAGTACTCATACATGTACAATACTGCTCATTTTATTGAATTTGTGTTGTATGTTTATGGATGACTGATATAGTAGAATTGGCTAGTATGTGTGTAGCGTGATTGATAGTTTGATTGTTTTGTTGGGGGCCTGAGCCTGGGTCTCTTCAGTGTGAAGATACTTTGCTATGAGCATTGTAATTGTTGTGTTGGCATCTGAATAGATATTGCAGATACTTCATTTTTGATTTTATATATATATATATATGAATACATTATCTACTGACGGTCGCCAGTAGATAGTTATAGTTACAACCTATTATCCATAGGAAATCCGCGACATTCTATTTGAAATAACTCTCTTGCCGGTTGACGTATCTTCGCGAAATTTTCAAACTTTGTGGCCCGCTCCGGTCCGCTCCTACCCTGAAAGTCTCGGGGGGATTCGTTAAGCGGGGGCCGAGAAAAAAGGGGGGTCCCAAAACGTGTTTTCCCCATGCACTTTTCCATAGGAAACTTTAGACACAGCTACAGCCCGAACTGCTGAACGGAATTACACCAAATTTGGCAAAGAGGTAGTTCTTGGTTCAGAAAGAACCCTTTTTGTTAAATGGTGTAAATCCGTTCAGTAGTTGCTGAGAAAATGAAAAGTAAAAAGTTAGTGATATCTATGGCCGAGTAGGGTCCGCGTACCCTCAGCGCACCCTGCGCGCACCGTCCCGATCACGAGCTGCATGTTAATTGGCTGTCAGCTGGCTGTCAACATTCCGATTCAGGAAATGTTGGCAGCCATTTTGTCCCTCGGTAGAACCGAGGGACAGAAACAAGTGCACAAAGCGCACAAAGGGGGCAGGGTAGAAACACCCTGACCCCCTAGGTTTGCTCAGGGGTCCCACAAGGACCCCCTGGGCAAAAAAAAAAAATGTTTTTAAAAATCGGCAGGATGCGCTCAGGGTGCGCAAATCCTGCCGAAAAAAAAAAAATCGAAGCCCGGTCTCCCGCGCGTTGATGTTAATTGGCCCCCGGGTGGCCCAAGTCCCGGGGGCATGGTGGGGGGATAATTTAATGGGTGGGGGCCTCAAGGGCCCCCAAGCCCCGGGGACCGCCACCCCCGGGGCTTCTTTTTTATTTAAAAAACCTGTGTGGGGGCTCCAGCCCCCACACGCCCGGGGACCAGCACCTCCCGGGGCACTAACAAATTAAAATGGGGGTCCGTTTTGGACCCCCGAAGCCCCGGGACCACCACCTCCCCGGGGCTGTGCTGATGTAGGGAGGGG
The DNA here is from genome assembly GCA_963921515.1 of Calotriton arnoldi. Taxonomy (NCBI): domain Eukaryota; kingdom Metazoa; phylum Chordata; class Amphibia; order Caudata; family Salamandridae; genus Calotriton; species Calotriton arnoldi. The sequence goes on along the minus strand of CAWUFW010003150.1, from coordinate 32,919 downwards.
GCCGCGCGGCCCCCTCCTGGAGCCCTTGATGGCCCTGGGGACCGCCACCCCCAGGGCCGGCTCCTGCAGTGTCCCGGGGTGCCTACCCCGGGACACTGTAGTTTGCTATGGCAGGACGGGAGCCTCGCGGCTCCCGTCCTGCCATAGCAAACTGCTTTGGATATTGGAAGAGAGAGCAGGGAAACCTGCTCTCTCTTCCAATATCTAAAGCAAATTGTTTTTCCACACGGGGAGCTGCATGTCAGCAGCTCCCCATGTGGAAAGCAATGCCGGCTCTCGAAGAACGCGGGGAGCCGGCGGGACCGTGGGGGCATTGGGGCTCCCTCACGGTCTCCATCATTATGTATAAACCCCGGGGGATGGGGTCCCGGGGAGAATACAAATTAGTGATAGGAGCTATCAAAATTTTTACGGGAAAATAAGGAGTCGCGCACCCAGCGCGCCGCTCAGCGTGGCCCCTAGTGTGAACGCGTTGGGTGCGCGACTCCCAGCGCGGCCCCCTGGTGTAAACGTGTTGGGTGCGCTCAGGGTGCGCGAATCCTGCCGGAAAAAAAAAATCGAGGCGCGGTCTCCCGCGCTTTGATGTTAATTGGCCCCTGGGTGGCCCAAGTCCCGGGGGCATGGTGGGGGGTGGATAATTTAATGTGTGGGGGCCTCAAAGGGCCCCCAAGCCCCGAGGACCGCCACCCCCAGGGCTTCTTTTTATTTAAAAAAACCTGTGTGGGGGGCTCCAGCCCCCACACGCCCGGGGACCACCACCTCCCGGGGCACCTATAAAATAAATGTGGGGGTCCATTACGGACCCCCAGAGCCCCGGGACCACCACCTCCCGGGGCTGTGCAGCTTAAGGGAGGGGCCCGCGCGGCCCCTCCTGGAGCCCTTGATGGCCCTGGGGACTGTCACCCCCAGGGCCGGCTCCTGCAGTGTCCCGGGTGCCTACCCCGGGACACTGTAATTGCTATGGCAGGATGGGAGCCTCGCGGCTCCCGTCCTGCCATAGCAAACTGCTTTGGATATTGGAAGAGAGTCTCTTCCAATATCTAAAGCAAATTGCTTTCCACACGGGGAGCTGCATGTCAGCAGCTCCCCATGTGAAAGCAATGCCGGCTCTCGAAGGACGCGGGAGCCGGCGGGACCGTGGGGGCATTGGGGCTCCCTCACGGTCTCCATCATTATGTATAAACCCTGGGGATGGGGTCCCCGGGGAGAATACAAATTAGTGATAGGAGCTATCAAAATTTTTACGGGAAAATAAGGAGTCGCGCACCCAGCGCGCCGCTCAGCGCGGCCCCTAGTGTGAACGCGTTGGGTGCGCGACTCCCAGCGCGGCCCCCTGGTGTAAACGCGTTGGGTGCGCGACTCCAAGGTGAACGCGTTGGGTGCGCGAATCCCCCAAATATTTTTTGAAAAACAGTAAATATACATGAAGTATATATGTTTAAATCTTGGGTGGCTCTAAAAAGAGCCCTTGTGTTTATTGATACATTATGGTACCTACAAGTAAGTACCGATGCAGAGTCTAAAGTTGATGAGAAAGATTCGGTTACCCTCATCTGTAAAATGAACACCGTCTCTCCTATAGATGCCATCTATATTAAAACGCAGATTGTTGTTGAAAATGGACCCCATCCTATAATCTCTGAGATAAGCAGAAACAGTTTTATTGACATGTTTCCTAGCTTTCTCAAACTGTGGACAAAAATGATTGGACCACTGCCATTTCTGTCTTTGGCATATGTTCGAATAGACAAAGGCAGTTTGGGGGAAAAGTGACATGAATTCTGCAAAGGTGTCCTTCATAAGCATTTCCAGACCTACCCCAGTCAAAGTGCCTAGGTCATTGCCACCACAGTGCACAATTATGAGGTCAGGGTGTTGGAGATGCAAAAGGATTTAACCAATGGCATCAATTGGTGCCACTTTAATCCTCTCTGACCAATCCATTTAATGTCTACATTTGGCAAAGCTAAATCTTTGTCAATACCTCTGCTTTCAGCATACCTTTTGCACCAGAAAACATAGCTGTGTCCCACAATCCACACTGAAAGCATCTTGAAGGGATCAATGTAGGTAATAAAAGATGTCTGTACCTGAGGTAGGTAGGAGGGAAAATGAAATCTATCTAAAATGGTGGACAACATGCTGTTTTTAAGAAAGTAGAGATTTGATTGGCTGTTTAAGAACACTCTACATTCTAATATAGGGTGCATTTTTCATGGTTTAGAAAGCATGTTTTTTATTGGTTATAATGAAAAGTTTGCAAGGTACAGCAGAAAGGATTAGTGAATGCTTTGCAAAGCCAACCACACCTGCTGTTGTCATTTGCAACATTGTGTGGTGAACTTGTGACCTGGCAGCTAAGTTGAATGTTGCATGAGCTGTTGCTAAGGAAACTGATATTCAGAACAAGGGGGAAAGATGTCAGTTAAAAAGTATTATTCTCTATGACCAATGGAAATTCGTTTTACAATTTGAAAAACACTGGAAAGTCATGTGTATATGTATGAAAAATTAGAGGAAAGTTTGCCATTACTGATTTTATATTGGAGAGTGTGCTTATCTACATTCTGTGCGAAAAGAAAATCCTGACTGAGTGTGTGAGATTTTTAATTGAACAGATTTATTTAATAGGTGAGTTATATATTTTAGATGTTTATTTAAAAAGATTTCATACTTTAAGGAAACTGTCTTTTTTGAAATATATTATTAAATGTACTGATGTATAGTTTAATTATTTTTATTGTATTTGGTGTTTGTTTTAAAAATAGTATGGGCCAGTTTTAGAAGCCTCTTGCGCCACTTTTGCGTCACTTTTAACATGGGAAAAGTGACGCAAATATGGCACAAGGGCCTTGTAAATTTGCCCCTTTGTATAGTAATATATATATTTTTAAATGAGTTGAAAGGAATAGTTGAATAATTATTTATTCTACTATCGTGTTGTCTACTTTCTGTAGTATTAGAACTCAGACACTGCTTATGGATTTGCAGAATAATTCAGGCATTCATACTACCAATGCTGTAGTGAAATATGTTGAATGTATGCCGTCACCTAACCTCTTCTAGAGTAGTGTGTCTCTTTTGCTAAAGCACAGGGAATAGTTTTGGTTCTCTAGAATCACACTGTGAGTATGTGTGCATTTCTGCAACCATTGTGACAGAAGCTTGTGATTACTTTATGTCTTTGCTGACACATAACTGCTTAAAATTCTAACCTGTTGTCAAGTTGTAGTAGTAGTAGAACTTAGTTACTGGTTATGTATTTGCACAATGACTCAGGCATTCACATTAGCACTGGTGTAGTGAAATGTGTATAATGTATGAAGTCACCTAACTGCTTCCAGGCTAGTGAGTTTCTTCTGATAAATTTCAGAGAATAGTTTGGCTTGTGTAGAATCACACTGTGAGTATGTCTGCACTTGTGACAGAAGCATGTGGTTACTTCATGTCTCTGCTAACATATAACTGTTTAAAAACCTATCCTATTGTGAAGTTGCACTAGTATTAGAACTCAGTCAGTGCTTATGGATCCGCAGAATTATTCAGGCATTCACACTAGCAATGCTGTAGTGAAATGTGTAGAATGTATGCAGTCTCCTAACCTCTTCCAGACTAGTGCGTCTCTTTTGCTAAAGCCCAGGGAATAGTTTTGGTTTTCTAGAATCACACTGGCCTTAGCACATAGACTGCTTCAAACCCCTATCCAGTATGCATGTGGTTCTCTAACCACCTACACACTTGTCTTTCACACCTTCAAATCCCCAGTCACTATCCATACACTCCAGCAAACATCCTGACACTCCCTTTGCAGTCCTCTGTTGACTCATTCAGCAACACCTACAAAGCCATTCGCTGTGCCAAAACCAAAACACTTATACATTCACCCAGGTACTCTTCTTGTAGTACTCTAATCATTCATTCAGTACCCAAGAACTCATTCAGTGACCCAGGCCTTAGCACATAGACTGGTTCAAACCTTTAATCACTATGCATGCGGTTCTCTAACCACCTACACACTTGTCTTTCACATCTTCAAATCCACAGTCACTATCCATACACTCCAGCAAACATCCTGTCACTCCCCTTGCAGTCCTCTGTTGACTCATTCTGCAACACCTAAAAATCCATTTGCTGTGCAAAAACCCAAGCACTTATACATTCACCCAGGCACTCTCATTGTACTACTATAATTGTTCAGTCTATACCCAAGTACTCATTCAGTAACCCAGGCCTTAGCACATAGACTGCTTCAAAACCCTATCCACTATGCATGCACTCCTCTAACCACCTACACACTTCTGTTTCACACCTTTAATTAGTCATTAGAAAAGAAAGTGCTTACATGTTTTTTATATACAATGTATTTGTTTAGAAATAGAAAAGTATAATTTATATATTTTTTTCAATTAATGTATTTAAAATTATTTTTTACAGATATTCATTAGGATCATTAAAATAAACTTATCATGGCTAAAAAAACGAAAAGAGAAAAGGAAACAAAAAGGGCTATTATTTGAAGAAAAATCAACACACAATATTGGATGAGCAACAACATGTGGGGAAAAACAATAAGTCTTCTGGTAAGAGAACAAAACAATTTATTCAAAAACTTTCAAAGCCAAGAAACAGTGTGCAAAATGTGGAAAATATGGAAAATCGTTCGACCACAAAAAAGAATATGAATAAAAACAAAAAAAATGGGAATTTACATTAAAAAAACACAATGTATGGTAAAAGAAGGCAGAGTCAGTATAAAGAAATCAGAAAAAGATTTTTTATAATAGAGTTGTTCTTAATTTGTTGAAAGATGTGAGGAAATCTATAAAAAAGAGCAGTATTTTATCGAAAGAAGAAGCATATTGAAACTGTAGTTGAAAAGACTTTTGCATTAAAAAGGAAATTATTCATTTTAGTTTTAAACAGAATTCGATCTCTAGATAAACCAATCCATTTATTAAAGGATAAAAGTAAGAAGAAAAGAGTAATTAACAGAACTAATTTTTGTGAATTTTTTTTGGGTGAATGGAAACACACTTCAAGTTCAGAGCCTTTCTTTAATGAAGAGAGTTATTTTCAGACCAATAATTTATTGCATACAGTTGATACAAGTGGTCGAGCTTATGAGGTTAGAAATGGTTGTCCAATTGAGAAAGAGAAGATCGTTTCCAGAAATGTAGAAGAAGTGTTAGCTGATGAAGTTGTAGGGAGACGACCTAAAGCCCCAGTGTATACTTGGGATTGCAGTAGTATTTGTAGTATACGACAAGAATCTATTGATATTTTACGCAATTTCTTACGACAGTATACTAAAAAAAGTGTTAAGCAAAAGATTAAGATTTTGCAAGGACTAGACCCTTGCAGAGTGAGAAAAAATACTGGTTTGCAAGGACATTCTCTTGCTTGTCTTTCTAGAAAAGTATGTCGAAGTGTTTTTCATCATTTTAGGATGTTAGCAGTACATCATTCTGAAATGCGAAAGTTAGTCAGAAGATTGTATTATGCAAAAAGTCCAGCACTAATGTTAAATGAGTTGAACAGTGCTCTTTTGCGTGGGTCAGTATCAGATGTGAAAAAGGTTTGTGAAAAAATTGAGTTTTGTTACTTTGGTCCTGGAGAAGAGAGTGCAGAAACTGACACATTAATACAGGAAAATGTTGAGGAGAATGTGCAACATACCACTACAAAAAAATTTGAAGACGAAATTACAAAGTTTGAGGTGATTTCATGTGAAAGGCCAAATTATACTTGTATTTGTTGCCGACTGAACTCACTATAAAATTCAGACTAGGACTGTTGATCTGTATTTACAAAGTGAAAGAGAAAATAATGATAAGTGGAAGGAATTTGCAACTTATTTGTTCGTAGAGGATTGTTTTGATTTGGGTTCTGATCAGCGTATTTGTAAATATTGTTATAACAAATTAAACGAGAATAAAATGCCTGCTAGAGCTGTCCATAATAATCTAGAGTTGGTAACTATTCCTCCAGAACTGATAGATTTAAATACGTATGAGTCTATTCTGATTCAATGTGTGCACCCATTTCAAGCTATTGTTCGTATGGAGCCTAAAACAGGTAAATTGCCTCCTACAGATTTACAGAGAGGATTAAAAGGAAGAGTTGTATATTTACCTCTAGATTTAAAGAAAAATATTGAAACTATTGGTGGAGAGAATGTAGAAAGTGAGCCACTACTTATTCTAGTTAATGGTGTTCCTACTAAGAGTAAGAAAATCTGGCAAGAATTAGTGGATGTTACGAAAGTGCAAAATGCAACATTATATCTGATTCAAAACAATGATTACTACAAAAATGTACATGTGGAACAAGAAGAAATACTTTTAGGAGATGATACTGAAACGTCAAATGGACAAATTGAAAAAGTGGACATGACCAAAAGTGAAGAAATCTATGAACATTATAGTGTACATCCACTTCATTCGAAAGAAGTGATGGGGAATACAATTGAATTATTCCAAATGAAGAAAGCAAAGGGTACTCCCATGAGTGTATGGGAGAAAAGTTTGGAAGCTCGTTGTTTTCCGCAGCTGTTTCCAACTGGAAAAGGTGGACGATATGATGAACGACCAGTGCAGATTCCTGCATCTGAATATCGGACAACAAGATTGTATGCAGAAGACCCAAGGTTTCGACAATGTATCCCATATATATTTCATCTTTTGTTTGAGAGTGACTTGGCAGGACTTTCTTATGCAGTCAACCACATTTTGAAAACAGGAGTACATTTTCAAAATGTTTCTGCAAAGCAATTTATGGATAAAGTACATGAGAGAGACGATCATCTAGAATCTCAGTTGATTAATTTGATGGCATGTCAGCGTGGTACTAATGAGTATTGGTACCGTCGTCATGGAGAACTTAAATGCATGCTGAGGAACTTAGGAACTCCTACATGGTTTCTTACCCTAAGCTGTGCTGAATACGCTTGGGATGATTTACTTGAATTTCTTCGTGAGGCAAATTCAAATGTAAAAAATATTGAATACAAGACACCTGGAGAATTGTGCTCTTTGGATCCTGTTAATGTATGCAGGTATTTCAATCATAGGTTTGAAGCTATGATGTCTTTTATCTGCAATAAAAAAATCCTCCTCTTGGAGAAGTTTTAGATTTTTTTGGGAGAAAGGAGTATCAAGCTAGAGGTGCTCCTCATATACATATGCTGTTATGGATTAAGGATGCACCTAAATTTGGAACTGATTCGGATGATACCATTTTGTCTTTTATTGAGGAATATGCGACATGTGCTATACCAAAAGAACAGATGAGAACAGCTTAAGACAACAAGTGTTACGATTCCAACATCATCGATGTGGAAAATACTGCCGACGGAAGTACAAGTCTAAGGAAAAGTTTTACACCAAATGTCGTTTTGGATTTCCACGTCCTGTAATATCCAAAGGAAGAGTAAACAGTTTTATGTCAGCTATGAGACATACGATCAACAGAAAATCACCCAAAAATACATATAATTTAAGAAGAAGTGAAGAATCAAAATATATTAATGATTATAATCCAGTTATTCTCTCAATGTGGAATGCTAATATGGATATTCAGTATGTTGCGGATAATTCCATTGCAGTTGCCCGGTATGTCACATCTTATATAACAAAATCTGAAAAGACAGAGTTAAAAGAAATGTGGGAAGAAATTGCTCATGAGAAGAGTCTTAGTAAGAAGTTATACAGTTTCAGTTTGAAGATGTTATCCCATCGAGAAATTGGAGCATATGAATGCTCAGATCGGTTATCATCTGCAAGTTTATACTCAAAATCAAGATCAATTATTTGGGTGAGTCTAGGTCTTGCTGCAACACGAAATCGAGTACTTAAATCTGTACAAGAAATTGAATATTTAGCAGAAAAAGATCCAGAAAGTACAGATATTGTCAAAACAAACATGTTGGATACATATTATCCAAATAGAAGTCATAATCTTGACAACATATGTCTATATGAAGTGCTGCAATACTACAGTTTTAAACGGAATACTACAGAAAACATAAACGATGGAAAATATGCAGTTATTGGTTCTGAAGGATGTTTGGTGAAACAAAGGAAAGGAAACTTGATTAATCACAGAAAACTGAGTTGTGACACTGAACAGAAAAGGGAATTTTACTATTTAGCACTTTTGCAACTCTTCAAACCGTGGCGTACAGAATTGGAATTACTTGGGGATTTTCAGAGCTATGAAGATTCCTTCAATGCTTGTAAAGATACCATAGAATGTCCAGTTTTTGCTAACTATCTGAAAATGTTGAACGATGAAATGGATCAAGAAGCTACTATTGCAGCTGAGATTGCTAGAGACAGTTCTCAAGACAGTCAAAGTTCTGCTCCACTGAGTGAAGATCCACTAGGAGAACCAATTGTTCAAAATGAAGCAGCAATTGCAATGAATGAGGTGGAAACAGCAATGCATCAAGCTCAAGAAGATATTATGGACTTAGGAAACTTGGAAGAACAACTAAATATTGAACAGAAAGAAATATATCAGCAAGTGACACAACAGATTGACCATGGATTTCTTCATGAAAAGAAAGAATGCACATGCACATCATTTCAACCTATCCGAATGTATGTCAGTGGTCAAGCTGGAACAGGAAAAAGTTTCTTAATTAAAGTATTGACCAGTTATCTGCAGAAATCAACTGACTCACATTTATCTTGTGTTGTAACCGCTCCAACTGGGTTAGCAGCACACAACATTAAAGGGATTACATTACATCGTTTACTTATGCTACCTGTAGAGCACGAAAACAAATTGGAATATCATAAGCTATCAGGAGCAGCTTGTTATGAAGTTTCAAGAGTGCTAAAGAAAATGAAACTTCTAATTATTGATGAAGTAAGTATGGTCTCAAACTTAATGCTTGCTTTTGTGCATTTAAGAATGCAGCAAATTCTTAAAACAGAATATGATGTCTTATTTGGAGGTAAACATGTTATCGTTTTTGGAGATCTTCTGCAACTTACTCCTGTAAAAGGACAACCAGTATTTAAAACACTTGTGCATGAAGACACCAGAAAGTCTTTGGGAAGTGTTGGCAACGTTAATATTTGGTCTTATTTTGAATACAAAGAACTCATTACAAATATGCGACAGGCAAATGATGTTAATTATGGATCTATACTTCAAGATATAAGAATTGGAGTTCTCACAGAAGAAGGCAAACAAGCTTTGCAAAGTCGACTATTTAAGAATTTGTTTCCAAATGAAAATATAGTTCCAGAAAAAATGTATAGTAAAATTGCTGAAAGTAAATCTATAATTTGTTTAATGCCAACACTCCGTGAATGTTCTATTTTCAATGAAGAACTTTTGAAGCTAGAAAATCAAGAAATCAAAAAAATGGAAGCCATTGATAAAATAGAGCATGAAGGAATTACTATTATTTTGACCGACAAATTGAAAAAAATTGAATTCTTTAGAAAAATCCATATCTAAAACTGCTGGTTTAGAAAAGAATTTATATCTATGTGTCAACTGTCGAGTAATTTTACGGCGTAATTTGGATGTGGAAAAAGGTTTAGTTAATGGAGCAATGGGGAAAGTTGTGAATTTTGTTAATTATCAAAAAAGAGATGGAATAGAATTTTTAAAAATTAAATTTGATCAAATTGAAGAAGTAAAAAAATTGGTTGTTGTTCTGTTCGTTTTTTGCTTGTTAAAGATTTGTATGTCCGTAGGAAGCAATTTCCACTTTCTTTGGCATATGCAGTCACTATTCATAAATCTCAAGGATTGAGTGTAGACAGTGCTTTGGTGAACATAGGAAGTAGCGTGTTTAAAGAAGGTATGGCATATGTTGCTTTGTCCCGAGTCAGAACTTTATCTGGATTGTTTTTGATTGATTTTGATGAGTCAAAGATTACTGCAGATGCAAACTGTGTAAAAGAGTATAATAGGTTAAGAAGAGCGTATACTCCAAATTTAGGTGAATATCCTGTATTTGAAAAGTCTGTAGTACATCGAAAAAGAAGATATGAGAATATCTGTAGTGAAGTTATAGAGAAGGAAAAAAATAAAGATAATGTTCATATTGCAAGCAAAAAGAAAAAGGATAGTATTGAAGAAATTGTTGGGTATCAGTTAGAAAACAGTTCAGGTATCAACTGCTATGCTAATGTAGTGGTCAATGTAGTCTTTTTTCTAGAAAGTTTGCAACAGCAAATTATGGAAAATCGTGAAAAAGATTTTGTTCCATATTGCATTGTTTTTATGAAAAATTGAACACTAATAAAAGCAAATTACAAAGTGTTTCTCATATTCGTAATCTTTTGGATATATGTTCTGGTTGTACACAATTTACGCAGGATATTCAACAAGACGCTCAGGAATTTCTAATGTATATGCTTACAGTATTAGAAAATGAGGGAATACAAATTGAAAATCTTTTTGGCCTTCGTTATAAATGGGTACATGAATGTGAAAATTGTATGTTTACATGTACAACTAACATAGATACTGAAAGATTTATATATTTGACATTACCAGACTGTAAAACAGTGTCTTTCAATAAACTAGTTAAAGCAGCAAATCAAAACATGGAGTGTAGCCAATGCAAATCAAAAATGTTATCAACATTATTTATACAAAGATTTGGACAATACATAATTTTAATGATACAACGTTGTAGAGATGATGGAAGAAAAATGGAAACTTTAATTAAAGAATTTGTAGCAAGTCAACTATCTATATCTGGAAGGACTTTTGTAGCAGTATCAATTATTTTCCATCATGGTCCTTCTACAACATCTGGACATTACACTGTGTATTTAAAATGCAATAGAGGATGGACATATTGTAATGATGCTCAATTGGATTTTAAACAACGTTTGCCTAGAGAATTACAAAATTCCTACTTAATATTTTTAAAACCAAAGTTTTAGGAACATAATTCAACCTGTGAAGAATTTATTGATATTTCTTAATATGATTACTATTGGACAATTTTAATTTAAAGGATTTCAAAAAAACTATTTGGCCAAGAGGAAAAGTATATATTTTAATTATGGACTTTTTCTTGCACATCCTCTCAGCATATATTTTGAAAGAAAAACATTTACTGTGTATACAATTTCAAGTTATAACATTTTCTTAGGAGAGAGCATTTTATATACCTGTAATTTGTATTATATGGTATGTTATTGAGCAGGAAGTTTTTATGAAATGTTCATAAATAGTTAAGTATATTTTAAATATTTTACAAGTAGTTTTGGGTTTTTAAAACAATCTTATTGATTGTTTTATTTTTTTGCCCGCTGTTATGTGATGAGTAACATTGTAATCACTATTTGTAGTGAAATTCAATGTATTCTGAGAACAGCAAAAAGATAAAGAAAATAATTTTTAAAATGTGAAAATTATGTTTTGTTATAAAAAATATAATATTATATATTATAACGATTTTTTCTTCTCTTTTACAGGTCCTAATTCTACAATTTTTTATTTTTCAGAAATTTTAGTTAAAAAACCAACTGGGAAAATTAATTAGTGTTTTTTATACCTATTACTGTGAATGAAAAATTAACTAAGTATTAAAATAAAAAATGGTCTGTGAGAGGACACTGGTGAAGAAAGGGGGATGGACGGTGTAGATATCTCTGGAAAGATGCTCTGTTGCTGTCAGTCAATGTTAGCCTATGGAAGGAAATTCAAGTTACTGGTAAGTACGGTTAAAATTACATTTCAGGACCAGTACTGGGCTGAAAGATACAGCACTGAGGTCTCTCCTGATAACAGGTGAGTAAATCGGAATTCGTATTTCGGATGATTTTAGAAGAATATTTGCACAATGGTGAAGGGAGGGGGCATTCTCCTTCCAGTATTATAATCGTTCAGTGAGTACCCAACTACTCATTCAGTGACCCAGGCCTTACCATATACACTGATTCAAACCCCTATCCACTATGCATGCCGTTCTCTAACCACCTACACACATGTCTTTCACACCTTCAATTCCCCAGTCACTATCCATACACTCCAGCTGACATCCTGACACTCCCTTTGCAGTCCTCTGTTGACTCATTCAGCAACACTGACAAATCCATTTGGTGTGCCAAAACTCAACCACTTATACATTAAGCCAGTCACTCTGCTTACAGTACTATAATCGTTCAGTTAGTACCCAACTACTCATTCAGTGACCCAGGCCTTACCATATAGAATCCTTCAAACCCCTATCCACTATGCATGCCGTTCTCTAACCACCTACACACACGTCTTTCACTCCTTCAATTCCCCAGTCACTATCCATACACTCCAGCAGACATCCTGACACTCCTTTTGCAGTCCTCTGTTGACTCATTCAGCAACACTGACAAAGCCATTCGCTGTGCCAAAACCAAAACACTTATACATTCACCCAGGCACTCTCTTTGTACTACTCTAATTGTTCAGTCTATACCCAAGTACACATTCAGTGACCCAGACCTTAGCACATACAGTGCTTCAAACCCCTATCCACTATGCATGCCGTTCTCTAACAACCTACACACATGTCTTTCACACCTTCAATTCCCCAGTCACTATCCATACACTCCAGCAAAGATCCTGTCAGTCCCCTTGCAGTCCTCTGTTGACTCATTCAGTAACACCTACAAATCCATTTGCTGTGCCAAAACCCAACCACTTATACATTCAGCCAGTCACTCTCTTTGCAGTACTCTAATCGTTCAGTCAGTACCCAAGTAATCATTCAGAGACCAAGGTCTTAGCACATATACTGCTTCAAAACCCTATCCACTATGCATGTGGTCCTCTAACCACCTACACACTTGTCTTTCACACCTTCAAATCCCCAGTCAGTATCCATACACTACAGCAAACATCCTGTCACTCCCCTTGCAGTCCTCTGTTGACTCATTCTGCAACACCTAAAAATGCATTTGCTGCGCAAAAACCCAAACACTTATACATTAAGCCAGTCACTCTCCTTGCAGTACTCTAATCGTTCAGTCAGTACTGAAGTACTCATTCAGTGACTTAGGCCTTAGCACATAGACTGCTTCAAAACCTTAATCATTATGCATGCGGTTCTCTACCCACGTACACACTTGTCTTTCACACCTTCAATTCCCCAGTCACTATCCATACACTCCAGCAAACATCCTGACACTCCCTTTCCAGTCCTCTGTTGACTCATTCCATAACACTGACAAATCCATTTCGTGTGCCAAAACCCAACCACTTATACATTAAGCCAGTCACTCTCCTTACACTACTCTAATCGTTCAGTTAGTACCCAACTACTCATTCAGTGACCGAGGCCTTACCATATACACTAATTCAAACCCCTATCCACTATGCATGCCGTTCTCTAACCACCTACACACACGTCTTTCACATCTTCAAATCCTCAGTCAGTATCCATACACTCCAGCAAACATCCTGTCACTCCCCTTGCAGTCCTCTGTTGACTCATTCAGCAACACCTACAAATCCATTCGCTGTGCCAAAACACAACCACTTATACATTCAGCCAGTCACTCTCCTTGCAGTACTCTAATCGTTCAGTCAGTACCCAAGTACTCATTCAGTGACCAAGGTCTTAGCACATATACTGCTTCAAACCCCTATCCACTATGCATGTGGTCCTCTAACCACCTACACACTTGTCTTTCACAACTTCAAATCACCAGTCACTATCTATACACTCCAGCAAACATCCTGTCACTCCCATTGCAGTCCTCTGTTGACTCATTCAGCAACACCTACAAATCCATTCGCTGCACCAAAACCCAACCACTTATACACTCACCCAGGCACTCTCCTTGTACTACTATGATCGTTCAGTCTGTACCCAAGTACTCATTCAGTGACCCAGGCCTTAGCACATAGACTGCTTCAAACCCTATCCACTATGCATGTGGTTCTCTATCCACCTACACACTTGTCTTTCACACCTTCAATTCCCCAGTCATTATCCATACACTCCAGCAAACATCCTGTCACTACCCTTGCACTCCTCTGTTGACTCATTCAGCAACACGTAAAAATCCATTCGTTGCGCCAAAACCAAACCACTTATACATTCACCCAGGCACTCTCCTTGTAGTACTCTAATCGTTCATTCAGTACCCAAGTACTCATTCAGTGACTTAGGCCTTAGCACATAGACTGCTTCAAACCCTTAATCACTATGCATGCGGTTCTCTAACCACCTACACACTTGTCTTTCACACCTTCAATTCCCCACTAACTAACCATACACTACAGCAAACATCCTGTCACTACCCTTGCAGTCCTATGTTGACTCATTCAGCAACACCTAAAAATCCATTCGCTGCGCCAAAACCAAAACACTTATACATTGACCCAGGCACTCTCCTTGTACTACTCTAATCGTTCAGTCTATACCCAAGTACTCATTCAGTGACCCAGGCCTTAGCACATACACTGTTTCAAACCCCTATACACTATGCATGCAGTTCTCTAACCACCTACACTCTTGTCTTTCACACCTTCAATTCCCCAGTCAGTATCCATACACTGCAGCAAACATCCTGTCACTCCCCTTGCAGTCCTCTGTTTATTCATTCAGCAACACCTACAAATCCATTCGCTGCACCAAAACCCAACAACATATACATTCACCCAGGCACTCTCCTTGTAGTACTCTAATCATTCATTCTGTACCCAAGTACTTATGCAGTGAACCAGGCCTTAGCACATAGACTGCTTCAAACCGTAAATCACTATGCATACGGTTCTCTAACCACCTACACACTTTGTCTTTCACACCTTCAATTCCCCACTCACTAACCATACACTCCTGCAAACATCCTGTCACTACCCTTGCACTCCTCTGTTGACTCATTCAGCAACACCTAAAAATCCATTCGCTGCGCCAAAAGCCAACCACTTATACATTCACCCAGGCACTCTCCTTGTAGTACTCTAATCGTTCATTCAGTACCGAAGTACTCATTCAGTGACCCAGGCCTTAGCACATAGACTGCTTCAAACCCTTAACCACTATGCATGCGGTTCTCTAACCACCTACACACTTGTCTTTCACACGTTCAAATCCCCAGTCAGTATCCATACACTCCAGCAAACATCCTGTCACTCCCCTTGCAGTCCTCTGTTGACTCATTCAGCAACACCTAAAAATCCATTCGCTGCGCCAAAACCCAACCACTTATACATTCACCCAGGCACTCTCCTTGTAGTACTCTAATCGTTCATTCTGTACCCAAGTACTCATTCAGTGACTTAGGCCTTAGCACATAGACTGCTTCAAACCCTTAATCACTATGCATGCGGTTCTCAAACCACCTACACACTTGTCTTTCACACCTTCAAATCCCCAAACAGTATCCATACACTCCAGCAAACATCCTGTCACTACCCTTGCAGTCCTCTGTTGACTCATTCAGCAACACGTAAAAATCCATTCGCTGCGCCAAAACCCAACCACTTATACATTCACCCAGGCACTCTCCTTGTACTACTCTAATCGTTCAGTCTGTACCCAAGTACTCATTCAGTGACCCAGGCCTTAGCACATAGACTGCTTCAAACCCTTAATCACTATGCATGCGGTTCTCTAACCACCTACACACTTGTCTTTCACACCTTCAATTCCCCACTAACTAACCATACACTACAGCAAACATCCTGTCACTACCCTTGCAGTCCTATGTTGACTCATTCAGCAACACCTAAAAATCCATTCGCTGCGCCAAAAGCAAAACACTTATACATTCACCAGGCACTCTCCTTGTACTACTCTAATCGTTCAGTCTATACCCAAGTACTCATTCAGTGACCCAGGCCTCAGCACATACACTGTTTCAAACCCCTATACACTATGCATGCAGTTCTCTAGCCACCTACACACTTGTCTTTCACACCTTCAATTCCCCAGTCAGTATCCATACACTCCAGCAAACATCCTGTCACTCACCTTGCAGTCCTCTGTTTATTCATTCAGCAACACCTACAAATCCATTCGCTGAACCAAAACCCAACCACTTATACATTCACCCAGGCACTCTCCTTGTAGTACTCTAATCGTTCATTCAGTACCCAAGTACTCATTCAGTAACTTAGGTCTTAGCACATAGACTGCTTCAAACCCTTAATCACTATGCATGCAGTTCTCTAACCACCTACACACTTGTCTTTCACACCTTCAAATCCCCAGTCAGTATCCATACACTCCAGCAAACATCCTGTCATAATAATATATAAGGTAAAGAGGGAGCTTGGTTTGGGGAGGTAACTATGTCAGATAGACTGGTCTCCCTTTAGAAATAACTTAATAACAATGTAGCAAGGACAAGAAACCCCTACCTTACTCTGTCTTTCTCGTTTTCTTCCTTTTGGCACATAGGAATAGCCAAACGGTCCAGAGTCTGAATACACGCCCATGACTCCGAGTATCGGCAGATTTTAACAAACGAAGCCGTATTTTCTACACTTTCCATATTACGTTTGGAAATGACTAGATTTTGGCTAAGGTGAGCATTCAGAGTGTGTGGTTGGAGAAAAAGAGATATGAATGTCTGTTAGTGCCCGACTATGTATTGCCCCATTTATAGACAAATCATGGTTCTTTTTGGGGTAAAAACAAAATCGAGATGTAGCACCTCAATAGGAATGTTCACAATATGTCAACATGATTAGCTTAACAATGTACAGGAGGATTGAAGTAAACATATATAGTATGCGTGATGTATGTTAAAACAAAATGAAAACTGTATGAATTTATAGAGAGGGAAATATTGATGCAATATATATATCTTCTCTTCTCATCTATGCAGATAGTAATCATCTTCCCACAAGAACAAACCCATATTAATGTTGAGTCCTGAAGAAGGTTGTTTTGTATAGGATTTGTTATACCACCGAAACGCGTCGATGCTAGTCTTTTCTGAGAATCCAACAAACCAGATTTACTTGGATAAGATCAAGATTCTCACCAGTCTTTCTGTTTGTTAATACAGTGTTGGATCAATGTTAGCAACAGTGTAAATCATTGTGCCTCTCTGGGTTTTTACTTTGAGAGTGCTTCACGGGGATGTTTTTAATATAGGCATTATAGTATTCTTAGAAATGAAGTATAGTTGCTTTGTACGTACCAAATGAATATTTTTATGTATAAATTTCTTATTATGACTATATTTTTTAACATAAAATGTATCTGTTTTTTATGAATTATATGTAATAAAACTGTGATAACGCTACATCAGATTTTGGGTTTATTATAGAAAGACCTTGTATATGTTTTAGTCCTGTGAGGGATATGAATGACTTTGAGTGTAATTAGTGAATGAATGAGACTTCTTTATGTGTTGTGATTTCCAAGGGAAATTAGGTTTATCCTATAGATATTGAGTGCTCTGTTCCCTTGGACTGTAGAGCCACCTCTCTGGTTTTTTACATTGAAATACTGTAGCCTAAAGAAAGTTAAAAAAAGATAAATAATGAAAAGAAAAAAACACTGTCAAATTAAATCATCAGCCTACATGTTCTGACACTGTAGCCCAGTTCTGCTTTAGGCAGATATGTATTTGTGTTTGTGCAATACGCTTTCACTTACAGTGCACAGTAGCCAATGGCTGAAGAGGGTAGACCCACTGTGCTTGCTGTATGCAGTAGAGAATAGAAGGAAAATATGCTTGACAGTTGAAAAGACCAATATTTGAAGTGAGATGACCCAAAGCTCTTCTATATATGTGTGAGAAATTGGGTTGTTGGTTTATTTGGGTGTGAGCCATTCTCACACAATCTTTGAAAGGGTGAACCACAAAAAGTCATCAACTTAAACTGTGCTTAACCCTACGCTAGCTTGGCACAAAAGCAGTCAGGATTAAATTACAAGCAATTTGTAAAGTATCAATGCAGCACTCAAGGCGTAATAGCTTTAAAACACAATACAAGAAAAAGCTCACACCAATTTAGAAAAATAGAGTAAAATTAAAAATATATATATTTGACACCAAAACAACAAAACTCCAGTCAATAGGACCGGAGTCATGAATGTTTAAAGTTTAAAGTGAACAATAGCACCTAAAATATCAAAGCGACAACAATGAACATCTAGTCGCACGAGAAGGGGGGAAAAGTTTAAAGTTATGGCCAACTGCGTTGGAGCACAGTTTGTATACAAAGAGTGGATTGGGCCCCATTACACAAATTTTGAAAAATAGAAGCAAATTTAAAAAAAATATATTTACAGCAAAACAACAAAAGTGCAATCAATTGGACTGGAGTTATGAACATTTAAAGTTTAAAGTGAACAGTAGTGCCTAAAAGATCAAAGCGACACCTGCGGACATCTAGTCGCACGAGAAAGGCGTAAAGTTGAAAAGTATTGCCAACCTCAATGGAGCACAGTTTGGATACACAAAATGGATTACACCAAGCATCTGCTAACCTTTGGACTTAGAAGTAGTTTTGAAGAAAAATGTCTGAGAAGGTAAAGTTCAGTGGATCATGCCAGCCGGCAATGTGGGGAGTGGGGAGAAACTGGAAGAAGCTGCAGCAAATATTTCTATGTTCGGACATAGTCTCTTTTTTGGAAGTCAAAAATCTCCAGTGGGACAAAGCTGCAGGCTGTAGCAAAAAGGGTTCCACAAGACCAGATACCCCATCTTCGAGGAGCCGCTGAAGAGGATTTGCTAATGTGGAGAAGAATGTAATTGAAAGTGCTATGAAGTCAGGCTGACTGACGACGCACCTTGGGCAGATTGGTGAGCAGGTAGTTCTCAGTTTCCTCTCAGGGCAAATCTAACTGAACATTTTTTAAGTCCTAAGTTTTTTATTTGGGCGATCTGGGAACCTTTATCACCAGTTCCAAGAGTCGAGGACTGGGGGCACCACTTGGAGGGTCCGGACTCACTCAGGCTGAATCCAGATGTGGGTGCAAGATGGTTGAAGCCTTTTCTCTCCCTTAGGCTCTGATGAGGACTAGTCCTTGGAGTCACCCTCGAAGTCCTGGGTTTAAGTAGAAAAGCAGGTCTCAAGCAGCAGGGCATTACTCTTTGTAATGTAGGGCATTCCTCTGAAGTTAACACCAGGCCATATGCAAAAGGGCAGTCCTCTGAGAGTACTTCCACAGGTCCAGAAGGGAACTGACAAGTGGGTTTGAGGGTCCTAATTTTATACTTGGGGCCAGTTTGGAAGTGGAAGAAACTTCTGGAGTTTTCCCACCACAGAAGCATCTGGAATATATTGCTTCCCTGCCCTGGTCCCAGTCTGTCTGCAGTCACAAGAGGCTACTATGAAGTTCTTTGTGTGTGAGCTGAGGTAGTGTCTTTGAAGTGCAAGAGGGACTGTGCACAATTACCCCCCCCCCCCATCCTGGTAAGATGTCCCATGCCGCCAAAACCAACCCATCTATTGTGTGACACTATCTGGGAGGAATACACAAAGGCCAACCACCAACTACACCTAGTCATGTGACTCAGGAAACCGGCTGCAGGAACCAAATGATTAGGACAAGACAATGCCAACATTTTAAAAGTGGCATTTTCATAATTATGACTTAAAATCTGACTTTACCATTAAAGAGGACTTTAAATTACAATTCCTTAGACACCATAGGTGAGATTTCTGCCTGATCCCACACAAAGATTATCAATTACTAAATCTAATAAGGTAGCCCAAAGTTATCCTATGGCAGGGGTAGGCCTCACAGTAGTGAAAAATGAATTTGTGATTTTTCACACCCAGACATGTAAAGCTTAAGAGTACATGTCCAACCTTTTGAATACACTGCACCATGCACTATGGGCTGTTTAGGGGCTACCTTAGGGGTCACTTGTATGTATTAAAAATTGATTTTTGGCCTGGCAAGGGTTTTTTTTTTGCCAGGACGAATTTGAGGTTTAAAACTGCTAGTAGGCTACAATGGCAGGCCAGAGACAATTTTAAGGGGCTACTTAAGTGGGTGGCACAATAAGTGCTGCAGGTCCACTAGTAGCATTTAATTTACCGGCCAAGGATATATGGTATATCACTTTACTAGGGGCTTATAAGTAAATTAAATATGCCAATTAAGCGCAAGTCAATTTTACCATGATTTAGGGAGTGAGCACAAGCACTTTAACACTGGTTAGACGGGGGAAAGTGCACAGAGTCTTAAGGCCAACACAAACAAATTCAGCAGAGCAGGAGGGGAAAATGCAAAACATTTGGGATTGACCCTGCAGAGAGGGCCAAGTTCAACAACATATGTGCACCTACTTATATTTTGTTGACTTTTTTAAATATTGACTTTGTTGGTTACATGAACTTGGAGAAAGAGCTAAATCTGTTTCTGGACTAGAACTAAAAAAGAAACTTTTAGTAAACCACGATGCTGCTATGCAATGGACAATACACAACTTTTACTTGTCTCTGGATTTATTTGGCAATAGTTGAATGCACTTATCCACATGTATGTGCTTTATAAAAACCATGTAACTTTTCACTTTCTAGAAATCGTAGTTCATGCTCATACACTGTGGATTGGGTCTCACAATACTTTTGTATATGTCACAGGCAAAGGATAGTTATCAAACATAAATTACAGTGACTGAACCAGGCAGTTGCATATTCTGAAGAGTGGATCAAGCTGAAACTCTGGGGGCTCAGTACACATGGCCATGTTAGGCCATAAACGTAAGTTAATTACCTAAAATTGTTCCATTTACACCTATTTGTCATCCAAAAATGATTTCTAGCAGGCAAAAATGCATTTTATACTGAATAGTTGTTTGCTACAACTGCGTACAATTTTACAATAGTGAAGAGAAAGCCCTGTTTGGAGAGTTTGTGAACGCCCACAAACCTATGTATGAGTTTGTGGACATTCATAATTTCATCTCTGATCCTTCACCATTCAAGCAATAGGCAGATGTTTGCTCCGGCAAAAGGCTGGAGTAAAACTCCTTCTTTTTGTGGTAAGGGGAATGCTTAAATACCTTGAAACTACAGGGGCTCGTCCCAGCTCATATAAAGAGTATGGCATTAAGATCTGTTCATGGAACGTTAATGGATTTAGAGAAATGGGCCAAGACCAGGAGACTCTATCCTTCTTACAAAGCTTCGATTTAATTTTATTACAAGAAACATGGAACATGACATGAAATTTAATTACAGGTTATGAAGAACATCATGTATTGGCGGAAAAATTTCCAACCACGGGCACCCAAGGGGGGGCTGTTGATATATGCCACCATAACATTCGATTGGATATCAGAAGAACTAGATGTGGGAGAAAATTGGTTGCAAGTTTTGAAACTTGAGTGTAAACGTCCAACATATACAAAGTCCTGGCAGTTAATGATTATAAATGTATACATCCCCCCGAGAAAAAATCGAAGAAAGAAAAATCGATTAGCCTGGTAAACCTGATAAAGATGCTGCAAACCACCGATCAACACTGTGAGCTGATAATTTCAGGGGACTTCAATATCAACCTCATGAGGAGTAACAAGAAAAAGAATCAACACAAGCCCGAGGCCCAGGAACTAAGACAAGAGCTGGAAGCCCTACGCCTAACAATTTTGAATGGAAAGATAAAGAGAGACAGACCGGCAGCCATTACGTTTATGAGTGGCAAAAGGCAATCGACCATAGACTACACTTTTGTCAGCAAGGAACTTCTCCACACGGTCGATGCATTACATATCAGTACCCACCCGGAAAGTGACCACCACCTGCAAGATTTGGTAATAAACATCAATTTGCTTCAGAAAAGAAATGCAATGGCCCTAAATGAAATGCCAGTAATATACAATCTAAGAAAACTAAAGTGGCATGGAACAAACACAAAACAAATCATGGAAGCCATTTATGAATATGCAAGAAATACAGGGTCCCAGAGCGAGCAACAACTTGAACAAAACTGGGAGAATGTAGGAAAAATCTTACTAAAAGAATTCCCAGCAAATCTAGCATGCCAGAGGAACCCAGGAAAAAAAAATGACCCATGGTAGAACATTCTGCTGCGTGACATAAAAAGAAAAATTGCAAGAGAGGTGAGAACCCAGGCCATGGCAGCACGGAAAGGAATAACCACGGACAAAAGCAAAATCATAGAAAAGAGGAAGTAATGCAAGGACAAATGCAGGGAGGCAAAAAAGGAGCATAAAGAAAACCTCTGGGGAAATTACTCTGGGCAAGCAAACTGCCAAATAGCAGTGAATTTTGGGGAATAATAGACAATCTAACAAAGGGACCGAGACAGCATCAAATCACAGGTATAAATGAAGACATTTGGAAACAACACATCCGCAAATTGTATAATAACACCCAAAACAACAATAAAGTGAAGGAGATAATGGAACTGGAAGTTCCTCAAGAGGAAAGGATCAACGTAATAACCAATAGCCCCCATTTGCAGGAAAGTAAGCAATCGGAAGGAGACTCACAATTCCTTAGTGCCTATGGATCCAACACGCTAACTAACAAAAGACAACTAAAAGGAGTAATAAAAAAAGTAAAAACAGAAGGGGCAGCAAGGCCAAATGGCCTTCCAAACGCCCTATTTAAGCAAGCGCCAGACTTCTGGGCCGACTACTTCACACCTTTTTTTAACCACTTATACAGTAAAAACAAGATACCACATTCCTGGAAAGGGAATATATTTCATCCAATTTACAAAAACGGAAGCCGCACCCAGCCAGACAACTACAGGCTCATCGCCCTGATCAATGTAGAGGCAAAGCTTTTTGCATCCTGCATCCTATTACACCTTCAAGCATGGATGGAGAAAAAGTGTGTAATCCCGAAATTTCAAACAGGATTTAGGCCCGGCATGGGCACAACTACTAACCTGGCAGCCTTGGCAATTTTGACAGAAAAAGACATAGCAGGAAATCTCGATTATTCGCATGCTTCATAGACTTAAAATCGGCATTTGACAGAGTTCCAAGAAATCGACTCTGGGAAAAACTGAAAGCATGGTGGTTACCATGACAACTAATCGACGCTATTGTAGCCTTACATAGAGACACCTTGGCCAGGGTGAAGCTTGGAGACGGCAGCAGAGTGTCAGCCAAGAAAAACACTAAATACGGCCTGAACGGCTGGGTCTTGGCACCTAGTTTATTTAATTTGTACCCTGCAGACCTAAACAGTTACCTGTCAAAAGCCAATGGCCATCCACCTATTTTGGCAAATGAGCCAATACCATACCTTCAATATGCAGACGACATAGTGGTTCTGAGCCAAACTCCAATCCGTCTGCAAAGAGTCATCAACAATCTGACAAACTACCTTGACCAGCAAGGGTTCGAGCTAAACAAGAAGAAAACAAAGGTGGTGCGTTTAGTGGACAATCTGTCAAGCAAATTTAAATGGTATGCAAATGGTGAACTAGTAGAAGAGATTGGCTCATACAAATACCTGGGAATCAGACTGGCCCGACCCATGTCATTCAGGGATCAGAAAAGGGAAATGAGAGCAAAGGCCTAAACATTAATCTTTGCATATAAACTGCTGGAAAAGAAACTGAGCTGCCCCTCCTACAGCCACCTGTTGAAAGTGATGGCAGCGCAAATATTACCCACCTTGTCATATGGTTTGGAAATATGGCGAGGCCGGGAAACTGAAATTCTAAATGAGCTCCAGACCAAGGTCTACAAAGCCGTTTTCGGTCTTCCTAAAGCCACGTCCCCTGCACAGACCCGTTTGGAATTCGGACTCCGGAACCAGAAATATCAGAGAAAGAACATCTTCGTGAAATTATGTTGGAAGTTCCGATCCTCAGAAACTGGATCCTTGAACAGCTTATGCTTGGCAGACTTCAAGGCCTAGCTCGACCAGAAATTATCAAATACATGGGGTGAATACCTGAGAACAGCCTTGACAGAACTAGGTATCCAAGAGGTTTGGGACAGCAAGGTGGACAAGGCAGCATTTAATAGGGTCTGCAATGATACTGTAAAGAAATTGTCTTTTCAAGAAGACAAAAAAACATTGGTCAAACGACGTCACGCCTGGACAGTAATAAACTCCTAATCACATCTCAAGCCAAAAGCTTATTTATCAGCACATTTTTGCTTAGAGTTAAAAAAGCAGGTTTATCCAGTATGGACTAGGAGCACATGACTCGAAGAACTTACTACCAACTTGGAAAGGCAAAAATTAAAATGCAAACTGTCACTTATGCGGGCACTACAATTAATTCAAATGCCTCTTGACATGTGTATGCCCCATAGTTAAGGACTCAAGAAGGATAATCCTAAAATAAATTTTTAACAAATTAAATATTCACACCTGTGGGCAAGCCGTCAACCGCTGGATGGAGGACACATCAAACATTTTAACCTGATGAGGGGTAAAAGCTTTCATACAAATTAGTAACCTCCTCCAAAAAGCGGAGTCATCACAGCCAAAAGGGGCATATTAAGGGACAGTTTTTAACATTTCAGATTTTGTAAATATAACATGAACTATTTTAAGGGAATGATACTACTTTCAAACTTTGTATTTTGAATGATTTTAATGTGGCAAAAGTACAATTTATTTATTGATCTTTATGGTTATGATAAAACCCAAATAAAGGCATTTTGACCTTGATGATTTTGACCTTGATGATGTCTAGTAACCAGATATGTCCTAAAATGTTCTAGGGGAATAGAGTAGAGGCGGCTCAAGCACTGAGTGCACTCTCCAGTGACCCCGTCAGTGTTACAGATTACATCATTAAAACAGAAAGAACAGAGGGGCACATTACGATGGCGGGCGGAAGCACCACCGCCGTGCTGGCGGATGCAAAAACCACCAGTTACCGCCGGCATGCAGCAGTCCACACGCCCGTCCAATTACGATGCGAAAAGTAGGCCAAACACCGCCGGCAAGCCAGCAACACCGTCCGCCATCAAAGTGCGCCCGTACATGTAGCGGCGCAGCTAACTGACACACACCGTTCGACGAAACACGTCCCGCCCGGCGCATAAATTACGATGCCGCAAACAAACGGCTCCCATGGCCAAGAGATACCGTACGACAAACCGAAGCGGTAACACGGATGCCGAGCACGGACAACGAAGAAGCGGCTCCCCGAGCATGAATCCAGCACTGCAGGCACTCCCCATGCTTCTGCTGATGCACCACCAAGGACGCAACGTACCGCGGAGACGCAGGTAGGCACACACAGAACAAGTGCACGCAAACAGCGCACACAGTGCAAGGGCGGAAAAAGCGGACAACCCCCACCAGTGCGTGTACACTACACATCCACCATCGCATCCACATATGACACACAGGCCAAATCGTAACATCGCAGAACACATGTGTACACACCACCTGGGACTAGGAACCAACCACCCCGTCACGGCCCCAAAGCGCCGATGACGCCACCACACATGCGCACAACGCAGAGGCCAACCGCAGCGCCATGCATGCGTCGCACACAGACACAGGGACACAACCAAGCAGCACACACATCAGCCCCACCCCGAACGCACATGACACGTGACAGGCCGGCCACAGACATGTCCCCAACGCCCAATTCACGGACAACACCCAACGCCACACAACCGACGCACACATGTCAGTGAAGACACGCAACAGCAGGACACACCCCAGTGTAACAAACATAGCGTAGCACACAGCGGCGGCAACACCAACTAGGAGAAGCAGGGCCCTTCGGGAAGAGGAACGCCAGTACCACACAGAAACACCCATACCACCCTGCACATATGAACAAGACATATAAAACGGAACACCAAAGAGCCCGGGGACCGACAACAGGTGGCCCAAGAATAACATTCACACACAAGGCCCAACGCAGAGCGGAAAGGCAGCCTGCCGCCCACACAAGGGAGAGCAGACAGCACTGAATGACCTTCCATTCCAACTCCGAAACCACAGCCCTACGACAGAAGCCGGTGAATACAGCCATTGTCCAAGAATAGACCAACACAGGCATGCCGAGGAGACCGACCACAGGGCAGATAGCGCATATCACAGAAGCACACAACGGACGGGGAAGAAAGAAGAAAACACTCCCCCATGTCGGCCACATGCAAGTTAATTGGAAGGAGTCACACATCACTGACCTTGAACTGTCTGAGAAGCATGTGGGAAGAGGGCCCGTGTCCTCCAAACAAGCCAACAGAACACAAGTCCTGTCTCCCTACGACTACACAGAGCTCACAGCAACCCCGGAGCGTGCACATTGCAGACTGCACACACAGCCGGAGCACGCCACCTCAACGAACCGCTGCGAAATGGCAACCGCAACACACCTACCCAACTACGCCGAACAGCTCAAGCTGTACAAAACCAACCTGTTCCATACATTGGGATGCGATCTCCTGTCCCTGCTGAACGTAAGTTACCGACTGACTTACCGCATCACATTGTTCAGCTGCGTCATGCCCGTCTTCTACTGTCGGAGGTGTCCCTACCAGCATCCCGTCGAGATATGCCTCTCCAACCCGGCATGTCTGAAGGCGGACCTGCTACCACTACTCCTCCCTCTGGACGCACACGACAGGGCCTGCTCTGCCTATGGGGGCATGGCGTATGTGGCCAACATCGCACCCGCACTGAAATGGGACCACTGTGCCTCCACACGACGGATCATCGAGAACAGCTACATCGAATGTCACCCAGCATGCCCCATCATGGTCCTCCAAGGGACAACTTACGAACAACACCTTGACAGCCACCATCCGCTACATTGGCTGGCAAACATGTACACCACCAATGACATGGAAGCCCTGCTGGACGGCATCGCATACCTGACAACCTGTCAATTCGTCGGACCACAACGCAGGTTCCCCGAGTGACCTATGATGTCCAACCCCGCACCCATGCTTAGCTTCCGCACGGACTGGCCAGTCACCACCACAACAGCCATACCAAACGACCGGCAACTGTAACCACACCATCAACGACATCGCCATGACATCGGATATGACCGGGACATGCACACTGTTCCCCATCACATCCAGGAACACCGCATGCATCGTGGGAGGCAGTGGCATGGGCTCTGTGTATCGCACCCACATGGACGGAACTGCACGAACAACCAGGACACGACATGGATCCAGCGCACATGGACACACACACCGCTCAGTGGACATGAATAGGTTGCCTGGAGTCTGTGGGTGCTGCACCCCTCCCACCCCCGCCCGGGAATCCCATACCAGGACCTTTGCATGGACGACAAGTGCATACAACAACAACACGACCCCAGTGACTGTGACATGTCCAGTAACCACCACAGTGCAACAACAAGTGGCACGCCGCTGCATGCACGCAAGCACATGCCCTGATGTCATCTCACATGCACGCGTGCATGAGGAACAACCGCAGCAAACCTGTCACATGGAACTGAGATGGACTGTGCCCATGATGCCAAGCGGTCTGGTAGGCTACATGTATACCGTCTGTGTCAAAGTCCGCAGCTCCGCAGCTATACGTAAATGTACATTAGCACAGCCTTGGCCAAGCAGATGTCACTCTGAAGCCCACATCCCACATGCAACAGCCAATCACATGTAACCCCACACCCTATCCCATTTGCAATCATGCTCAGTATATCCTCAACATGTATTCCGCTGCCAGTAGTGTCCACTATACTGCATCACAGAGGACAGAAGACACAATATAATGTTTGAAACCAAAACTGTCTCCGCTGACTCATTTCACAAGTACGAATGAGAGAGGATGAGAGTATGTGAAGTACACGGCAGTCGTGACATGACCATGTAGTCCACTGGTATTGGATGTCAACGCAAATGAGTAGCACTACTGTGGAAGACACACATGTGTCGTGTGAAGTCGTATGGACGCAGTGCTCAGGTGGGTGGGTGCGACGGGTAGATGCGCACATGCCAAGTTGGAGCACGCCGTGTTGGGAGGGGTCATGAACAGTACACCACCGCTTCCCTGGGCATTGTGAGAGGACACCTGTCGGGGGAGTGAACACGTGTGTGCACAGCAGCCGGGCACACGTACAAGCGGTACCAGGCGCACCTCAGCCCACCCTCTGTGGACAAGCTGGATCCTGTTGTGCGCCCGCCATACCCCTTGACAAGGCACACACAGCCCCAGTCGACCAGGTGTAACCCCAACATAGTCAATCCGCACAGGCGATACAGGGCACGGGATGGCAGTGGAGCATGGTGTGTGAGAGGTCTCCTCGTGCTCCTCCTGGTCATATCACGCAGGCAATAGAACCTCAACGTCTAGCATGGCACAAGTCACATGGAAGTGTAGGGGGGACGCACCACAGCACGAGCAGCACTGACGTCACGGGAGGTGGCTCGCACCATCCCATCCATTGCCCATCATACCAACCACGCCACATGCCATTGCGACTAAGTGCAAGCGCGTGCGCCACCACCCCCGAGCCCTCCCCAGAGAGGCCAAAGAGTGAATGAGTGGGCCATCAGTCACAGACGGACGTGGCCTGGCCGCAAGGGCAGCCACAGCCAGTGGGTGTCGCAGGTGGCGGATCCGGAAGGCGAAGACTGTGATGCATAGTCCATGCAGGCCGGGTCTCCATTTGGGGCACCACGCAGGTGGACGGCGTCCCGCAACACATCATACCCTGAGACAGCCCACTCGTGCAACTGGACCCACACATACACTCCTTGCCCTCTCTGGTGCGAGCTTGGGGCTGCCTGTGCAAGCGCTAGCCTCGCAGGTGAGCATGCATATTGGGGGAGCGAGGGGAGGACATGAGGGCTGGGGCGAAGATGACTGTATCACTGTCAGTCAGTACAAGGGATGACCCAGATGTGGAAAGGAAGAGACGTGTCCCGTGTGTACTGCAACTAGTCGCCAATCCAACTACCCCCCATGTCCGGAATGTAAGCCCGCACCTAGGCCCGCCCATCCGCCACATCGAACATACCACCAGCACGACAACCTTCCCATTCGAAACACTGACTGGGGGTGGCGACCAGTGTACAATCATGTGTAGCCTACCCACGCGTACATGTGGGCCCTCCATGATCCATGTCACCTGCGGCAAAGTCATGACATGCGCAATGAGGGAAGTGAGGAGAGCTGTCCGCCCCACGCGCAGAAGGTGCATCAGCTCCACAGACCCAGCAGCGAGTCCAGCAGGGGTCACATGTGCAGGGGCAGCTGTGCCTGGTGTGAAGGCACATGCATATAGACAGCACATCGACCAATGTGTAGTCTGCCCACATCTACAGTCCATCATCATGCGGACATAGGAATTGAACACAGGGCAACACATCTTAGTTGGTGCACCCACCGTGACCAACAATGCGCAATCATCGACGTACCCGCCCTGTGCATGGCCCCCCACCCAACGGAGGCACATCCAGTGCCACCATCCCACACACACAAGCCTACCACGGAACATGCTGTGTCCAATGGTCAGTACAGAGTCAGCGCCCATCTGGTGGAACCTGAACAGGAGACACATGCACACACATGCCAGCTCCCACTATGTACGTCTGCCACCTGGCACGTGCAATGTAACCTCTCACCTGTGACGTGTGACTGCAAGCACACAGCCGTCTTGGCATGGGGCTGTCAATGTGGACACCTGTCAATGTTTCGGGAGGTGTGATCCGTACAGTGCTGTACATAGGGTGCAGTGCTGACACCTACTACTGTCTCATATCCCCTCGTGCCACAGGTCCCACTTGTTTTGGCCGCTCAGCCTGTGCCCACATCGTTGTCGTCGTGTGCCATACTCATCCAGCCGCAGAAGCAGTTCCATGCTCAGCAGACATTCATGTTGCCGTGGCGTTGCCGCTTGACGGATATGCAGTCAGTCCCCATCAGCACGCCCCGCAAGTCATTGGGGCCTAGATCCCCATGTGCATGCACATGGCAGTGGTTTGTATCACTAGCCATTGCCATTGTTGGGAGACCTGTGTAAGTGTATTGTGGCCGTGCCGTCCCAGCTTGACAGCTGGGCTGTGGCTCATGTGCTTGCTCAGTCATGTCAGTGATGTGTATGCGAAATTGCTATGTGTCGTGTTGCATTGACATGTGTCCTCTGCCATTGTCCCTAGGCGGAGACCGAACATTGACCGCCCATACCAATTGCTGGCGGACATGGACGATACAGAGGTTATTAGGAAGTTTCGGCTGGACAGGCCAACCCTGCATCGACTGTGTGCCATGTTAGAACCCCATCTCCGTCCCCGCAGGGTGTATCCGACTGCTGTCACCCCCACGGCTAAGGTGATGGCCGCCATGCATTTCTTCGCCACTGGGTCATTCCAGCACACAGTGGGCATTGGAGGAGGGATGTCCCAGCCCATGTTCAGCAAGGTGCTGAGGGATGTACTGGCAGCCATGATGCTGTACCGGAACAGGTACATCCGCTTCCCCAGGGCTCGTGAATTGGCGGCAGTGAAGGGTGCATTCTATGCCCTTGGCAGAATCCCACACGTCGTTGGAGCCATTGACTGCACACATGTCGGCCTTGTTCCACCACAGGCCACTGAGCACCTGTACCGCAACAGGAAGCACACGCACTCCCTGAATGTGCAAGTGGTGTGCCTTGCGGACATGGTGATCACCCACGTGTGTGCAAAGTTCCCAGGCTCGGCCCATGACGCACACATAATGTGCAACAGCATCTTGCCACGACTGATGTCCAATATGCAACAGGATCGTGCCTGTATTGTCGGTGAGTATGTGGAGTGGTGTAGCGTGCTGGCTGTGCGATGCTGTCCCCTGTCCAGTTGGATTAGCAACGGTTCTCTGTGTCCCTCACACCCAGGTGACTCTGCGTATCCGAATGGGGCATGGCTGCTCAGTCCATTGAGGAATCCTCGCACCCCAGCAGACGATCGCTACAATGAGGCACATGGGAGGACCAGACGTGTGGTCGAGCGTACCTTTGGCCTCCTCAAGTCCAGGTTCAGGTGCCTGGACCGCACCGGGGGTGCGCTGGCGTACTCCCCACAGAAGGTGTGCCGGATAGTGGTGGCGTGCTGCATGCTGCACAATCTGGCCATTCGGAAGCAGATCCCCCTCATCGTGGATGACGGAGATCAACCAGGGCCCCAGCCCGCAGACCAGGACAGCTCGAGTGAGGAGGACAGCGGAGAGGAGGAAGCTGGTAATGTGCGGCAGCAGCTCATCGCCCGCTACTTCACTTGACGGTGAGTGTCCGTGTACGACGGCTGATGTGGCTGTATCTGTGCAGGTGTGTGTGTGCTGTGTCAGGGTGGCCGTTTGTTCACTGCGTGCTGTGTGTCAACGCTCCATGGCCAGGGTAGTATGCCACTGTTGGTGGCTGTGGCATTGTGCCCTATTGCTCTGTGCGATGTGTGTACATTGCTTGTAGTTGTTGACATGTACTGTGTGATGGGTGTGTGACACACTCTTTGAATGTGCTCCTGTTCTGTCTCCCACCCCTAGGTCCCTACAGGTCCTCCGGATTCAATTGCCATGCCACGCATCAGGTGCCTTTCCGCCCAAGGTGGCCGTTGTATTCCGTACAAATAAGACACAGGGCACAAACAGCAGTTAGTGAAAAAGGTGCATTTATTACAAACTGTGACATGTGATTGTGTGTAAGGTGATGACAAAAGTGGTGCGTGCAGTGACAATGAGCTGTCGGTCATGGCTGCGTGATGATCAGGGTGTACCCACTGGTTCTATGTCCATAGTCCAACACACACATGCCATCCAGATGGCTGTGTGGAGTGGGATCGTAGTCCAAGTCAATGCAGTGGCTGGTCAAGGAAGGCTGGCGGAAGGCTGGCTGGCTGCCTCACTTGCGTTTGGAGCGTGCGAAGTCCTCCCGGGAGATCTGTTTCCACTTCGGACGGCCCCTTCCACGTTTGCGAGGGGGGTGCCTGCTTGCGACATGCTGGTGGTTGAGGTGTGATCACTGGCTGTGGACGCAGGGGAACTGGACACTGCTGCTCCACCCTGCGCCCCGGCAGGTGGTGGCGGAGGGGAGCTGCTGTCCCTGGCTGTGACCTCACCGCCACCACCAGCTGTCCCATGAGGTCCACGATTTGGCCCATACGGGCGTCCATGGACCTCAGCACCCCCAGCACCTCACGCGTGTCTGAAGCAGACCGGACCCATTGTCCTTGGGCCTCTTCATAGGCCCCAAGGACTCTGGCCATGTGAGGCAGGGCATGGCTCCCAGGGGAGGCTGGCGTTTCCCTGACCCTGCTCCTCCTACCAGTCCTGCTGCCACCGGCCTGCCCACTAGCCACATTGCTCACCACGGTCCTCGCTGTGGCTCCCAGGGTGGATCCAGTCGTCCGGGCCACCACCTGCGCTGGGGCTGGTGCCAGCGAAGACGTGGCGGTGGTGGCGGCGGTGGTGGTCGGTGCGGCGATGGTGGCGGTTGCGGCAGTGGTAGTGGCCACAATGACCGTGGGTGTGGCCGCAACGACAGTGGCAGCAGGGGGCTGGGAATGTTCAGCAGCCCTGGATGATGGGTTGGTGGGTAGGAGGGGTCCTGGGGAGCGGCTGGGCCCTGCCACACCAGATGGGCCTGCTTGGTGGTCCGTGTCCGAAGAGGAGGACAGATCCTCCAGATCCGTGTGTCCTCGTTGGGGGCTTGTAGGCTGGCTGTGCTGGCTGCTGGCTCCATCCCCAGCATCCAGCAGTTCGTCACCTGTGGAGAGAATGAGATTTGTTATTGTGTTGCACCTGGCGAAGTATGTATTTGTCGTCTGACATTGACAGTTCGTGCAATCTCGTACATGGGTTTCCCGGAGGCGTGTGTGTGGCTGTAGCATCTGTAGTTGTGTGTGCTTGGCAATGGGACTGTGTGCTGTGCACATGTGGCATGGGACGGATTGGCCATGCCGATGGGTGTGTTGCTGTGCCCCTACTTATTGTGACTCTGGTGTATGCGGGCTCCTGGCCCATCCTGGGTCTGGTTTGTACTTTGCTTTTGGTGTTCAGATGGGACGCTTAGGAACGCATATGGCAACATGGGGGCCATGCCCCAGATTCACATTTGGGAGGGGA